>OU452180.1:16144066-16816100 GCA_911728515.1 Peribatodes rhomboidaria | reverse complement strand
ACGACGGCTGGACCCGCAACAGTCACTAAGCACGCAGGCCCTCTAGCCCAGAGTGTCAGGAGAAGTATTGGGGAGTGGGAAACGGGTAGATCAGATCGGAAAAGCCTCACTCCCCCCAGGACTCCCCCAAAGTCACCCGCAATGACGGAATCCCTGAAGCCAATGCCGGCAGCCGTGAGAAAACTGGCGGTAGAGGTAGTACTTAGCCCACCAAAACCAACTAAGTCCAAACAGATGGACAGAGTCGCAGAAGCAAGGGCCTGCGTGGTTAGAGCGAAGATGCACCTAAATAATTCAAGAAATTTAAAAGCGGAAATAAAAGCCGGCGTAGCTGAGGAGATAGACCACCTCTTTAAACTTGTCAAAGAGGGGGTTTCTGTAAAAAACATTAAGAAACCCGGACTACATGATGAGGAAAGGGAAACAGAGGAAATGGGAGAGGTTATGTCAGAAAAAAAAGAGGAATTAGCGAAAATAATTGAGAGGCATATAAGAGTAATGGAGGAAAACTTCGAAAAAATGGGAATATTGAAGGAGGCTTTAGAAAAGAGGATCAACACAGACGGTCTCGCCGAAAATCAGGTTAGCAGCATTGACCGGCTAGTAGGAGAAGTACGCGAGCTCCGTTTAACGACTGAGGAAACAGGAAAGAGGGTCACCTCACTACAGGATAAGGTACCCTCCTATGCAGAAGTCGTGGCCAGACCCAACAGCGTAGCCTCGCCGACTAGACTTCCCAGGCACTCAATCATCGTGTCCTCGGACATTGAAAAGGACACAAGTGACGAAGTGCTCGGGAAAGTAAGAGCCGCGTTGGAAGCCAAGACGAATGGCCTCCAAGTCACGAACGTCCAGAAGGTCAGAAACCAGAAGGTAGTCTTGAGCTGCGCCACAAAGGAAGAGCTCAAAAAGGTGAGCGATAGGATCACGGCCAAAAACGAACACCTTTGTGTGGAACAGGCCAAAAATAAAGACCCGCTCGTGATCGTCAAAAACCTCCTTACCTTCAACAAAGACGAGGACATAGTGGCGTCGCTCAGGACTCAGAACACCAAACTCCTGGGGGATCTGGCGGATGACGAGTTCAGAGCAGTGGTTAGGTACCGGCGTAGAGCCAGGAATCCCCACGAGAACCATGTCGTCCTACAGGTCTCACCAAAAGTCTGGCAGAAACTGACTTCAGCCGGAAGGGTGCATATAGACTTGCAATATGCGGCAGTCCAGGATCAAAGTCCACTTGTACAGTGTACAAGATGCCTGGGGTACGGGCATGGGCGCAGGCTATGCAAAGAGCCAGCTGACTTGTGCAGCTTCTGTGCTGGTCCGCACCTCCGGGCAGATTGCCCGTCATACATAACAGGTGAGGAAAGCCCAACCTGCCGCAATTGCAGGCTGGCAAAGTGCCACGAAACTAGCCATAACGCGTTTGATGCAGAGTGTCCAATCAGGAAACGCTGGGACACAATAGCCAGATCGAGTGTGGCGTATTGTTAAGGGCACCCCAGGTGACAGAAGGCTCTTCAAAGTAGCTCAAGCCAACCTCCAACGTAAGAAGTTGGCAACGGAGGAGCTCATCCAAGAGGCCTTCAAGAGAGGAGTCAGTTTTGCGCTGGTTCAGGAGCCCTACGTCGGATCGGTGGGGGAGCTAAAGCGGTATGGAGGAACTCGAGTCATACAGAAAGAGACTAACCGGACCAAACCAGTCAAGTCCGCCATTGTTATATTCGATGACAGAATTGAGGTTCTTAGCCACCAATTCATGGTCACTGAGAATATAGCAATGGCGTGCTTGAAATCAGACAAATGGACGGTCGGAGTCGTCTCGGTGTACTTTGAGGATAGCCAGCCGCTTGAACCGTACCTGGAAGAACTTAGAGTCCTTCTAAACTCAGCGCAGACTGACAAACTCTTAGTTGGAGGTGACATAAACGCCTGGAGCACTTGGTGGGGGAGCACGGTCGAGGACGAGAGAGGCGAGATCTACAGAGGCTTCATAGATGAGACTGACATGCACATCCTGAACTGCGGGACCGACCCCACTTTCGACACTGTCCGAGGCGGCCGCCACCTCATAAGCAACGTTGACATTACGGTCTGTTCGTCACGTCTACTGCGGCACGTCGAGAACTGGAAGGTAGACAGAACGTTGGTCACCAGTTCCGATCATAACGCGATTACGTTCAGTCTCAGCTTGGAGAGGCCACAAGAGGAACAAATGCCTGCATCGACCCGCATTTACAATACAGGGAAGGCCGACTGGAGTCAGTTCACCGAGGCATTCTTGAGCTCGTTGGAGAAGTATAGTATCACAGCAAACACAGCAGCCGAAATTAAGAACAGGGATCAGCTAGAATCTGTCATAAAAAAGTATATAACGGCTATACAATCGGCATGCGGTGATGCTATTCCACTCATAAAACCTAGAAAGAAAAAAGAACACTTACCTTGGTGGACTGAAGAACTGGAACGCCTGAAGAGGAGTGTAAACACGAAGAGGCGGAGAATACGCTGCGCTGCACCCCGAAGACGCCAACATGTGATTGAAGAATACCTGCAAGAAAAAGAGAAATATGAGTACGAAGCCAATAAAGCCCAAACAGAGAATTGGAAAAACTTCTGCTCCAAACAAGAGCGAGAGAGCATGTGGGACAGCATTTACAGGGTGATCAGAAGCAAGACAGCGAGACACGTCGACCTACTATTGGTGGACAACGGGGCCGTTTTACGTCCTGAGGAGTCGGTTGAGTTGCTAGCCAGAACGTTCTTTCCGGATGATAATGGCCTCGAAGATAATAATATCCACGAAGCCATTAGAAGGTCTGCGGAAATGCTATGCAACTCAACGCCCGACGATATAAATGACCCACCTTTCACGTTGGCGGAACTAAAGCGGACCATAAAAGGGTTCAACCCCAAAAAAGCCCCAGGACCAGATGGATTCACCGCAGATATTTGCTTTAGAGCTATATCAGCGGCGGAAGAAGTCTTCCTGGGGATATTAAATAAATGCCTAGCGTTGTCTTGCTTCCCATCACCCTGGAAGGAGGCGGCCATAGTGGTACTAAGAAAGCCTGGGAAAAGCGACTACACCAACGTAAAATCCTACCGACCAATCGGGCTTCTATCAGTTCTGGGGAAGATTTTAGAGAAAATGGTAGTAAGGAGGATAAGATGGCACTTACTACCAAGGACCAACCCCAGACAATACGGTTTCGTTCCGCAGCGTAGCACGGAAGACGCACTATTTGATCTCATGCAGAGAATCCAGTGCAACCTGCGGAACAAAGAACTGATAGTGATAGTATCACTCGACATCGAAGGAGCATTTGATAGTGCTTGGTGGCCAGCCATCAAAACCCAGCTCCTCAATCTAAAGTGCCCTGTAAATCTCAGGCGTTTAGTGGGTCACTACTTCGAGGGACGCAGAGTAGTGGTTAACTACGCCGGCAAGTCCTACGTTAAGGAGACCAGTAAGGGATGCGTTCAGGGTTCAATAGGAGGGCCCACATTTTGGAACCTGCTGCTGGATCCGCTCTTGAATGACCTAGTCGCTCGAGGAGTGTACGTACAGGCGTTCGCAGACGACGTCGTTCTTATGTTTTCCGGGCAATCAGCCCCAAAAATCCAAGAAAGAGTCAACCAGACCCTCGCTTACGTGCATGAATGGGGTGTCAAAAATAAACTTAGGTTCGCGGCGCATAAAACCAACGCCATGATTGTAACAAACAAACTTAAATTTGACACCCCAATTATGCACATGGGCGGGGTAAACATTCCCGTCGTCGACGAAATAAAGCTGCTCGGCCTTACGATAGACAAAAAACTCACATTCAACAATCATGTGGCAAATGTCTGTCGCAAGGCCGCAAATATATTTAAGCAGTTGGCGAAAACGGCGAGAATAGAATGGGGGCTGAACCCGGAAATTATAAGAACGATATACGTGGCTGTGATAGAGCCAATCATTATGTACGCCTCGAGTGCATGGGCACCAGCAGCGCAAAAGATAATGGTCCAAAAGCAGCTCAATACCATCCAGCGTGGGTTCGCGCAAAAGATCTCCAAGGCCTACCGGACGGCACCTCTCAACGCAGTACTCGTATTAGCTGGGTTACTTCCACTAGACCTCCGGATTCGGGAAGCAGCCCAGCTGTACGAAGCGAAGAGAGGAAGGCCGACAACACACGACTACGGCAAGAGAGAGATCGAAAAGCGCATCTCCTTTTTGAAGGCACTACACCCCGCAGAAGAGGAGGAAATTGTCTTCGAATGCCTCAACGATATGCTGCCCGAAACCCTTGAACAACATCAGCTCCCGAAAATCCAAATTTACACGGATGGGAGCAAATTGGAGGGGAAAGTAGGTGCAGCATATTCGTACTGGGAGAACGGGCTGGAAAAGAAGACGAAAAAAATGAGACTGGAGTCGTTCTGCACAGTCTTTCAGGCTGAACTTTACGCACTGTTTCAAGCAACGGAACTATTGCGGGAAGGGAAGCCAGGAACTGTGGCTGTGCTGAGCGACTCGAGATCTGCCCTCCAACTAGTGCAGAATCCCGACACATTCCACCCTTTGGGATTTGCGATAAGACGCAACATCGCCGAATTGAAGACCAAAGGGTGTGAACTGAAATTGTATTGGGTGAAAGCGCATGCTGGAATACCGGGCAATGAAAGAGCCGACGAACTTGCAAAACAGGCGGCACTACACTCCAAGACCTCCGCACACTACGACGGATGCCCAGTGTCGTACGCAAAAAGCGAAATTAGGAGGAAGACTTTAGAAATCTGGAGCCAGAGATATACTCGAAGCGAAACGTCACAGGTTACAAAAGTCTTCCTCCCAAACGCCACGGAGGCCTTTGGAATAATAAGGAAGACCCAGCTCACTCCCATATTAACACAAGTGTTGACGGGACATGGGGGGTTCGCTGAGTACTTAACTCGGTTTAAGTGCAAAGACAACCCCTCATGCATCTGTGATCCCGACAAAAATGAATCAATCCTACACTTGTTACTCGAATGCCCTAAATATGAAGCCAACAGATACGACCTGGAGTCCAAAACCAACATGGAGTTGACGCAGGCCTCATTGTGGGAAATGATGGCAGGGAAGAAATCCAGGCCGTACCTGTTGGCATTCTGCACGAGAGTAGCAAAGGACGCAATAGATAGGAATAAGACGAGAGGACAATGACTGTCCTTTAGCCGTATTCAAAACAAGTTTTATGAAAAACGTGTACAACGTGTAGTTCTCCTGAACTACGGGTATGTACGCGTGCTGCACTTAGGTATATAATATATATTAACACAACAAATAGGATCACAAAACAAGTAGATAACAGAAAAGGTAAACAAATTAAACAGAAGTTCAACCACTGAAAACTAAAATACAGGAAAACTACAACAAATATTCAACCCATTACAATTTAGACCTCGCATATAGAATCAATAAAAATAAACTAATACTACAAAATAAATAAATGACGTAACGAAATATACATAAAACATATCAGAAAATTTACAAAAAAAAAAAAAAAAAAAAAATTAGATACCTTACAATTGTCAAAAGACAAATTTATAAAACTATTAATTAACTTTATAGGTATTTATATAGTTAACCTAAAAAAGGTCCCCGAAAAGATCGGGGGAAATAAGTGGAGGAGGACGGTTAAAAAAAAAAAAAAAAAAAAAACCTAACCTAACCTAACCTAACCTAACCTAACCTAACCTAACCTAACCTAACCTAACCTAACCTAACCTAACCTAACCTAACCTAACCTAACCTAACCTAACCTAACCTAACCTAACCTAACCTAACCTAACCTAACCTAACCTAACCTAACCTAACCTAACCTAACCTAACCTAACCTAACCTAACCAGTCGTCTCCAAACCCCAGCCGTGAGCGGACGTGTCCACCACAAACTCGGGGAATTCGGACAACTGAGTGAGTTGGGAAGAAAAGGGGAAATCGGAGTGATCGGGGAGTTCGGAGTGAACGGACACTTCGGGAAGATAGGAGTGATCGGGTAGTGCGGAGAAATCGGAGTGATCGGGGAAGTCGGAGTGTTTGCCGGATTGGCTGAGACTCGACCAAGCTTTTCGGAGCTCAGTCATCGTCTGCCACTGCCACCGCGAGGACGTCGGATAGCCCGGGGAGGTGGTCTCCTGTCAGGTGAGTGACCGGGGAATCCGGGGAAGAGGGGGAAAGTGTGCGGCCCATACCTCACTTCGGTGACGCGTCCCAGCCAAAGCAACTCCCCCAAATCCCCGGGCCTGTGGGCCGAAGGGAAGAAAGGGAAAAGCGATCGCGCTCCACACCCTCACTTCGGTGAGCGTGCATAGCCGAAGCGCCTCCTCTATTCCACCGGGCTCTAAAGGGTCGGGGAAAAGGGAATAGGGTGACACGGTTCGCCGGTCATCACTTTCTCAAATCCCCGAGCTCTCCGTCACTCACTTGCCAGTGCAGGCTACCCTCTCTTGGCTTAACCCACCGGGGAAAATTGGCAAAACGACCGCTTGCGGAGACTTGCCCTTTTTACCCCGGAGGGCCCAGCACTCCGAGTCCACGCCCGTCTGCCCCGAGGCAATCCCATCACTCCGGATACAAGTGAGTCCGCCGCGAAACTCTTTATTCCCCGAGGAAGCCCTGGACGAAAAAGGGAAAAGTGATCGTCGCGAGTGACCTGCCCGTTTGCACCGTGCAAACCCGGCAACCCGGCCAATCAAGATAAGCCACCCTTTTTTTCCCCGAGGAAACCCCAACAATCCGGTAACTCCGGCTTTAAAAGAGCCAAGTGATCGTCGAGATTGACATAGTGCAAAAGCGTAAAATCAGTGAAAAGGGCAATAAAAAGTGTCAACGTGAGTTAAGTGCCTCAAGACGTCGCGAGCTCCACTCCGAATTATCCGCTAATAGCGGATACTCGCTAATAGCGGAAAGCTGGACTTCGTTGCAACCACAGCCACCCTCAACCACTAAGGACTCTAAGGAGGACTTCCACCCTTGCCGTAGCAGAACACTCGAGCACCACACCGAGGCACAAGGATAAAACACTTAAACACTTAAACACTGGTAAGTAATAGTATAGACCAATTACTAAGTGAAAGTGAAACAGATAGGAAAAGTGTGCTCGTTGGTCATCTGTTAATGCATAATAACCAAGATGTCAGTTCATAGAACCCCGGAAAAGAAAAGGCTTAGCCCCAGCCCTACCAAAGAGAACAACCAAACAACCGACAGACGTCTGACTTTTTCAGTCAACTCAAGCCAACCCTCCAGTCAATTTGAGATAGATTTTCCCAGCTCAACAAACAACAAAACTAAGGACTCCTCTAGTCAACCCAGCAGCCAGAACAATGATAAAGACTTTAAAAGCGAAATCATCAACCTTACCAACCTCATTTTGAAGAAAATATCGGAAAACAAAAGCGTAACTAAGCTCAACAAAGAGGACATAATAAAAGCAGTAAATGGCATACAGACACTGACCAACAAGCACACTTGTACCCTCAATAGCGATGACGACCACCACCATGAGATAGGGCAAGCAGAGCAAACGGCCTCCCTCACAAAGGAACTAGACCGGGACAGGCTCAGAGACGTTTTCAAGGAGATTGTCCAAACAGAAATGAATGAGATTAGAAAAGAAATCGCCTCCATCCGCCGAGATCCCTCAATTCCCCGAAACCCGGAGGTTAGGAACTATGCGGCTGTAACTAGAAACTCGAACTACATAACGCGACCCCCCATCAACTATACTAGCAAAACAAACAGTGCAGCAGCTACCGCCATCAAGTACAAACCTGCCATCATTGTCACTCCCAAGAATAAGACCGCAAGCTCAACCGAAACTTTAATTGCTTGGCAACAATCAATAAGCTTTAGAGACACCAACTTTGCCCCGGCCGACACAAAAATGATCTCAAACAACAGACTCAAGATATCATTCGACAACCACGAGCAAATGAACACCACCCTGAACAAAACAAAGAACTCTAGCTGCCAGATAGAGGCCCGCGAATGCAAGGAACTCAAGCCTATGATTATCATCAAAGGAATCAGCAACAGCACTGCGCCAGAACAACTCGTTAACCTCATTCTCTCTCAAAACGACAATGTGAAAGCGGCAACAACAAATCCAGGAGATATAACATACAGCTTCAAACGAAACAACAGGAACCCTGCGCTGTACAACGCCGTACTCACAACCACACCGAGCGTCTGGAAAGCTATCACCTCTAGCGAACGAGTCAACATCGACCACCAACGGGCACATGTGGAAAATTACGTTCCGGTCCTACACTGCTTCAAGTGCCTGCAGTTCGGGCACACCCGCAAGTGGTGCAAAAATGAAGAAACAGTGTGCTCCCACTGTGCCTCCACCGGACACGTCTTTTCAGAATGCCCCCACAAAAACGATCCCAGCAAGCTAAAATGCATCAACTGCGAACGAAGACACCACAAACTGTCCAACACTCACAGTGCTACCTCCATACACTGCCCCATCGCGACGAGGATGGCTGAAGAGATAATATCAAGAACAAACTATGGAATCCTGTAACTCGTCAACACGCTATCTCACGCTATATACGAATCTCGTTCCCCCTACATAACAAAATCTTCTATTTTCCAAACCCTTAACCTTACTCAGATTGCAGCACCTCCCTGATCGGGTCTCGTCGTCTCCTTCTCGAAATCTGGAACAGTTCAACTGCACATTAATACCAATTTAACACCGATTTTGTAAACTTTCTTCACCAGTAAATTTTTGTCTTTCATCTTCAACAAACTCCGTTGACACATACCGCAAAACCCAACTTCCTGCTCTTCATACTTACCCAAGGCTAAGGTCTGAATACCCCGACCCCTGATCTGAGCAGGCCGGGATAAGCAGGAAATAGCGGCTCAAGTATGGACAGCCATTTAACACTTTCTACTCTTTCTACTCTTCTACTCTTTTTTGTCATTTACTCTTTTTACTCTTTTCACTCCTTTTACTCTTTTTACTCTTTTTACTCCTTTTACTCTTTTTACTCTTTTTACTCTTTTTACTCTTTTTACTCTTTTCACTCCTTTTACTCCTTTTACTCTTTTTACTCTTTCTACTCATTCTACTCCGGCTTCCCCGGACTCCCCCGGCTGACGTGGGTGCGGGAGTCCGGGGAGAACGGAGCGGAAGGAGTGAAGGGAGTTAACGGGGAAAAACCGGGAATAAAGGGAAGAATGGGAAGACGAACAATACGGGGGAAACATAGCAATTTTTATTCTATTTTATTTTATTTTATTTACTTTTATTTATATATATATATAGTAGCAAATACGTAGATATTTTATTTATTTATATTTATGTTATATCATATGTGTTGATATATTATATACTTGCCAATATCCATCTATAAACAATTTAATTATCATATACAAATGTTTATATAATCATATCTATTATCCATTTATTAATACTGATACTTTAATTAAATTTAATTAATTATATAATATGTATATATTAAAAAAAAAAAAAAAAAAAAAAAAAAAAAAAAAAAAAAAAAAAAAAAAAAAAATTACTAACGACTATTTACCAGCATCATTCTACATGGCCAAGGTTGCCTATTAACAACTGGGTGGGTGGCTCGGGTGGCCACTGATTGAATTTCATTTCATGTAACTATGTAACTAAGTAGAACACTAAATACTAAACCTGTACTATTAGATAATAGTTTTAAGAAAGAAGAAGAAGAAGAGAAGAAAAACTTCAAGACTACCACAACAAGTATTCGTAACACCCTACAGAAACTACAGAAGTAATGATGACGGCGCTGTATCCAGATCAGGCTCAATATACGGAGAAGGCCGGGCCCCTCAGTACAAACAAGTAAACAATCTTCAATCTTTGATCACCTAACAGCTGCACTTCAATACCGTACTTACTTCCCGCCTTACCAAATTTCTTCCAGCTCCGCCGGACCGCGTGGCACGCGTAAAGGAGTCTTTAGTGACCTTCCGGCCACGCGGAGGCAGGAGCTTGACGAGGATCCAAAACTGGAACCAAACACTAAAATAAGACGGACTGCGCTGAACTTTTTACACAAACTAAAGATCACATAGTACTGAGGAAGCCTGCCCTGAACCACACACCCAACTAACAACGCACAGCTCATCAAACATCAAACCTCAACCTTCTGAACGAAATCAAGTACCACCTGCAGCGGAAAAGGCGTCCTCCCAACTGCATTAAGGAAGAACAAGAAGACACGGAAGACACTGAAGAAGAAGACTTCATGAACTCCGACAACACCTTCAAATCAAGATCGTCACCAACTCATAAGTATCTGAAAATATTTGTAAACAAACCACTGTTAAATTGTCAAGTCTATCCAATTGTCCAAACATCAAAAACCAATATGTGACCACCCGAGCCTCCAAACCAGTACCAAAACTGAGTATATCGGCATGGGTGCCTATGAGCACATTGCTGCTTCACCTATGCCGATATAGTCATGTTGCAACTACTAACGACGATCTGATTATGTTAAAAATTGTAGCAATGCATAAGAACACTTTTACTAAAATTTGTGACAATAGTAATGTATAAAGATGAATAATTGCAACCTTACAAAATAATATTAATTAAACCACTTACTATGTATAATAAACAGTAAATGCAAATGTTATGTAAATATTTAATGCCATATCCCTGTATAATATCATTAAGCCTACATAGGTATTACATATAAAACAACAAAATGTATGTACTTAAACTCAAATGTGAAATCAGTAAATGTTAATCCACCTACAACAAAAGTAAACTGTAAACTATGTAAAATAAACTTAAAAGAAAAGAAAATAAAAGGTTACTCCCTTCCTTCCTCACCTCTCTCCCTAATCCACACACTACATCCTTCAGACACTAACACACACACCAACACACTGTTCTTGGGGAACAGTTAGATGTATCCCGTAAGCTCTTCTGTTCCCCTTAACATTTATAATAAAATCATAACAAAAAAAAAAAAACCTAACCTAACCTAACCTAACCTAACCTAACCTAACCTAACCTAACCTAACCTAACCTAACCTAACCTAACCTAACCTAACCTAACCTAACCTAACCTAACCTAACCTAACCTAACCTAACCTAACCTAACCTAACCTAACCTAACCGATTTTTAGAGTGTTTAAAAACTTTACTTATCTTACCGTGTGACACGTCGCTGGATTCGGCTCGACGAACTGCACCAGGATCTGAAACAAAAAACTGAAATTAACGCAGCACTTTAGAGAAAAACTGAAAAACATTCTAAATTTCACTAACCTAACATAACCCACACCTTTGGCATTGAATAATTTCTATATTTGGCATACTAGAATTTTTTATTTAATTTTACAGAGTTCAGAGGGTGATAGCGCATCGCGCCCCACCCTTTAAACATCGAATTTTGCACATTTTTTCAAAATTTTTCAAACCGAGTTTACCTTAGGGGTGATCATTTCTCATACATTCGATTTTTAGAGTGTTTAAAAACTTTACTTATCTTACCGTGTGACACGTCGCTGGATTCGGCTCGACGAACTGCACCAGGATCTGAAACAAAAAACTGAAATTAACGCAGCACTTTAGAGAAAAACTGAAAAACATTCTAAATTTCACTAACCTAACATAACCCACACCTTTGGCATTGAATAATTTCTATATTTGGCATACTAGAATTTTTTATTTAATTTTACAGAGTTCAGAGGGTGATAGCGCATCGCGCCCCACCCTTTAAACATCGAATTTTGCACATTTTTTCAAAATTTTTCAAACCGAGTTTACCTTAGGGGTGATCATTTCTCATACATTCGATTTTTAGAGTGTTTAAAAACTTTACTTATCTTACCGTGTGACACGTCGCTGGATTCGGCTCGACGAACTGCACCAGGATCTGAAACAAAAAACTGAAATTAACGCAGCACTTTAGAGAAAAACTGAAAAACATTCTAAATTTCACTAACCTAACATAACCCACACCTTTGGCATTGAATAACTTCTATATTTGGCATACTAGAATTTTTTAATTATTTTTACAGAGTTCAGAGGGTGATAGCGCATCGCGCCCCACCCTTTAAACATCGAATTTTGCACATTTTTTCCAAATTTTGGCCCGCCCACCCACCCATTTGTGTCATTGGGTATGAAGAATATCTCACTTTCGGTTCGGGGAATTCGTTGACGAGAATTTGATTATTTTTATTTTATGTTAGATTGACTAGCGTTAAGTTATACACATTGACAGCTGTATCAAAAGTTACCTACGTTTATATTTTTGGACCAAGCAAGGCTTGACAACTTGTATATACAATTTTACTTATATTTATATATAATTGGCATATTATCTTAGAATTTATTTATGACATTTTATTGATACGGACGCTCTTTACACGTCTTAATCATAATTTATTGACGAGTCCTACCTCCCAAAAAATGTTTGGACTTAGGACACCTGACCCAAAGCACCTGTTTGCTGTCAAAGAGGCTTCTAAGTCACGTGACGAAGGCAAAGTGACGACAGAGAAGGCTGGCCCCTCTGATAGGTGTGACGAACAGCCAAGTAAGGTTAGACTGAGTGTCGGGGAGATCGAAGCGCGCTCGTCAGAGTCACCACCCCCGCCGCGGCTTACCGCGAGCCAGCCAGCCACGGGCTCCTCAAAGACGATAACGTCTCCGACTCGCCTCGCTAGCAAGGGGGGCTCGCGGAACATCGCGGCGACAGCCACAACGACCTTGGCCGACAAATCCCCGACAACAAAGGCGGCTAAGTACCAGAATAGGACAGCGGAGGCGAAAGCTTGCCTCATGAGAGCCAAACTTCACCTGGGGAACAGCCGAAATCTGAAAAGCGAAATAAAAAATGAAGTTTCAGAAGCAATCCAAAGACTGTACGCGTTAGTGAAAGAAGCAGAAGAAGAAATGGCGGGAAAGAAGAAAACAGAGAAGACAAAAGGAAAAGAGGAAGAAAAAGAAGAAACGCCTCAAGAAACGAAAGAAATTTTGAAGAAAATGGAAGAGCACAGTAAACTTCTTAGCGAAAACAGAGCAGAAATGGTAAAACTGACAGAAACGTTAAAAAAGCAACAGGAATGGCACGAGGAAAGAGGCACTTATGCGAGTGTAGTGGCAGGCCCTCAGAGGAAACAGACTCCGGAAGCTACTGCTATGCACTCCATAATCGTGGCCTCTAGGGACGAGAACGAGACAGGGGAACAGGTATATGAAAGACTAAGAAAGGTTGTTAATGCAAAGGAGGAAGGAGCAAGAATTGACAGAATAAGAAGGGCAAGGGACAGAAAAATCATAGTGGGATGCAGGAGTGAAGAAGAAATTAAGAGAGTTAAATTAAAGATAGCAGAGAAGGAGGGACAGCTTAGTGTTGAGGACATAACGAACAAGGACCCCCTCATCATCCTATATGGTGTCTTAAATTGCAATACAGACGACGACATAGTGAGAGCAATCCGCGCACAGAATAAACACATACTGCGAGATGTGAAAGGGGAAGACGACCGTATCGAAGTCAGGTTCCGACGCAAGGCAAGAAACCCGCTCACATCCCACGTCGTAGCCAGGGTGTCACCCCGGATGTGGCAGTGTATTACTACCGCAGGGGCTGTACACATAGACATGCAGAGAGTCAGAGCCGCCGACCAGTCTCCTCTGGTACAGTGTTCCCGCTGCCTAGGGTACGGACATGGAAAGCGGTTCTGTCCCGACGCAGTTGATGTGTGCAGCCACTGCGGTGGAGCTCACTTAAAGACGGAGTGCCCGGACTACCTAACCGAAGTCCCCCCGAGCTGTACAAATTGCGTCAAGGCAAGGGCGACAAGGACAGACCACAATGCCTTTAGCAATGACTGCCCGGTGAGGCGCAAGTGGGATGCACTAGCGAGATCCACCGTGGCATATTGCTAAGGGCGTCGATGGAGAACAATACAAAGTCATACAAGCCAACCTAAAAAAGAAGCAGCTGGCGACTGACGAGGTCTTCATAGAAGCCACCCAACGCAAAGCCGCCGCTGTACTCTTGCAGGAACCGTACGTGGGTGCTCTAAAAAGACTAAAAACGTACCCGGGGGTGAGGATGTACCAGAGTACTGAGCAGGGAGAAGGAATGGTGAAAGCCGCCATAGCAGTCCTGGACCCTACGCTGGATGTCATCCAGTACCCACATCTAACCACCAACAACATCGCAGTGGTGGGAATTCGAACCAGTGCCTGGCAGGTGACTCTCATCTCTATTTACCTCGAGGGGGACAAACCTTTGCCACCATACCTCGATCACTTGTCTAAAATAATATTGGAGTTAGGGCCAAGAAGACTTGTCATTGGAGGGGACGCCAACGCCTGGAGCACTTGGTGGGGAAGCATCAGAACCAACTCCAGAGGTGAAGAGATGGTGGACGCTATCGGTGAATGGGGACTCCAGGTACTTAACTCTAACGACTCTATACCGACCTTCGATGACATTAGAGGCGGCAAACGGTACGCAAGTCACGTCGATATCACAGTCTGCTCTGACGACATGCTACCCCTGGTGGAGGACTGGACTGTAGTGGAAAAGCTGACGAGTTCGGACCACAACGGTATTACATTCAACATACGATTACACAAATCACACGGTACACACATCACACGCACAACACGGCTCTACAATACGAGGAAGGCAAATTGGGACCAGTTTCGTGAGAAACTGGCCGAATTCAAAGTAGAAAATAACCTCACAATCGAAGAAGTGGAGCACATACATAGCACAGAACAAATAGAAAGGACACTACACACATACACCCAAGTAATCACACAAACATGCACACTCACAATACCCACCAAAAAACGTACACAAACACTTACCATACCATGGTGGTCCGAAGAACTCGCACAGTTGAAACGAGAAGTCACCACCAGAAGGAGAAGACTCCGCTGCGCCGCGCCGATCCGGAGGCCGAAGGTCCTCGCCGAGTACCTGGAAAAGAAAACAGAATATGAGTTAAAAGCAGAAAAGGCAAGGACACAGAGTTGGAAGGAATTTTGTAGTAGACAGGATAGGGAGGGGGTATGGGATGGGATTTACAGGGTGATAGGCAGGACGAGGAACAGAGAGGAGGATCTACCGCTTCGGGTGGACGATAGGATGTTGGACGCAAAAGGCTCTGTGGAAGTCCTAGCGAATACATTTTACCCAAGAGACCTTGTGGAAAACGACAACGCCGAACACTGCAAAATCAGAACTGAAGCGGAGCGAGTGAACGATGGGCAACAAGATGGCTCTTGCGACCCACCCTTCACATTGACCGAGTTGCATAACGCAGTGAATGCCTTCAACCCGAAGAAGGCCCCCGGAGCTGACGGTTTCACGGCCGATATATGTCAAGAGGCAATTAAACATGACCCAGAATGGTTCTTGGCGTGTCTAAATAAATGCCTGGAATACGGCTATTTCCCCGAACCATGGAAGGAAGCTACGGTAATCGTACTGCGGAAGCCCGGAAAAGATACCTACACCACCCCTAAATCATATAGGCCCATCGGACTCCTCCCAGTTATGGGAAAAATCTTCGAGAAGATGTTGATCGGCCGAATGAAGTTTCACCTAATTCCAAGGATGAGTACTCGCCAGTTCGGATTCATGCCCCAGAAGAGCACCGAAGACTCCCTCTATATCCTAATGCGGCATATTTACGAGAAGTTAGACCGAAAACGAATCGTAACTTTGGTATCGCTTGATATAGAGGGGGCCTTCGACAGCGCATGGTGGCCGGCCATCAGAGTCCGACTGGCTGAGGAAGAGTGCCCTATAAACCTAAGGAGGCTGATCGACAGCTATCTTCAAAATCGTAAAGTCAGAGTCCGATACTCCGGAGAGGAGTATGCCAAGAAAACTGAAAAGGGGTGTGTGCAGGGATCGATAGGGGGTCCTCTTCTGTGGAACTTGCTACTGGACCCACTCCTCAAGGATCTGGAAAGAAGACAGGATTATGTGCAAGCATTCGCGGATGACGTGGTGCTTGTGTTCGATGGTGGGACCGCACTGGAGATCGAGGAACGCGCCAATGCCGCTCTCGAGCATGTTCGGGCGTGGGGAGTCCGAAATAAACTTAGATTTGCACCACATAAAACCATGGCTATGGTCATAACTCGCAAACTCAAATACGACTCTCCACGCCTGAACATGGGCGGGATCGACATTGAAATGTCCAATGAAATCAAAGTGCTCGGTCTCACCATCGACCACAAACTAACGTTCAACACACATGTCGCGAATGTCTGCCGGAAGGCGCTAGGCTTCTACAAACAGCTGTCGCGTGCAGCTAAGATTCACTGGGGCCTACAACCCGAAATTTTGCGTACGCTGTATACGGCTGTAGTGGAGCCTACAATCATGTATGCGGCTAGTGTCTGGGCCCCGGCAACACAAAAAATTAAGATTAGGAAAGAACTGGAGTCCGTGCAACGTGGTTTCGTCCAGAAAATTATAAAAGGCTACAAAACTCTATCTCTCAATTCGGCCCTGTTACTTGCCGGGGTGCTTCCACTGGATATAAGAATCCGGGAAGCAGCCTTGCTTTATGAGCTAAAGAGAGGTTACACCCGGCAGATAATAGGAGACCGAGAGATGGAGACACCTATGCTGTTCAAAACAAAGCCGCATCCAGCACTGCAGAAACAGCTGGAATTTACCTGCGTGGCGGACGGAGCAACACTCGAACAACACCTCGACGATAGCCTGAATATTTTTACAGACGGCAGTAAGATAGAAGGGAAGGTCGGCGCGGCGCTATCCATATGGACTGGTGCCGCGGAGACTAATACCCGTAAACTGAGGCTTGACGAGCGTTGCTCCGTCTACCAAGCGGAGCTGTTAGCTCTTGTTGAAGCGACAAGGGAAATCGCCAGGAGATCGAACTCCACGTGCAGCGTCTTTTGCGATTCTCGTTCCGCTTTAGAGTCGGTGATAAACATCGATTCCCTCCATCCCCTCGCAGCCAAAACCAGGAACAATATCTACGATCTCGAACGCCAAAATAAAACAGTGAGGCTTTTCTGGATAAAGGCCCACGTGGGAATGGAGGGGAACGAAAGAGCGGATGAGCTGGCAAAAGCCGCTGCACTGACCCTTAAAGTAAGACCAAAATATAGCAACGTACCTGTTTCATTCGCCAAGAGAGCCATTCGGTGTGGCTCACTTGGCGAATGGAACCAGCGATACCAGACTGCCGTACAAGGGTCCGTAACTAAAGCATTTTTCCCGGACGCGATAAGGGCATACCGTCTAGTTAAGAAGCTCGAGCTGGATCACATACTAGTACAATTATTCACAGGACACGGTGGATTCTCGTCGTACTTGTACAGATTCAAGTGCAAGGAGAGTCCATCGTGTATCTGTGAACCTGACGCCGAGGAAAGCGTCCTGCACATCGTCACTGAGTGTCCTGTATTCGGTAGACTAAGATACGAAACCGAAATTGCTATTGATAAGGAAATCAAAACAAAACACCTGCACGAAATCATAGAAAATAAAATAAGTAGATATAAGTTTATAGATTACTGTAAGAAGATAATAACAAAAGTTGTAAATAGAAATAAGAAGTAAAGAAAACAGGTGCACTACTATGCAATTAAGTTTGCACTAGATAGTGCCCAAATGATGTAAGAATAGAATTAGAAATAAGCTATGAACAAATAATGTAGTAGAATAGTATAAAAATAAGATATATTAAAGATAAGATAGATCAGGTCTCCGACATACTCGGAGGTAGGAATAAAAAAAAAAAAAAAAAAAAAAAAAAAAAAAAAAAAAAAAAAAAAAAAAAAAAAACCTAACCTAACCTAACCTAACCTAACCTAACCTAACCTAACCTAACCTAACCTAACCTAACCTAACCTAACCGGATTTTTAGAGTGTTTAAAAACTTTACTTATCTTACCGTGTGACACGTCGCTGGATTCGGCTCGACGAACTGCACCAGGATCTGAAACAAAAAACTGAAATTAACGCAGCACTTTAGAGAAAAACTGAAAAACATTCTAAATTTCACTAACCTAACATAACCCACACCTTTGGCATTGAATAACTTCTATATTTGGCATACTAGAATTTTTTAATTATTTTTACAGAGTTCAGAGGGTGATAGCGCATCACGCCCCACCCTTTAAACAACGAATTTTGCACATTTTTTCAAAATTTTGAATATTTTACTTTTACTGACGATAACATTATCGTATTAATAAATTGACATTGACGATCGTATTATCGAATAAAGTTTTATTTTATTTGATAACGACAAGCCACCTGACGAAAATGTTTAGGACACCTGCGAAGTCCGAAGAGTGTGCTGCAACAGTACCGGCCGGACCCGGGACTGTCACAAAACACGCGGGATCTGTCGCCCCGAGCGTCCGGCGGAGCATTGGGGAGTGGGAGTCCGGTAGACCGGAGAGGAAGAGTACGACGCCCCCCAAGGCTTCTCCGAAAACGCCTGAGACGACACATCCCGCGAAGAACAAACCGGAAGCTGTGAGGAAGCTCTCGGTGGAAGCAGCGCACAGCCCTCCCATGCAAACCACAAAGACCAAAAGTCCCGACAAAATAGCTGAAGCTAAAGCATGCCTCGTCAAGGCAAAGCTCAACCTCTCCAACTCCCGGAATCTGCGAGCAGACATCAAGGCCGCTGTGACAGAGGCCATTGATCGTCTGTTCCGGCTGGTGAAGGAGGCCTATTCTGATAAGAATCAGACCTCCCTCACACAGCAACAGGTCCGGGGGAAGGACGAGGCTGCGAAAGAAGGCAGCTCCGCGCCACCGTCCCCAAGTGTCTGCCTGACAGACTTGGAAACGCTTCTGGGGAGACATGCGGAGCTGATTAAGGAGAGCAACCAAAAAATTGAAGATTTGAAGGAAAGCCTGGAGAAGAAATCATATGCTAGCGTGGTAGCGTCTACCACGCGGCCTCAACCACCGATACAGACGGCATTGCACTCGGTGGTGGTCACCGCGAAAAATGAAAAAGAGACAGGAGAGCAAATTTTGAATAGGATAAGGGAAGTGGTGAACGCAAGGGAGGGAGGAATATCTGTGGAAAATGTTAGGAAGGGTAAGGATAGGAAGGTAATTGTAGGGTGTAGGACAGAGGAAGAAAGAAGAAAAATTAAAGAAAGGATTTGCAAGGCTCCAGAACTGCACGTAGAGGAAATTAAAAATAAAGATCCCCTGGTAGTGCTCAGGAACGTGTTGCAGCACAACACTGATGAGGACGTCCTGAAAGCACTAAAAAACCAAAATAAAAACGTATTTAAAAACCTACAAGCAGAAGAAAAGATAGAGGTAGCTTTCAAAAACGCACCAGAAACCCTCATACGTGTCATATCGTGCTGAGAGTCTCCGCAAAAGTCTGGCAGCGATTGTTAGAAGCCGGGGCAGTGCACATTGATCTGCAGCGGGTGAGAGTAGAGGATCAATCCCCGCTGGTTCAATGTTCGCTTTGTCTCGGCTATGGACACGGCCGACGATTTTGTACGGAGACTATAGAAAAATGTAGTCACTGTGGGGGTCCCCACTTGAAAGCGCAGTGCGCGGACTGGCTCGCCGGCGCGTCTCCATCCTGCTGCAATTGTGCGCACGCGAAACTGGAGAAAACGGACCACAACGCGTTTAGCCCGGAGTGCGCCATTAGGCGGAAGTGGGATGCATTAGCCAGAGCGGCTGTAGCGTACTGCTAAGGTGGTCCCTAGCGCGAATCCTGCTGCAAACGGTGCTAGACCATACTCCATAGCCCAAGCTAATCTTCAAAGAAGCGAGACCGCGACAAATGAACTTATGCATGAGGCCAAAACTAGGGGTATGGCCTTCGCACTACTCCAGGAGCCCTATATTGGTAGGGTGGGCATGATGAAGAACTACAGGGGCGCGAGGATTTTCCAATGCACGACATCTGGTGACGATCCAATCAAAGCAGCAGTTGCTGTCTTCGATCAAGACATGGACGTCATCCAGTGTCCTGAATTTACCACACCCAACATCGCAGTGGTAAAAGTCAGGACCAGTGCTTGGGAAATCCTCGTCGTTTCGTTCTACTTCGAGCCCAAACCCAAACCAATCGAGCCATACCTGGAGCAGCTAAGCAGGATTAAGCGACACTACAACCAGAGCACCCTAATTGGGGGAGATAGCAACGCCAAAAGCACCTGGTGGGGCAGTCCAACCGTAAACGACCGGGGTGAAGAAATGGCTGGGGCTTTAGAAGACATGAGCTTGCAGGTACTCAACGGCGGCACTATACCTACCTACTTTACCATTAGGGGAGGACAGGTGTATAGTAGCTTTGTTGACGTAACGGCATGCACAGTGGATCTGCTAAACCTAGTGGAAGACTGGGACATAGATGAAGGTATGACGAGCTCAGACCATAATACAATTATTTTTAAAATTAGATTAAATAAAGCAAAAGGCATAAATATACAAAGAACCACGAGAGTTTATAATAGTAGGAAAGCAAACTGGCACCAGTTTCATGTGAAAATGGGCCAGTTGCTAGAGGAAAATAATATAAATAATTTGGAAAATAGTATAAATAATGAAATAGAATTAGAAAACAAAATAAGTACATACATAAACATAATAACTGAAGCTACAAATAAAAGCATACCAAAAATAAAAGCTAAAAAATATGAAAACTTACCGTGGTGGTCGGAAGAGCTCGCCAAACTGAAGAAAGAAGTAGCCACTAGGAAGCGCAGGATACGCTGTGCAGCGCCGGTCCGAAGAGACATGGTCGTCGCGGAGTACCTGAAATTAAAAGAAGAATATGAGTCAGAAACGAAAAAAGCGCAAATACAAAGTTGGAAGGAGTTTTGTGAAAAGCAGGATCGGGAGGGATTATGGGAGGGAATATACAGGGTTATAGGTAGGACAACAAAGAGGCACGAAGACCTGCCCTTGGTTGTGGATGGCAGAGTGCTTGACCCAAAAGAGTCGGCGGAAACACTCGCCAGAGTCTTCTACCCGGAGGACAGGGAAGAAGAAGATGACGATGTTCACAGACGGACCCGTGAAATAGCCGAACAAGTAAACGGTTGGAGACATGATGAACAACATGACCCGCCGTTTACTCATCAAGAGCTGATGACCTCTGTGAACAGCTTCAACCCTAAGAAGGCACCGGGAGCAGACGGCTTAACGGCCGATATCTGCAAGCGCGCTATCTCCCAAGACCCGGGAGTTTACCTATCACTGGCAAATAAATGCCTCGAGTATGGATACTTTCCAAACATTTGGAAGGAGGCATCCGTAGCCATACTGAGGAAGCCTGGCAAAGACACCTATACAGAGCCAAAATCGTATAGGCCGATTGGACTGTTGCCAGTGATGGGTAAAATCTTGGAAAAAATGATGATAAGCCGGTTGAAGTGGTACATCATCCCGAGACTGAGCACACGCCAGTACGGTTTCATGCCCCAGAAGAGCACTGAAGACTCCCTCTATGACCTAGTTGAATACACCCGTGGAAAGTTAAGAGACAAAAAACTGATCACAATGGTGTCGCTAGACATAGAGGGAGCCTTCGACAGCGCATGGTGGCCCGCAATTAGAATCCGACTGGCTGAAGAACAGTGTCCAGTAAACATAAGGAGGATGATGGACAGCTACTTGCAGAATCGACGGGTATCGGTCAGATACGCGGGCGAAGAGGTGACCAGGGAAACAACCAAGGGATGCGTACAGGGCTCCATAGGAGGTCCAATACTTTGGAACCTCCTTTTGGACCCCTTACTTCGAGGTCTCGAAGAGCAGGGAACCTACTGTCAGGCATTCGCCGACGATGTGGTGTTGGTATTCGACGGTGATGCTGCTTTGGAGGTACAACGACAGGCTAATGCCGCTCTCGCCTATGTTCACGAGTGGGGTATCCGGAACAAGCTGAGGTTCGCACCGCACAAAACGAACGCAATGGTTCTAACGCGGAAACTGAAGTATGATACCCCGCACCTGAGCATGGGTGGGACCGACATCGCCATGTCGAAAGAGATCAAGATTTTGGGGCTCTGGATTGACTGCAAGTTGACGTTCAACACCCACACAGGACACGTTTGTAGGAAGGCATTGAACCTGTACAAACAGTTATCCAGAGCCGCCAAAATCAGTTGGGGCCTCCACCCCGAAGTTATCCGCACCATATACACGGCAGTAGTTGAGCCCGTAATCATGTACGGACAATTTTTACCGGACGCGATCTCGGCCTACACGATCACTAAGGAACTCAGACCAACTGGCTCCTTGACGCAGATTCTTACGGGGCACGGTGGGTTCTCCGAGTACTTGCACCGCTTCAAGTGCAAGGAGAGCCCGTCGTGCATCTGTGAACCTGAACAAGAGGAGTCAGTCCCTCATATCCTGACCGCATGCCCAGTATATTCCCGGGAACGAATGGAAGTAGAGCAGCTTATTGGGGAGAATATCACTATAAATAATATAAAAATTATAATGGCAAATAAAAATAATAGATGGAGATTTGTAGATTTTTGTGTAAAAATAGCAAATAGAGTCATAAATAAAAATAAATAGATAAATAATATAAATTGAATACCTATATTTGAATATATAGATTATATCAATTAATCAACTTAAAAGATATAAACAACAAATTACTAACTAATACATTAAACAGTTATACGAACATAATAGATTTATAAGTGGGATAGAAAAAACTGTAACGAATTTAAGCACACCTTATTACTTAACATAATATCGGAAAAACACCATTTCTAAGACTTAATTTTAAAATTACATAATAAAGGTCTCGGGTTAAGTCCGGGGTATATAGGAATTAAATTTATAAAAAAAAAAAAAACCTAACCTAACCTAACCCCGAAACTGCTCGGAATCAGTCGATTTTCACATTGTCTCCACGTTGAAAAATCATTAAAAATAGGAAAAAGTGAGTGTAGCACAGCGTGCTATACAACGTGCTGCAGAAAGGTCCAACAATATTTATAGTAGTTAATCTGCATTAAATTTCGAATCAAACAAGCAAACATTAAACGTGAAACCATGACATTTTTTTTTCCATACAAAGTTAAAAATTCATTATTTGGTTTTTTATTTGACAACCCTGACGAGCGCGCCACAACAAACGCACGCGCGCGCGCGGCGGCGCGCCTCACCCCCCGCTCCCGTCGTGTCCCCACGACGCGCGCCGCCGCCCGCGCCGCCGCGCACTCGAACAAATAGGTACCTTACCTACCTAGCATGGTAATCGAACGGGTAACAAAGATTAGGTGTGGAAGCTCTTAACTGCTATTGCATATTGAACCTGGCATCTCATTTTATTAGACCTACATAGGTAGTAAGCCTGGCTTTCTAATCCCGAGCATTGTGTTCAAATGTAAAGTACCTACCTACCTATCTATCCATGTTTTGTTTCCTATAGGTGCACATTTTTCAATTTACAGTGCAAAGAAATAAAACGAAAAGTATTTTTAATATTTTAATTTCATTTTACACGGAAATAGGATATAGGCAGGAATACATCATTTATTGATACACGCGACAAATCAGAGACATACTACAAATAAGATTGTAGTAAGTAATGAATAAGTTATAAATGTCACAATTGAAAAATTAAAATTAGGTAGGTAGGTATTTATCAGATAAATGCAATTACAAATGTCAAACAAACAAAAATTTTAATAAAAAACAATAGTTTAAACCCATTTAATGAGTACGGAAGATACAATACCTACTAATTTTTGGCTGTAATATTCATTAACCTTTTAATATTACATTAATATGAATCCATTATCAGCATCTACGTTCTTATTTTAAGTGATGCGAATTAGGTACTAAACTGTAACATTGGCATTTCTTCGGCCACACACAACACAAGACACAACACATCACAAAAAAGGCTCGAAGTGCTGGCCGCCCTTCTCGATACATAGCCGAGCACGACGAGAAATTGACGCCATTACGTTTCTAAGCATTTGTGGGGTTACTTGGTTAAATGCCGCTGTAATACGCGGTATCATTTCCTCCCTGGTATTACACGGCTCGGAATAAACCACATTTTTAATGTAACCCCACAGAAAAAAGTCTAATGGCGTTAAGTCCGGCGAACGAGGTGGCCAAGCCGTCGGGCCTGCACGGCCGATCCATTGGCCGGGAAAGCGTGCGTCGAGGTACTCGCGGACACTGCGCGCGAAGTGCGACGGTGCTCCGTCGTGCTGGAACCACATCCTGCGGTTCGCGGCCAACGGCAAGCTCTCCAGCTCCTCTTCCAGCTCGCCTGTGAGCAGCTCTAAATAGCTTGCGCCATTCATGCTGGCTGGCAAAATCTTGGGGCCGATTAAGCGATCTCCGAATATGCCTGCCCACACGTTGATCCGCCATTGGTGCTGAAAACTGCTTTCAGTAGATACTCGAGGGTTGACGTGCGCCCACACGTGTTCATTGTGTAAATTTGCAAGGCCACTGCGAGTAAATGTCGCCTCGTCAGTCCACAACACCGTTTCTGCGAAAGATGAATCGGCAGAAATTCGACCTTCTAACCACTGGCAAAAAACTACACGAGCACTGAAATCCGACGAAAGCAGCTCTTGAGTGCGACGAAAATGGTACGGATGTTGGCCGTCATCATGAAGAGTTCTCCATATTACTCTGTGATCCACTTGGAATGTTGCGCCAGCACGACGTGTACTGGTGCGCGGATTTTCAGCGAAATGTTGAAGAATCTGCGTTTCCAATCTCGATCCGATGTGCGTACTGGGACGTCCTTCGTTTCGTGGTGGGTGAACGCTTCCCGTGCTGTGCAGACGGAGACAAAGCCCTCGAAAACAGGAATACGAAGGAAGCGTCCGTTGTTCCGAAAGCGGCCTTCCGTCAATAAATCGTTGCCGGTAAACTTCTCGTGCTCCATGACAACTTCCACCCGCAGCTCCAACACATAAAATCATGTCGTAATATTCCGAATTCGTATACTGGGATGACTGTGATGACATCGTAGATAAGAGCGGTGAATAAGACAACAACACAACCTCACACTTGAAATGATCTAATGCGAGTGAACTTTCAACTCAAAATCTTTCGAAAAATTGCAATTCTTTAGAAAATATTTTGAGGACAATTAGGGTTCCGCACTTTAAAAACCCCATGCTACCTAAGGTCGTGTAAAATTGCTTACTTTATTACTAGATAGATATCGGAGTGTGCCAAGCTGACGTCTTTAAGAGAACTATTTACCATGCCTTTGTCCATAAAACAAGTAAAAACTAATTTCTATTCCCAAACATTACACGATTTTAATAATTATTTCATATTAGCTGCGCTTACGGTTTTACCCGCGAGATGATGAAAAACGGTGATGATGATGATGAAAAGTAGCCTATGTATAAATCCAGAGTATCAGCTACCTCCATACTAAATTTCATAAAAATTGGTCCAGCCATTTGAGCGTGAAGAAGTAACAAACATACAAACAAACACACAAACTTTCACTTTTATAATACTAGTATGAACACTGAACATTTCACATTAAAATTATAATTTTTATGTAGGTACTTTACAGTCACCACCATTTTACATCAGGCGCAACTCAATATCATAATAAAATTATTTAAAAAAAACTCGACTGCATTTAAAAAAAAAAGTACCCTATGTCACTCGCATTATGAAGACGATTTATATGACACCTCGAAATCTATCGAGCCGTTTAGGCTGTATGGTAGAGGGTGACAACGAAACCTCATACATACATACAAACATACTCTCGAAAAACATAACCCTCCTTCTTCGCAGTCGGGTAAAAAACCCTCAGTAAAGGGGTTTGTGATACTTGACTGTGACTTGAAAATCCTATGAAGTTTTATCGTCAGCACCTAGCCGGTAACACAGCGGCGACAGTGTTGCAGATGTCCATAGGCGGCTGTATTGCTTACCATCAGGCGAACAGACTGCTTATTTGCCGCTCTTTTATTTAAAAAAAAGTATTTACATATTAACACTAAAAACACTAGTTTTGTAAAATAAATAAATACGCCTCACACTCATAGCTGCCCACTCGGTCATTTTATTTATTTATTTTGTGTCGAACGCACAAGTACAACTAAAACTAAGACCCAGAGAAGATATTCGAATTCATCATTCAAATATGGACCCGGCAGGGAATCGAACACGGGACCCGAAAATAATAAAATATTTATGACGGAACCCTCAACTATTAAATTTCGCAGATTTAGGCGCTTTCTTATTCTCCTTTCGGCTTTTACGCGTTCGCGCGTTGAGCTTATTGGTCCGCGCCAGTATTTGTAAAATACCGCTGCCCAATAAGCGGGAAGCGCTATCCTTTGCTCTGTTTGACTGTTGCCGACAAGTGCACGTGGACTTCCGTACTTGGCAAAGAATAAAACTAGACTAGAGGCGTCAATTAGTTTGAAGTTATACGAAATATGTCGAAGTAATGAAATGATAATACATTTTTGTACGATACTATCACAATAAATTAAAAAACAAAAGCTTAGGTGCCTATTTCCAGTGATAAATGACGCTAGACGTAGGTCTACGATGTACGTGGGGTTGCTTGGAACTTATAGGCAAGCTTTTTATACCGCAGTACTTATTCTAGGCTTCTTCTACTTTAGTCATGTAAGCCAAGTGGCTAGCCCTAGTGTCGGAGTTTTAAACCGCCCGATATGACTCCAACATGTTTTATCGAATCTAGCGATTGTTGTTTTAGAGCATTTAATTCTCAGTAAGGTATTTAATTTATGTTTATTTCGTTCACAGTTTAGAATTAGGTAATAAAAAAATCTTTCTGCGCAAAATTTAGTCTTTGATAGACAAGGTCGTTTGTCAGCTGTTCGTATGTTAGGGTTGCAGCTGGTCAATTTTACATCAAACTTTGATTCGTATTATCTGGTAATCTAACATGCTGAGGTGAATCAAACCTTCGGAGATGAAGTCCACATCAGTGTTGGCATCGGCTGTCAAAATATTGTTGGGGGTAAAACGGGCACGCTGTATATCAAAATTTGCGGAATTGTGAGGCCGACACGCCTATGGTATCAGTTTTCCAAAAAGTGAATTTTCCGCGGAGTTACATAAGAAAAAGTGAAATTTTGGCTTTTCAAAAAAGTTTAAGTGCTTACGCTGCGAGATTAAGATCTATGACCCACTATTTTTACTTTACCAAAAGTTAGGCCCCCATAAGGCCTACCCTTTGGCACCGAGTTTGGATTTTCTCTGCCTCCACGCACGGAAATAAAGGCAGAAAAACAAAAACCACGTGGCCACGTGGTCACTGATCCAGGGCCACCCGGCTGCAACTGACCATCAGACTACAAGCGTCACCCAGGGGCGAAAAGCCCGACACCAAAATTTTGAAGATCGGACACGGGAGTCGGAAGGTAGAGACTTTAAAATTTTTGCAGTTTTTCAAAACATCATAACTTCACATCAAGATCTTTGACACCTAGTTTTTAAAAATTGTATGTGTTAACAAAGTGCATCGCTAGATAAATAAAAATTAAAAAAAAAAAAAAAAAAAAAAAAAAATTTTCGCAGGTAGTTTCGGAAATAAAAAATTTTGAAAATTTCAGTGACCCACGAGGTACCTGAAATAGTAATATTATCAGAAAAAATTTTATGCTATCATTTAATGTGCTAATTGTGTGTAATTTTAAGATTTTTAGAAAAATTTTTCGTCAAGCGGTTGCTGAGTTATTGAATTTTTAAACATTTTTCTGTAATTATTCAAAAACTAACTAACTTTAATTAAATTTGACACCAGGATTGGCTTTTGTGCAGCTTTTAGGACTTATTTAAGCCCAAACACAGGTCCTCTAACACAAGGAACCACGATTTTGGACAAAATCCGCCATCTTGGTTTCTTGGTTGTGAAATTAAACCCTGTGTATCTCGACAACCGCTTGACGTAGAATTACCGTGTTTCCACCCTAGGGAACAGCATTACGTTGTTTTTCAACAAGAATTGGTTTCAGCTCGTTTTCAGGCCACACTTTTTTCACTCCTGAAACCACTTTCAGGGAATAGACGAGGTCCAGCTCGGCTGCACAGTCGAAACCCGGGCTTTCTGCGACGAATGGTTCCGGAGTTACAGGGTCCCAAAGTGGACGTTTGACAGCTCGGCGGCCATTTTGTTTTGATTCAAACCGCCATAACTCCCAAACCAGTAGTCGTAGAAGATTGCGGTTTTCGATTTTATAGTAAGCGGCCAAATTTCTTGACGACCCTGAATTTTCAGGAACTTTGGAGCCTGAAATTTTCCAGACCCTGAAAGTGTTTTCAGTAGACGGAGTGGCTTAGGCCAAGCCTGACGAACCCAGACTCGAGTACTCTGAGACTCTTGGAAGAGGAGATATCGCTGATCAACGTTCGACTTTGACAGCTGCGCCGCCATCTTGAAAATTTTCAAACTCGGTTAGCTCCACAACCAAGAGTCACAGAGAGTAGCAAATTTCACCAGTGCCTTCGCCCGGAGGTACTCTAGCCGATCATCAAGTTTTCAGGCACTTTCGAGACTTCAGGATTTTTCAGGCTGAAAGCGCTGAAGCGAGATAGGTCTAGTCGAGCTCTTTGTGACGGACCCAATCACGACGCGGATCGGCCTTGGGGTTCGGGAGATACAGCAAAAACCATTTTTTGGACGCCATCTTGGTTGTAAAACCAAAATTCTAAAACCAGGTTATCTCCGGAACCACTAAGCATAGAGAGTCGTGCTTGGGGTCGTTGAGGAGGTCTCGGAAAGATCTATCCTTCTAGAGTAAAATTTTTGCTCTACGTAGAGAAAAAATTTTTTCTGCTTAAATTAATTTGTTTTGTTTGTTTTTAATAATGTTCATAATGTGTAATTGATGTATATGTTAGAATTAAGTATAAACGGAGATAGAGTCTGACTCTACTGTAAATTTTTGACCAAACTTGGACTAGAATTAATGATTTGACATCAAATACAAGTGTAATTAGTCAGGACTAAATAAAAATTTGCAACTCTAGGTAGAGTTGACCTTTTTAAACAAGTTTTACTCACCTGTGGCTGTGTAGACCTCCGTCGGACGCTGGACGTAGCTGCTCTGCTAGACGCCAGGATCTGAAACAGAAAAAAAACACAGATTAGTAAAACTTCAAAATAAGACAAGATATTTAAGGAAATTTACACCTTAAATAAAGTAATTGTGATACGGTTTTATTGACCGAATAATAGGTTAGTGTTGACACTATCAAAACTTAAAAATTTATTATCTATATTGACCCTACTGAAAGTTTTCTTTTACAACTTTTACAAATTTTAATCAAATTTCAACTTTGACGAGACCCTCCAAAGCAGAATGTTCGCAGCCACACGAACCCCGGCTAAAAAGCAGGCAACAAGGAGGAATTCCTCAGATGCGGAACTCCCAACAGCACCATCAAAAGTGCGCACGAGCATCGACGAGTGGGAATTGGGAAGAGAATCTCTGACCCCAACCCAGAGCTCCCCAAACACGACAGTAGCCACAGCAGTAGCCCCAGTAGGAGCCACAAGGATACTCGCGATGACAAACTCGTCATCGTCCTCTGCGACGAATCGTGCGACAACTTCTTCTGCGGCTCAATTAAAGCCCAAATTAAAATCGGCAAGCCCGAGAAAGGAACAGGAGATTCGAGAACAATCCGCAGAGGAGACCATAAAGAGCCCTCAAATGAAGCCAACTTACGCTATTAGTAGAGTTGCTGAGGCGAGGGCATGCCTGAATAAGGCTAAGCTTCACCTTAGCAACTCTAGAAATACAAAAACGGAAATAAAAGAAGGTGTGATATCGGCCCTGGACCGCTTATTTCAACTGGTTAAGGAGAGTGAAGCAGACATCAAAGGAAAAGGACAAAAAAAGGAGCGGGAAGGGGGGAAAGAAACTGAACCATTGGCCCGGTCCCTCTCCCCTCAACCCGCTCCCGGGCACGAAGAATTGCGTCGAATGCTAGACGAGCACTCGAAACTAATTGGGGAAAACTGTGAAAGAATGAAGGAACTAAAAGAAAAGTTGGGCACTCACCACAGATCCTTGGAAGGGGCAACATACGCCAGTGTGGTGGCCCGCAACGATGCGAGAACACCTGCACGGCAGACGGCACTCCACTCGGTAGTCGTCACTTCTAGGGATACGACGGAGACCGGCGAACAGGTTCTGGAAAGAATAAAGAAAGCGGTTAACGCAAGAGAAGGTGGCATCATTGTAGATAAAATTAGAAAAGCCAAGAACAGGAAAGTGATAGTAGGTTGTAGGGATCAGGAGGAGATAGAAAAGGTAAAGAAAAGGATTAGGGGAAATGGGACACACCTGGAGGTCGAGGAGATTAAAAACAAAGATCCTTTGATCGTGCTCTATGGCGTCCTCCAGAGTAACTCTGATGAGGACGTTGTCAAGGCAATCAGGAAACAGAATGCGCACCTACTAACCGGGCTTGACGCTGATGAAGACAGAATAGAGATCCGCTTCCGGCGAAAAGCAAGAAACCCACTTACGGCACACGTTGTCGCCAGGGTATCACCACCGATATGGCAGCGACTAACCCAAGCAGGGGCTATACAGGTCGACATTCAGAGGGTCAGAGTCGGCGACCAGTCCCCCCTAATACAGTGCTCGCGCTGTCTAGGGTACGGGCATGGTCGCAGATTCTGTCGTGACGTTGCCGATGTGTGTAGCCACTGTGGAGGCCAGCATCTTAAAGCGAAATGTGCCGAGTGGCTATCTGAGACTCCACCAAACTGCGTAAACTGCATGAAGGCAAAAATGCAAAAAATCGACCATGGAGCCTTTAGCCAGGAATGCCCTGTGAGGCGTAAGTGGGAGACAATCGCCAGATCAAACGTAGCGTATTGCTAAAGTTGTCCAGAGGAAAAAACTAGCCACAAATGAGATCCTTATCGAAGCCACAAAGAGGAAAGCAGCGGTTGCTTTGCTTCAGGAACCTTATGTGGGCGGGGCAAAGAGTATGAGGAGTTACCGGGGCGTAAGGGTCTTCCAGAGCACTGATATAGGAGAAGGGACTGTGAAGGCAGCAATAGCGGTTTTTGACCCCACTCTTGATGTCACACAGTACCCGAAACTGTCCACAAACAATATCGTAGTGATAGGAGTCCAAACCAGAACCTGGAAGATCACGCTGGTGTCCTACTACTTTGAGCCAGACCAGCCCATAGGGTCAGACCTGGAGCACTTGGCAAAGATCGAGAAAGAGCTAGGACCTAGGAGGTTGGTTATAGGAGGGGATGCCAACGCAAAGAGCAGCTGGTGGGGTAGCCCCAAGATCGATCACAGAGGAGAAGAAATGGCATCAACTCTCGACGAACTGGGGTTTCAGGTACTCAATATCGGTGACACACCAACCTTCGATACTATTAGGGGCGGCCAGCGATATCACAGCTATGTCGACGTCACAGCCTGTTCGACAGACATGCTAGATCTGATAGACGACTGGAAAGTGGAAGAGAATCTCACGAGCTCAGACCACAACGGAATCGTATTTAATATCCAATTAGAGAAATCCAACAATAACAAAATAATTAGAACAACACGAATTTTTAATACAAAGAACGCTAATTGGGACCAATTTCGTGAGAAAAGGGACCAATTATACCTAGATAATAATTTAACATTAGATAAAATAGAAAAAATTAACAGCAAAGAACACTTGGACAAAACAGTAGAAATGTACACAAAAATAATTGTAGAAGCGTGTGAAAAAACAATCCCTAAAAAGAAAAACAAAGAAAAACTTACGATTCCGTGGTGGACCGCTGAGCTCGAGAAGATGAAGAAGGAGGTAACTACCAGAAGACGCAGGATCCGCTGTGCCGCGCCGGTCCGGAAGCAAAAGGTCATCGATGAGTACCTGAAACACAAAACAGAATATGAGTTGCAGGCTCAGAGAGCCCAGGTCGAGAGCTGGAAAGAGTTTTGCAAGAAGCAGGATAGGGAAGGTATGTGGGACGGGATATATCGCGTAATTGGAAGGACAACGAGCAGGGATGAGGATCTTCCACTAGAAGCCGGAGGACAGGTGCTAGACGCGAAGGGTTCCGTAGAGCTGCTTGCAAACACCTTTTATCCGGAGGACCCAGAAGAAAGTGACAGCACCGAACATCGCCAAGTGAGACGAAAAGCGGAACAAGTAAATGGTGATGAACAAAGTGGACTCTGTTACCCACCATTCACGCAGACCGAGTTACACATGGCAATGAAGTCGTTTAACCCCAAGAAAGCACCCGGAGCCGATGGTCTTACTCCGGACATCTGTGGCCAAGCCATCAACAATGATCAAGGTATCTTCCTCGGGCTCGTCAACAGATGTCTGGACCTCGAACACTTTCCCGGTATCTGGAAAATCGCCACTGTAGTTGTGATTCGCAAGCCTGGAAAAAAATCATACACCACCCCTAAATCCTACAGGCCGATTGGGCTTTTGCCTGTACTGGGAAAGGTGTATGAGAAGATGCTGGTAGCCCGACTTAAACACCATCTAATTCCAAGGATAAGTACTCGTCAGTACGGATTCATGCCCCAGAAAAGCACCGAAGACTCCCTCTATACCCTGATACAGCACATAAAATCGAAACTCAAGGATAAAAAGATAGTGACCTTAGTTTCCCTGGATATAGAGGGAGCCTTCGATAGCGCCTGGTGGCCAGCAATAAGAGTCCGTCTGGCTGAGGAAAAGAGTCCTCTTAAGCTGAGAAGAGTGATGGACAGCTACCTCAACGACAGAGAAGTCCGAGTAAGATACAGTGGTGAAGAATTCGGAAAGAAAACGAGCAAAGGGTGCGTGCAGGGCTCAATTGGAGGCCCGATACTATGGAATTTGCTTTTGGATCCTCTGTTAAAGGAACTTGAAAGTAGTGGTCACTATAGCCAAGCGTTTGCCGACGATGTCGTCCTTGTTTTCGAGGGGGAAACCGCCCTAGAGATAGAGCAACAGGCCAATGTCGCTCTCGCGCATGTTCAGGCGTGGGGTGCCAGTAACAAGCTTAAATTTGCACCACACAAAACCAACGCGATGACCATCACGCGAAAGCTGAAATATGACACACCACGCCTGAGCATGGCTGGGATCGATATTGGCATGTCAAAGGAAGTAAAAGTACTGGGCCTGACTATTGACGATAAACTCACTTTTAATACGCACGTCAGCAACATATGTCGCAAAGCTATAAATTTTTATAAGAAATTATCAAGGGCTGCAAAACTCCAGTGGGGATTGCAGCCCGCAATAGTCAGGACCCTGTACACAGCAGTGGTAGAACCAACCATTCTTTACGCAGCGGCAGCATGGGCACCCTCGACGAACAAGCTGTGCGCTAGGAAACAGCTCGACGCAGTGCAGCGTAGCTTTGCACAAAAGATGATTAAAGCCTATCGCACAGTCTCTCTCAACTCGGCACTGTTGCTTGCTGGGTTGCTTCCCCTGGACATTCGCATCAGGGAAGCAGCCTCGCTTTATCTAGCAAGAAGAGGCTTTCCCCAGCAGGCCACAGGAGGTCGAGAAATAGAGAGACCAGTAGTTTTCGCGAAGTTACCCCATCCCGCACAATGGGCAGAGCTACACTACACTTGCGTGGGAGACGGTGCAGCATTGGAACAAAACAGCCATGACGGAATTAGTATATTTACCGACGGCAGCAAACTGGAGGGGAAAGTTGGCGCGGCATTGACTTTATGGGAAAATGGCGTGGAAACTAGTACCCGAAAGTTTAAGCTTGAACAATGCTGCACCGTATACCAAGCTGAACTGCTGGCCCTGTTCGAGGCTACCGAAGCCGTCCTCCGCCGGAACTCGCAAACGAGCAACATATATTGCGACTCGAGAGCCGCGCTGGAGACAGTAGCCAACAACGTTTCCCTCCATCCTTTAGCAGTGAACGCAAGAGAAAATATACGTCGAATAACGAGTACTGGTAAAAAGATTCGACTTTACTGGATCAAAGCGCACGCAGGGATGGAGGGCAATGAAAGGGCAGACGAGCTGGCCAAGCGCGCAGCTCTGTTTTTAAAAACTAAATCGAAATACGATAGATGTCCGGTGTCATTCGTCAAGCGGCAAGTCCGCTTGGACTCGCTTGACGAATGGAACCGGAGATATGTCGATGGATGGACGGCATCGACGACAAAGGCTTTCTTTTCCCAGACGTAGTAAAAGCTTATAGGATCACAAGGAATCTTGCTTTTGATAGTGTCACCACGCAGCTCATGACAGGCCACGGGGGATTCTCATCATACCTACATCGATTCAGGTGTAAGGAGAGTCCCTCGTGTACGTGCGACCCGGACATTGATGAAACAGCTCTTCATTTAATTTTGGAATGTCCCATTTATGCTGTTAAATAATTTAATTTAGAATGTGAAATAGATTTAGATGTTAATATAGCTAATTTAAGTGAAATTGTAGCAAATAAGGAAAGTAGAAATAAGTTTTTAAGATATTGTAGGTATATAATACAAAATGTAATAAATAAAAATAAAAGTACATAAGAGGGTATACAATCATGTATACTATATTTATACATGATATGTATGCCAACCCATCGGAAAGTGTAAAAATTTATTAAAGAAAAATACCCTGTATGAAACCTCACTAAAACGTAGCTAGGTACACACTGTAATAAAATAGGAATTGGCATCCCACCAATATTATGATTGAAAGAGATGAATGAAAGATGATAAAGTATGCAGAATGAAAGCGAACATAGAAAATGCGAGAACTGGTATGAAAGGATTATGTACAAAATGTCTCCAATACGCTTGGAGGGTCGATAGGAAAAAAAAAAAAAAAAAAAAAAAACCTAACCTAACCTAACCTAACCTTTTTTTTTTTTTTTTTTTTTTTTTTTTTACCAGGGAAAACCTTTTATAGGTACCACCCTACCCCGGGGGGAGCAGTGTGGTGATGTGGGAGTCTCCGCCCTAGTGGCGGCATACCCACTAAAAACCCTGGGGTGTTCCTCCTTTGCGCTATGTGCCGGGGCCCGGGAGCATTTCTCGTACTCTTCCGCAGCCCCGGCCTGAGCGCTGGTCCCCTGGGACCCCTCCGCGGGGAGCTTCTGCTCCACCCACCTTGTCACGATGTGGGGAACACCTCCCACATCGTGCCATCTCGGAACTCTTTAGTGGACGCCGGTTCCCCCGAACCGACGCCCAGAGTTTCCAGTCACAGGTGGGCGCCTTAGCCGGCGTCCATCTGCGACTCCTCAGGTCCTGACAGCGGGGCGCGGGTTGGCGGCTTCTTGGCCTTGGCCGTGAATGCGGTCTTCCCGCCCTTCTTTTTGGGCACGGCGCAGGCCCTGCCACCCAACCGGTGAGTGGCTGGTCTGCCCGCTGCCGCGCACACCGAGCAATGAGGCTCGGACGAGCACCCACTCGCCTTGTGGCCTTCTTGACCGCAGCGGTAGCATTCACCGCTGCGGTCTCGGTTGTCCTCCCCGCACTGTTCCCGGAGATGCCCCAACTCGAGGCACCGGTAACAACGTAAAGGCCGGGCCGGCAGTATCTTTACCTGGGCCGAGACCCATCCCACCTGCACGCGACCCTTGCTGACGACTTTTTTCGCCGCGGCCACCGGGCATCGAACGAAGGTCGTCCCGATGCCGGCAGCGTTGCGGCGAATGTCGCCAGCCTTAATAGAGTCGGCCCGACACTCGCCAACCCTGGCGATGGCAGCAGCGACATCTTCCTTTGTAACCGAGTCATCCAGGCCGGTGACGCGCATGTCTGCGCATTTGGTTGGCCTGGAGACTCGAATATCCTCCTCGCTGAAAATTTCCCTCAGCTTTTCAGCGAGGGAATCAGCCTTGTCGCTGCTGCCCTCACCTGACACCTCTAGCATTCGGCCACCAGTAGCCGAATGACGATAGCCCACGGCCGGGATCCCGAGCTGGGGCAGATCGATCCGCCTCTTCGCCTCCAACAGCGCAGCGGCGTAAGTCGCGCCCCTCTCCGCCGCCCCAGGCTGCAATGTAAGGACGACAGCTGCAGAGCTAGGGACGCGAAGTTGCGGAGCAACCTTCTTCGCCTTTGCTCGGCGACGGCTTTGTCCACCACCAGCTTGCGACTGACGCGAACTGGCCTGCGCCTGCGCCTGTCGCTGTGGTGGTGCAGGAGCCGAAGTCGAGCCTTCCTTCTTCCTCCCCTTTTTTGTGACCGCGGCCCAGGACTCTATGCCGTGGGCGGCGAGTGTCGATTGAGGGGTCTGCGGACATTGGATGGCAGCAGGTTGGCCATCCTTTGTCATCTTCTTCTTCCCCTTTTTTCCCTTTTGGGCATTGGAGGAAGATTTCGCCACTTCCAATGTTCCCGGAAGCCCTGGGTCTGGAGTCGAGACCGATGGGGCCTTCCGAGAAACCCTGCTTGTCCGGTCTGCAGCCAGGGGGGGCCGACTACGCTGCTCGGGCAGGAGGCGCCCCTCTAGCGCCTCGAACCGAGCGTTCATCATGCCCCCCATTTGTCGCAGAATAGCCTGCTCTAGCTCCTCCGCCGATCGGGTCTCGCGTCGGATCTCAGATCCCGAGACCTGCGGAGGAGCGGAAGTTGAGGCCATAGCCACGTCTCTGCGGAGCTCGGCAATCTCCTTGCGGAGCTCCGCCACCTCGTCACGCAAGCGCGTGTTGGCTGCCTGCAGTCTCTGGGTCTCCTCGGTTGAGGATCTCGACTGCAAGTCAGCCATCGCATCTTTGATCGTTGACGCCGCCATCTTCAGTGCCCTCTGAAAAGTGCCTTTCAGGTTGCTGGACTTCGCGGCCACCGTGTTGATGGTGTCCACGCTTTCCAGCACCTTCCTTCTCAGGTCACTGGCCAACTCTTCTTGTTCTCCAGCCGAGGACTCGGAGAGCCGAGGTTCCGTCGAGGTCTGTGACCGTAAGTTTACGGTCAGCTCCTCGACTTCCCGCTCAGCCCTCATCTCCATCTCCGCCCTTTGAGCAGCTACCAGAGCAGCCTTCGCTTTGGCGAGGCCAACGTATTCGCCCGTGGTAGGCGGCCGGCCTCTGCCTCTTTTCGGTACCGCGACTACCTTAGTGGCCGGTACCTCCTCGTCGTCATCGGAGTCGATCGGACTGCCGGCTACACTCATCTTATCGCGGGATCGCCCCCGCTTGAGACGAGTCCTGCCGTCCGAGGACCCCGCTACCGACACCATGCTACCGACCGAAGAGTCAGACTCTTCGGCGGTATCCACAACGGGGTTACGCCCCTTCCCCTCCCCACGAACTTGGTACTTTAGTTTAAGTGTATCCATAAAGTTCCCACGAGTATGGGGGATATACGTGGTCCACCCGGGCAGTGCCCCCTGTACCCGGGTAAGCCTAGGCGACTCCCGCGCAGGGCTTCGGCTGGGCCCCCGCGGGGGTAGCAGTTGCGACCAACCTTCCCGGTGGCCATGCAGGTCCTCGCGCTGCTCCGCCGCTTGACCTTCGGGGTGATTTTTTATAGAGGTTTTCTTCCTCGCGGCCCGGGCGGTTAAGCCAAGGCCCTCGGTCCCGCGCCTCGCGGCTAACGGGGTTCCGATCTGTGACACCTCGTCCGGGCCTCTCAGCATGAGATCCCGCACCGCCCTCTACGCGCGCTCCAGATAAAAGCTCTGGGGCGCGCGGAGAAAGCCCCCTCGAGCCCATCGCTAACGCTTCTCCGAGGAGAAACGCGAGCGAGGGCTCCCCTGGGCTGCCTCCCAAAAGGCAAGCCCCAACCCGCGTCGCCGCTACTCGGCATACGGCCGAGACGCCGACCGGGTCCCGCGGCCAACCAAGGCCGCCTAGGCTCGCACCGCCGCTTCCCGGAATGTCCAGGGCGCCAGTCGAGCCTCCACCTCGAGTTCCTCTTGGCAGCGGCCGCCGCAACTGTTGCGACCGCTGAGCCCCCCCGCCACGGCAAGGCGGGAACTCATTCGGGGGGGAACCTAACCTAACCTTTTTTTTTTTTTTTTTACCAGGGAAAACCTTTTATAGGTACCACCCTACCCCGGGGGGAGCAGTGTGGTGATGTGGGAGTCTCCGCCCTAGTGGCGGCATACCCACTAAAAACCCTGGGGTGTTCCTCCTTTGCGCTATGTGCCGGGGCCCGGGAGCATTTCTCGTACTCTTCCGCAGCCCCGGCCTGGGCGCTGGTCCCCTGGGACCCCTCCTCGGGGAGCTTCTGCTCCACCCACCTTGTCACGATGTGGGGAACACCTCCCACATCGTGCCATCTCGGGAACTTTGTGGTGGCCGCCGGTTCCCCCGAACCGACGCCCAAGTTCCCAGTCACAGATGGGCGCCTTAACCGGCGTCCATTCGCGACTCCTCTGCCCGTGTTTGCGGGATGCGGGTTTGCGGCTTCTTGGCCTTGGCCACGACTGCGGCCTTCCCGCCCTTCTTCTTGGGCACGGCGCAGGCCCTGCCACCCAACCGATGGGTGGCTGGTCTGCCCGCTGCCGCGCACACCGAGCAATGAGGCTCGGACGAGCACCCACTCGCCTTGTGGCCTTCTTGACCGCAGCGGTAGCATTCACCACTGCGGTCTCGGTTGTCCACCCCGCACTGTTCTCGGAGATGCCCCAACTCGAGGCACCGGTAACAGCGTAAAGGCCGGGCCGGCAAAACCTTTACCTGGGCCGAGACCCATCCCACCTGTACGCGACCATTGCTGGTGACTTTTTTCGCCGCGGCCACCGGGCATCGGACAAAAGTCGTCCCGATTCCGGCAGCGTTGCGGCGAATGTCACCAACCTTGATCTGGTCGGCGTGGCACTCACCAACCCCTGCTATGGCAGCAGCAACCTCCTCCGTGGTGATCGAGTCATCCAGGCCGGTGACGCGCAGGTCCGCGCACTTCATCGGTCTGGAGATTCGGACGTCGGCCTCGTCAAAGATCTCCCTGAGCTTCGCAGCCAGGGAGTCCGCCTTCTTGCCGCTGGGATCACCGGACACCTCCAACATGCGGCCACCAGTGGCCGCTACCCGGAAGTTGACGGTGATACCCAACTCCGTCAGGTCCACTCTTCGCCTTGCCTCAAGCAACGCCGCCGCATACGTTGCACCCCTCTCCGCCGCTCCAGGCTGCAACGTCATGATGACAGCTGCGGAGCGGGGGACTTGGAGCTTGGGCTTGGCCACCTCTTTTTTCCCTTTGCGACGGCTTTTCCCACCACCGGCCTGCGACTGTCGCGAACCGGCTTGCGCCTGCGACTGTCGCTGCGGCGGTGCAGAAGCCGTCGAGCCACCCTTCTTTTTCCCCTTCTTGGTGACCGTGGCCCAAGACTCCTTGCCAGGGGCTGCGGGCGCTGTCTGAAGGGGCTGCGAGTCTGTGGCGGCACCAGACAGTCCATCCTTCACCACCTTCTTAGCATTCCCCTTGCTTTTTCGGGCATTGGAGGAAGGCTGGGTCACGTCCGGTGTCCCCGGAAGCCCTGATTCCGATATCGGAACCGTTGGGGCTTTTCGGGGAACCTTGTCTCTCCGGTCTGCGGCAAGTGGGGGACGAGTACGCTCCTCAGGCAGGAGACGCCCTTCTAGCGCCTCGAACCGAGCGTTCAGCATTCCCCCGATTTGTCGCAGTATGGCCTGCTCCAGCTCGTCCGCTGATCGGGTCTCGTGTCGGATCTCACATCCCGAGACCTGCGGAGTAGCCGAAGCTGAGGCCAAAGCCATGTCTCTGCGGAGCTCAACCATCTCCTTGCGGAGCTCCGCCACCTCTTCGCGCAGTCGCGCATTGGCAGCCTGCAGGATTTTGGTCTCCTCCGTGGAGGACCTTGACTGCAGGTCGTCCACTACCTCCTTGATAACGGACGCCGCCTCCTTCAATGCGCGCTGGAAGGTCCCCTTTAAGTTACTGGACTTAGCGGCCACGTTGTTTATTGTGGCTATACTGTCCAGGACCTTCTTATTGAGGTCAGAGGCCAGCACTTCCGAGTTTTCCACCGACGATACCGAGGGCCGAGAACTCGTCGACCTTTGCGACCGCAAGGTAGCGGTCAACGATTCGACCTCTCGTTCAGCCCGTAACTCCATCTCCTGACGCTCTGCAGCCACAAGTGCCGCCTTCGCCTTAGCGAGACCGACATACTCGCCTGTAGTAGGCGGCCGGCCTCTGCCCCTTCTTGGCACTGCGACCAACTTTGTGGCTGGAGCGTCCTCGTCGTCATCGGAGTCAACGCTGCTAACAGCGCGACTCAACACCTCACGGGACCTAACCCGCTTCAGGAGGCCTTTTCCCCCCGACCTGTCCGGCGACTCCGTCACCGACAGCATGCTCCCGATCGAGGAGTCAGACTCCCCAGGTCCACCTCGGGGCTCTTACGCCCCCTCTCCTCCCTCCGAATCGTAGAAAGTTTGAGTTTTAACTTTTCCATATGATTCCCACGAGTATGGGGGATATACGTGGTCCACCCGGGCAGTGCCCCCTGTACCCGGGTAAGCCTAGGCGTCTCCCGCGCAGGGCTTCGGCTGGGCCCCCGCGGGGGTAGCAGTTGCGACCAACCTTCCCGGTGGCCATGCAGGTCCTCGCGCTGCTCCGCCGCTTGATCTTCGGGGTGATTTTTTATAGAGGTTTTCTTCCTCGCGGCCCGGGCAGTTAAGCCAAGGCCCTCGGTCCCGCGCCTCGCGGCTAACGGGGTTCCGATTTGTGACACCTAGTCCGGTGGTGGGGTTAGCCACGCACCGGGTGTCCCTCCCGTCCGTCCGAGGACGGTCCCCTCGTCCGGGCCCCTCAGCATGAGATCCCGGACCGCCCTCTACGCACGCTCCAGATAAAAGCTCTGGGGCGCGCGGAGAAAGCCCCTTCGAGCCCATCGCTAGCGCTTCTCCGAGGAGAAACGCGAGCGAGGGCTCCCCTGGGCTGCCTCCCAAAGGCAAGCCCCAACCCGCATCGCCGCTATTCGGCATACGGCCGAGACGCCGACCGGGTCCCGCGGCCAACCAAGGCCGCCTAGGCTCGCACCGCCGCTTCCCGGAATGTCCAGGGCGCCGGTTGAGCCTCCACCTCGAGTTCCTCTTGGCAGCGGCCGCCGCAACTGTTGCGACCGCTGAGCCCCCCCGCCACGGCAAGGCGGGAACTCATTCGGGGGGGAACCTAACCTAACCTAACCTAACCTAACCACAGGCATTTTTTAAAAAATATTTTAGTGCGCGCGTTTCTCTTTAAAAATTCGCCAAAAATCGAGGAGTGATCCCCCAACCTCAGGAGACGTGTCAGGAGACGCGCATTTCAAAGGTGCACACGACTGTGAAAACCGTTTTCAGTTTGGAATTTTTTCCACGAAGTTACAGTGAAAAGAGTGAAAACTTGTGAGATTTAAAACCACAAAAAGTGAAACGCTGCCAAAACCAGATCTACGACCTACACCTTTTGTCGGGCCTTGAGAAGGCCCTTCGGGAGCTGCACCAGCTCGCATCACTTCCAGATTTTTAGGGAGCTCCCTCGCGGAGAAATCCCTAAAAAACTCCAAAACCACGTGGCACGTGCTCGGCGATCCAGACCCTAGCGGGGAACACCGAACACACACCAGACGGAGGGAGAGGGAAGCAGCCGGGAGCCGCTCCTGAAACTGAAAAAAAATTGATAATCAAACGTAGGATAACCTCTTGTATATTTTAACGCCCTAACATCGTAGAAAACCAAAAATTTCTCTAAATTTTCAGCGACGACCCACCCTGAAAAATTCAGTGCTGGTCACTTAACTTACGCTCTATTCAAATACATAAAAAGAGAAATTTTCGGTTCAAGCGTTGCTGAGATATTGACAATAATTTAAATACCACAAACTGCATATGACATTAATTTAAACTTGTAACCTAAATATTTTCTATTTTCAAATCATTTTTCAAAATTTTCAAAGTATATCATATACAATAGTTCAATAGCAACGCCTCTGCCAAAACTCAGATTTTTCCGACGTTAGGTCACCGAAATATAAGCAAAGAAGCAAAGGTCGGTGCTCATTTGTTTACAATTCTAAATATAGAACAAGACATTCCGATGTGGCGCCTAACCGCCTAAGCGTGGGAATTATTATTAGACCGTGGGAATATTACGCTACTAAAGAATCACCTGTATCTCAGGAACGGCTTGACAGAAAAATTTTTTGACAGCGGTTTTGGATTCTCCAAAATTTTTGCTACCCAACGTCCCCCCCCTCGTTTCGGATTTCTGATAAAGATTTTTCTAAAACTTGTTATTTGGACAATATCTAGTGTAATTCCGCTTTAACGTCGCATTAAGTACATCGAGGAACATGAATTTTTTATTCTAATTTTGAATTTTTTAGAAAAAACTAATTTAATGAAATTTACTAGAAAATTATACAAATTGACATTTGAATCTAATTTTAAACGTTATACAATGTAATATTTCAACAAACCTGAAAAAAAAAAAAAAAAAAAAAAAAAAAAAAAAAAAAAAAAAAAAAAAAAATTAATGTACCTGAAAACATTAAAATTTAAAAAACAATAAAAAATCCCTGTTCTTCGAGCACTTCGTCGACACGTGTTTCGCCTCTCCACGAGGCATCCTCAGGACGTGTTGACTCTCCGAGCGCGTGGCCGAGAAGATTTTTCTGACAAACCGTGGGAACTTTTTAAGACCCGTGAGAACATTCCATAGCGTGGGAAAATTTACAGACCCGTGGGAAAATTTCCTGTAACTCGAAAACCGTGGGAGATAGACGGATTTTGACAACAGTATCGGTATATATTTTGTATACCAATTCTATATACCAATTATTTGCTCTACGTAGAGCAAAAATTTGTCTTCTGATATTTATTTGTTTTGTTTGTCTTTGATAATGTTTATTATGTGTATCCGTTGTTTATGTTAGAATTAAGTATTAACGGAGATAGAGTCTGACTCTACCTAAAAATTTTTTTTTGACCAAAATTGGACTAAATTAATGACCTGACAGCTAATTTACATTTGTAATTATTTTATTATAAAGTTATTAACGGAGACTGACACGCTCCAATAAACGGAGGCAGGCGGGTAGAGTTTGCTCTAGGTAGAGCAAAAATTCTATCGCTGTCTAACACTACAAAATTTACGTCATAACACTGTACACTGCTAAGCTTGAGATAAATTGAGCTTAAAGTAAGTAGAGTTAATTTTACCTCAAACAGTTGTTTATTTTGTTATTATTATTTTGACCATAAATTATTTTCTTGTTTTAATTTTATTGTATTACTACTATAATTCAGAAATTTATAACCTTAGTTACTTTACATACCGTGCTCTACTTAACTCGACATAGCTCTGGAGTGCAGCGCTCAGTTCTTGGCGACCGGCACCGGGACTTTTCTGGATCACAGTGCTTCAGTTGCACTACAGCGCACCGGAGAATCTGAAAAGAAATAAAAATTAATAACGAACTTACCGTACTTACCTTACCTTCCTGCGTCCGTAGTGACTAGCTGTGGTCCGTCGGTAGCCCGTTGTACGCTGCGCGCTGTACTCGACATCTGAAACAGAAAGCAAAAATAATTAGTACATAAGAAAATTTTGCAAATGACTGCGATTGCCAAAGTTTATATATTTTTTTGACGATAGTTCAAAAGTGTTATTATTAATTTATGCGTACATTATTATTATTTTTAAATTGACGATCAGCCTGTGTTTAGTTGACTTTCAATTGACGCCCTTTACACGTCAAATTTAAGTTAGACGACTGTTGACCGCGAACGGAAAATTGACAAGCCTTACTTTACCATTGACATTACATTTCCATTATACGAAACTTCCTACGAAACTACCTTCTGACCTGCGTCTTACTGTTCTTGACTCCGGGAAGAATATTGACTTGATTTGATGATTGATTGATTGATTCTTGACTCTAACATTGACAAATTTCAATCAAACACCTAAATTTCACAAACGTATTGTAGACCCGCTCCTTAAAAATGTACCGTACACCTGCAAAACCAGATGCTGCGAAAGAAAACCCGAACGCTACAGTAATCTTGGCTGGACCAGAAAAGAAAACATCACCAAAAACCCAGACAAAAAACGTCAGGAAGAGCATTGGCGAGTGGGAGTCCGGAAAACCGGACCGGGACCAGCGTATCAGCCTGACGCCTCCTCGAATAGCTTCCACGACCGAACCTCCCAAGCCAGCAGTGCGAAGGTTGTCTTTAGAGGCAACCATGAGTCCGGCAAATTCAACTAACTCAAAACCACCTGAGAGAGTAGCAGAAGCCAGGTCGTGCCTGATTAGAGCGAAACAATTTATAAACAGCTCGAGAAACACGAAGACCGAGATAAAACAAGGAATTATTGTAGCAGTGGAACGGATGTATCAACTGATCAGAGAATCCAACGTTGCACAATGCCAAAGTGTCTCTGGTCAGAGGATAATTCCACAACCAACTGGAGAAGAAGAAACGGGGAATGAAGAAAATAAGCAACAGGACAAGACGTGGATAACTCCATCTATTCCAGGCATCTCTAACCTATCAAAACAGATAGAAGAGCATGCAAAACTGCTGAGGGAAAGTAAAGAAGAGATGACCAGAGTCACGGAGCTGATGAAGGCACAGCAAGAGATGTGTGAAAAGAGGGTCACGTATGCAAGCATCACAGCTGGATCACCCAGACAACGGTCTCCAAAGACGACAGCCATGCACTCTGTCGTCATAACCTCCAAAGACAATCAAGAGACAGGAGATCAGGTTTTTGAAAGGGTAAGAGAAGTTGTCAACGCAACAGAAGAAGGAGTAAGGATCGACAGGATCAGAAAAGGAAGAGACAGGAAGATTATATTGGGATGTAGGGATAAGAACGAGATGAGAAAGGTTAAGAGTAGAATCGAAGAGAATGGAGGACAACTAAGTGTGGAAGAAATAAAAAATAAAGACCCTCTTCTAGTATTATACGGTGTTCTCAAAAGCCACACGGATGAGAGCATCATAAAAGCCATAAAAGCGCAAAACAAACACCTACTGAATGAGGTGGGTGACGAGGCGGACCGCATAGAAATCAGATACAGACGGAAAGCGAGGAACCCCCTCACCACACACATCGTCATTAGAGTATCACCGCAAATATGGCAGCGTTTGATAAAGGCGGGGGTTGTACACATCGACGTGCAGAGAATCAGGGTCGCAGATCAGTCCCCTCTTATACAGTGCTCGCGCTGTCTAGGTTACGGGCACGGGAAGCGATTCTGCACCGAAGCCGTCGATGTGTGCAGCCACTGCGGAGGCGCCCACATGAAAGCGGAATGCCCCGATAGGCTCACTGAAGTGCCCCCCAACTGTGTAAATTGCCAGAAAGCAAAAATAAACAGGGCGGACCATAATGCATTTGACAGTGAATGCCCGGTGAGGCGCAAATGGGACGCATTTGCGAGGGCCACCGTTTACTGCTAAGGGCGCCCTGTATAAAATTGTGCAAGCAAACCTCCAAAGGAAGAGATTGGCAACTGACGAGATCCTGATCGAGGCAACAAAGCGCGGAATAGCCATAGCGCTTCTTCAGGAGCCGTACGTGGGAGAGGTGAAAAAGATGCGGAATCACTACGGAGCAAGGATCTTCCAGTGCACTGAGAGAGGAGAAGGGGTTGTCAGAGCTGCAATAGTTGTCTTCGACGAAAGCTTAAATATCATACAACACCCGCAACTCACCACCAAGGACATCGTGGTGGTCGAAGTCCAAACAAGTGCATGGACGATCACGTTAGTGTCCTACTATTTTGATGGTAGTGTACCCATCAGCCCGGATCTCGAACACCTGGCTAGGATCGTGGGAAAACTGGGGCCAACGAAATTGTTAATCGGTGGTGACGCAAACTCAAAAAGCACCTGGTGGGGAAGCAGGAATATAGACAACAGAGGCGACGACATGGTGGGAACTCTTGATGAGCTCGGCCTTCAGATCCTTAATACAGGGAATATACCTACCTTCGACACCATAAGAGGCGATAAGCGGTACCAGAGCTACGTTGACGTTACAGCTTGCACGGCCGATATGCTGAACCTGGTGGAGGACTGGAAAGTTGAAGAAAACCTCACGAGCTCGGACCACAACGGCATTACTTTTAACATAAAACTACATAAATCAAAAGGCACACACATCACAAGAACAACACGAACCTATAATACTAAGAAAGCAAATTGGGCCCAATTTCATGTGAAATTGGACCAATTCAAGGCCGAACACCAGCTAACGCACACAAAAGTAGAACATATAAGTAACACTGAACAACTAGAAGCAACAGTAGACAGTTACACAAAAGCAGTAACACAAACATGCACACACACTATACCTAAAAAGAAACACAAACAAACACTTACCATGCCGTGGTGGTCCGAAGAACTCGCGAAGCTGAAGAAAGAAGTCACCACCAGGAAACGCAGAATCCGATGCGCCGCGCCGATCCGTAGAGCGAAGGTAGTAGAAGAGTACCTGAAAAAGAAAGAAGAATACGAACTAGAAGCAAGGAAGGCAAAAATCAAAAGCTGGAAAGAGTTCTGTGGGAAACAGGATAGGGAAGGGGTTTGGGAAGGGATATATAGGGTGATAGGAAGGACGAAAAAAAGGGAGGAAGATCTGCCGCTACAGGTAGAAGGAACAGCGCTAGACCCAAAAGATTCTGTGAAAGTACTAGCGGAAACGTTCTATCCTAGTGACCAAATAGAGAGCGACAATGCAGAACACCGTAAAATTAGGGTAGCAGCGGAAAAATGATGGTGCACAAGATGACCTATGTGACCCACCATTCACGCTAAACGAGCTGCTCTGTGCAATTGGCTCCTTCAATCCCAAAAAAGCACCCGGAGCCGACGGTTTTACTGCTGACATATGTCAAGAAGCAGTGAAGAACGACCCAGATCTGTTCCTAAAAATATTGAACAAATGCCTAGAACACAGTCATTTCCCCAGTCCATGGAAAGAGGCCACAGTTATAGTGCTACGGAAACCAGGAAAGGAAACTTATACAGCCCCGAAGTCATATAGACCCATAGGCCTCCTCCCAGTGCTGGGAAAGGTATTTGAAAAAATGCTGATCACCCGAATTAAATATCACTTGTTACCAAAGATGAGTACTCGCCAGTACGGATTCATGCCCCAGAAGAGCACCGAAGACTCCCTCTATACCCTTATGCAACACGTTAACAGGATGCTAAATCAAAAAAAGATGATAACAATTGTTTCATTGGATATAGAGGGAGCTTTCGATAGCGCATGGTGGCCAGCCATAAGAGTCCGACTGGCTGAGGAAAAGTGTCCGGTTAATTTGAGGAGGGTGATCGACAGTTACCTCAGCAACCGCAGAGTCACAGTGAGGTACCTGGGGGAAGAACTTCTCAGGAAAACGGAAAAGGGCTGCGTACAGGGTTCCATTGGGGGCCCCATTTTGTGGAATCTGTTGCTGGACCCACTACTAAAACAACTAGAAGAAAAGGGACACTACGTGCAGGCGTTCGCGGATGATATTGTCCTTGTCTTTGAGGGTGAGTCAGGACAGGAGATTCAGGGACGCGCCAATGCTGCACTCGAGCATGTTTGGGCGTGGGGTATTAGGAATAAATTAAAGTTTGCCCCACAAAAAACGGTGGCAATGCTTGTTACTCGCAAGCTCAAATATGATACACCACGCCTAAGCATGAACGGGATCGGCATTGGCATGTCCAAAGAGATCAAACTGTTGGGGCTCACAATCGACGAAAAATTGACCTTCAATACCCACGTCGCGAACGTCTGCCGAAAGGCCCTAAACTTCTATAAACAGCTGTCCAGAGCCGCAAAGGTCGAATGGGGTCTCCAACCTGAAATAATCAGAACGATTTATACGGCAGTCGTAGAGCCTACAATACTATACGCCGCGAGCGCATGGGCGCCTGCAACGAAAAAGATAGGGGTCAGGAATCAGTTTGACGCGGTACAGCGCGGGTTTGCACAGAAAATGGTTAAGGCATACAAAACGGTCTCTCTAAACTCGGCGTTATTACTCGCTGGGTTGCTTCCCTTGGATATTAGAGTCCGAGAAGCAGCCCTTCTTTTTGAAATAAGGAAGGGCTACACCCAGCGAGTAATAGGGGATCGAGACATGGAGAGACCGGTGCCCTTCACGGAGATGCCACACCCCGCGCAACGGCCGAGCCTGCAGTTCACATGTCTGGCCGACGGAGCAGCACTCGAACGACACAACAATAGCCACCTGAAAATTTTTACCGACGGAAGCAAAATTCAGGGGAAGGTCGGCGCAGCGTTGTCAGTCTGGGACAACGCTGGCGAGATCAAATCCAGAAAACTGAAATTGTCAGAGTGCTGCTCTGTATACCAGGCTGAACTTCTGGCTCTAGCCGAAGCTACGGAAGAGGCCATAAAAAACCCGACGTCCAACTGCAGCATTTATTGCGACTCGAGATCAGCGCTTGAAACGGTAACAAACTCCGCTTCCCCCCATCCCCTCGCAGTGAAAATAAGATCTAACATACACAAGCTTGAAGGACAGCACAAAATACTGAGGTTATTTTGGATTAAAGCACACGCGGGGATGGAGGGAAACGAGAGAGCGGATGAGTTAGCAAAAAATGCAGCACTAAATAAAAAGTCCCGACCGAACTACGATTGTTGCCCGGTTTCATTCGTCAAACGACACATCCGAAAGGAATCGATTGAAGAATGGAACCGGCGCTATTGCGATGGACAAACAGCCGCAACAACAAAGGTCTTTTTTCCGAGCGCGACACAGGCTTATCGACTTTTAAAGAGAATAAATCTAGAGCCCAAGATTGTACAATTACTGACAGGGCACGGCGGATTCTCTTCATACTTATATCGTTTTAAGTGCAAGGAGAGTCCGTCGTGCAACTGTGACCCTGCAGTAGAAGAAAGCGCTCTACACATTATAATGGACTGCCCTATGTACGGGAAACAAAGGTTTGAAATAGAAAACGAGATAGACATGGATGTAACAAGGGAAAATGTAAGCAAAATATTAGAGAACAAATATGTTAGAGATAAGTTTTTGAATTTCTGTAAAAATATAGTTAGTAAAGTTGTAAATAGAAATAAGTAACAAATTACGGATACACTACTGTATATGTGTGTATTATACAGTAAGTGCCCGAAATGTTTATAAAATAGGTAATAAGATAATAATTTAGAATATAAGAAAATTTAGAAATAAGATTAATATTGTTTAAATAAGAAATGTAAAACACCTAATGTTCCCTGAAAATAAAAATTAGCCGTAAGAGAAGAGAAAAATAGTATTGGAAATCCCACCAATAAAAGTGTGAACGATGATGTATGATAAAGAGTGAAGAATGACAAAGAGAACTGGAATGACAAAGAGAAATGGAATGACAGAGATAGAGATATGGTAGTAAGGTCTCTGACGCTTACCCGTCGGAGGTAGGATAGCTCGCGGGCCGGGCCGAAAAGCGCCCGGACAGGAAAAAAAAAAAAAAAAAAAAAACCTAACCTAACCTAACCTGCATGACATTTCCCACCGGCCCCATTTTTTTTTTTTTTTTTTTTTTTTTTTTTTTTTTTTCGTGGGGGAATGCGCTTACACATCCCCGCTACGCTCCGGGGGAGGCGCAGCGGGGTCACGGGGCCTCTCTCAGAATCTCCGTAACCCCACCACGCCGCTGTCCGCAGCCGGACCCACCTCAGGAGGGGGCTCGTCCCCCTCCCCAGCTCCGAAGCGATGCCCTGGACACCAAGGCATCGACTCCTCAGGAGACCCTCCTTAATTGGGAGCACCAGACACCCCCGTGTCCGGCGCCCCTGGGCCTCCTAGCGGAGACGGACTGCGAGCCCTGCTGGCTCGTCTCCGTGTCCGCGCCCTCCGGAGCGGGAGAGAAAGAGGATCCCTTTCTCTCTCCCGCTCCTCGGTCTCTCTCTGCGACATCACTTCCTCGCAGAAAGAGACCATAGCCCTCCAGGACCCCTCGTCGGCGACCATCCTAGATAGGATGGTCGGCAGCGAGAGGTCCGCCCCTACAGCCGCGACCAACGCCAGTCGTGGCTCCGCCGCCCCCGGGCATACCTCCAGCACGTGCTGCGCCGTCTCCTCCGCGCAGCCGCACTGGTGGCACACCGGGGTCTCTTCCCTCCGTGCTACGCTGAACAGGTATCTCCCGAGGCATCCATGCCCCGACAGTACCTGGGTCAGCCGGAAGGAGAGACCCCCATGCTCACGGTGGACCCATTCCCTAAGTACGGGCCGGACCGCCTCCAGAAATCGGACGGCCCCGGCCCCCCTCCTCCGGTCCACCGCGAGCCGCCTGCTCCAGGACTCCAGGGCAGCATCCCTGGAGTCTCGCCTCCACTGCTCCACCTCTCGTGGGGCAGGCCGTAGGTCCTGCTCGCGTGCCCGCGCCCTGCGCCAAAACACGTCTGACAGGACTCCAGCCTCCAAGTCCCACGGGAGGGAGCCAGCGATGACGCAGGCCACCTCATGTGAGAGTGTGCGGTAGCCCCTGCACACTCTCACCGCCATGACCCTCTGGGCCCCGCAGAGCCGAGCGATCCCCCTGGAGTTCAGGGAGCCGGCCCATATTGGGGCCCCGTAGAGGGCCATGGAGCGCACCACCGCCATGTATAGGCGGCGGCAGCTCCCACCAGCCCCACCGAGGTTCGGAAGGAGGCGGCTTAGCGCAGCTGCCGTCCCCACGAGCCTCGGGACCAGCCTCTTCCCACCGGCCCCATCCCTCTCTCATCGGATAGATAACGAACCTACCCGATATTTTTTTTTTTTTTTTTTTTTTTTTTTTTTTGTTTAGGGGGAGGTAAATGCCCTCGCACTTCCCTTCCGCTGCAGGGCTGGCGGAAGGGGGTATGTGGGAATCGAACCCACTAAAATCCTCCCCCGTGAGCAGTCCCTCGCCAAGGTGGGGCGAGATAGGGTCGCGCTAGCAGTCACTATCTCGCCACGGCGGTAGGCCCAGGTAGGCCTCTGCGCATGTGTAGGGGCAACCTTGCTCACCCCCTAGACGTGTGCGGCCGTGCAAGTCAGTGGAGAGTCCCTGACTCTCCACCAGTGACCACACTATGGAGGGAGCAGGGCAGCGAACCGCCTTCTTCTCCCTCCTGTACGTCTACGCCGGATCGGGTCAGAGCGAATATCGTCCTCCCTGACTCGCTCCGCAGCCTCCTTCTGCGCCATCACATCCTCACAAAAGGAGACCATCGCGTCCCATGACCTTTCACTGTCGAGCATGGCGTTAACCACGCTCGGTAGGGAGAGGTTTCGCCCTATTACCGCTGAAAGCGTGCGCCGCTGCGAGTTCCATGCAGCACACGCCTCCAGCGTGTGGAACGCCGTATCCTCCGGCACTCCGCATTGGTGGCAGACCGGGGTCGGCTCCCGTCTTGCGATATTGTGCAGGTACTTACCAAAACAACCGTGTCCGGAAAGCACCTGCACCAATCGGAAGGTTAACGTCCCGAAACGCCGCTTCATCCACTTCCGAAGGACTGGGCGGATGGCCTCCACCGTCCACTGCCCAGGGACCGGTGGAGCCAGGTCCTCCATCCACCGTCGCAACAAGGCAGTTCGTGCCTGCCGCCGCATGCGTGTGACCTCCTCCCATGCTGGGGGGTCTCCACTGAATCTCCTTGCCGCCACGAAGTGATACACTTCGGCAAGGATCTCCGCTTGGAGCTCCCAGGGGGGATCACCGGCCAACAAGCAACTTGCCGTCCAGGAAACCGTTCGGTACCCGCGTATTGCCCTCGTCGCGATGACCCGCTGCGGGCGTCGCAGTAGGGTCTTGTTGTGGCGAGTGAGGGCGTCCACCCAAACTGGTGCCCCGTATAGAGTCATACTCCGGACTACTCCAGAGTATAACCGGCGGCAGATGGCACTCGGGCCACCCACGTTCGGCAGCAGCTTCCCTAAGGCGGCCGCAGCTCCCATGACTCTAGGAGCCAGCTGGACAAAGTGGGCCCCAAAAGTCCACCTTCCGTCAAGGATGAGACCCAGATACTTCATCTGGGTCCTGATCGGGATGGAGACTCCGTCCAGTAACACCCGAGTTCCTGGTCGGGGTCCTCCCCGAGGCCCATGGAACAGTAGGGCCTCGGTTTTGTGGAGAGCCACCTCTAAGCCTAGAGCGCGTATGCGATCCACCACGAGAGTTGTTCCAACCGTGGCTAACCGCACCGCTTCCCCAAAGTCCCGTCCCCTGACCACGACTAGGGTATCATCTGCGTAACATGCTACCCGCATACATGCGGGCAGCGTGCCGCGAAGGACCCAGTCGTAGCCTATGTTCCACAGGAGCGGTCCAAGCACCGACCCCTGTGGGACCCCGCAGGAGACACGACGGTGCCTCAAGCCGTCGCGTCCTTCCACAAAGACCTGGCGACTCGAGGGTTAACCTAACCTAACCTAAACTAACATATTTTAATCACCACGTCGCAAACACATGCACAAAAGCACTAAACATCTATAAAAATCTATCCAGGGCCACAAAAGTCACATGGGGGCTTCACACGGAGGTCATTAGAACAATATACACCGCGGTAATAGAACCCGTCATCTGTTACGCTGCAGCAGCCTGGGCACCCGCGTCCAAAAAACTGTGCGTCCAGAAGCAGCTCAACGCTGTTCAAAGGGGCTTCGCCCAAAAACTATGTAGGGCCCACCGCACGGTCTCCCTGAACTCGGCACTGGCGTTGGCCGGAGTTCTGCCCCTCGACCTCCGAATACAGGAGGCAGCCGCCCTGTACGAAGCGAGGAGGGGGATACTACGGCCGGAGCTAGGAGACAGGGAGATCGAGCGGAGAACAGCATTCACGGACACTCCTCATCCGGCGCAGCAAATTGACCACCAGTTCATATGCATTAACAACGCGGAGCAAATGAACGAACACGGCGAGCACGCAATAAAAATCTTCACCGACGGCAGCAAAATTGATGGTAGAGTTGGAGCGGCACTATCTCTCTGGAGTGGTGCCGCCGAAACCAAATACCGGAAATTGAAGCTGCCGTCCTATTGCACCGTATATCAGGCCGAACTGGTGGCAATTTGCACAGCGCTGGATGAGGTTATGAAGAGCAAAGAGCAAAGTTTCGGAATTTACAGCGACTCTCGGTCGGCCCTAGAGTCGATCACAAACAACGGCTCTCTCACTCCCCTCGCAGTCGAAACTCGCGGCAAAATTAACGTCGCTTTAGTAAAATCCAAAAACGTCGGTCTTTACTGGGTAAAGGCACACGCCGGACTCGAGGGGAATGAGAGAGCGGATGAATTGGCGAAAGACGCGGCTCGTAACACGAGATCGGCACCCGTGTACGACAAATGTCCGGTTTCATTCGTCAAAAGGTACTTGCGAACAGCGACCATTGACGAATGGAACCGGAGATACAAAAACAGTGAAACGGCCTCGGTCACAAAAATTTTCTTCCCAAAGGTAGCGGGCTCCTACGGGACTGTACGGTGGCTAAAACAAAGGGGTGTGATCACACAGATGTTAACGGGGCACGGTGGGTTCTCCCAGTACCTACACAGGTTTAAACTGAAGGACAACCCATCGTGCTTATGTGACCCAGATAAAGAGGAGACCCCCGTACACGCCCTAACAGAATGCCCAGTTTTTGGCCGAGAGAGGCACGATATAGAAAATAAGATTAATTATAGAATAAATAAAGATAACTTATGTAAGATATTTAGAAATAGAGAAATAAGAGATGCATTTTTAGAATACTGTACAAAAGTAACAAACAAAGTAGTAAATAGAAATAAAAATATAGTCATATAAGTAAAGCTGATTTTATATTTTGTAATATAAATCCATCAGCTTTAAAACTTTATTGTTCTAAAAATTATATAGCATGTACCGTTAACACAGAAACTATGAGAATAGGAATAAATCATAAGTTAGAATAATACTGTAAAATTAAGAAGTAGAAATATTAAAATAGAAACTAATTAACTTTAACTATAATTATATAATAAAGATAATTAAGAGAAAAGTAATAATAAATAAGTAATTGTAAGTTAGAATAAAAACATAATGTATGTAAATAAAAATGGTCTAAAAACCCTGATTTGCGTTAGGGACCTAGCTCGCGGGCCGGGCCACACTGCGCCCGGACAGGAAAAAAAAAAAACCTAACCTAACCAACCATGGTAGTAAGGAGGATCAGATGGCACTTACTACCAAATACCAACCCCAGACAATATGGCTTTGTCCCGCAGCGCAGCACAGAGGACGCGCTATACGACCTCATGCAGCGAGTACAGCAGAACCTGCGGAATAAGGAGCTGAATGTGATAGTGTCACTCGACATCGAAGGGGCTTTCGATAGTGCCTGGTGGCCAGCCATCAAAACCCAGCTCACGACATTAAAGTGCCCCGTAAATATTAGGAGACTGATTGGCCACTATCTCGAAGGGCGGAAGGTGGTGATCAACTACGCAGGCAAGTCGTACAGCAAGGAAACCAATAAAGGCTGTGTTCAGGGGTCGATAGGGGGACCCACGTTCTGGAACTTGCTGCAAGCAACGGATCTGTTGCGGAAAGGGAAGCCAGGCGCTGCGGCTGTGCTAAGCGACTCGAGATCTGCCCTCCAATTAGTGCAGAACCCCGATACGATCCACCCTTTGGGTTTCGCGATCAGACGCAACATCGCCGACTTAAAGACCAAAGGGTGCGAACTGAAACTGTATTGGGTCAAAGCGCACGTGGGGATACCGGGCAACGAGAGAGCGGACGAGTTGGCGAAGCAAGCGGCTCTATACACCAAGACGTCTGCTCACTACGACAAATGCCCCGTGTCGTACGCGAAAAGCGAAATGTTTATTGTTTACGTTGCAGTGGAAGTAGGTAGATTTATAAGATGTTAGATAGGTATTAAGGTTTTTTTTTTGGATTTCGCTAGTGTTTCACTAATTACTTTGCTGATAACCACATATTAGTACTACACAAAAATGTACGTAGTAGGTAGGTTCTTATCTTACCTAATTATTATCCTTCCTTGTCCGTGAGTTAACATTGTGATTACTGCCCTTTTGGGGTCACTTTTTCACATAGGTAACACGAAGTTGCGTGTTTTACAACATTCACAACAATCCAAGAACTACCTCAACACTCAACACAACCTCAACACAACACACTTATCGCACAGATCACAGAAGAGGTTCGAAGTGCTGTCCTCCCCTCTCAATGCACAACCCCACTCGACGAAACACTGAAGCCATGACATTCCGGAGCATTTCGGGAGCAATCGTGATGAATGCCGGTGTAATACGCGCAACCATTTCCTCCGTGGTATTGCATAGCACGGCATACACGGCATTTTTGACGAAACCCCACAGAAAAACAGTCCAAAGGCGTCAGGTCCGGAGATCGAGGAGGCAAACGACTGTTGCAGAGACGACCTTCCGTCCACAAAACGTTTACGGTAGACCTCACGCGCCGCAAGGCAGTTTCCGACCGCAGCACCAACACATTAAAATATCATCTCGTAATATTCAGCATTTGAATATGACATCGTATTATAATTTACGCAATCAAACAATAAAGAAGGAATTTTATGACTGCACACCGGGATGGATAGAGAGCAACTAGACGAAACTTTAAAAAATTTATTAAATTATTTTTTGCGGCTAGTAGGGGTAACCATGAGTTTACATAGTATCGAAACCTTTTCTCATTTTTTCTCTTTTCTCGTTTTATTTTCGACCGTCGGAGGAAAGTATCAAAAGTCTTGGTTCTAAAAATGAAAAGAGTTCCGAAAACCGTAATGATCATCAAAGTTAAAAAACGGACAATCATCGACATATTGGCTGATAAATCGGAATCGGCTTAACTTTTTAATACTCACAACGTGCTTGAAATGTCAAAATCTTAAACCAAATAAAGAATTTTGCTAACAGCGAAGTGACGAATCCGGTTTTCTAAGCATGTGAGCGTTGGAAAATGTGTGCCATGATAATTAAAAAAAACTAAAATTACAATAATAACTCGTAATACAACAAGTGTCTTGCTGGCCTACCATGCGCAACGCGACAAAGGTATGTCGCCTCTTATTATCGAGACAGACATATTATGTTTACACATAGTCTTCTCACGTTCTCGCTTGACAAAAAGTGACGAGAAGAATTTTGTCGAACTTGCATAAATACACTTTAATACCGAACTCATGGTAGTTCCTTGCCTATTTTGTTTAAAACACCGCTTGTTGCCAATTGTCCCGCGGTACGCTTTGGCGGCTCTCTGTAAGCTCTTTGTCTTTTGCCGACAAATGTTTTGATGTTTTCGCGAAATGGCAAAGAATAATTTTATTATGCAGTATGCACAATTTATCTTTTGACGAGCTTTTATTCTATTTTCGCATGTACCTATGGTGTCTGTCAGTACTTAATTAAATCTTTCACGTTAAATGCCTACTCTTTGGTTTCCGATTGAACTTAAATGTTTTATGTATTTATGTAAGTTGAGTGACTATGCAACAACCTGGTGCCACCGAGATGATCTGATGGAGATGATGGAGTCAGGAGGTGGGTAGAGGAACTCTTCAACGGCGAACAGCACAGACTCGAAATTTTGTATATCTATTTAATTGTAATAGCCTGTTCTCAACGCCATCATGACACAGCTGCTACACCCAGGGATGACTTCCGGCAAGGGGACTCTTCAACGGGGAACAGCACGGACTGAAAATTTTGCTAATGCTTTTAATGGTAATAGCCTGTTCTAAACTCCATCATGATATGGCTGCTAAACTCAGGGTTTTCGTTTCGTTTTCGGCGAGTTTACGTTCACTTTATTCATGTCGTTGACTAGATATGTATGTAACCATTTAAGTATCTAAAAGATATCTTGCTTTTGTTTCTGTTTAAAATAGTTCTTAAAAAAAAGGGACATTTACTCCATTCTGTGTTTTGTAGGTAAAGATAATATTCTCTCTGCGCACTTAGTAGTCTTTGTTGGCAAGACCGGTCATCAACCGAACAGCTGTTTGTCAGCTTATTAGGGTTGCTGCAGGTCAAATTTACGTAAAAGTTTAAGTTGTGATAACTTAAAATCTATCGTGTTCAGGACAAGGAGACCTTGCAGGTATAATTCTAAATCAGTCTCGGCATGTGCCGTTTCAGTATTACTACACCCAAAACCAGCACGTTGTATATTAAATACGATAAAGATATGTAAAACAAGAAAATTTCGGAAACTATCATTTTAAAAAATTCAAAAAATTAAAAGTGTTTTAAATATAAAACCTAAAAAAGGTCCCCGGAAAGATCGGGGGAACGATAGTGGAGGACGGTTAAAAAAAAAAAAACCTAACCAACCAGTCGCCTCCAGAACCCCAACGAGAGTGGACGTGCGCTCGGTGCTCCCAGAAGTTGCCAAAGCGGCAAAAAACTGCCAAATATGCAAATAGACTTGCCACCCAGGTGAATTGGACGGCCACTTACCTGCTCACTCGGCATCTTGCCTGTCGTCCGGACCTTGAGCTGCCGACCTCGGTTGTGCAACTTGCCAGCAGGCCGACTCGGGCCACAGGGGACTTGCCGATTTGCCGACCAGGCTATCTGCTCGCCCAATCGGCCAACTGGCCGCGCTCCGCCGCATTCCACTGCCTTCTAGCACTAACATGACGACGAGAACACCCAAGCCTAAACATAAACCTAAGCGGGATGGGAGCCCTACAACTAGCCTACAACCCGTTCCAAGCACCAACGAATCAGAGAACGAACAGTCTTCTCCCATCATCTCAGAGACTTACTCAGACCTTGATAGGTCCACGGCCATACTACAACGAACGGAAGAAATCCTTAGAATAATCAACGAATGTCCTACCACCCCCGAGACTTACTCAGAATTTGAGACGTCCATACTACAACGAACCGGAAAAGTCGTTAGCCTAATCAATGAAGGCAAAAGTGTCAAGAAGGAGAACAAGACAGCCATCCTCAGACTCATGAAAGAAATCAACAGCATAGTGGAAACCCACCCCCACCTCCCGGAGAATACCCATGTAGAGCTTCCTTCGATACCGGACCACCGTGACCTAATGAACCAAATCGAAGTCACTATACGAGAAGAAACTACTAAAATCATGAACCAAATCGGAGTCACTATACGTGAAGAAACTTCTAAAATTGCTCAAATTATTAACCGAGCTGCGGAATCTCGTCGATACAACACTGCCACCGCACCCCCCTCTACAACAAGCGAAGCGAGGACCACATTGGATGGCTCAACAACCTGCAAACCATCTGCCAAATACAGACCTGCCCTCATCGTAACCTCCAAAAGTGCGACCGAAGACCCTGCCGAAACAACGAACGCATGGCAGAAATCGGTTAGCTTTAAGGACACCAATTTTGCTCCTGCGGAGACGAGGTTCACTGGCAAGAACAAACTCAAAGTCACCTTCGATAACACAAACCAAATCGAGACTGCCCTCAACAAGGCCAATAAACCCGACAGCCTCGTCACCGCAAAAGCAATCACTAAACTTAAACCAATGCTCATCCCTAAGGGCATCATAAACACCACTCCTCCGGAAACTCTTAAAGATATTATGATATCCCAAAACGACAACATCCAATCTGCAATTGGAGACAAATCCGAATTAGAATTTAAATTCAGAAGAAACAACAAAAATCAGGCACTTTATAATGCCATCTTCATCACCACACCCGCGCTCTCAAAACTTATTACTGAACAGGGGAAAATCAACGTTGACCATCAAAAAATCCACGTCGAAGCCTATGTTCCTCTCAGACAATGCTACAAGTGCCTACAGTTTGGTCACCTACGTAAGTGGTGCAAAAGTAACGAGACCATATGCTCTCACTGCGCCGAGAAGGGGCATGATTATGCTGATTGTCCCAACAAAACTAATGAAGTAGAACTAACTCGAAACTATGACTGCCTCGGTGGCTCAGTCGGTAGTGAACCTGCCTTCTGATCTAGGGGGCGTGGGTTCGATTCCCACCTAGGGCAAACATTCATATGATGAATATTTGTGTTTGTTCTATGTCTGGGTGTTAATATCTATTTAAGTATGTATTTTAAAGTATATATATCAGTCTCTGGCCGCCATAGTACAAGATTTGCTTAGTTTGGGGTCAGACGACCGTGTGTTCAAGTGTCCCGAATATTTATTTATTTATTTATTTATTTTATTTAACTGCTATAATTGCCATAGAAACAACACCTCAGCTCCTCGGCACGAGCATAGCGCCACCTCTGCGTACTGCCCACTGGTGCAGAAAAGCCTGAAAGATGTCCGTGAGAGAACGGACTATGGCGTGTAGTCCACGAACATGACACCACCCGCAAACTAACTTGCCGAGGAGGCGGCCTGCCGGGCGCGGCTCGCCGTCGTGGCGGCCAGGCAACCCTGATTGCCACGGTGGCGATCAGGCAACCCTGGCTGCCGCGGTGGCGGGTTGCGTCCGGCGGGTTGCCTCTTCGACAGCTGCGCAAATTGTATGCGTTTATTAGAGTTTTAAATCTTGCCGAAGAGGCGACCTGCCGGATGCGGTTTGCCACCGTGGTAATTGGGCAACCCATTGGCTGAGGAACGACTCGCTGGTTAAGCAACTTGCAACCCTGATTGCCGCGGTGGCGGGTTGCGTCCGGCGGGTTGCCTCTTCGACAGCCGTGCAAAATTGTATTGTATTGTATGTTTTTATTAGTGTTTTAAATTTTGCCGAAGACGTGACCGGCCGGGCGCGGCTTGCTGCCGTGGCAGTCGGGCAACCCACTGGCTAAGGAACGACTTGCCGGTTAAGCAACTTGCAACCCCGATTGCCATCGTGGAGGGTCGCCTCCGGCGGGTTGCCTCTTCGATAGCTGCGCAAAATTGTATGCGCATAATAGCAACTAAATTGTTAATTGTGTTAATTTTAAGTACAGATGTTCTTTTTCTTGGACTTGCCGAGGGGGCAGCCTGCCGGACGCGACTCGCAGCCGTGGCAATCAGGTAACCCTGGTTGCCACGGTGGCGGGCTGCGTCCGGCGGGTTGCCTATTCAACAGCTGCGCAAATTGTATGTGTTTGTATAGGATAAAGTCATTGTATTTATTGTAAATATTATATTAAAAAAAAAAAAAAAATGATAACCTATATGTTAACCTAAATGTAAGATCATATGTAACAACCTTCCATGTATACATATAACCTAATATGTAAACCTTATTGTAAGAATGCGTGCGTATGCGCGTATGCTCAAAACTTTCTTCTGTAGCCACAACACTCTTAGTATTGTTAAAGTTAGCATCTTAGCGTCCAACAAATACGTAACCAAAAAAAAAAAAAAATAAATAAAAAAGAACCCCCCTCCTTAACCTTATGTCTTCCCTATCCTCGAAGTTATGGAAAGGTTGCAGACGTATCATTTCGCGTTACGCCTTTCCTTCCTTTTTTTCCTTAACACTTCCTTTGAAAAAAAAAAAAAAAAAAACCTAACCTAATAATACACTGCCACATCCGGGGTGACACCCTGGCTACTACGTGGGATGTGAGCGGGTTTCTTGCCTTGCATCGGAACCTGACTTCGATACGGTCGTCTTCCCCTTTCACATCTCGCAGTATATGTTTATTCTGTGCGCGGATTGCTCTCACTATGTCGTCGTCTGTATTGCAATTTAAGACACCATATAGGATGATGAGGGGGTCCTTGTTCATTATGTCCTCAACACTAAGCTGTCCCTCCTTCTCTGCTATCTTTAATTTTACTCTCTTAATTTCTTCTTCACTCCTGCATCCCACTATGATTTTTCTGTCCCTTGCCCTTCTTATTCTGTCAATTGTTGCTCCTTCCTCCTTTGCATTTACAACCTTTCTTAGTCTTTTATACACCTGTTCCCCTGTCTCGTTCTCGTCCCTAAAGGCCACGATTATGGAGTGCATAGCAGTAGCTTCTGGAGTCTGTTTCCTCTGAGGGCCTGCCACTACACTCGCATAAGTGCCTCTTTCCTCGTGCCATTCCTGTTGCTTTCTTAACGTTTCTGTCAGTTTTACCATTTCTGACCTTGAACGCCAAAATAAAACAGTGAGGCTTTTCTGGATAAAGGCCCACGTGGGAATGGAGGGGAACGAAAGAGCGGATGAGCTGGCGAAAGCCGCTGCATTGACCCTTAAAGTAAGGCCAAAATATAGCAACGTACCAGTTTCATTCGCCAAGAGAGCCATTCGGTGTGGCTCACTTGTCGAATGGAACCAGCGATACCAGACTGCCGTACAAGGGTCCGTAACTAAGGCATTCTTCCCGCGATAAGAGCATACCGTCTAGTTAAGAAGCTTAAGCTAGATTAATTCCGGGAATTATTTACGTACGTATTAAGTCAGTTATTCCGACTATAGTTTTACCGCATTCGGCGGTCTTTTTTAAGGCGAGTGCTAAGCGAGAGGTAGCCGCGCGCGCACTCGATAACTCTCACGTACATATTTATATTGTAGCTGGTCTTTAAGATTATTTCATTTCTTAACAGATCAGACAAAGTAAATACTTAAATTGTATTGTCTAGGTTTTTCATCTTACTATTTGTTATTAATTTGATGTCGTAAATTATGAACACGCAAGGAGGTATTCAATTTTATCGATATATTATTTTGTTTGTTAGTCGTCGTGTGTCAATCACTATATTCATAGCTCAGATTGCGTCATCCAAACGATCGGCCAATCGCAAGTGTGCAGTGCTACCTCGCCCCCTGCCCGCGCTGGTGAGTCGTGTTTTAGGAGCAATTTTGTTTATCATCCATCAACGGTAAGCGAGAACTGGAATGAATGGTGAAAGTGCAGATCAGGTCTCCGACATACTCGGAGGTAGGATATAAAAAAAAAACCTAACCTAACCTAAACTCCAGAAGATCAACTTTGGATACTCTTTACCAGAAAAGAGACAATACTTACCAAAATATGAACCGAAGACACCTACAAATATCCGGTGCGCGGAACATACGTCATTACCCTTGACGAGCCATGTGACCTCGAGATCAACGGCATGAAGCTGCATCACCACCAGATCTACACAGAGACGGACGCGGTGACTCCGTTGCCCGTCATCAGCCTTCTAGCATTCCAGACGAATACAAATCTATCAAGTGCACCTACACTTAACATACGCGATACAAACCTCGACGACCTTAAGTATTTGTCATTTGTGTTAAAAAACAGTGAAGTGTTTGAACCCAAAAGAGAAATGGACTCTAATAGTGTTTTAGTTTACGCCATTTTCGGCTTTTTAGTATTAAGCGTACTCGTATGTTTTTCGCAAAAACATAATTCATGTTTTACGAAATTACCGGAAAAGTTCTCCAACCGAACGTTCCGATAATTTCTCTCTTAGGGATGGAGGAGTTATGCATCCCCCTGCTCCTACTTGTTTAGATTAAGAGTCGGGAATGCATTAGTCAGCGTCTAGACGGACGCGGCCGCACCGCTGCGAGCCGTTATCAGCGCCGAGTCGGCATTCTCGCAGCCGGACCACCGGCCTAGTATTGGGCTCTAGTTTAAGTTTTAAGACATATTCCTTGCCTCCAAATCGGCAACACTACTTCATTAGTTTTATTTTAGTTTTTAAAAACATATTCAAGTGCTCCCAAAATTTAACTACCAATTGTTTTCTTTACTAACCATTTGTATATTTTGTAAATATATGTATAATTTAAATTTGTTTGTTTCAGAGTTGGCTGGAAGGAAAAAAAAAACTGCATCTCATAACACCGGGCAAAAATATTTCTAACTTTAACTAAATTCTCCTGACTGGAGAAAGGTCTTATCAAGAGCCATAAACCAAGAATTGAATTGAATTGACAGCCTTTTAAGCAAGTCCAGCCTATGGTTTACCTTCGTCTCTCTGTACGTGAATAGCGGACTTTTTGCGGGAAAAATCGGTTCGGGTGGTTTCTGACGGCTGCTCGTCCGATCAATTGGCCATAAATGCCGGCATGCCTCAAGGGTCTGTACTCTCTACAACTCTATTTTTGCTGCACATCAACGACTTGCTTAAGCCCGGTATGTTTGGGTTCGCTGATGACAGCACAGTTGTGGGGAGGTACATAGCTAGTCCACGAGATCTTAGATCAGAAATAGAGTCCCAGCGAGAGGTTTTGGTCGAGCGCGTTAATCAGGCACTGTTTGCGGTTTCCAAATGGGCGATGCTAATTTACTTCAGTTTAACGCCAAGGAAATGCAAGCATGTCTGTTCACTGCCAAAAAGTTTTAAATTCGGACCCCTCCCACCTTTAAAGGCGTGCCTGTAGAGTTGTCGAACCAGCTAGAACAGCTAGGTCTCTCGATCTCTCCTACACTCAATTATGGTGCATACCTGGAGTCTAAAGCCAAGCTGGCTGGTAAAAAGCTTGGAGTTCTCTGCATGGTGAAGCGATACTTCACACCGGGACAGCTTCTAAGCTTATATCAAGCTCAGGTCCGGTCGTGTATGGAGTACTGCTGTCACCTTTTCGACGGTTCAGCTAATAACCAGCTGGAGGCTCTGGAGTCTGTTGAGCGGCGCGCTAAGAGGCTAATAGGCGACGAAAAACTAGTTGCCTCGAGACTGCAGAGTGCTTAGCGTGAGTTGCTCAAAGTAAATCGAATAACTTTACTACAGCGTAAACGAGTTTACGTCACACGGATCGACAATCGAAAACGAGCGAGTGTGAGTGCCAATCGAGCTTGTCACTCGATTCGCGTAAATTCACCGTGAAAAAGTAAATTTTTGATGTCAATGTTGGCAGTAAACAAAAAACTCGCACTCACGATTCCGGTTTCTCATTACTCCCACTAGGTGGTGCTTTTTAATTTTCATACAAATTGGAGTTACTATTACGCGATCGAAAAATAAGAAAAACTCACACTAAGCACTCTGAGCCTTGAGCACCGGCGTAAAGTAGCGTGTTTGACAATCTTTTACAGGCTGCATTTTGGCGCGAGTGTGCGCTTGAATCGCACGACCTAATCCCCTCTTCCCCCTTTTACAGCAGAACAAGTCGGAAAACGCATAAGTATCATCCCTACTTAATCGATATACCACCTACTCGTACTAAGCGGTTCGCCTCCACCTTGTTAATACGAACGGCTAGGGACTGGAATCGTTTGCCACCATCTGTTGTTCCGACTAACTACAACCTAGGTATCTTCAAGGCCAGAGTGAATAAGTCCCTATTAGGTCTTTGTGCTTCATCTTAGGACACAATGTCGCTTCACATCAGGTTTCAGGTCATTTATCCTAATTTTGCACTTACGTATGCTCCTGGTTTTAGGTTTAATCAACTCGGATTTTTCGTCATATATTTCTAATAAGCAATTATAAATATGTAAGGATATCGCAGTGATAATTTAATTATTCACCTTATTTATTTATATCAATTTCACAAAACTTACAGTTTACAAAAAACAAAACGTTTTGAGTTAAGCTAGGTACATATCACAAATTCGATTTTTAGCTAAAATGGCACATAACATTTAGAATGATATTATTGACATTAGAGTAAAACAAGTGTTCGTCAGGCTGTTGAGCGATCAGATCGTGCGTGCAGAGTGAGTGCGTGGTGTGTGGGTGCGACGTCCGTGCGCGGGCCCCGCCGGCAGCGGCCTGCGCTCCGACCGCGCCGCCGGCAGCGGCCTGCGCTCCGGCCGCGCCGCGCCGCTGCTGCTCCACCACATTCAACGCACACAGAGGCAAAGCAGTCGGATTATCGATTCTGTTATTCATAAGTAGATACTAGTGAACGATAAGCGCACACTTTCGCCGCAATTCGAGTGTGTTCACACCTCCCATCCCAGAAACAAATAGTGATAGATATAGCCACGTCGGGTACTACCCGTAAGTTCTTTTAAATATGTCACGATATTATGTATGTATGTTCATTTTATTTTTTACAAACATTAAATTTCACGCACTAATCTCGCATATATTTATATAAATTCAAACAAATAGCTTGTAAGTTTACTGTATAAAACTTGTAGCTTAGTATTTTAGCACACACAATTTGTTCCGTTTTGAGTAACCTTAATGACATTGTACTCTTTACGATAACCTCGCACTCGAGCCCCAAGAAACAGACCCTGTGCCTAGTTTGGGGCTGACCGGATAATTATTTTAAGACGAAGTACGTATCTACTAATCACATTTGTAACTTTATGACTAGCATTTAAGCAAATCTCAACTACCGTCTTTGTACTTCTTCACTCTACAAAACTTCAAGGCTAGAGTGAATAAGTACCTTATAGGTCGTCGTGCTCCATCTTAGACCACAACGTCGCTTAACATCAGGCGAGTTGGTAGTCAAACGCCGACCTATTCTACATAAAAAAAAAATCTGTTCTTGTAATTTTTTTTTTGGTAAATAAATATTATTATTATTATATGTCTAGCAAATTTCCATTGCACTCTTTCGAGCAACAAAGTGTATTTCGCTTCGTGTGGGTCCCAGCTAAGCGAATCAAACTAACTTCCTGCGGACTAAAGCATAAAAGAGGGTCATAATTTTTTTACCCACGTCCGTAGGAGTGTTCTCTATTCTGATTCCCTACACGTGGTCCCCGGGTAGTGCTAACCGGGTAGCAAACTCTGGTGGGAGGCTTCGGCCGTGGCTAGTTACCACCCACCGGACCAAGCCATGCCGTGAAATGACCTAGTCGTGTTTCGGGATGTAGTCCGGTGTAACCGTTCCGAAGACGGGTCTGAGCAGTAGCGCACTTGTAGCGTCTCACTCAACTGCCGTCTTTGTACTTCTTCACTCTACAAAACTTCAAGGCACCAGCACAAGGTGAATAAGTACCTTATAGGTCGTCGTGCTCCATCTTAGACCACAACGTCGCTTAACATCAGGCGAGTTGGTAGTCAAACGCCGACCTATCGTTCATAAAAAAAAAAAAAAATAGTTTGCTTATCTTTAAATCTTGCCGATTGCCTCTTAACAAACCCTAGTGATTTTTACGCCCGTTTACATATCTCAATGATATGATTATAAGTTAGTCTGGAGTCGAGCGGGAGCCCTAAGTCCCGCATCTCCGTGACGCGCTCCAGCGCAACTCCAGACATATTGTAGTCATATTTGTACATGGGGCAAGCGAGATCTTGCGAATGTACATTTCGAAACATTAAACTGTAAATTATTCCGGTTGCTCCATTCTACGACGCTATCGGTGTCGCGCTGGAGCGCCTCCCGGTCTTCGGGCTCGTCTACACCCAGGAACGACTTCAGATCGCCCGCAAACATCGGGCGTCCAGCCGTCCCAACGCCATCCGGGAGATCGTCGATCGTGATCGAGAACCTGAAGCTCAGTTTTGTGACCCCAGGACTCACATCGCGTCCTTCGCATGCCCCACAAGGTCACGAAGCAGGGGTGTACAAATGAAACAGAACGCTGTATCAACATTATATTCGGGTAACGACTAACAGTCCGCGAGCAGGGGTCGGTCGGTGGGGCGGGACTAGAGGAAGTGCGCGCCGACGCCGAACTGCAGGCCGGGCGCGCGCGCGTCGCGCGGCGCGGCGCGCAGCGGCACGCAGTAGTTGAGCTCGAGGCGCGCGGCGCGGCCCAGGCGCAGCGCCACGCCGGCGCCGCACGCCACGCGCGCCTCGCCCAGCGCCGCGCCCAGCGGCGCGCCCGCGCCCGCCAGGCAGCCCGCGTTCACGAACGCGTGGCTGCGGAACAGCGAGCCCAGGCCGCCGCGGCCGGGCCGGAAGGGCAGCGGCGCGTACAGGTGCAGGCCGGCGGCCCAGTAGGCGCGGCCGCCGGCCGCCAGCCCGTCCGCGTGCGGCCCCACGCCGCGCTGCCGGAAGCCGCGCACGGTCGTGGGCCCGCCCAGGAACAGCCGGTCCGGCAGCTCCGTGCCGAACACGTCGTGCAGCACGCCGGCCGCCCCGCCCAGCTGCAGCACGGCGCCGCCCAGCGCCACGTTGTGCTGCGCGCGCAGCTCGTTGCGCAGGTGCGCCACGCCGCCGCCCAGGCCGCACACCTCGCTCGAGAACTGCACCCAGGCGCCGCGCGTCGGGAAGATGGGCTCGTCGCGGTGGTCCACGCTCACCGTGTGCCGCAGGATGGACTTCATGGCGGGCCCTGCGCAGACGGAGCGTCACGGCGGCTCGGCCGGCCGCGGCCGCGGGGCGCCGGCGGGTACTCACCGCTGGACTCGCGCACGGCGAAGCTGGTCGTCTTGCTGAGCACGGAGGTGTCGCGCACCAGCCCCTCCCACTGCAGGCTGTGCACCGTCTGCAACACCGCCAGGGTCACGCCGCGCCCGCCCGCGCCGGGCGGGCGGCGGCCTGCGACTGTGCGCGCGGGGCTCGTGCGATGTCACAGGTTGACTACAGTTATTGCTGGCCTCGCGGCCGGCGTCTGTCCGGATCTTCTCTCTAGATCGCATTTCTCAACGGATTCTTGTAAAATTTTGTGAGCAGTTTCGATGATTGTACGGCTTTTTTGTCTAATGCGGCCGTTTTAAATGGGACAAAGGTTTTTTTTATGTTAGAAAATTATATATTCGTTATTTTTAAAGAAAATCCAAAAACTACTTGACAAAAAACGATATTTATAATTATCTAACCTGCTCACAAAATTTTAATAAAATTGCTGGAATAATAGATGGTTAAACGACGCGTGCGAGCGCTAGCCGAGCCGAATTTAGCCGCGTGCGCTCGGAAAAATCGGCGCGTCTCGCCAAAGCTAACATGATCCGTCGCTTGTCGGTTTTTCGACACAGATCAAAGGTGCGCTGACAGAACATTGGCGGCGCGGCTCGTGTTCCTCGGCCGTGCAACCGAGTGGCTCGCGTGCGGGGCGCGGCGAGCCGAGTCTGCACGGACGCGCGGCTCGTGTCGGCCGCGGCTCAATGCGACCTGAGCAAGCTGAAGCATAGCCGCTTCGCTCCCTAGCGCTCGCTCGGTCGATAAGTAAAGAGTAGTTGCGGTGTGTGTGGTGCGGTGCGTGTGGAGCGGTGTGTGTGGAGCGGTGTGTGTGGAGCGGTGTGTGTGGAGTTGTGCGTGTGGAGCGGTGTGTGTGGTGCGGTGCGTGTGGAGCGGTGTGTGTGGTGCGGTGCGTGTGGAGCGGTGTGTGTGGTGCGGTGCGTGTGGAGCGGTGTGTGTGGAGCGGTGTGTGTGGAGCGGTGTGTGTGGAGCGGTGTGTGTGGAGCGGTGCGTGTGGAGCGGTGTGTGTGGTGCGGTGCGTGTGGAGCGGTGTGTGTGGTGCGGTGCGTGTGGAGCGGTGTGTGTGGTGCGGTGCGTGTGGAGCGGTGTGTGTGGAGCAGTGTGTGTGGTGCGGTGCGTGTGGAGCGGTGTGTGGTGCGGCGCGCGAGTGCGGAGGTGCGGCGGCGCAGCGACTGACCGCGGGCGAGGTGCGGAAGGAGAGGTCGAGCAGCAGGCCGCGGTCCAGCAGCCGGTAGCCCGACCAGGGGTACTCGTGGTTCTGCTGGTACAGCGACGCCGCCAGCCTGCAACACGCACGTCACGTCACTGTCGCCGCCGGGCGGGCGGGGGCGGGCGGGGGCGGGCGGGCCGCGCCGCACACTCACACGGGCACGAGCGGCTTGTGCGGGAAGGGCTTGGTGGCCTGCAGGCTGAAGTTGGACGAGCTGCGGTAGCCCATGCTGTACTCGGCCTGCACGCGCTCGCCGCGCCCCAGCACGTTCGGCATCTTGACGCCTGCAACAAGCATCGCGCGTCAGCGGCCGCCGCCCGCCCCGCCCCGCCCCGCCCCGCCCCGCCCCGCGCCGCACACTCACCCAGCACCAGGTTGCCCTCGTTCTCGCTGACGGTGGTGTTGACGCCGCCCACGATGCGCGACAGTTCCTTCACCTGGAACGTGACCTGTGAACAGGCGGGCGGGAGTGAGTGACGTCACGGGACGGCTGCGCGCGGCCGCGGCGTGACGTCACTCGCCTCGAGCCCCTCGGGCGTGGCGCCGGGCCCCGACGACACGTCGATGAGCACGCCGATGTCCTTGAAGCAGCCCATAGAGTCGAGCGCGCGCCGCACCTGTACATCATACATGGCAGAATAATAAAACAGCGACTAAATCGGAGCACTATCATTAATGATGGGCATGCAGCTGCGCCCCGCGGTTTCGCTAGCTACAACTACAGAAACTGTTAATATTTTAAGGTTAAAAAAAGCCCATTAGCTACCTCGCTACCAAAATTTAAACGAAATCTGTCCATCCGTTTTACCGTGAGGAAACAAACGAATACAAAATAGACTTTTGCATTTTTTAAGTTTTACTTCTTTTGGCGCGATAGAGAAAACAAACGACGCAGCCGCAAGAAGGTGCCTTCGATAGTGAGCATGAATGCTCGAGATGTACCCACAATTTCTATAAAACGCGAAATTATTCCAATTCTTATTGTCATAACATCATATGGCCTCCTCCCGACCCCGAGCCTCCACCACCACCACTCCGAATCCGACTCCGACTTTCGCATTTAGAATATAAGACTATTATATTTTATTATTCTGTTATACAAGTAAGATTAGAATTATTCATTATTCGTTTCAATATAATTCTTCACTTGTGAATTCTGTATAATCATTTTCACTAATTGCTCTATGTACCATTTCCGCACCATATCTAGAATAAGAATAAGAATAAGAATAATTTATTGCAGAACTGTGTACAAAGGTCTTAATTTAAATATAGTCTCAACAGAAGACCCAAGTCGGGTGTGCAATGTGATGTACATAAGATAGGTACTTATAAATGTAGTTAAACACTATAAAATAACAACACTATCAAAATAACAAATTAACAATTATCAAAATAACAACAAATAATCGCTATTTTTATCATTATAATACTCTTTTAAATCATAAAACCCTTTTGTCAATAGCCATTTCTTCAATTTCCTGGAAAACAGTGCCCCTTCTAGAGTCTTTATGTCGGAGGGCAAGTTGTTGTATATTTTAATAGCTGTAAAGTATGAGTTTTTGTAAAATAAAGCGTTATTTGCTTGAGGAATTAATAGGTTATTTTTGTATTTAGATCTTAGAAGGTCAGCTCTGCTTGAGGAGTTGAAGAAATCACTACGATTTTGCTTTACAAACAAACAAATTTCGTAAATGTAAATACAGGTAAGCGTTAGGAACTTGTGTTCCGTGAAGGTGTCGCGCAGAGAGTCGATACTTCTCATGTTAAATATTGCTCGGAGACATTTTTTTTGTAACAGGAAGGTTGATTCTACTTCAACAGAATTGCCCCAGAATATTATCCCATAGTTTAAAAGTGGATAAACATAACCATAATATGCGTTTATTGCAATTTTTTTTGAGGACACGTTTGATAATATGTATAAGGAATGTATATGTTTATTAACTTTTTTGTTTATTTTAAAGATATGGGCTTTCCAATTTAGATTAGTATCAATAGTAACACCTAGGAAATTTGCTTCATTGACCATGTTGACATTAATGCCTCTATTTATTACATTTAGCTGTAACGGTTTTCGTTTGCTATTTTTAAACTCAATTAACTTAGTTTTATTAATATTAACTTTAAGGTTTAAGTTTTCTAGCCAACTCATGACTTTCTCTATTGTATTAGTTATGTCTCTTTCAAATACGTCAAGAGTTAGGTTTTCTTTAGGCATATAAATGGTAGAGTCATCTGCAAACATGACGGATGTATATTTAGTAATAAGTGGCAATTCGTTTATATAAATTAAAAACAACAATGGACCCAGAATACTGCCTTGGGGTACGCCAACTGTTATATTTTTAAATTCAGAATAAACTTTTTCAATTGTTTTAGACTTTTTATTGTACGTTTCTATCAATGTCGCTTGAGTTCTGTTATGTAAATATGATGCTAGTAGTTTAAGCGCTATCCCTCGTATCCCAACATGTTCTAATTCTGATAATAATAAAGGATACACAACACAATCGAATGCTTTTGACATATCTAATAACAAAGCAATACCCGTTTTTTTATTATTAATTTGTTCCCATACTTGATTTAACATTTTGAAGATGGCTTTAGATGTGTTTTTACCTTTTCGAAAGCCGAACTGGTCGTTGCTTAGAATGTTATTAGAGTTTAAAAAAGAAATGAGTCTGTTAGCTATGATTTTTTCGAAGATTTTAGAGAAACTGGGAAGGATTGCGATAGGTCTGTAGTTTAGTAAATCTGTTTTACTACCCTGCTTGTGTAGAGGTTTAATAATTGCCTTTTTAAGATCGTTTGGAAAACATCCAGTAGAAAGAGTTAAATTTATAATATGTACTATTGGGTCAGCTATGACGTCGATACTAGCTTTAATAACTTGAATGGGTATCCCATCATGACCGGCTGTTTTCTTATTTTTCAAACCTCTTACGACATTTTTGACTTCTTGTTCATTTACTGGACTTAAGAAAATAGTTTTACTATTTTGCGAAGTTATATGTTTTTTAGATGTAAGTGTGGATGTACTATTTGAAGATTTAGTAGTATTTGAATTGTTTTGATTTACGTTAATAAAGTAATCATTAAAAGTTTGGGCAATATTTAGTGGATTTACAATATCGTCTTTGTTGACGTTTATTTTTTGAATAGTAGTAGGTATGCTGTTCGTGCAAGATGTAGTCTGTTTTATCAAACCCCATGTAGCTTTAGTTTTATTTGCGCTTCGGTTAATGTATTGTATGTTTGAAATTTTCTTTGAGTGTTTTATGACGTTTTTGAATATTTTACTATATTTATTATATTTCTCTATTTTATTTTGGCACTTATCTATTTGACTTTCACGGTAAATACGTCTTTTATTTCTACTCGCTTTTTTTATTCCTATAGTTTTCCAGTTAGGTTTTTTTAGATGGGTAATTTTTATTCTTCGCAGAGGAATGCATAAGTTAAATATGAGACAGAAAACTTCAACAAACTTTTTATACGCTTCATTGGGGTCATTTTGGTTGTAAACTTCATTAAAATTAACTTGCGAAATATATTTAAAAAAAATATCTATGTAATCATCAACATGTCTGTTTTCAATAAACCAGAACTTTTCACTGAAACTTAAACTTGTTGGCACCTCTATTGATTGAGCAGTGTGATCAGAACCTACAATAAGTCCCATATCCAAAACTTTAGTTTTAAATCTTTTAATATTAGTTAAAATATTATCTATACATGTCTGAGAATGAGTCGTTTGTCGTGTTGCTTCAAAGATCGCAGGGTGCAAGTAAAACGTAGCTAACGTTTCGATGAATGAATCGCTGCGCTTGTCTTTTATAAGTAAATTTATATTAAAATCTCCTAGAATAAATATTTTTTTAGTATAGCTCCTAGATTTCATAGTTATTTTGTGTAATAATGTTTCTAGACATTCAATGAAAAGCTTGAAATTGCTGTTAGGTGTTCTATACAGACAAACTACAATATAATTTAATTCAGAGATGTTAATTCCGCAGCATTCAAAATGAGATTCAATAGATATGTCTGTCATCCAGTCTATTTTAGTGCAATTTACGGAGTTTTTTACATAAATACTAACTCCACCTCGGGTCTTATTTTTTCTACAGAAATAAGATGCAATTTTATAACCATCCATTTTCCGAATTTCAATCTCATCATCTTTGAAAAAAGTTTCACTGAAGCAGCAGACGTCAAACTTGTGATTTTTATTTTATTTTATTTTATTTATTTAAACAAAATCCACAGCTCACAATAATGGCATGGTATAAACTTATAGATAAACTTACAGCTAATTACGGATTTACAGTGATCATTAACTATAATTTCTAATTCATCCAACTTCTTTCTCAGACTTCTGGCATTTAAATGCATTATTTTGAAACTATTTTGATAGTGATTTGACTCGAAAAAACTGCTGACGATCTTCACTTGGGCTGCTGTTTTCAGTATCTGGTTTTTTGTTGAAGTAGAAGGGGATAGTTCCCGGTTTTGGTGTACAGGTTTTATGAGCGATACTGTTATCTAATACATCTAGAATTTTTTGGCATATAGAGCTGATTTTGTTAAAAAAATAGGGAATTGTACCAGGTACAGGCCTCTGGTGGTTATCAATTTTTGAATGTCTCATCCTTGTTATGTTTTCTCCTAGATAGCATGCTTCGTAATCATGTGTATTAATTAAGCCGTTTATACGTTTAATAATACTCATGTCGTACGGGGGTGTATACTTTGTGGATAAAACGTGCAAGTATTTGCAGTTTGTTTGGTTATAAGCAATGGTTTTTAGGTTTTGGTTAATTTTATCCTCATTTAAGTGTGGGTTGTGAGCAATACCTGAGACGATTACTTTTGGTTTGGTTAAAGTTTTTAAGATAGCAGATACCTCAATCAAAAGTTTTGTAGGATTGGTATCATTTGATCCTAAGCATAGGATAACCCAATCATCTTCATTCAGGGAATGTACATCCGATCGGACAGATTGAAGAATATATTCAGCAGGCGCATCTGGATATGTGTAGTTAATTATACGATAATCCTTGGCATTTCTGTGTTTCCCTCGTAGTTTTATTAGAATCGAGGATAAGTCTTTACAGCACTGATCGCCGAAAATCATTATTTTAGGTCCCTTATCTTCAACAAATCTTTTTTCAGTCGTCGTTTGTAAGTTAAGTTTTTGAATACCTCGAGTGGAAGATGCTTTGTAGTTTTTCGTAGTAGTCCAGGGCAGAGATCTAGGGCTGTATTTAGGTGTCTCTGGATCCAAAGCTGACTTCGATTTTGCCTTATAGATTATTCCAGGCGGGCTCACTAGACAATCACGATAGCTTAACGATTTTGAATTTACGCTGGGACCTTGTTCAGTATTCGGATTTTCTAATTTCTGCTCTATGTTGCTCGGTATTATGGATAAGGCTGGAAATGATGATGATGGTAGAGTTTCGCTCAGGTCTACGCTTGATGTTCTTGTAAGGTCTGTGTATGCCTTATAAGGGCTGCGTTTTGATGGTTGTTTTGAGCTTTTATTCTTTTGAAGTTTTTCTATTGTTAATTTCAGTTCCTTATTTTCGGATAGTAGTTTGTTTATCTCTTCCTTAGCTTTAACAAGGTGGCTAGTTATTTCTTTGACTTCATTTTTTAATTGAGCCTGGGCAGAATTCGGTGTACTCTCTTGAGCGTTAGAGCGAGTATCGCAGTACAATGTATCTTCAAAACTATCATGGAACGTCTTGCTGTTATTTAAGCCTTGAATATTCGCCAAATGCGTCTATTCAACTCGTAATAGTGAAGAAGCTACGGACCCTACCGATATGAAAAAAATATCACCAATAAGATCATTCTGTTACCTATTAATTAGTCTGATTAAAATATTATATTACTTACTAGATTGCGAGTAAAAAAATATTAAATGGACGTTGTTTTCGTTCTCATGGCGTGCAATACCGTGCTTTCGGAGATTACGTTACTATATATTTTTACACCTTCGGATAGGAAATTTAAAAATATGATTGATCGTTCTTTTACCATATTTTTAGAGCTAAAATTGAGTTAGTTTAGTAATATTTTGTGTTATTTTGAAGTATTTCGTCAGATCACGTGACCACTGACACCCGCGAGCTCCTTTGCGGGGGACGGGCCAGTCGGCGCTAGCGCCTCACGAAGGATGGACGTACTCGCCTTGCCGAAAAATATTTTCGCACTTTTTTTCTATTTGTACGCAAATCATCAATTAAACAGTGCTTAATTATCCAGAGACAATCAAAAAAAGTAGTTTTTCAAGACATTTGATAAGTTTTTAGTGACTTTACTACTAGTGAAAATATTTGGACAATAATTGATCGCGTTGTGAGTAGAGGGTACAGAAGGTTGATCCGATGAAAATGGGAGATGTCACCAAGGCAGCTAGGCGTAAGAAAAAAATTGGACTCCAACTAGCTAAGTGGTAAGTACCTACCTACCTATTAATATTTAATTACCACTTGAATATTTTTACCCGTTTGTTCTTATTGTGTAGACTGAAGTGACTAACCCTAGTGTCTGAGTTTTTAGTCCTCCGACCTATGTTAACTCTCAGGGCTTTCTAATTGCGATGATTGTTGGATTTACCCGCCGACGCTGTGCGACCATGAACCTTATTTTGCTGTGATACGAGCCGCGGTCGCGCAGCGTCGTGCTGTACTACAATCATCACGTCACGGCACGGGCCCCATTGTACATGTTGCTCATGATAATTATCCAAGTGCAAGACTTGTCAGAACTGTGTTTTTGTTTTGTTATGTACAAATGTACCTATATGTATCATATTTGTACATTGCACAGGGTTATCGGTATAGGGTGTACTAAGCCAAACGGGGGTCATTGTACTCTTCATTATAAACAACGATTACTTTTTTTACTTTTTTATTTATAAATTAAATCGGGGAAAAAAGCATCTGCTTACATTTTGTCGACGATCTATGAGCTTTTTGTATGAAACAGCTGTTTTTTTTCTCGTGATTTCATTTGATTCAATTATTCACAAAAATTATACTAAGGTCAAAATAAGCCATTTCAAATTGAAGCTGTGGCATACTTGCTGATGCCCCAACACCTAGTTAATAACATAGAAATGGGGAGTATTCTATAGTTAATAATAATAAATAATCTTTCTTGAACAATCGGGTAAAAATAAAATAATGATAATTATTATGTGTACTTACGATGTCAATATCGGAAAGCGGTTGTTGCGTGCGAACGATGTAAATGACTAATACTAATTTTTGTTTTTGGTATAGCACATTTCCTAAACTAACCTACCTAAACTAGAAACAATCACATTTTTATGTGATAGCTGACCAACCACGGTCCGCAATACATTATTATTTTTAGCAGTGTAGTGAGCATATTTTTCTAACTTATCCTGGTTTGTTAACCGACTTCAAAAATTAGGACGCACTCAATTACATTGTATAAATTTTACTAAATGTTTGTTGCAGCATAACTTCGTCATTTATTTTTTATTTGAAAGAATATGCTTACTAACACTCTGATCAGTCACTTTGATCAAAATAAAGTATTTTTTTGTAAAAAATAGTATTTAATACAAAAAGTCAAGCATTTGCATTCAGAAAGTAGTGTTCCGAGTTATGGCCGTTCAATTCGAAAGAAAAGTTATTACATTTTCTTACAACAATAACCGAGCGAGAGATCGTTAGCGAGCGAAGCGTCTATGCTTCAGATTCGACAAAAATGCTTTCGTATGTCCGAATTCTGTCTGGATTTCTGTCCGGATCTCTGTCCAGACCTGTCTTAATCTACAGGTCACATTTCTTAACCTATTCTCTTGAAACTTTGTGAGTAAGTCCGATATTTAAAAAGAATTTTCTTGTCTAGGCGGTTATTGGAAAATTTCCAAAAAAATTTTTGTTCCGAGTCAAAACAAAAATTTATATAATTGTCAAACCTGCTCACAAAATTTCACGAGAATCGGTTGAGGAGTGTGACCTGTAGAGGAGGAAAATACAAATACAAATAATTTATTTGGGTATAAAATACATGTGACATTTTCAAATCGGACAGATATCGGTCACGAGATCTCCAGCTCACAAAGTCACTATTGTATGTATTGTTATTTATTTATATTTATTAAATACAACAATTTCTTTGGTAACTGATACCAACCTGCATCTAGTCTTAATAGTTATTTTAATCTAGTCTCTATTGCATGAAGACTAGAATAATAATATATTTTAAACTGGGATTATAGATTGGTAATTGTTTTATATTTTATGGTATCATGGAAAGAGACAAACGAGACGAGATCTTTAAATTGCTCTATTTCATTTTTTCAGAAACAGAGATCAATGAAATTATCAATGTTTAAACACAAGCGTTCAGCCAACAACAAATGCGAGTACTGAACTAAGGTGAGTTAAAAGACATTTATCTTATATTATTAGGGTGACAAGCATACTGCATAGTCAGAGCTATGCCAAATGGAAATGCTATTGCTGAAGTTATTGTATGTCCGGCGTCCAGCGTCTGATTGCACGGATGTCCGATTGTTTTCCTCTACAGATCGCATTTCTCAACCGATATTTGTGAAATTTTGTAAATTTAGGTTTTATTTAAAAATAGCGGAGATATGTAATTTGTGAGACGTTGCTCATAGAGCCACTACTTATAATCAGAGTGGCGCTGAACTGCTATGGGCATGCGTAACGCCAGTACAACCATTCACTTAGCGAGCGCGAAGCGCGAGTGAAGAACTTCCGTTTCAGTTAATAAAAATACTAAAAACTTATCCTATATTTTTATCTACAGATGTCTAGTTCAAAATCAGCCGAAGGGTATCAGAGCATCCGAGGAACAGGGACTTTTTCACCTTCGAATAAACTGGTAATATTTTTTTTTTGTGTACACAATGTACATAAATAAATTATTGATACGAGCGTTGGGACTTAGTATGGTTGCAAATTAATTATTATTTAATATTGTTTTTAGGAACAACAATATCAGTCTTCATTGCCGAATCTCATCGTCGAAGAAGAAGCAGAACAAGAACAGAAAGACAAAAGTTATTGGCGTATTATAACATTAGCTTCTTCTTCGTAAAATTGAAGGAAATATCAAGACACAATGGATTTGGTTGCGCCAAACAATTGATAGACTTGATTGGAGAAAAGCAAACAGGTCTCGCTTCTAAATTCACCTTTTTGTGAATAAAGAGTAACAATAGTAAATTATGTACCGAGGGCACAAAGCAGTGCCTTACGTCGCGGGTGGCTTATTGTACCTTGAGCGTAACGAGGGAATCTAGAGTTAACTCCCGAGCGCAGCAAGGGAAGATGAGTCCTGAGGGCAGCGAGGGGTTCAAGCCGCCCAAGACAAAAACACTGCTTTATCCTAGAAGCGAATCCTCTTCTAAAAATACTGTCTAATATTATACTCTCTCATAACTAATAAAAAGGTACTAGTAAAGTACAGTCTTTTTTTTTAAATTTCGTGCAGCTCGTGGAGCACGTACTCGTATTTTTTTCTTGGTAGCTAGTTCAATTTTCAAATAAACTCTTCTTACAGTGCTTATTCTGAGTTTTCATTCAATGTTAACCTCTTTGCTTGGAAACTCCCAACTGCAAGCTTCACTCGAATTTATGTTTCATCTATAAAACCAACATTTGATTTTCATGTGTTAGATTAAGGATGTGTTAATCTGAGCGATTACTGCCTTCAAAGCATTTGATTTATTGATATTTTTTGATTCTCGGTTTATTTTGATTATTTTTTTGGTGTTTGCTAAAATGTAAGCATGTATTTCAGCTACAAAAGGTTTTTCAATATCCAATCTAAGACCCCTTTAGTCCAGCTAGAGAGGATTTTTTTACTATATTAACTACTAGCTGTTGCTCACAATTTCGTACGCGTAGATAAAAAAAAGCTCGTACCGTTAGTTTCTTGTATTTGTCATTCACAGGTCCCACTCCGAACCTGCACCCTTCTCTCTACCATCATCATATTGCCAGACCATGGTACGGGCAACAGTTATCTAGTTGGCATTGGCAATTGTCTTTATACTGGGTTTGGCTGGCACTGTCCGATAAAAACGTCACGCTCAGACAGGTGTCTATGGCAAGGGTAGCGGGTAGGTAAGCCGTTAACTCGACCTCCAAGCTAAATCTAATAGGTAGCCAAGTCTAATATGGAGTAGATAGTTACAATTTGTGTAGTAAGTAGGTTATATACTTGTTGGTAATAGGTAGAAGTACTAGGAGTTACTCGTACTATGCCAAATATTTCAGTCTGAATGTTCAGTAGGAATTACCTACTACTCGGAACCAGCCAAGCCAAGTAGGTAGTATATAGATACTATGTATATGTAGTAATTAGGTTGATACTTGTAAGTAGTATCCATCTTCTTCTACCTATAAGACTTGGCTGGCACCGACTTCAAATAGATGGGTAGCGCTTATAATAATTATATTAATTGATATTAGTGCTTATTTGTGGTTTGGAAGTCGCTTTAATTTTGTTTCAATGATCACTTAAAACATCTTCTAACTTGACTTTTATTGAAAATCAGTTTACTAAAAATAATTAAGTAAACAAAATTAAGTCAAAGTGTAGTTTTTTATATCGTAAATTATGACACTTTTGTGCTAAGATCATTACACTCGAAGCGGTATTATAGCGCGAGCCGTATGCGAGCCCACTAATGGAGCCAATAGTGTAATTATTAACGCACACGCGTTTCATGTGACTTTTTCATCACACATGCGAGGGGAAAAAACACAGACTTGCATTAGTCAATACATTTTTCTGAAAATGTATGCGCATTTGCTGATTTTCCACTTATCAAAATTTTCCTAGGCATAATAATAAAGCGAATACTTTGTTTAAATTATCATACCTAATTAATTGTCAATATTTTGATAAAAAAATAATGTTTATTTACTGTTATTACGTAGTTATGATACTTTAAATCAAGAATTTAAGAAAAGTAAAAAAAAAACTTTTGTTGATTTATTTAAAAAAAAGTCTAGTTTAGTTACTAGTGCGATAATGGTAAAGTAACAGCAGACGTGCTTAATAGCTCGGATTATGAGCTAAAACTGATCTAATAAAGTCCTTTTTACGAGTGAGAGTGATGAAAAAGATATTAAATACAAACGCGTTTTTAACTTCAAGTAGGAACATTTCAGCAAAATCAGGCAAGAAACTATCGAGATAATAATGAGGTTGTAAGTTCTAGGTCCACTATATTTTCAACCATTTTAGTCATTTTTATACTACCTGCTGATTTTGTAAAACAGATTAGTTTAGTACTACCAACTCATAGAATACATTTTTTAAGCGGGCCGTCGATTGAACAGCTCTGCTAGTCCTAGTAAATATGTTTTTTGTTATGAGATTTTTGAAATGTTGTAAGCATTGGTTTAGGATAGGTTGAGTAATTTATCCCTGGTACCGGAGCTCTTAGGATGCCCATCAGGAGCCCTATTCTTACGAAAGATATTTTCTGATCAATGTCTCTCTCGTTTTAAAAGTCATAGTGAGAGTGACCAAGAAACATCTCACGCGTCAAGAATAGCACTCCAGGGCTATTCTTACGATATTATATTATTTCCCCTATTCCTACGCACGAAATATTTTTTGGTCAATGTCTCTCTCGTTTGAAAAATCATAAAAGTGAGAGGGACCAAGATATCTTACACTTCAGAGAGTCCGTGGTCTACGATTGTGTTTTTAGATTTTACACGCACGACCAAAGGGAATCAAAACTTTTAGATGCGGGATATTTGTGAGTACATACTTAATCTATTTATACATATAAACAAACTACCGCGTTCATGCTGCTTAAAAGGCTCAACTTTAAAACGCCGTTGGCTTCAAATAATTTAGTAAAAAAACATTACAATAAAGCATAACATCACAGAGGGCATTCATTTTTAGGCAAAAATATTTTTTTCACGGTGTTTCGTCTGAATTTGTTTAGTCTTTGAGAAATGCTAGCTCAATGTTCAAAAGCTTCGAGCGTTGATCACTAGAGGCGCTAAAACCAACTGAGCGTCGAATGCCAAATGTCATTGGCGCATCTTAACCTCTTAAGGATACATTTTCTAGCGACTGGCATCGTAGTGTTCTTGGTTTTCTAAGCGTTATGTTTAAGCGGTCTTCTCTTAAGTCCCGAATGCCTACTGGCGTATTCATGTTGTTCCCTTTGGGTCTCTTACTAATACACGCTATGCACTTCCAAGATTTTTTCTTTTCAGGTTCCATAATGTAGAAGCGCGTGTTGGACACGTTAGCGCAAATGAGATCATAGTTGCATTTACATGTTGAACACGTCATGTACAATCTATCTGTTATTTTATTTGGGCATCCGTCGCAGTCTAAAGAAATAACCATTTTGTGTGTAGACAGCGCCATCTTTGGAATGTTTTAGTACTTTGTCATTACTTTTTATCGAACCTTTGGCAATCTAAGGAAATCACAATTTTGTTTGTAACAGCGCCATCTTTGGTATATTTGAAGTACTTTTTCATCATTTTTATTGAACCTCAAGATTTTTCTAATAATCTCACTGTTATGTTTCAAGTGAATAATTATAGATGTCGCGAAAGTCAATATTTTTATTACAATTAATTATTGATTTGCGAGAATTAAGCCACTCACGTACCTTTGTACTCGTTTCTACCTTTTGTTATAAACGTTTATTATTCGATAACACTCTTTATTTCACTAAATTAGTGTTTTGTGCCACTATTAGCAGAAATATTTTCAAATAATTTTACCGGTAACTTAGGAAAAGTTCCTTATTACGAGTAATTGAGTGAATTAAGAGTCACAAACACTGCCACATATGCCTTGTCACATTATCTCTTGATTAATTTACACTAATTACTTCTATTCACACATTTTACTATTTTTTATAATTATTTTGTTTGGAACGCTAGCGGAACGATGTTCACTGTACAGCGCCACCTAGCGAACCTATTCAGTTATCATTAAACGCAGCCGTCGAGAGTCCTGCGATACAGGTTCGCCTAGTGCAGTACTCTCAAGCACTCTGCTGACCTTATAAACATTTTCTAATGTAGTTCGTTTTTATTTATTTATAAGTTTAGTTTTTAAGGTTCAATGTAATATTTTTGGTAAAATAAACTATTTCTATTCTATTAGCAAATAAAGATTTATGGCGGTATCGTAATTAACCATCTTGCTCGCCCAAACATGAATTATATCGAGGATGCAAAACAACAGAATGATGAGATGGGTGAGGCAGGGAGGGTACCTTGTGCGCGCGGAGGATGACGTCCTCGAAGTCGGTGGCGTGGAAGAGCTCGTCGACGGTGTGCTTGATGACGTCGTCCTTGGTGCGGTCCAGCCCGTCCACGTGCACGCGGTCCACGCGCGCCTGCGCCGCCCACCACACGTCCAAATCAAAATTGTTGACACAATGATCCATAGACAAATTATATTAAAATAAGCTAAAGGTATTGTAATATATGTGTGTGTGTTCAGCTTCAGTTCAGCTTGACGCACTCCCCTGCCCCATTCGTCGGGGCCCAATGGACATCACCAATATCCCCGACACCTCCATATCTATGTAAAGATGTCATGATAAGGAATTTTCCAAAAACATTTTATTAAATAAAGGTGAATCGAGTTTCAAAGGCAGCATACTAAATTCTAAATAAATACTAAACCCAAAAATCTGATTATTCAATGAGGTCTATTTCTATACTATACTATAAATGTAGTGTAAGTTTATATTTGTATCCGAATATCCAATCTGTAGTCATGAGACTTTTTACAGAGACTACACAAGTATCGGTGACAGCTTTAAATCATTAATAATACTCACCCGCACTCCATTGAGGCGGATGGTGGGCTTGGAGATGGGCTGGTCCTCTAGCTCTGAGCCATCATCGAACTCGAAGAGCCCGCCGCCGCCAGCCGCCACGCTCTCGCTCTGCTAACAAAACAAGTCATATAAGTTTACAGTCAGGGGACGCTACCCTACCCTAACATGACAAAAATTAATGCAAGTTTTTACTTGATCAAACCAATAATGAAATGAAAACAGTAACAATTGTGGAGCAAGGTCCATCCAGCGGCATTTCCGAGTAGCTACAACATGAGATTCTTCAAAAGAGCTGTCAATAAAGTTGTAAGTTAGCAACCTATATCTGGGATCGCCTGGCCTGGTGTTACAAATGATGTTGATCGCTTACCATCAGATGGCCTGTTAGCTTGTTTGCCACATAAGGCATAAAAAAAAGTATTATGTCCAGTTAGTAGTGCAGTTAATTTTAAAAATAAATTCTTTTAACTCAATGGATAACTAATAATTAATGTTCACTGAACTAAAATCATTATAAAATGGTATAGGTCTATAGGTTCCGGCATAAATACTTGATCACAATGTTAGCTATAATCTTCTGAACTGTGGTACAATAAACCTAAAAATAGTAATGGCAGCCTAGTTGGGAGAAGGCCCGCCTCTCAAGCCAGAGGGAGCGGGTTCAAACCCAGTGGACCCATATGTGTGGATTGTATGTCATCTGCTACATGACTGGAGCCCGGTGTACGGCGACAGGCTCGCCTCCTGTCACATTTGGACCTAAAAATTGTACGGCGAAATGTGGGTGTTGTATTACACCTCTGCCAGCCCCACTCGGGGGAAAGGCGTGACGATATGTAAACCTAAAAATGGACTGCATAAATTAGGTGCTGCACATAATTCATTTTAGTCACAAAAAAACACAATCAGTTGCAACAGTGATAATTATTGTTGTCTCTCGTGTAGGTATGTCTCTCTTTTTTTTTACTGATACATGTAACATAATACTGTCAATAGAACTGCGTAGTGTCAGTTTGCTTGTAATATATTGCTACGCGCTATGTGTTATACTAAATATAAGAGACACATGCCGCTTCTTCTCTATATTATTTCGATGGCTATAACTCTATCAATTTCTTCTAAAGTGTTCAGCGAAGAGCTACGAAAATGCCAGCATTCCTATGTTGCAAGCCTTATGAAGAGAGACTTAAAATTTTGCGCCTCACTACTCTTGAGGAAAGAAGGCTGAGGGGTGACTTAATTGACACCTTTAAAGTCCTTAATGGGTTTTATAATCTGCCAGATCTGCATGATTGCTTTGTAAAAAAGTCCTACACAAACACAATGACTGTCAGAGGCCATAGCTTGAAGATCAAGCGTGTATCAGCCAACACAAATACTGCTGGCCACATTCTCAGCAACAGAGTTGTTCATACATGGAATAGTATGCCTGAGGATGTGGTCACTGCTAAATCCATCAACGCATTTAAGAACCGGCTTGATGGCTGGTTGCACCAAAAGCAAATGTCTCTGACAAACATTCAAATGTAGATAAAACAATATTTGTGCAAACTTTTAGTGAATTTAGACAATTTTAATTCAACACAGTGTGATGTAGGCACATCAGCCCTAGGCTGCTCGCCTATAATTAAATAAAATATAAAAAAAAAAAGAATTTCTTTCAAAAATTCTAAGAAGCCAAATTCTAGAAATGATTGAAATGAAAACTTTGTAAAAATAAAGGAGAAAATTATAAGCACAGGCTGAGCCACGATGAACTATCTACACAAGGTATGGTCCACTCCAGACATAATTTTATTTAATTTTCCTTTTTCTCTAGGAAAACATAACCTATAAAAATGTAAGTAATATCAGCACATATACCTTCGCATGCACTGTACCCATTTCACAGATTTATAGTTCAATCTGTAGCACGGACGGGGACGGGGCAGTAATCCTAAAAATATATAAATTAACAATTTCGATTTTTGGTATTACATAAAAATTAAAAATAATAATATTTACGGAATGTCAGAAACTCCCGGAATTCTGACACTGATAAGTTTTTTTTATATCAAATGGGCATGCTAGAGCTAAAGTGAACCTACCGCACGACAGTTATTTTCCATCCAACAAACGTTAGTCTTCTGAAAAAGAGCTCACTCATTCCATTGATCAGCTAGTTTTTCCCTTTTTTAATGAAAGTTGCCAGTTTTTTAATGAAACATCCGGCAAACAACTGTACCGTACGTTATAACCGGTCATTAACCGCTCGATGTCGGTAGATATGAACCACAGGCATCCAATACGTTTATACGTTTATTATGGAACAAACAACTCAAGGTATTACAAATTTACCGATCGATGACACCTGCAGAAGTGTAAAACTGAGTCACAGATGTCAACGCCCTCGTCCGAAGATTTTCACAATAGTTCCTTAAGTAATTATTCTAAATTAACATCTTTTAAAAATAAAATACTTATATAAAAAATAATATACAAAAGAAGAATTGTTCAAACAAGTAACATTAAATAAATACCTATAAATAATAATTAATATATATATATATTATATACTATAATAAAAAAAAAAGAGGACAAAAATTGGTAACGAGATAAGTCGAGATGCTTTTGTTCGCTACGGTGTGCCTCAGGGTAGCGTGTTGGGCCCTACTCTATTTGTTTCCTACGTAAATGACTTGTGTAACTTAAATTTAGATCATGGAAAAGTTTTTTCTTATGCAGATGACACTGCTCTAATTTTTGTTGGGAATGATTGGAGTGAAGTTCGGTCGCATGCTGAACTGGGACTTAGGAAGGATAACGGATGGCTTAAAAATAATCTACTTACTTTGAATGTGGATAAGTCCATGTTCATGACATTTACATATCCACATAGTAAGAAGCCTAAAGTAGACATCATAGCACACTCAAATTGTACGCACGGTAACTGCGATTGTCCTAATTTACAACAAACCCAAACCATAAAATACCTAGGAGTTATCATAGATGATACATTGAGCTGGAAAACACATATAACACTTCTAAGCAAACGTGTACGCAAGCTTATATTTGTATTTAAAAATTTACGAGAGGTGGCTGATAACAACCTTATCTTTAAAATCTATGATGCACTGTGTAAGTCTATTCTGACATACTGCATCACAGTCTGGGGTGGTGCGTGTGCGACCCACATGATGGTTCTTGAGGTAGCACAGCGGGCTGTACTTAAGTTCAGTTCAAATCTTTTTAGGGTCAAATACAAAAATCTTCTACAACAACGATCCAAAAAAATGTTTGAAGCAACCTTTAAATAAAGCAACATATACACCCCATCTATCCAACCATTCAGCAAACACCCCCTTGCCTCATCCAAACCCATCACACCCTCCATTATACAAACATGCACGCTATTTATTACCCACACTCCACACTCACTTTCACTCCCTCACACACACACACACACACACACACACACACACACACACACACACACACACACATGCACACACTCACCCCCACATTTACTTTCACAATAAGTCTGATGATGAAGTCTTTTTTCTTTTTCTTTTCTTTATTTTTTGTATCGATTGCTCCATACCACTTCAGTGTAATTTAATTTATGGTGCCGCTTATTACTAATTTTTCCGCTCGACCAACACCTCGAGCAATGGAGTAAGCTGAAAACCAGCTCTGTGCAAACAAGTGCAAACTTGTTTGCACAGTACAACGCTGAGCTTACTCCTATTGCCAAACACTTCTATCTGTTTATACTTATATAGTCTGTAATAGTATGAAGTGTAAAATTGAATTATGTTGTGTTTGTCAATAAACTATTTTTATTCTTATTCTTATTATTTATTTTATTAAAGTAGCCACAAGAAAACCCTTTCGTTATCCTACCTGCCAGCTGTATAAAGATTGCCAAGTCCTTACGGTTCGGCAACTTTATATTTGCAGCCTAATTTTGGCACAGCATAAAACAATAAAAATTGACCATCCTGGATTTAACACTAGTAAAAGGCGAAAGGACAGAGTACTGCCAGAATTTAATTGCAGAGCACGATCAGCTCATAGGCATAAAATGTTTTTAAGTCCATATATATATAATAAAATTAATAAATTCATAGTTAATTTCGTTTTGATGGATAACTCCGAGGCTAAACATTCCTTAATCGAATGGATTGTAAACCTTAATTACACGAAGACTGAAGAACTGCTTCAAATAATAAGTTAATAAAGTAAAAAATAAAATAAAAAATTAAAAATAGAATGAATGAATGTATGTATAATAATCTATATAATAAAAGTGAAAAACCAGAACGAGATAAAAACGCAAGACGGAGCGAGATGGCGCTCTACAAAACTTCCTTGGCACGTTTCTCCTAAACGGCTACCTGTTTCTCGGTAATTCGCATGTAATTCGATTCCTTGACCCTGGGGAATACCGACAAACTTAATATTTATGATTTTGGATGTGTAATTTTTGTATAATAAGCAAGATAAAATCGCAAGTTCAAATTTGGAGCCAATAGAGATTATATTAGAGAGCCAATAGAATCGCCGGCTTGCTAGAGGTCGGGGTCGGGGTCGCGTTCAGAGGATAGGCTCTCAACGCACCCCGTGTGCAACTCTGCCGTTCAAAACATAAGTGTAAAAAATATTAAATTACATTGAATAAATTTAAACTGTATTACAACTGAAAAAAAAACATATTTTCAAGCAAAGTTATAGAACAACTAAGTCGTTTCGTAAGGCAAGTGAAACAACGGAGCCGTTAGAAAACAACGGAGAAACAGGTTTCTATCCTTTGCATAGAACGCACCCGTCTAGAACGTCTATGTCAGTGTTGCACGTTATTGCTCTATCTGCCTCAAAATGGGCAAATGTTATGCAAATTTACTAAAAAAGGCGTATCTTAGTGGATTTATTTAAGCCAGTGGCATGTCAAGTATTTTGATGGTCACAATCAAAATTGAGAAAGTATTGTATTCAGAGTCAAGTCGAAGTCATGGTCTAGCAAAGAGGTAAGATTTTTAATAGAATAATCGTTTTAAGATGTTGAAATATTAGTTTGAGAATATTAAATTACTTAGTAAAACAATATTTTTTTTTTTCGTTTGTTTGTTTCATCAAACAGTGTACTTTTCTCGCTTAACCGTAAATATTAATGAAGACAGCACTGCGTTTTCGAAAATATGACGTGGCAACACTGCTTAGAGAAACAAAAAAAAAAACGCTCTAAGTTTGTTTTGAATTTTGATTCGCGGTTGTTTTTGAACTTTAAAATTTTTGTTTTATTCCTTCAAGTTTTAAAAGATTTGGTGAAATTATGGTAGCTAAAAATAAAAATTAAAAGACATTACAATAAAAGTAACTGTTGAAGTTGTTTAAAAAATCTGTTATCGTGGATGGTGTTGGTTGTTGTGTGTGGCATTTCTGTATCTTCGAAAAAATAAAAATTAAAAGACATTACAATAAAAGTAACTGTTGAAGTTGTTTAAAAATTCTGTTATCGTGGATGGTGTTGGTTGTGTGTGGCATTTCTGTATCTTCGAAATGCCTAGAATCGTAAGTAACGTTTGATAATTATCAGTTTATACACCGCTTCTATTGTACTCTCACCCTATACTTTTTATTTTGTTTATCCCTATTTCAGAAAGAAATAGAAGGTTTAGGCAAACATTGCCACAATTGCGGCATTTGGATGTCACGCCGAGCCCTGAGGAAAGAAGGTTAGTTTATTGTGATAGGTGTTTAGTTTTCACTATGGAAATCTTTTGTTTTAGTGAAGTGTTTAGCTTAAAAAAATGTTTTTTGGCATACCAAGGTCGACATGATTAGACTGTCCGATTGGGACAATACAATTTTTTATATTTATATTTAGGTATATTTAGGTATTACATACATATGCTTGAATAATACATAATAGCATATATTTTCAGAAAAATGTCCCACCTGCAAGAAGAAAATTTTGGTCAGAGGAAAGCAAGAAATTTATAAAGTTTTGAGATGCATTGAATGTGATTCAATATTATTGGGTTAGATAAAACTCATATTTTCTGATAATATTTGCAATTAAATGTCTTATAATGTGTTTGTATATAATCTATTTTTTTAATGTTTTAGATGCTTTTATGGTATGTGAATCATGCGGCCTGGATACACCAAATGGATTACAGACCAAACAAAAGGAAGCAAGACTGGAACGTGCAAAGGAATTGTCAATAGCAGCAAAAGAAAAATATCTAAATGTGACATAACATCAACAGTCACCAGATGTGTTTCAAGATTTAAAAGTTAGTTGTTTTTGAGTTTAATTTTTTCTAAATTTTCTGTCCACTCACATAAAAAAGTAGAATACCTACACTATGCTGGGTTTTTTGCTTAACATCTCCTTCTCTACACTTACATACATTAGGGCTGTGTCCTCTTAAGTTTAAATGGAAACTCACTGCTTGAGTCTGCAAGTGAAATGCTGCAAACTGCTTACAGTATGTGTTGTATGGACACTCCATTTAAAATAAATATTGTGATCACTGTTCACCTAATAAGCACACATCCATACACCTCTCTGAAATATTGATTTAACTAACAGTTACGTAGTTATTTAATTTATTTTTGACTGCCTCGGTGGCTCAGTTGGTAGTGAACCTGCCTTCTGAGCTTGGGGCGTGGGTTTGATTCCACCTAGGGCAAACATTTATGTAATGAACATTTGTGTTTGTTCTATGTCTGGGTGTTAATATCTATTTAAGTATGTATCGGTCATAGTACAAGCTTTGCTTAGTTTGGGGTCAGGCAACCGTGTGTGGAAGTGTCAAAAAATTAATATTTTTTGTTTAATTTCCAGAATTCACAAGATGATCTTCTTCTAATTGAAGCGTCACAGATCCAAGAAGGTAATACATTGATACTACAGTGTCTGTTACAAGTAAAAATTTTTTATTAGTGTTTGTAGCATTATTATAAGGAGGGAAACAATTATTTTCAGGAGACAACCAGAGTAATGCCGAGGTCTCTGAAGTCCATTCACAAGAATGCAAAGTTGGTCAAAAAGAGATACCGTAAAGAACAACAAGAAAATACAGCCCCAGCTGACACTCCAGATGAAGAATTAGAAGTTGATGATGGAACACAATCTCCGGTACTTACAACTTTGAGTATTGCAGATGAGTCACCTACACCTTCAACTTCTAACTCTTCACCACATATTCATAGTAATTCCCGTTTCCAAGCTCGAATCCCAAAAAATACTGATTTAAGTGTAATACCATTTTGTCTTGGTCCCATGAATGTGAAATGTATTGAATGTCATTCGTTAAATTTTCAATCAGAATTAGGTAAAGATAAAAAGGGAGGGTACTGTTGTCGTAAAGGAAAAATTAAGTTAGACAGACCTCCATATCCTGATATTTTAAAAGATCTTATGACAGGTACTCACAGAATGGCAAAAAACTTCAAAAATAATATTAGATCATACAATAGTTCTTTGGCATTTGCTTCTATGGGAGCACAACTTGCTCCAGTGTCAGTTAGGGGACCCTATTGTTTTAAAATACATGGTCAGGTGTATCATATTACATCTAAAGGTCTGTACCCAGAAATGTCAGAACCCAAGTATGCTCAATTATATGTCTTAGATGTACAAGAAGCAGTAGCTGAACGCATGAAAAATGTAAGAAATAGTGATTGCATACCTTCAACAATGAAAATGTTATCAGATTTTTTATTACAACATAATATTTTAGCACAGTGCTATAAAATGATACACGAGGTTGAAAAGCAATACAAAGACTCTGGTAATGCAGTGGTACCGCTGACTCTCATTTTCAAAACTTTATCCAGTAGTGATAAGAGACGCTATAATGTTCCAGTATCTAATGAGATAGCATTTGTTTTTGATGGCGAAGATGGTGCTCCACCATCTAATCGGGATATTAGAGTTTATTGTAAGGCTACCAATGAAACTCAACAGATTTCAATGTTAAATCCTAAGTTAGAGGCATTTGTTTACCCTATTTTGTTGCCTTATGGAAATGATAGTTGGCATCCTGGATTATGTTCTTTAGATACAAATAAAAAAGTCACGCAGATGCAATATTACGGTTATCATTTAGCAATGCGTGATGATTTTAATCCATATTTAGCCGCTGGTAAACTGACCCAACAATTTATAGTAGATGCATACTTAAAAACAGAAGGAAATCGCCTTAATTATTTACGCATGAATCAAAGTAAACTACGAGTTGAAAGTTATTCAGGATTACAGGATCAAGTTCATAATGATGATGATGTTCCCTCAAAGGTTGGCAAAAGAGTAATATTGCCATCGTCTTTTCAAGGCAGTCCTCGGAACATGCAACAGAATTATCAAGATGCCATGAGTATTGTTCGTAAATTTGGAAAACCAGATATTTTTTTGACAATAACTTGCAACCCGAAGTGGGTGGAAATTAGTGAAAACTTAAATGGAGAATCTCCTGAAAATAGACCAGACCTCATAGCAAAAGTTTTTAATTTAAAAATAGCAGAGCTGCTTAAGAACATTTTGAAAGATAATGTTTTAGGAAATGTTATTGCCTACATGTATACAATTGAATTCCAAAAACGTGGCTTGCCACATGCCCATATGCTATTCATTTTAGACCCACAAAATAAATTAAATGGCCAAGAAGATATTGATCAGCTGGTTTGGGCTGAAATTCCCGATAGAGACAAATACCCTGATTTGTATGCTATTGTTTTAAAGAATATGATACATGGTCCATGTGGCGTTTTAAATCCCAAATCTCCCTGCATGGTAGATGGCAAATGTTCTAAAGATTTCCCTAAAAATTATGCTAATTCTACCATTGTCACATCAAGCTATCCTGTTTACCAGCGAAGAAATCTGAATTCAGTTACTTATAATAACAGAGTCATCGATAATAAATGGGTAGTTCCTTACAATCCATTCATTTTGCAAAAGTTTAATTGTCACACAAATTCTGAAATCTGTTCATCAGTTAAATCTATAAAATACATATACAAATACATTTATAAGGGATATGATTGCGCCAATATAGAAATTAACAGTACCCAAAATAGAGATGAAATAAAACAATTCATTGACTCACGTTATCTTAGTGCACCAGAAGCCAGCTGGCGTTTAAATGGATACAAGATGCACGGGCATTCACATAGCATTATAAGGCTATCAATTCATTTACCTGATATGCAATCAGTGTATTTTCACGAAGGTCAGGAAGAAGTAGCTCTAGAAAAATGTAAAGATTCAACACTGATTGCTTGGTTCAAGCTTAACCAGAGTTCAATGTCAGCAAGGCAATATTTATATACGGACATACCATATCATTACGTATTTTCACAAAAAAATGGCACTTGGCAGCCCAGAAAAAAGTTGGTTCCAATCATATCAAGAATGTATACTGTACAACCAGGTGACAATGAAAGATACTTTCTAAGATTGTTATTGTTACATGTTAAAGGTGCGAAATCTTTTGTAGAACTTAGAACTTTTAATGGCATAACTTTCCAAACATTTAAAGAAGCCGCAATAAACAGAAACCTGTTGTTGAATGATCAAGAGTGGGATAAGGCTTTATCGCAATCAGAGTTCACCGACATGCCCAGTCAAATGCGTCTGTTGTTCGTATGCATTTGTACGTTTGGAACGGCAACTAATATGCAATTGTTATGGGAAAAGTATAAAGACAGTTTATCCGAAGATTATTTCCATGCAGGAGAGTCCAATTACCATTTAAAAGCACTTCAAGATATTCAATCTTATTTGTCAACATATGGAAAGAAATGTTCTGATTTTAATATTGAAAATCCTCCTGAATCTGACCTTGAATGTAACTCCTACGATGATATTCGAATTGCTCCAGGTCAGGAAATAAATAATATATACGTTAAATTAAATAAAGAACAGAAATATGTTTTCGATAACGTAGTGAGCTCAGTCCAAGGTGAAACCACAGAACGTTTATTTTTCATTGATGGGCCCGGTGGGACAGGGAAAACTTTTGTATATAATGCCCTAATATCTTATTGTCATGAAAAGAGAAAATATGTGATACCTGTGGCCTCAACTGGAATTGCAGCTACGCTTTTGAATGGTGGTACTACTTATCACTCAACATTTAAACTTCCGATCCCTCTCAATGAAACTTCTGTGTCAAATGTTAAATTAAAGTCAAAACAAGCTAACCTGATACAAAAAGCATCTATTATCATATGGGATGAAGTCAGCATGACACCTAAATATGCATTGGAAGCTGTTGATAGGCTCTTGAAAGAAATTTGCAATAATAACATTGCTTTTGGTGGCAAAATTGTTTTATTTGGTGGTGATTTTCGTCAAATATTACCGGTCGTACATCGAGGAGGCAAAGTAGAAATTTTGGAATCGTGTGTAAAAAGCAGCCCACTGTGGAAACGCGTAAAAAGTTTTACTTTAACTGAAAATATGCGAACATCAGATAAAGAATTTGCTAGATGGCTTCTTGATGTTGGTGAGGGCAAAAATTTAAATAATGGTAAATTCGAATCGGACTTGGTGGAAATACCAAATGAAATTGTAACTAAAAATTGCTTGGTATCGGAAATTTTTGGTACCTCATTTTCTGTTTTTGAAACAAGAAAATTTGGCGACAGGATTATTCTTTGTCCAAGAAATGAAGATACATATAAAATTAATGACGAAGTTTTGTCACGTCTTCAGGGTCAGGAAAAAATATACTATTCTATAGATTCCGTTGAGTGTGACGACGAATCAGAGGTAGGTGACTTTCCAACCGAATTTTTGAATTCGTTGACGCCATCTGGTATGCCTTTATATGAGCTCAAGTTGAAAGTTGGTGCAATAATTATGTTACTAAGAAATTTAAGTACCAAACAAGGACTATGTAACGGTACCAGGCTATTTATAATCGAAATGAAAGAAAATGTCATAGTTGCTGAAATAATAACTGGTAGTCATAGTGGTAATATGGTTTTAATACCTCGAATTGACCTAGCTCCATCTGATCCAAACCTTCCGTTTGTTTTGCGTAGGCGTCAGTTTCCTATACGTGTCGCGTTTGCAATGACAGTGAATAAAGCTCAGGGCCAGTCATTTAAATTTTGTGGGCTGTACTTATCACAGCCTGTTTTTACACATGGACAGCTTTATGTTGCTCTTTCAAGAGCTATTTCTAAAAGTAGAATCAAAATTAAAGTGATTAATAGAGACGATCAAGGAACTCTAATTAAAAAGTGTCAGACGATATTTGTTAAGAATGTTGTTTATAGTGAAATGTTTAATAATGTTACTTTTTGTTGAATTTTCTTAGGGCGCTCCTAAACGGGCCATATTTAATTGCAATACTGGCTCGGCAATACTAGCAATATTGCCGACTGTAGCCCGGCCATCATCATTGGCTGAAAATATTGCTGGATAGTACTCAAAATATTGCTAGGCCAGTATTGCAGTAAAAATGACCCGTCTAGGAGCGCCCATACTTACCGATCTTAGAATAACTACCTATAGAAACCAAATACACTTGCAAAATGTCAGCCGTTATATTGGAGTCGAAAACAGCCAGTATGGCATATCCATAGTTATAAATTAATTTCAACTTTTAGGTAGAAAATATTTTAACCATCTAACACAGCACACCTAACGGATTCGTGGCTTGCATTTGAAGGTGTTTTTTGGAAACCAACCTTCTCTATGGTAGTTATTGTAATTACCGATAATTGTAAAATATATATTTAAAATATCAATTGTTTATATTTATTGTTAATTTAAAATATTATTTAATTGTACTTATTTGATTCTTAGATGTTTTTTGTGCCATATTAATAGTGAAAAATTAAACGAATACTTATGTTTTTGCTAAACATGTTATTATTTACATCGCTGTACTTATTATGACATAGTAGGTAACTATGTTACTCAACCATTACTTATTGGATTTACACAATAGGTAATTAATTGCTAGAGAGATTCCTTAATAACTTATCCCAAAAACTTGCATAATAAATTCCACGCGGGCGGAGCCGCGGGCAGACGCTAGTAAAGATATATTTACGTTTAATACTGATACTCTTTGGCTATTATATTAATTTAGAACTACAGTAAAACCTGCGCACACAAAACAAACACTTAGACATACTCAACACAACACACGCCATCACGCACACAAATCACACTCTTAAACAACACATACTCGCAAAGCAACCTGTCAGAAAAAGTCCCAAGTTTATTGCTTGTTTTAGTAAATGTTTGTTTGGCTTAACTAATATTACAATTAACTTTTAACTAGTTTAGCTTTAAATATCTGCTCTTTATTGATCCATGAAGGTATACAGAAACCTGCAACACAAGCTCTGCTTAGTGTAGGTTCTGTGGACCAACCTACTCGTTACCGCCGAAAATATACTTTAAAACTTTAATGTACTTAAGTACAACAAGCTACTTTCTTTAAGAGTATTATTGTATCTTAGGTAATTTTAATTTTTCCTATGTATTATTGGCTTGTATCTATGCAATAAAGATTATTATTATTATTATTATAAATTTTGGGTACGCAATTTTAAGTACGCAAAACATACGTATGATTAGGTGGTATGTCCATGTTGGCTCTAGCCTGACCTACAGGCAAAACCAAAAAATTAAAAATAATTGTTGTTTTGTTTTCGGCAAGTGTTCTTCTGCAAATGTTTTAGGTTAGATTTATTGTTATTTGGGGAACATGGATCAAAAAGCTATAGTTAAATCTTGCAAAGAGTTAGGATGCTGCAATGCTTGCTGTCTTCGGTATTTGGGACTGAAGAATCCCAGTGCTTACGAAAATTCTCAAAAATTCATACAACAAGTAAGTAGGTACACTATCTGCTTTTATGCTTATTTATTTAATAATATTTGAACATTATCATTATCTTTATGAACTGTCTTAGGTGAATAGCAAAGCAATGGACTGAGAAAAAAAGGAATTTTTGATTTTTAAGGTGCTATTTACATGTAATAGGTATACATAAACTAAATTTAACATACTCTGCAGAAGGTACAAACAGATACGTCTGTTTCTTGCCAGGCCTTTAAACTTACGAGTTTAAGGGCAATAATTATCTGATAAAACTTAATTATAATCTAAACTTACTTACTAATATTAAAAAATCGAGTGTCTCTTGTTTGTCTGTAAGCTTTACATGGCTAAACGGATAATTTTTGAATATTATTTTCTAATTAAACGCGAACGAAGTCGCGGGTAACTGCTACAAGGGTGAATCAGAATGGTTCGCGACATGTAAGGGTTAGAAAGAGACAACAGAAAAAGAATATACTAGTTAATAGTACAAGAATATATTTCGTATTCATGTACCTAGGGCTAATCGGTGACTCAATTTAGTTATAATTACAAAATTTTATCCAAATCGGGTCATTTCCCGTAGAGCAAGCCCTTTCTGGGCTGCCCTTGCGCTCGTCACCTGTAGCTATAAGCGTTATTTAAGGCCCTGCGCCATCTGCTCTTGCCTAATGCTCAGTACGCTGTCAGGGCCTCAGTGGCATAGTCATAAAAAAACGACGGGTCATTTCTACTTAAGTTATCACCAAATCAACAAGTCAATCCAGAAAATTAAGTTTCGCGCTGTGATAAAATTCCTCACCAAGGCAGGAAAAACGCCGAAAGAGCATCAGGGAAGAATAGACACCTAGAAGATATCAGGCCGTTAGACGCGGTGATGCTTATGAAGAGAGAGATGTTTTCTGGAGCCTGGTATATGGCGACATGCTCGCCCTCGTCACATTTGGGACTGAATTTCGTCCGGCGAAGTGTGGGTGTTATATTACACCTCTGCCAGCCCCTTCGAGGGAAAGGTGTGACGATATGTTATATCTATGCTTATGAATGACAATGCCGAGCGAGTTTACCAAGCATATTATCTTGGTTTGATTATGGACAGTGATCGGCGTTACGAGAAGCATGTCAATTTTTGTACTAGAGACTGTTTTTATAAGTTAACATTACTATATCGAATTAGGCCATTCACCTCTAAGCTAATGTGATTTGGGTTCTTAATAAGCATGTTATTCTGAAGATGATGCACCAGCGTAGACTGCCTTGCTTGTTCTCTTGTTTGTTGTCATAATAAAATTAAGAGAGCCGTCTTATTTAGGATAAGTTTGCTGTTCAGAACTCTGTTTTCCTATACAGGTCGCATTCCTTAACCGATTTTCTTAAAATTTTGTGTAGGTTTAATAATATAACTTTTTTTTCGAATCAGTTTTTGAAAATTTTTCAAAATGACAGAGATATGTTCTTTTCCCGCAATTTTGAAAAAAAAAACCGAAAACTGACTGCAAAGAAATTTGTACAATTTTATCGAACCTGCTCACAAAATATCACGAGACTCGGTCGAGGAAAGCGACCTGTAGAGGAGGACAGACGTCAGCCGCGAGCTCACAGCTCTCAGAGCCACTAGTTTGAGCAATACCATTTTATCCTTTTTATTAAATGTTGCAGTACATAGATTGTGAGAATGACACCAAAGTCCCTGACCCGGGAGATAGTTCCCGAGCCAGTCTCGAAGCTGAAGTGGGTGCCGAGGAGACCGTCCCAGCCAAGAGGGCAAAAACAGAGCATGTGTGCGTGAGCTGCATCGGCGTGCTGCAGGAGGAGAGCTGGCCGCCGTGCCTCGACATGCTCCAGGAAATGTTGGACAGGAAACGGTTAGAGACTACCTGCCTACTTTATTTATTTATCCGCGAAGTGCGCCAGTATCGACTGGAGGTTGCAATAATGCTGGCTTAAATCTTATATCTTTAAATGAGCAATACTTGTATATATATATATATATATATATAATTGGAATCTCGGAATCGGCTCCAACGATTTTCATACAATTTAGTATATAGGGGGTTTCGGGGGCGATAAATCGATCTAGCTAGGAATCATTTTTAGAAAATGTCATTTTATTCGTGTTTTATCGATAATCAACTTAAACATAAACTTGGAAGAAAAGTAACAAAAAGGAGGCTCAACTGAAAAATATGACTCTTCCTGACATCTATTGGCGAATAATAATACTATTTTTTGTGAGCAACTAATTGCTTTAACGACACAACAGCAGATGGCGTTGTTAAGTAACACGAAGTCAATGAGTGTTTGCTTTGAGGTTAAACTAAAATCAATTGTTTATTTATGTTATTTGAGTCTTCTTAATGCACGTGTTCACTTAAAAATTTGTTTCTAATATAAGATTAAACTAATTGCACTCATGATTTTTTTATTTAAATAACCAGTTCATATTTTTTTATTATTCTATCGGTAAGATCGAAAAATATTAATCATATTTCATCATTTTATTAGTAATTCGTACCATATAATTTCCAAAAAACACAATTAAGTAAAAAAAAAAATACCGAGCAAAACTCGGTCATCCAGGTACTTAGTTATGGAATAAAAAAAATTATTACTCAAATTGTGAAAAAAAAGAATATTTCAATATTAAAAAGAATAGAATAGAATAGAGGTATATCATAAGAGGTATAACAATCAAAACAAACGCAACTCATTTGATCGAATTTTAAAATACATAACTAGTTAAGAATACGACGGCACCACCGTCTTTACGTTGCAAGTAGCGCGTGCAACAGGTGACTCGTCAGCGAACACGCCTCTCGCTCTCCACCCCAGCGCCTTTAAAAGGCGTCGCTTGCAAAAAGAGATCATTTTATAGAGTTATTCAACATTTTAACATATCGTCACGTCTTTCCCCCGAGGGGGCTGGCAGAGGTGTAATACAACACCCACATTTCGCCGGACGATATTCAGTCCCAAATGTGACAGGGGCGAGCCTGTCGCCATACACCGGGCTCCAGTCATGTAGCAGATGACATTTCAACATTTTAATTCTGATAAAAACTGGCCAAGTCAAATCTAACATACTTTAAGATCTCACATTTTTAAATAACAGCAATTGTTATTATAGGTATCCATTATAGCAAAGAAATAGAGTTTAATACTTGTTCATAATGTTATTTTGTTTCCATAAATACATATTTCGATTTTGCACAGAACTTGGCACTCATTTAGATCTCCACTCTTTTTGCGGCGAAGCCTACAAGCCAAGGATAATTTTTGTATTGAACTTGGCTCTCCTTTTTTACATTTATGTTTTTGGTGGGATTATAATTAAAATTACCTCTAGCAAAAGTACGGTATGTTAAATAATTGTTATATTAAACAATTGTATGTAATCTAAACGGTATGTCATAATGATGGTATGTGGTAATCTGATGTTATTTCAGCTGAAGATTATATTAAAACAAAGTAAGTTAAAATAATAAAAACAAAGATATTTTCAATTGTATAAGCATAGCGCGACCGCTTATATTGTTAAATAATAGAATAACAACAAGAAATGCAAAAATCGTTATTTTTTTCATTCATAATTATTTGTATTACGGGTGACAAGAAAAATTCAAACAAATTCTGAACGAATACTCGCGCTATCGCACGCCACCGCGCTTTATACACACAAAGACAGTGCTGATGTGCGTGCGTGTGAGTATGGCCGACGTATCACGTACTATCGTACAATTTGGACCTCTTCAGTAACTTGCTATGAGGATGGGACTATGTCAAACATTGCCAAGCAACTCAACTGCTTCTGATTTATGTTAAGTTATTTTATACTATAGCTACGCTCCACGGTTTAACCCGTTATCATGCAGGGGCAAAAACTGGGTTAAAAAATAATTCGCCTATGTTTTATTTAAGGCTAGGTAGGTATATGCCATCTCCATTTTATTCAAATTGTTACAGTGGAATTATTTATTAACTACTTATGTCTTAATTTTATGATTTTAGACATGTTATAAAATAAATTTCCACAAGATAAAAACCAAAGACCGCCATGCTCGAAGCCATCAAAAAAGGGACTTAAAAACATTAAAACTATTAAAACTAAGACTGTTTTATGAATCATCTTGAGTAATTTATTTGCATTTCATCTTATAAATAAAACATCCCAGTGGCACTGTGACAGCAAATGACAGAGAAAATACCTACATGCCTACTTCTATGTTTTTATCGTTCACCGCTTATACTGCTGTGTGCTTGCGTTTGATTACCTATATTTCTTTTTAGTTTGGTTTCCGAAATTTTGGAGTAATTTAATAAATTTTTGTTGTACCTACCTACGTAAGTAATTATTGTAATATACGGCGGCACCGTAGAGATAGTGATAGGTGATAGTTAAAGGCGCCTGTCCTATTGATATTGATTATAAGTTATTTTAGGATATGGTGATATGGTTCATTTTTCAATCACGTCAAAAGTAGCTCCAGCATTTTCCACTTTCTGTTTCTAGTAGTTGCTATTGACCACAGATCATTATAACCCGTTGATGGATCATAAACAAAATTTCTCCTAAAACATGACTCACCTGCGCGGTCAGGGGGCTAGGTAGCACTTCACATTTGCAATTGGCCGATCCTTTAGATGACGCAGTCTGAGCTATGAATATAGTGATTGACCGCAACTTCTCCGCCGAAATCCAAAACCAAACTGACGTACTCGCAGTAGCTAGCAGTGGATTTAAACTACTAATGCGCGTACGAGGGGAAACTGTATCATAGGTCAAACAAATTTTTTTTCATAGTCATTGCTAGTCACAAACTAATGTTTCAAAGTATAGTAGGTATAGTACCTATGTCCTCTCCCTATCAAATATGTATTGTAAAGATCCGTTCAGCCGTTTAGCCGTGAAAACGCTACAAGCGGACAGAGAGATAGACTTTAGTATCTTATATTTAGTAGTTATATTTCGCTATGAATGACCAAACTGTATGTATAGGGGCGCACGCACACCACCGCACTTCACACTAGGCTGCGTGTAATGCGTATCCACATACGCAACAGAGACGGCAATATCTAGGTACATTTTTGCAGTCGCCTCGAATCGGAGTTGCTGGTTCACTCCGCCGTCTTCTTAAGTGCACTATCCGGAAGCGCATTTCGTCTTCGCTGTCACAGGGTTTTTGGAAGACGGACTCTTTCACGAGCGGCGGCGAGAGGTCCGAGGAGCACGACAACTAAAACGCCAGTTCGAACGAACGAGCACTCATCGATCGGTCGAGGGTACATTTCATCCTGAAAATATTAACAACAAATATGTGACTCCATATTTCGCGATAGTCGGTAGATACATATCATGGAGTATTGCAATGTTTGTTTCAGTTACGAGTGTGAAACATTCGCGTGCGCGCTGTCGGCGCCCGTGGCGACGCTGCTCCGAGAGAAGGCCATCATGCTGCTGCTGGCGGAGCGACACGCGCCCTACGAGGACGGTGGGTGGGGCGGGGCGGGGCGGGGGGCGGGCGGCGGCGGGCCGGCTCACAGCGCGCGCGTGTTGCAGGCGCGGTGACGCCGCTCAAGGAGGCGTGGAAGTGGGCGGCGGGCGGCGCGCTGGAGCGGCGCTGCGGCAAGACGCTGGACTCGGGCGCCGTGTCGCCGCTGCTCGTGACGCTGCACCTGGAGTACCCGCACGAGGCGGCCGAGCTGGAGACGCTGCGCGCGCTGGCGCCGGCCGAGCGGCGGCGCGGGCGCGCGGCCGACGCCGGCGTGACGCGGCGCGCCGCCGAGCGCGCGCTGCAGGCCGCCACCGCGGCGCGGCTGCGCGCGGCCGGCTGGCTGCCGCCGCCCGCGCCCGCCGCCGCCGTGCGGCCCGTGGCCGCGGCCGCCGCGCACGCGCCGCTCTACCTCGGCGGCAGGTGAGCTCGAGCCCATCTTTATAAATGCACAAATGTTCCAAACATAATTATATCATTTATTTTCAAATCACGTCCTTAGAAATCGAACTGGGTAACCTACGCGTCGGGTGTGAAACATGTGACTAGGGTGCATTACATGAGTGGTTGTGCGCGGCGGCAGGTACGTGAAGCTGAGCCGCTCGCTGCCGCAGACGCCGTGGGTGCTCCGTGGCGAGCGCGTCATGGAATCCTCCGTGCAGGAGATCATATTCGAGCCGCTCGCGGCGCTCTACGGGTGAGTGGGACGCACTGCGGCGCGCCCCGCGAGCGAGCGAGCCAGGTAGTGACGTGTGCTGTGTCCCAGGCTGGAGCCGGCGGAGGCGGAGCACCGGCTCAAGTTCATGTCGGCCGGGCGCGAGGACGTGGACGTGCGCTGCCTGGGCTCGGGCCGGCCCTTCGCCGTAGAGGTGAGTGTCCCCTGCCCGCGCCGCCGCCCGCTCTCACAGCGCTGCTGCTCTGCAGTTGGCGGCCCCCCCCGCGCACGCCTCCGCCCCCATCGCCGCGCACGCCCCCTGCCCTCTGACCTCGCCGCTGGCCTGCAGGTAGTGGACCCCCCGCGCACGCCCCCGCCCCCTCTCACCGCGCACGCCCCCGCCCCCTCTCACCGCGCACGCCCCCGCCCCTCTGACCGCGCCGCTGCCCGCAGGTGGCGGACCCCCCGCGCACGCTCCCGCCCCCTCTCATCGCGCACGCCCCCGCCCTTCTGACCTCGCCGCTGGCCTGCAGGTAGTGGACCCCCCGCGTACGCTCCCGCCCCCTCTCACCGCGCACGCCCCCGCCCCTCTGACCGCGCCGCTGCTCGCAGGTGGCGGACCCCCGCGCACGCTCCCGCCCCCTCTCACCGCGCATGCCCCCGCGCCGCTGCCCGCAGATGGCGGACCCCCCGCGCATGCCCCTACCACCTCTGACCGCGCACGCCCCCGCCCCTCTGACCGCGCCGCTGCCCGCAGATGGCGGACCCCCCGTGCACGCCCCTGCCCCCTCTCACCGCGCACGCTCCCGCCCCTCTGACCGCGCCGCTGCCCGCAGATGGCGGACCCCCCGTGCACGCCCCTGCCCCCTCTGACCGCGCCGCTGCCCGCAGATGGCGGACCCCCCGTGCACGCCCCTGCCCCCTCTCACCGCGCACGCTCCCGCCCCTCTGACCGCGCCGCTGCCCGCAGATGGCGGACCCCCCGTGCACGCCCCTGCCCCCTCTCACCGCGCACGCTCCCGCCCCTCTGACCGCGCCGCTGCCCGCAGATGGCGGACCCCCCGTGCACGCCCCTGCCCCCTCTCACCGCGCACGCCCCCGCCCCTCTGACCGCGCCGCTTCCCGCAGGTGGCGGACCCCCCGCGCACGCCCTCGCCCGCCGAGCTGCGGCGCGCGTGCGACCTCATCTCCGCCGGCGGGACGGTGCGCGTCGACTGCCTGCTGCCGGTCACCAGGTGCGTGCCCCGCCGTATCTCGATGCTAGTATTGTTCGTCTCGGATGTCTCGAAACTCTCACATGAAGCGTGATGAGGTTTGTCATCGCTCCCATCGAACGTGTGAGATTATCGACTTCGTATAATAATAATAATAATGTCATTTATTTCAGATTTAAGTCCATATCAGCATTAACAAAGATTTAAAAATACACAATAAATAAGAAAAAATTAAATTAAATTACAAACTCACATTAAAATTCAAAGATAATCGAATATATTAAATTAAATAAAATACCACAAAAATCAATAATAATACAATGTCAGTCTACAAAAGTCATCTTAATCTATATTTAGGTCTGGATCCAGAATGCTCAACATGCATCTTAGTCCAGTGCTGCATTATTGGGTATTCTAACTCCATCCTCGAAGCAATTAGCTGCAGGTAACTGTTGGAGCTGCTCCGCAAGCGGCGAATCAGGGACGCGACCCGTTTCCGCATGATGACCGCAAAGCCATGTATGTGCGCGTCCGCGAACATCCCTGACGCACTACAGTAACGTGGCAGCTTCATCAGCGCCCTAAAGCATTATTATATTGGGTGCGCAGGGCGGTGTATGATTTCTTTGTGTGCTTGACCCATAGGCTGCAGGTGTAAAATGTCTGGCAAAACGCTCTAAACAGCGTCGCTTCCACTTCACCTGCACACCGTGCAAACCTACGAGCCCTGATAGACAACGCCCTACGCTCCCTCTCCAGGTCATAGTCATCTACGAGCGTCTCGGTAACCCAATGTCCCAGATACTTGAACTATTTTGAGAGCACTTCCATTGAGCGTGACCGACTGAGTGTTATAGGTTTTCGAGCCAGATTTGAAGACCATGACTTCACTCTTACTTGCATTGTATCTGAGACCGTGCGCCTCCGCATAACGCTCGCAGACGCCAATAAGCGATGTAAGGGCACCAAGCGATGGACTAAGCAGCACCATGTCGTCTGCATAACTGATGTTGTTGGTGGTAACACCATCAATGGAGCAGCCGACACCGGCACCGCTAAGCTCACGAACCAGGCGGTCCATGTAAAGATTGAAGAGGCCCGGCGATGTCAGACCACCCTGCCTTACACCACACTCCAATCCGTACACATCCTAGATCGTATCATCATAGATCCCGACCATCTCACAAAATTTCTCTGATTGGAGTACCAAAACTTCAGAAGAGAAATGGTCTCTCGCGGTAGGTCAGTATCACTTGCCAACTTTTTCCACAACCTGTCATACGCCATCAAGTCAAAAGCTTTTGACAAATCTAGGAAGCAGGACGTAGACAGCACGTAGACAGGCGTGCTTCTGTTAGTATAGTACTGAACGGTGTGCTTGAGATGCAATACAGCCGTTTCTGTCGACAGTTCAGGTCTAAAACCGAACTGCGCGTCGTGCAACTTCAGATGCTTCCGTAACTGCACATCAATCACACCGTCCAGCACCTTGGCTATTACAGTTGCAAGTGATATCGGCCGATAGTTGCTTAAACTAGACGAATCTCCTGTTTTATTTTTGACGATGATGGGAACAACTACAGTCCTCATCATGGCTTCCGGTATGTAAGAATGACTAACACAAAAACTAAAAAACATGGCGAGCACCCTCGGCAGATGAACACCCGCATTTTGCAAGTGTTCAATACTCAAAGCGTCATGTTCAGGGGATTTTCCTCGTTTCATGTTTTTTACCACTCGTGCAACCTCATTCGATGTTATGTGCACTATAGTTGTCCCATCAGCCAATAAATCCACCTCTTCTTCTATCTTGGAACCCAGCGGAGAGCAAACTTTAAAATGCTCCCTAAATCGGCAATTTGGATTGGCAATTGGCAATTTGGAGAGGATCACTAATACCGTCTACACTCACTGGAACACTCGGTTTTGTATTCAGTTTATTGATCTCTTTCCAAAATGTTTTGAAATTTTTTGCTGCATGTTGAGTGGCAAGGATATCCATTTTAATCTGTGTCTGGTTGTTTTTGCACCATTTGAGCTTAGATTTAAAAGAATTACGGGATTCACGCATTTGGTCGTATATTGGGCCAGAGGACGGCCTTCCTAGCAAGATCCAATCCTGAAACCGAAGCCGAGCTTCTCTATGTGCTTCTTTAACATGTTTGTTCCATCCGGTGATTACTGCTTCCTTTTTTCGTTTATTTCTAGTTTTTGTACAAGTTGACAAAGCAGCATTTCGCAATATAGATACTATTGTATTATGCTGCTGCATAATATAATATATTGCTGGCAGCTGAGCAGTGAATTTTTCCTACCTAAGGACCAGCTGCCATAGGTCGTGGAGCGTATTTCCATAATTTATATAAATATATATTTTTTTGTAATATTTATTTTACTTTACTACTAATTGTTATTCTTCTTAGTGTTTGCGTGTTCTTCTTATGTAAAGTGTATCTATTCGTGAGAACCTATTATTGGCTATTCATAGTTTATTTTATTGTATATTTTTAATGTAAGTAGCTGTTGGTTCTCCTATAAATAAATAAATAAATTATACACTAGATGCGCCCTGCGGTTTCACCCGCGCTTAAAAAGTATTCTATGTGCTATTCTAAACTATAATCTATCTCTGTGCCAAATTTCATCCAGATCTGTTCAGCCGTTGTGGCGTGAAAGAGTATCAAACATCCATCCATCCATCCATTCTTACAAACTTTCGCGTTTATAATATTAGTAGGATTTCGTCAATCACTTTCTTATGCCTTATGTTACTACAAGTTAGATCACTACATTTAACTCAAACTCTACAGGAAAGTCTACATCACGCAACTTATCGGAGCAAATTCGCGTATATTGATCACAGACATCCAATACAGTAGCAGACCAAACATTAGGTATTTATCAGCGTGGTATGAAAACACACATAGACATGTAGCTTAGTAGGGGCCGCATTAAGGATGTTCGTTGTTCCTTATAATCTATTTATTTATTTATTTATTTATTTATTTATTAGGGTACCAACATGTTATACATTATCACATTCTCATAAAATACATAGACAACAAAATCAAAAACTAAATGCTAACACAATTATAGGCACCGACTACATGGAAACCTATGTTACAGAGCAAAACAAAAATTTAATTAAAATTAAAAATAAAAAAAATATATATATATTAAATTAATCATAGTCATTTTCTAGGCATTGCAATAACAATTAAAAAGAGGAAAAATTACGAGGGATGTCAATAAAATGTAAGTAAAATGTCAAAAATTTAGATTTAAGGAATAAGTACCTGGATGGCCGAGCTTTGCTCGGTATTTTTTTTTATTTTTTAGATTGTGTTTTTTGGATAATAAACAATTGATTTTAGTCTAACCTCAAAGCAAACACTCATTGACTTCGTGTTACTTAACAACACCATCTGCTGTTGTGTCGTTAAAGCAATTAGTTGCTCACAAAAAATAGTAGTATTATTATTCGCCAATAGATGTCAGGAAGAGTCATATTTTTCAGTTGAGATTGATTATCGATAAAACACGAATAAAATGATATTTTCTAAAAATGATTCCTAGCTAGATCGATTTATCGCCCCCGAAACCCCTTATATACTAATTTGGATGAAAATCGTTGGAGCCGATTCCGAGATTCCAATTATATATATATTATATATATACAAGAATTGCTCATTTAAAGGTATAAGATATGAATACTTAATTAATAATAATGTAAATTCAAATGTTATAATTTATAATATTTGAAAAATCAATATTATAAATGTCATGCTTAAGCCTACCGACACTACCAGTAAATAAGTCCAATGAGTGATTATTATACAAACTATTGATTTCAATGATTAATCTGTTGAGAGGAGCGTTTTTGCCAAGATTGGAATAATGTTTACAATTTTTTAGTACATTAGGTCTCCTCGTGATCGTTCTCGGTGCGTTAAAGTTAATAAGCGATAGTAGTTCTGGGACATCTAATAACCCGTGGACCAACTTATATAGAAAAGTTACATCAAGCAGGCGTCTTCGATCTGACAGGGAGCTCATGTGGAAGTATTTTAGCCTCGCTTGATAACTACCAATAGTCTTAGCTATGTTGCAGGAAAAAGCAAGATGCCACATAAAACGCTTCTGTACGCTTTCGATTTTCTTTTTATAAACAGTATAAAATGGGTTCCAAGCTACACTGCAATACTCCAGACAACTTCGGACATAAGAATTGTAAAGTAGTATTTTCGTCTTCGGGTTTTTAAAGTCTTTACAGTTCCGTAATACAAAGCCTAGGGACTTGAATGCTTTCGAGCAAATGTTGTCAATATGTACGTGAAACCGCAATTCTTTGTCAATCTCTACACCAAGGTCCCTAATACTGTCAAGTTCTGTCAAATTGCTATTTTGTATTTTGTATTTAAAAGGGATTCTGGTTTTCTTTCTGGAGAAGTGAATGATAATCGAGATTATATGACTCGTCTGTGAAGATTTTATTCCCACCGAGTAAGCATAGGTTTACTTGCCCACTGGTTTTCAGGCTGTTAAAGGGTTAAAAAACACCTATCAAGTTATAGGAAACGTAGAAATGAAATTAACAGCTACGTACAACACTCGTTTATTTGTTTTGGAATAATACAATTGTATTATCTTAGGACATAACTAGGCCATGTCGGACACCAGTGCTGGCCACTAAACTGTTACAAAATGGGAGCGACTACATACTTTTGTATATTAGTTACTTACTTCCTTCTGCAGCTCAAACAAAGTAGGAATTGTTCCAGGACGAAATTTTGTAGGAAAAGCACTGAAATCAAGCCAGTGTTTTGAGTACAGCACACTAGCCAAAGGGGGTTGCCAATCCTGGATCTTAATGTTTTTTTTATCCAGGCATTTCTACTACTTTTATTCGTTGAATGTGTCTGGAATAAAGGTTATTTGTGAATCAGTAAATATCTTTCAACTAGGTATCTTAGTTACTAGGTATCTTTAATAATAATATAATAAATAAATAAATAAATTCGGGACGCTTCCACACACGGGCGCCGGATATGAAACTAAGCAAAGCTTGTACTATGGCTGCCAGAGATTCATTTTTTAAATACATACTTAAACAGATATTAACACCCAGACATAGAACAAACACAAATGTTCATCACATAAATGTTGATGGCCTAGGTGGGAATCGAACCCACACCCCCAGGCTTAGAAGGAAGGTTCACTACCAACTGAGCCACCGAGGCATTCAACCTATATTTACTTTATCCAAGGTAAAGGTTCGACACTAAGCAAGCAAGTTCGTATAGCCCTAGTGGCAAGCCCTAAATGTCAGAGTTTTCCGACACTGACCAATGGATAAAGGAATAGTTAAGCAATGAATCCTGTACATTATTCGTCTATGTTATCAATTTTTTCAGATTCACAATCCGCTCCCTGTTTTGTAAAAGGTACTTGAGCTGTCAAATTTTGCCCCACCCCGATTAATTTTACTTATTACGCTCTGATTACTCTAATTCAAATATAAAAACACTAACAAATAGCATCTAAGATAGATTATCCGCGAAAGAAACCGTTTGGTTTGAACATTTATGTAAATTTCTTGGAGAAAACGAATGGAATTCTAAGAGCAAAAATGTAACCATCAAACTCACCGATAAAAAGAAAATCCAATGGATGATTTGCTGTATGAAGCACTTTCACATCGGTATGCACTGCACTCTACCATGTTCACCGATTTTCTTACAATAAAATCATCAAAAAAAGCTATATTTTGTTACTAAAACAAATGTCATCAAACCAACCAAACTTCACGTGCTGTCGTCATGACAACCATCCTTAGCTATACATGGCGGCATGGCTACAGATGGTCTTTTGTCTATGTGTGAGACCTTGTTGCAACAGGTAAATGAAAGAGATACCATTACTGAATTGTTACTGAGGAATGAAAAGGACAAACTGATCATCTATATGTATAATAATAACTAGCAATTTATGTTTGGTCTGCTACTGTATTGGATGTCTGTGCTTTCCCCCACACAGAATTGTCTGGATCGGAATTCACGAGCGTTGCTTTAGGCACTAGTATATTTAGATCAGATACCAGCTCTACAGCAAAGTGGTCAGAAGCTGACACCTCGTATCTTATTCTTACATCCAGAATTGTTTTTCTCGCGACTTCAGTAGTAACTATATGGTCTAACCACGACGTAGTCCCATGTGCTCCACTAATGAACGTGTATGATTCTGAATGCAATCTTAAGTACTCGAGGTCAGCGCAAGTCCACCACCGCTCAACACCAAATTCTGCACCAAACAACGTGCCCGGGTGAGCATTGAAATCACCCAGAATATACACAGAATCAATATTACAAATCTCTATCACAGCGTTTATTTCTCCAAAACAGTATATGAACGCTTCCAGGTTGTCCGTACTATTCGTAGGCATATAAACTGACATAACAAGCAGCTCACGATCTTCTAGTAAAACTTTTACCTCAACCATACGTTCACTGTTACATTCAACTACTGACACCGAGTGAAACATGCTCTTACGCCACAGAAGAGCAACTCCACCATAAGGCCTTCCTTTGCATATCCCGAGTTCTACAGCGCTTTCCATTGATGATTTTCCTGTGTATGCAAAGTCCTGATCGATCTTTCCAAGATATGGAAGATCATGTGGAAGAAGCCAGGTCTCCTGCAACGCCAAAAAAACCCGCTGTCCGACACAGTGTTCTCACGTAGTCTACAGAGTTCTTCACTGAGTAGCAGTTAAAGCTAACAAACGTCGAGTTATTTATTCTCATTGTGGAGTTGTGTCCCATTATCTTTGTGCCTAAATTCAACGAATTTTCTAACTATTACGTCTTCAGGCCATAAATTGTCATCTAAAAATAAGGACGATTTAGCGCTAGGTACATACATCTTATATGAGTTGTATTGTTTTTGCACCTTAGCCCTTATTTTGTGCAAAGTAACATGGACTTTCAGTTAATTCTAACTAATTAATTATAAGTTTTATTCAATATGTAATCACGTATGTCAACTTCGGAAGTTTCACTGTTAACATTGTTTACAAATAACGGTACTCGAACTTCTCTCTGTCCGCGCTCTGCCCTCCACGGTACTCAGGCCATTCTTAAATCTCTTTCGCTGAGTCAAAGTCCACTCTTCATTGGGCTTTCGAACTTTCCATTGTCCCTCTACTTTATTTATTTATTTATTTATATTAAGGAAAATCAACAGCTGAAATATCTTACTAATAACTTATAGCATCAGAGAGCTAATTATAGATTTTCACGATTAGTAACAGCCTTAGCAACTATGGTTATGAACTTTAATGTGAACGCACGATAACACAAAGTTCTAACAAAAATAGAATAACACACGCAAAAAACACAAAAACAAATTACAAAGCTAAGTAATTATTAATTACACAGTAGCAACACCTGCAAAGTAGGATCTGCTCAGCCGCTGCTTGGCCGAATTAACGCTCGTACCGAAAAGGTCGAAGTCACTTAACTTGCACAATTTATTGAATTGGTCGCCAGCTCGCCAAAGAAATGAGTTCCGCCTGTACCTTGTGTACCTTGTTCCAACGACGGGAGTAGAAATGGGGGGGTTAAATCGAGTGAATCTAGGGGGAACGCGGATGGGAATTTTACTGAGTAGTTCTGGGCAATCAATCGAGTTAGAGGTTATTTTTAGTAAAAATGTTAGGTCGGCGATATAGCGTCTTTTTGATAGGGGGAGGAAATGAAATCTTTTGCAATGATCATCGTAGTCGCGTGTCTTAAAAGGAATTTTGGAACGGAAGCAAAGGTACCTAATGAATTTGAGTTGGATTCTCTCGATTCTATCTATATATACCGCATATTGAGGATTCCACACCTGAGATGCATATTCAAGGATACTCCGGACAAATGTGCAATAAAGTATTTTAAAAGTCTTAATCCGATTAAAACCAGCCGAACTTCTCATGACGAAACCTAGTGCTCTTGAAGCCTTGGAGACGATATTATCGATATGCTTATCAAATAACAATTTTGCGTCATGCAACACTCCGAGGTCCCTGACAACGTCACACTTTGTCAATAACACTTGTTTAAGCAAATACGAAGACTGAATTATACTAATTTTACGGGTGAAAGTGGTCACAGTACATTTAGCTGGGTTGAGGTCTAGCTTATTAATTTTGCAGTAACTATCCAATCTGGAGAGGTCAGCCTGTAGTTTAGAGACATCCTCCAATGATTTGATGACCCTAAATATTTTCATATCGTCAGCGAAACATAACAATTGGCTATTAAGAAAGCATTGGGAAATATCATTGACGAAGATTAAAAAGAGGAGGGGACCTAGCAGTGATCCCTGGGGAACGCCACTGGGGACGGAGACCCAACTAGATATGTAGTTGTTTATAACAATGGCTTGAGAACGGTTTTTTATATAGGACGAGAACCACCTAAGCAGGTCGCCCCTTATACCAGCAAGTTGTAGCTTGGACAAAAGCAGCCGGTGATCGATTCTGTCAAACGCTTTGCTATAGTCTGTGTAGACTACATCTACCTGGGAGCCGTTGTCCATGGCTTCGGTGAGAAAGTCATTAAAGAGAACGAGATTGGAGGTAGTTGAACGTCCCTTAAGAAAACCGTGCTGGGAGAGGCTAAAGGAGTGATGTAACGCTGCATAGATTTGGTTATATATAATTTTCTCAAATAATTTTGCAATAATGCACAGTTTAGATATTGGCCTATAATTAACCACTTCGGTTTTCGAACCTTTTTTATGAATTGGTGAGACAAATGCTGACTTCCAGATTTGAGGGACTATGCCATCAGATATTGATTTGGAAAAAAGTAGTGAAATTGGCACGCAGATGGACTCGGAGCAACCAGTAAGAAATACTGGACTGACATCGTCTGGTCCCGCTGACTTAGATGCGTCTAAGCCTGATAGCAGCTTCGAAACTTCAGATTCACGAATAACAATACTATTGATATCATAGGCACAATCAGATTCGTGTGAAATTGGTGGATCGTCGCACTCTTCACTTGCAATACTAGCGTAAGTTTTACCCGTACCAACCGTTTGAACCGGTGTAGATGTCGCTTGTTGATCCATACCCAGGCCAGCTGACTGTAAACCGCAGCTTCCTCGCTGAGCTAGCGCGGGTGGCGGCGGTGACGTCGAGTGCGTGCTCTGGACCACGGTACTTTCGCGTGCGAGCCCTACACGTAGCAAGCGGCCGTGCAGGGGTGCGCGGAGACACATGGTCGGTGGCGCAGAGGACTCGCTACGAACGTTACTACATGCAGCTTGTGGCAAAGGCGGCGACTCGCTCTGCTCTACGGGACTGTGCGTTATATTTTGCAAAGTAATAGGGGGTAAACCAGCCGGACCACTGTCCATAAAGGAGCTATTCGATATTACCCCACAACCTCGCTTTTTGTTTACATGATAGCCAGAGTTATAATTAACCAATGATGCATTTTTAAAATTCATCACCTCGTACTTGAGCTCATTAAGCTTTTCTTCTGAGACATAGGAATATTTTATTATTCGTATTTCTTTTTGCATCACTAACATGTCCTTCAAGAGCTTAGTTGCATCCAAATTATCAAAATGCGCCGGTGGTAATTTTTGCAAATCTCTAACGACATAGATCTGAGTTAATTCAGGATCCGTCTCCTTCAGAAGCGTAATTATGTCGTTTAAACTTAAATCTCTTTCGGAGCGGCCGTCCCGTTTTCGTGTTATTTCTTTCTAGGAGGTAGTCAAAGATTCGAACAATAAAGTTCTTGTATTTTCAATTTCTTCCGCAGAAAACGATGTGACACAAATCCGCACCAAACTGTCCTCACTCATGACATCAACTTTGTTCTCTATAAATGCAAGAATTTCGCAGATCACTATGTTACAAGTATTACATTTTACTATGTTGGACGCCATTGCGAGGCATAAAGTCATATAATTATTATATTTTTAGTTCAATTTGGCACTCGGATGCCGACTTGGAAAAGAAAAACACTGCAACATTATAAAAAGAGTAATTCAGTGCACCGGATTCGAACTCTTGATCATCGACCATCGGTTCTTATCGTATGAGCCAATATGTCTTTGTTCCAAGTGTCCAAATTCACAGTCTGTTTCCACATAGCCGAGGAATTATGTGTAGTCTTTTGTTTACAAGTGTTAAAGTCCAAAGTTCACTTTTTTAAATCGTGCGTAATGTCACTAACGGCTAGCTGTATTCGATTTTTTGTGAATAACTTTCAAAGTACTGAACCAAAATTGTTAGTTCAAACGCTATCGTTTTTGGATATTTGTACGGAATGTCTTTTTATGATTGGTTTTATTTTTTTTTACTAATGGTTGTTAATCACAATTTTTGTCATATTTGCGTATAGTTTTTCACTAAAATCACTGATTTGATTCACCGTAACATTAGATCACGTATGTATTTGGAGTACAATTAACTTATTTTAAGCACCGGTTATTGAAAAAAGCAACTAGATTATTTTTAAATATTTTTAAGCGTGGAGTCGATGTGAGCCGTGTAGCGCCATCTGGCGAGACTGACTGTATTAAATCGTTTTATTTGTGAAACATAATCATAATCCAGTCAGAGTGAAAATTTAACTTACTGCGAAAGCGACTGCCGTGTAGCCAAAGCGGTCCAATGAATTGGACTGGAATTGGTGTGGGCTCGGCCGCACTTTAAAAAAAAACTTCTATATTTGGCCCACCCGTTGACTGAGAACGCCCAGTCTACGGCCCACCCTATAATTATGTGAAAGACAAAAAGAGATAATTTTGAAACTATCAGTGTTGGTCAATTATTGGTCGGTCGGTTGGTTCGTTTTCACCGTCTGCGTCCTTGTTAGCTTTTTAATTATTTTGTTGAGTAAGAAAACAATAAACAAAGTGCGCCCCGGCAGGGAGCGGCTGGGCGAGCTGAAGCGCGGCGAGGAGACCAAGTGCAAGACGTACGAGGCGCTGTGCATCAAGCTGGACGAGCGCGGCGCGCCGGCCGCCGTGAGCGAGCGCGAGCTGCAGCGCGTGCGCGCGTGGCGCGGCGACGTGCTGCAGCGCACGCCGCTGCGCGTGCTGCACCGCCGCGCGCTGGCCGCGCGCCGCCGCGCGCTGCAGGCCGAGGCCGCGGCGCCGGTGCCCGGCCACCCGGCGCTGTTCGCGCTGCGCCTGCGCACGGCCGCCGGCACGTACGTGAAGGAGTGGGCGCACGGCGACCTGCGCCGCTCGGCGCCCGCGCTGTCCGCGGCGCTGCGCGCGCCCGCGGACATCCTGGCGCTCGACGTCACCTGCGTGCACCTCGACTGGCCCTGACCCGCCCGGCGCCGCCGCACCGGGGCCCGCTGGGATTCTATCGTCTACTCTATTTTACTTTGGACCCACAACCTTATAAAACTATCACTTTAACGCAACGCATAAGCACAGGATTCTGTGCTGATGCAATGAGGTACTTTATGGTACCCATCAAAGTGCAAGATATGAATTGAAATACATACAGATCGTATACATACTGATAAAAATACACATACAATAAACATGTGTTCCTTAAATGTGCCTCTTCGTGAGTAATAAAACTTTTTTTAATTTTCTCGTTTGTATATTTTGTGCAGTTGTTTCTTTCGAAAAAAATTATCACCATCACCTAACGCTGCGCATCCTCCAATCTAGTACAAGTACACCACCAATTAGGGCTTGTCAAAGGACATACTTTGTTTTGCTCAATACTATGTAGTGCACAACAAGTTTGTGTTAGTAGTGTCTGTGTGTGAGTTTTGTTGCAAGTAGAAGACTGCCGTTGGAGTGCTCACGTCATAGCTTTGCTTGCTATTACCAGAAAGCTAGGCGTCACGGCGACGGTAGTGGAGTTCCGCGGTTGCTCTGGTGGGTTAGTCAGGCGTCACACGAATCGCATCATTGATTAGAAGGCTAACCAAACCAAACTTGGTTTGGTTACTGCAACAGCAGTAGTCCTAGTACTACTGACGGCTAGCGCCTGAACTAGCCGAGCGACCGAGTGAGCGTAGCGTGTCTGCTTCAGCTTCCTACTGACTATTATTTCGAGATGGTTCGCTGCGAACAATTTGTTACTAAATGCAAAAAAAACTAAGTATTTAAAGTTTTCCATGCCTAATGTTAGATATATAGAACCAAACGTAATGCTTGAGGGCGATAAACTTAACATAGACAAGGCGACGGTGTTCCTGGGTATAAGCATTGATTCCAAACTGCAATGGGGTCCACATATTAGTGCTCTGTCTGGGAGACTTAGTTCTGCTGCTTATGCGGTTCGCAAGATTAGGCAACTGACGGATATAGCTACAGCTCGGATGGTTTACTTTGCTTACTTCCACAGCATAATGTCATATGGCATTTTGCTGTGGGGATCAGCTGCTGAAGTGGAGGCCATTTTTATTTTGCAAAAGCGAGCGGTCCGCGCTATCTACGGAATGGGTCCCCGTGAATCATTGAGAGATTTATTTAAAGAAATAAATATATTAACTTTACCTTCTTTGTATTAGGTCCTTACGTATGAAATTGGCGTTTTGTACGGGAGGAATAAAAAGTCGATTTTTTTTTGTAAAATATATTTAATTAATCAAAGTATGCACCGTTGTTATCTATGCACTTTTGCCATCTTATGGGTAGTTCATTGATCCCTTTACTATAAAAACCATGGGGGCGAGAATCAATAAACTCTTTGAAGGTGGTTTGGACTGCTGCATCGGAGTGGAATTTTTTTCCTTGTAAGAAGTTGTCCAAATTCCGGAAGAAATGGTAATCTGTTGGAGCAAGGTCCGGGGAGTACGGTGGATGTCGCAGACATTCCAATTGTAGCTCAGCTAACTTAGTGGTTGTTTGTTGTGCAGTGTGTGGTCTTGCGTTGTCGTGAAGCAGCAGTGGCCTAGAGCGATTGACCAATCTCGGTTGTTTAACAGCTAGTTCTTCCTTCATGGTTTGCAGTTGCTGACAATAGATATCTGCCGTAATCGTTTGGCCAGATTTAAGAAAGCTGTAGTGAACGACACCGGCGCTAGTCCACCAAACACTTACAAGTAACTTTTTCTGAGTCAATTTTCGTTTAGGGCAGGATTTGGCTGGGTCTCCAGGGTTCAGCCATTGCGATGAATGCTTTCGATTATCGTACAATATCCACTTTTCATCACAAGTAATGATTCGATTTAAAATCCCTTCATTATTGTGTCGGTTGAGCAAAGTAACACAGCAGGCGACCCGTGTTTGCAAGTTCGATTCACTCAATTCATGAGGTACCCTTCGTTCGAGTTTTTTTACTTTCCCGATTTGCTTCAAGTGGATTAATACAGTTTTGTCACTTACCCCGAAGCCTGCTGCTATCTCTGAAGTGCTTTGTGATGGATCCGCTTCCACAATAGCCTTTAATTCTTCGTTTTTCACTTTGAACTCCGGCCGTCCACGGGGTTGGTTCTTAAGGTCGAAATTTCCAGAACGAAAACGTTGAAACCAAAAACGTACCATGCTGTCTTTAGCGACACCAGCGCCGTACACATCATTAATTCTTCGAGCTGTTTCTGCAGCACTGGTGCCACGGTAGAACTCGTACTCGTAAATATACCGATATTTCATGTTTTCCGGCGCGCGGTAATAAGCGACGCCAAAGAAAAAATAATGAGGAAAATAACAAATGAATGACTGTATTCCAAAGAAAAAAAAACCAGCTAAATGAATTTATTAATTTGAATTTCGAATTCTTAACCAAAGAGGAGATATTTCAGATCAAATTGATCAGTACGACAAAACGCTAATTTCATACGTAAGGACCTAATATATCTTTGAAAATATTATGCACGTTCGCAAAAATCTACATAAATTTAAATTGAACAGTGACTATCACAATTATAACACTAGAAATAAGGATAGGATAGCTGTACCGAGATTTAGACTGACTAAGTCAAAAAAGTCATTTTTAGGCAACTGCGTTAGTTTTTACAATAAAATCCCGAAAAATATAACAGGGCTCACTGAGGGAAAATTCAAATCACATGTAAAAACTACATTAATGAAAAGAGGATATTATAAGGTTAAGAATTATTTAGAAGATAAAGATGTCTGGAGCCTTCCACTTCCGTCAAGTAGCCACTAGTATTTATATGTAGATATTACCTAGTTGTAAGCCAAAATTTGTGGGACTGTAATTTATTTATTTTTTAGACAGATTCTTGCCTGTTCTTCTTAGTAGAGGCTCTTTATCCGAACAAGGCGGTCGAGTCTATTTAAATAACTTTGACGTTCATACGAGTAAGTGTATCTTTGATACCTAAATTGAATAAAAACATTTTGACTTGACTCGACTTCCAACAAAAATGCTTTCGTATGTCCGGATGTCTGTCTTCGTTTATATGTCGCATAGATATAAAAAATACATAGCCATTTTGACAAATTTCCAAAAACGGCCTCGACAAAAAAATCTGTATAATTATGAAACTTGCACAGCGATTCTTGATTAAATCGGATGCTTCCGATTTGAAAACCAATCCGTTTCCGACGGAGCTAAAAATGAGGATATTCCCCCGCAATTGTTAACCGATTATTGTTACCATGGAACTAATGATACAACTTCGTTTCTCAAGTTACCCTTACAGAAAAGTAAAGATATTCCACGTAATTTCTTTTTTGACATGCATTTGTTTTATATTCTCATCACAAAAGATACAAACTGAAAAAATAAAACCGAATCTTCTAATCGCTAATAAAGTAATGCTAGGTACAACTACCGGCGTATTTTTTCTAGAAATAATGGCACATTAATTTCACCACTAATGAGCTGCATTTGAACATGCTGTATAAATGCACTTCGCTCGATGACGGGTTTTGACCGTTTCTTTAAACGGCTTTGTTGTTCGCACATTATAGTTTAGTTTTAATTATGAAAATTAAAATTGAAGGATTTGACAACAATCGGTTTGGCACATTAAATAATTATGATTCATATTAGTGCCAGACTGACGAAAACCGAAATGTACTTAAGTAATATTATTTCAAGTGGTCAGTATTTGGCGTATCAGATAAGTACGTAGGTATAGGTCAACAGGGGCAAATGCGTCTGTGGGGCAATTACGTCTTTCGAGAATTACTGACAAACCACTTATGGGATCGGGATCTTCAAGAAGATTCCCGATGTCCTTCTCGTTTTAGGCCCTCACTTGGTAGCAGGAGAATAAATGAGAACAGCGTCCGTTGTTATCCAAAGTGTATAATCAGTTCCAAACAAATATCGTGCACCTCGCCGCTAGTCGTGTGTGTTCTCTCTAACTAGGGATGAGACGCGCGCCAGTCCAATGTTTTGATTCAACTAGGGATGTGCGCGCGACCCATTGACAAACAGGCTTACATAGAATAAAGGTGCGTTCACAGAACGCCACACATTCATCAGACTATACGTGTAGAGGGTTGTACAGTACGCTCTGAAGAGCGTAACTTTCACCTCAGCTGAGCAACGCGCAAATCTGCGGGCTATCATGTTAGCTCGTATCGACAGTGCTCTCCGTTCCCGTTCAACATCTGCATCGTCTCTGAGGTCGGTAGTTATTATATGACCCAGGTACTTAAATTGTTTAACAAAAACAAGGGGCACTCTGTTGAGTGGAACTGGAGGGACGTTCTCAAGACTCTTACTACCAACCTCAAAGGCCATGCATTGGCGTTTCATTTCATTGTACTTTAGACCATGGCCATCGGCATACTTCTCACAAATATGTAGTAGCTTTCTCAATCCACATATCGAGGCACTTAGCAGCACCATGTCGTCTAACTAGGTCAAATGCTTTAGATAGGTCAAGGAAGCACGCATACACAGGCTGTCCATACTGGACATGCTTAGCAACTGCACGTCCATACTGAGCATAGCGCCGGCCAGCGGAGACTGCAGAGTTGCGACCCAGATTCGTCACCGGCATCTCGGCGCCAGCGCATAGTGCGTAGTAAGCGTCGCCAGCATCTCGGCGCCGGCGCATAGTGCGTAGTCAGGAGATTTAACATAGATTAGTAACAATAGGACGTAAGAGATTTAGTATAAATAATGTAAGAAAGGTAAATAAATTAATCACAATCTTATGGTTGTTTGATTCACATCGAAGGAATGCAGTGGCGGTTATCCACAGTCGGACGGCTGCATTCGGAGTTAAGGGTCCATCGGCGCTAGCAGTCAGGTCAACCAGGCGACCGGCCTCCCGACCGTCAACGGATCGGACGGAGCCTTCAAGAGGCCTGCACCACCGAGGACAGTGTCGTACCCAGCAAGTGCTCCGCTGGGCAGGCGGCGTACGGGTACCTACCTCATCCTTCCACTGTGGCAAGAGCTTCTTAGTACCATCACCTTCTGTGATCGTGACGTGAGTCTGCGTTACGGCAGTGGAAAAATCGTACCTATCCTTCATTCCTTCCCACTCCGCCTGGTGCCGATAGGTCTCCCGGTACCAGGTTTCCCGTACCTATCTATACAAGTATATATTGACTTTATTCAAAAATTCAAAATTCAAAATTATTTATTTACGAAAAGTACATTTTGTTTTTGTTGCCACTAACAACCAAACTGGGTGTAAGAAACCCGTGTTTTGGTAGTTAGTCCTTCCTTAAAGTTAATGCTCAAAGATATGTACATTTTTGTTTGTTTTATAAGTGTAAAATTGTATGGTTGGGTAAAAAATTAAATTATACAAAAAAATTTTAAAATAATTATGGTATAAATAGAATTAATATTGTGAGTTAATTTACAGTTATACATGCCAAAGACAGTTGGTTCGAATTGGTTACAGTTAAATTCAAAGTACGCCATTTAAATTTCTAAAATTTGTCGAATATTCAAAGTATTTATCACGTTTTATACAAAAATACAAATGAAATGTGAATGATTTAAAATTAAAATATAAAAAAATAATGATACAAATTATTCTAAAATTTTAAATAATTTTTCAGTTTCAGCATAATTTAGATTTTTGAGCCAAATAATTAAGGTCTGTTTACAGTCTTTCAGATTAAGAGGATATATACATATAGATTCACCAATAACATTATACAGATGCGAGCTAATAGCCTCAAAATGGCGACGTGCCAGTGCAGTTCTATGCCTCTCAATTTTACATACTCTGTTACATCTTCGTTTGTTTCCTTGCAACGTGGTGTCAATAGCCAGAGTTTTATGCTTCCGAAGAATCACTTGCAGGACGAAAAGTTGACGTACTGTGAGCACTGAACACTCTCTGTACAAATCAGTGGTCGAGTATCCAACCACAAGTTTATGGTAGGTTAGGGACGCTAGGGTAGTAGGGATACGTAGGGAATGTTAGGAAATTAGGCAGAGTGCAGAGTAGGTCCCCGTTAGGGCCAGACAGCCACGGGAGTGCTTCACGCCATAGTGGGGTTCCGCGGTTGCTCTGGTGGGTTAGTCAGGCGTCACGCAATCCAACACGGATCGTGAGGCGGCTGTGCTAACCAAAATACCCATCAGGCGTTAGTTAATTACTGCAATAAGTGGCTAGCGCCTGAACACAGGCGTCTTACGAGATGTGTAGTATTTAATGGTATGCTTAAGACACAGTACAGCACTTTCCGTCGATAACCGCGGCCAAAATCCGTACTGCTTGTCATGTAAAGAAACATAGGTACTTGCTTAACTGTGTATTAAGCAAACCGTCAAACCCTTAGCTATCACCGTGGCAAGAGAAATAGGCCTGTAATTATTTTTGTCGGAAGGATCACCCGTTTTATTCTTAACGACAGGTACTACCACAGTCTTCATAGCATCATCAGGTAAGTAGGAATGACTCACGCACAGCGAATAAAACATAGCCAAGGCTCGAGAGATATGTGGTCCAGCGCACTGAAGGTGCTCAATGCTGAGTCCGTCGTGGCCCGGGGACCTACCTCTAGACATTCTAGACATTCTTTGATGACTTTCGATACATCTTTTGCAAGAAATGAAATCCTCACCACCTGACCGCTCACGCCAGCATTGTGCACCTTCCCCGGTTGAACCTAGCCGAGAACTCGCAGAAAACTGACCTTTGAACATGTTCGCTATGGCTCTAGGTTCGTTCAGTCCCGCGAGGCTCACCGGAAGGTCAGATCAGGCATTTGCTTTAGCGGTGTCCCCCAAAAGCCACGAAAATTACCTTTAGCGTGTTTTTCTGCAAGAGCGTCCATTTTTATTTGGTCCTGATGATTCTGGCACCATTTTAAACGAGACTTGAACGCTTTCCTTACCCTTTGACGCCACCAAAACGCTTAACTCGTCTTCAGATGATGCAGGAGCTTTTCTAAAAGAACACTTCTCGCGGGATATACCAGACTTTCGTTTCAGAAACACTTCCATCTCTGAAATTATCAAAACTTTTAAAAGCTTAAGAGTTAAATTTAGTGGAGATTTGTGGGGATTATCAGTAAAAGTGTTAAGAGTCTTTAATAGAAACTATTGCACCACACCTCATGGTCATATTTAATCTGTATATTGACAGAGGCACATTTCCCGATTTCATGAAAAGCAGCAAAATTACCCCTATCTTCAAATAACGGGTAGTAAGTCAGATCACTCGAATTACAGACCCGTCTCTGTGCTTCCGGCTCTGAGCAAAATATTTGAAAAGATTATACTCAATCAACTGTTATCTCACTTTAACCCACACAGTATATTAAACGAAAATCAGTTCGGTTTCACGAAAAGTAGATCAACAACAGATGCGGGAGTTCGATTAGTTACGCATGTGATGGAAGCTTGGGAGAGTTCACAGGATGTCATCGGTGTCTTTTGTGATCTTTCCAAAGCGTTTGATTGTGTAGAACACCGCACCTTGATCCGTAAATTACACCACTACGGAATTCGTGGAATCGCTCTAGATCTTGTCGAGTCATATTAAACTGATAGACAACAAAAAGTGGGAATTAATGGCGTCACATCTTCCGGATCTTTAGTTACAATGGGAGTACCACAAGGTTCTATCTTAGGCCCGTTCTTATTTTTAGCGTATGGTGATGCGGTTTGCGGATGCGGGGGGGGATTTACTTATTTTATGTAAATTTGCGTGAGGAGTCTGTGTCGGTCCACTAGAGAGAGAATAACCAAGAAATGAGGACTCACCTTGCCTTGCCCTTAGCTCGGCGGACGCCTTCTCGGACTCCAGATTCCAGCTAGGAACTGCGTTAGCACAAGCACCGGCACAGAGTTCAACGGTAAACAGGTTCAAGACCCAAAAGTCTTTTAGGCGGTCACAAATAATGCGGAAGCACAAATAATAAATGTCAGTTGAGCGATGCGAGAAAATTAACGGACAAACGGCGACTACATCAGTCGCGGGCGCGGATTACTCTTCTTCGGTTGCTCGGAGGTCTTCGACAGTCCTCGGCTATGGCCGATGGAGCCGATTGGCTCGAGCTTCCAGGCGAAGTTCAGCTCGTACCCCACTTCACTGGCATTCCCTCTCACGTTTGCGACACAGTAACAAACGGCGTTAACATACTCCCCGGGTTGAAAGCCTTGAGGTTTTCAAGAGAAGAATGGAAAGAAAAATGAGGAAGTGCATAAAAATGCCTGAATGTGAGGAGTTGTTTGAGAGGAACTCAGGAATGGGATATATTAGCGTATGTGTGGAATAATCATAATAATAATAATAATAATTTGCGAGAAATAAATGTATAAATAATGTTTATAAATATATATGCATGCGGTTATAACTATATTTAAGATTTATGGAGCTATTGTGATGGAAGGGGACACAGTTTTACAACTGGGCGTCTGAAAGACCCAGAGGTAGTACGCACTAACGCGGCACGCGTGATTCCATCCTTTCCAGGATACACTTGCTCAATAATGCCTGTCGGCCACCTAAGCGGAGGTGTGTCATCCTGATGGATAAGTACTAAAGTGCCTGGTTGAAGCTGCACGTCCGGTGTGTTCCATTTTTCTCTTAGCTGCAGCGTGTGCAAGTAATCTACGTGCCACCGTTTCCAATAGCTTTGAACTAAACTGTCTAGAAGTTGTTTGCGGTTGGATATAGTTCTAGAAGTATCAACTTCACGAGCGGGTAATGATTGCAGAGGTGTTGTGTTTAAGAAGCGAGCGGGTGTTAGAATAGTGTGCGGTTGGTCGGACAGCAAGCAAAGCGGGCGTGAATTTAAAATGCATTCGATCTGAGTAAGAATGGTCAGCAATTCCTCATAGCACAAGAGTTGCTGGCCTATGGTGAGGTAAAGGTGCGTTTTGACATATGGTATGTTGGCGTTCGTCAGTCGACCATCAACTCGAAGCAGGCCAGCTTCATCTTTGAACGGATCAAGTTTTCTCAAAGCCGGCGAGGGTAAGTTGCCTTTTCTAATGTTGCGTATTTCGTCTGTGAAGTATCTGTCTTGCAAATTCTGCAAGAGCATAGTTTCAGCGGCTTCTAAATTTGAGACTTGAATCGATGACGCCCGTGGTAGTTTATGAGTAAAGCGTAAAATGTATACAACGATGCGGATTAATTTTTTCCATGACGAGATGCGCAGAGCGAGGTCGAGAAGCGGTGAATTTTCCAAGTTGGAGAGTGCGGTTAGAGTGCTTGACGATTTCGTTTCAGATATAGTACCTTCAGTACGAGATGGGTCAAACGGAACAATGGGCCATTCAGAAATTGGGCCACTTATCCACTTTAAAGCTAAAATCTTTATTGTGTCATTATCATCAGTGAATTCGATTGCAGCGCGATGCGACTCCGGTAAGTGGGCTAGCAGTTCTGATGAGTTTGACGCCCATTTGACTAGCTTGAATCCGCCGGCATCGAATAATGCGAGCAGCTCGTCTGCTAAGCGGTTGCCATATTCAGTCGTTTGTACAGAAGTGCTGAGATCATTCATGTAAAGCTCTTTGCTAGCGACATCTGCTGCACTGGGAAAACGTTCGCATTCCTCTTCTGCTAGCTGACGGACTGTTCTCATCGCTAGGAACGGACTGGAGCGGAGACCAAAGGCCACAGAGTTAAACTGCAAGATGCGAAGCGGCTCAGTGTTGTTAAAGCGGTAAACAATTTTTTGATATTTGCGGTCATTTTCATTTAAAATAATTCGTAGGTACATCTGCTGTATGTCTGCGGTTATAGCGATTTTGAAGTTTCGAAATTTCAAAATAAGTTGCGCAGTGGTAAACGAATTGCCTAGCTTTTCAGGGTCATTCTTGAATGGCAGAGAAACGATATATCGGTTGCAGGAGCTGCGTTTGACAGTCGACTTGTATAGTTGTTCACATTCATGATTTTCCGGACTTGTAACATTTGCGGAAGGAACTTCCTCGAGTTCCCAGAATTTTTCAATGCTGTGATGTAGTTCATTTACTAAAGGACCGAAGGACCAGGATACAGTGTCAGGGCTAAATATCTCCCCGGTAATAATGTATCCAAGCGATGTCTGTAGGGCATAAAGACCCGATTGAGCGATGTCCGAAAAATCAGGTGACTCATGCTCGGCGGGCGGCGATATCTTGTTCCCGAGCAGAATGATTGCGAACATTTGGGTTCCCAGGATTGCATCGATCACTCCCGGCGAACTCCAGTTTTCATCGGCTAAGAGTAGGCCACTCAGGTGTTTCACCATTGACGTAGGTATCACTTTGGTAGGTAGTTTATCCGTTATGTTATTCACCACTAAAAGAGTGACGGGATATTGAGCGTCAGACACGCGCGATTGTACAGTCAGTGTTACATAACCCTTAACGGGCGTTGACGACGATCCCACAGACTTTAAAGAAGAGTTGACGAGCGGTTGGATTTTCAATTTTAATGTGTTACAACACTTCTCTGTTATTATGTTATTCTGTGAAGCACTATCTATCAAACAGCGTAGCGTAAAACGCTTTCCTTGCACAGGTGTGTAGACTTCAGCGGTAGGTAAAACAATTAGTTTGCTTAGTGATTTTCGTGCGGTTGCGGTTTTATGATGCGAGTGCAAAGCTAGCGAATGCACCGGCGTACCATGTTCAGTGCTCGTGGCCACCGGGTGCTCATCGTGCGGGTGCGGTATTGGTATATTAGGGTGCGTGTGCAAACATACGGAGTGAGACTTCGCGGTGTAAGGGCGATTATCTGCAGTTTCCGTATTTTCAGATGCGGCGTGCGGTAGGTACATTATTTCTACATAACAAAGAATGATGCGGTTTTGAGCAAAATTTGCATAAATTCCGCGAGGCACACTTCATAGTGTTGTGAGACTCGCTGAAGCAATTTATACATAAGCGGTTTTCTTTACTAAAACTAAAGCGTTCGTTCACGGGCAGTTTTTTAAATGCCGCGCATTCGTATAAGTGACCGTGATCTGTCGCCTTACAAAAAATACAGCAGCGTTTGGAGGAATTTTCATTTTCTATCACAGCGAATGTGTGTGAAACTTTCGTCTGAACATGATTATGCGAGCGGGGTTGTGTGCTGTTGTTATAACGCGTAGGACCTTGTTGTTTCACACTACTAGTTCGTTCCAGTATTTTTATATGGTGCCGAACGAAATCGACCAAGTCCTCACTAGTAGGGACGTCTTTACTCTTGACAGACAATTCAAAACCTTGCACTACTTTCGTATCTATCTTTTTTAGAGCGATGTGTGTGAACATAAAATCAGCTAGATCCTTTATCTCAAGCTTCTTTAAGGCGGCCCAAGACGTGTGTACTCTCTCAATGAAGTTGTTTAATGACGCCGAGGAGTCAGTTGCCGGTTTAGCATCAAGTATGTCATTCAAATATGTTGAACCCAGTAATCGTTTGTCTTGATAACGAGTCACCAATGACTGCCAGATGTCCTTGTAATTGGACGCCTCTGGGTTTATACCCGCGAACGGGTTAAGCGCGGCACCGCTTAATTTTGACATTAAATACTGAATACGCATGTTATCGTTCAGCTTATCATTATCATGTACGTTCGTTTTAAAACTTTGGTAAAATAGCGGCCATGTCGCCACATCGCCAGAGAAGCTTCTCAGTTCTAACGGTGGTAGGCGGCACTTATATTCAAAATCCTCAGCAATCTTACTTTTAGTATCAGTCGAGGTGGTATCACCACTTTGCGTAGATAATAAACTCGACCGTGTGTGCTGTATGCCCGAAATTATCGTTTCGAAGGCAGACCAGTTGCTGAAGTTCAGTTTGTAAGTTGGATCATGTTCCAACATTAATGCGTTGCTTTGATCACATAAATCGTTGAAAGTTGTGTATAACTTGTCAATATTCGAAGTAGCGGCTAGAAAGTCTTGTTTACTTCTAGTATTCATAATAACCTCCGACCTACTTAGCTTTTTTGATGAATCGTGTAAAGCCGTGACATGAGAAAATATGGCTTCTTTCTTTGCAACGACAAGTCTAATTTTAGACTCTAAATCCATCTTGCAATGATTTGTTTTGGTTTGTCAAAAAACAACAAATACCTAATTAAACCAAAAATTGATTAATAGAATGTAAATGTGTCAAACTATTCTGAAGTTTCAACTTTTAGCACAATATGCAACAAAACAAACAAACAAAATAATATTCGTCAAATAATTTAACTAAATTTTCTAAGAAATCAATTGCAACTTACAATAGCTACTTAATGACTTCCCAGAATAAGTCCGTTCGGACAGAAAGTAAACAAATCAAGTTTTGCTTAGAATAAGTGCGACAAATAATATGCGTGTTGCTATGCAGATTCAAACCGAGCGAAAACGTAGGCCAAGGTCGTTGACTCAGCTGCTTGTCGGTTACTTATTTTACCTACCCTCGGTTTCATAAAAAAATGTACTGAATGAGTAATTTTAATTTAAATCTTTTTCATAGGTAATTATGAAGCAAGTGTTTCCGTGAAATGCGTTTTAAAAGTAATAGGTATTGCCTATTTTCAATAGATAGGTATGAAATAAACGAAAATATGTGTCCGTATTATTACGCCGTGCCGAAATCGTCACTGCGTAATAGGTATTGTTCAAACGTCGAAAATACAGTTATAAATGCAGGATTTCATGGAATAATGTAATAAAATAGGTTGTTACTATGCGGTGTAAATATAATAAATAGGTAATAATAATTAAAAAATGCGTAACTACGAAGTTAAGTAGTTAAAATAACAGGTCAAAATGCAGTATGAACTAACTTTTTGTGTGTTTTATGCGAATAGATAAGGCGGTTATGGTTATAATTGTGCGGTGTAAGTATATAATAACAATAAATAGGGATGTACGGGTGAAATATATCCTACGATAGCTTAGGGAACCAGTTAAATCCGGCCGAAGTGACCAAAAATATGGTGATGCGGTTTGCGGATGCGGGGGGGGATTTACTTATTTTATGTAAATTTGCGTGAGGAGTCTGTGTCGGTCCACTAGAGAGAGAATAACCAAGAAATGAGGACTCACCTTGCCTTGCCCTTAGCTCGGCGGACGCCTTCTCGGACTCCAGATTCCAGCTAGGAACTGCGTTAGCACAAGCACCGGCACAGAGTTCAACGGTAAACAGGTTCAAGACCCAAAAGTCTTTTAGGCGGTCACAAATAATGCGGAAGCACAAATAATAAATGTCAGTTGAGCGATGCGAGAAAATTAACGGACAAACGGCGACTACATCAGTCGCGGGCGCGGATTACTCTTCTTCGGTTGCTCGGAGGTCTTCGACAGTCCTCGGCTATGGCCGATGGAGCCGATTGGCTCGAGCTTCCAGGCGAAGTTCAGCTCGTACCCCACTTCACTGGCATTCCCTCTCACGTTTGCGACACAGTAACAAACGGCGTTAACAGCGTATATAAATGATTTGCCGTATATGGTAAAGGACCTTACAGACATAGTTCTATTCGCTGATGATACATCTCTTATTTTTTGAACAGATAGGAAAGATAGTGAGCTTGTGCATGTGAACAACGTACTAGATACTTATATTGCACTATAACACTCTGAACACTTCTCGCACAATTACTTCGATGTTAGCACTTTGAACGCGTAATCAAAACTGACTGCCGAGTTGTCGGTCGTCCGCGTATTTATACAATTTAAGATATCCAGAACATTCGATTCAACAATAGCGCAAACACACAAAAAGTTGTTTATCACGCGGAGCCACGCGTTCAATCTAGAACATTCGGATTCAAATAAACACCCCATTCTTAAATAGATAAAAACATCATAAAAACGATGCACAATAATTGCTTTCCAGAAAGATTTCTTTTGTTCCGGATTTAACAATGGAACACGCGGCTCGAGCTGCTACTATTGTCTAATCTGCGTTACCTATCGGTAGTTGTAAACAACATCGCCACAGATTAGCGTATAGTTTCTTCATCAGCCGCGACTGACGTAGCAGTCGTATACCACGACATTTAGCAGTAAGAGAGCAAAAAGGATTAACCATGGAGTAGTATTATTATATGATAATTGATATATAATAATATTTGTGTTAGCAACACATACAAAAGAATGCAGTCTATGGTCTGCTGTGTGACGATTTGCGAGCGAACTATCAAAGGAATGTAGTGAATGAATGAATGAATGAATGTAGCGTAAGGAATGAAGGAGTAGCGCCTGAGTCGCCCGCCCCGTCCAACCGGTACTTCTCGCTGGAGCACGGAAGAGGACGGACCTCGTAGTGTTTTTCTTGGGTGTCTTTCTGTAGTATTGATCTTGGTGTCCATTAGATTCATATTGGAATTACCTACATATTGTACATGGTTTGGATTATTAGAAGTATTAGTTGTTTACATTTACATTAAGGTGGTTTTGAATACCGTCCCTTCAGAAATAGTTTACATTTGTATGATTTCCATAATATTATAATAAAATGGCATGAAAAGTTTATTGGTTACTTATTACCTTCCAACAATCGTACATCACAATAGTCTATCTGTTTCCCTTACGGGGTAGTCTGTCTACCCCGGGGTAGTAGTAGAAGCAGCAGGTACATTGTACCTTTTTCTTTATTCCCAGACCAGGATGGAAGTGTGGCAAAATATTCTAATTTGATATTTCGATATCGATGAACAACCCTAGGTTATCGATAAAATTATCGACTACTCGACTACGTGTCACATTACGAATGTACATATACGTATTGGTCCGCACCTCCTTCCCTCAAGCCTCCCCCCGCAAAGTGAGATAGAGCCAACTGCAGCTTGGACTGAAAATACCTATTAAAATTACGAAAAATCATCGATTCGTAGTCCCCTGATTCCTTACTTCGTAGGTACTTTTTTTTGTTAAAAATTAAATAGGTCTTGAACTGTGTTCCTATGTTTTAGTTTTTTTTATTTAATCTAGACAATTTTGTTTTCTGGGTGTTTGAATTCAGCGGAAAACCCGGCCATTTTTTTAAGTTTTTGAAAGTTTGTATCTATTTTAATAATTAATTTATGAAAATAAAAAATCATAGGGACATGCTAATAGTAACCATAGATACTCAGAAAAAAATACATGGCTCTACCGGTATTATCCAGTGAGAAAACAGGGGACTATGTTTGTATGGAAAAGCGGTCCTTTTGTTTCCTCTTAAGGTTTACTTCTATTCTGGGAATAGAGCAATGAAAATCATCTTCTGAGTATGAGCTGGATATTTCGTTCATTTCAAAATAAATCTCATCGTCGTTTTCCTCATTTTCGAATCTGAGCGAGACCTCGTCCCGCGACCGCTAACTGCGATCGGTTTCGGCAGCCGTCGCCCGCGCACCGAAACCGATCGCAGTTCGGTCAACTTCCGTATCAGCTTGCGCGCTTTGAATAAGATGTTTTTATGCTCGAATGCAATCTCGTTAAACCCGCGAGATCTCGGCCATTTTTCGGCTGAGATCAATCTCGCGAGAACGAGATTGTATTCCCTACCTACTACTGAGCTCGATAAAGGTAACCAAACTATAGGAATTTCCCTGGACCTCGCAAAAGCTTTTGACACGGTGTCCATCCCAATTATTTTGCGTAAGCTTGAAAACTAGGAGGTACGGGGTACCCAGTTAAAACTTTTTGCAAGCTACTTGGAAGAGCGTACCCAATGCGTTACGATTGATTGATTCAGCGCGGATGTGAAAAATACTTCCTACGGTATCCCCCAAGGAAGCATATTAGGGCCTACCCTTTTTTTTAATTTATATCAACGACCTCTGCGATGTAAATTTGGATCATGGCATAGTCATATCATACGCTGACGACACTGCTCTACTTTTTTCGGCTGACTCAGAAGAAGTTTACAAGTAAGCGCAAATTTCTATTCAGTGCAGTATGAAATAAGGTCAAAAATGTATGTAGTATTTTGCATTAGTCTCGTGGGGAGTGTAAAATTTATCAAAATTATTTGATTTGGATATTGTTATGCAAATATAGACGGTTTTTTTTTTAAAGATTTACGGTAAAAATAAAACTAAGATACGCCGGTAGACGATGCGATTTATTTCTTACTCAGTTTAAGAATCGATCTTGTAAACCTCCTCCGTTTCGTCGGTTAGAAATAAAGTTTGCGTCTACTATGTAACATAGAGCAGGATAAATAGTTAACTGGTAATTTAATAATAAAATTGAATGTTTAATTAAGAAAAAATTATTTATTTTTCTAAAATATATACAACGGGAAACTGAGGTAAATGCTGCACGGCGGTGAGTCGGTCCCATGACGCGGGCGTGACACGCCAGGGCTCCCGGTCCGGTGGACGAGTACGAGACTCACGCGCCGGATCGACCCGGTCGCACGGCACGCGTGGCTCACGCACCGGATCGACCCGGTCGCACGGCACGCGTGGCTCACGCGCCGGATCGACCCGGTCGCACGGCACGCGTGGCTCACGCGCCGGATCGACCCGGTCGCACGGCACGCGTGGCTCACGCGGCGGCGCGGCCCGGTGGCGCCCGTCAGTCTTCCTCGTGCAGCGAGAACAGCTTGGCCACCTCGAACAGGTCGTCGAACTCGCCGCGCGCCAGCACCTGCGACACACACACGTGAGGGGCGGCCGGGGGGCGGGGCGGGCGGGGCGAGGGGGCGGGACTCACCTGGCGCGCCACGTGCATGCGGTTGAACAGGTTCCAGAGCAGGATGCCGACGACGCGCTTCTCGCGCGTGTAGAACACCACGCCGCGCTCGTAGCGGCGCGCCGGCGGCTCACCCGCCGGGCCGGGCGCCGGCGCCTCGCCGGCCGGCCCGGCCGCGCCCGCCGCCTGCACCGCGGCCTCCTCCCTCACGTCCTCCGCCGCGAACACGCCCACCGTGGGCAGCCGCGAGTCCACGACGCCGATGGCCTGCGACAGAGAGCGAGCGTGAGCGGCGGCCGGCGGGGCGCGGGGCGCGGGGCGCGGGGCGCGGGGGCGCGCGCTCACCTCGTAGCCGAGCTCGGGCCCCAGGTCGCTCCAGAACATGGGCTGGTGGTCGTAGCGGCGCTGCGGCGCGCCGGCGGCCGCGGCGGCCATGTTCTCGCCGGCGCGCCGGCCCGACGCCACCGCGTGGTCGTGGTGCTCGAGCCGGCGCCGGCCCAGCGCCGGGTCGTGCCAGCTGGCCGCGTCCCCGGCCGCCCACACGTCCTGGCGCGCCTGCAGCTCCGCGTTCACCGCCAGCGCGCCCTCCCACAGCTCCAGGCCCGAGGCGCGCGCCAGCGCCTCGTCGGCGGCGCCGCCCACGCACTCCACCACCACGTCGGCGCGCAGCGAGCGCTCGGCGCCGTCCGCGCCGCGCAGCACCACGTCCACCGCGGCCCCGGCCGGCGCCGCGCGCAGCACGTGCGCGCGCGCCTCCAGGCGCACGCCGGCCGCGCGCAGCCGCCGCGCCGCCTCCTCCGCCAGGTAGGGCGGCAGCACCGCCTCCAGCGGCCGCGCCTCGCGGAACACCTGCGTCACCTCCGCGCCGCCCGCCGCCACTGCAACACGGGCCGCGTGAGCGCGGGCGGGCGCGCGCCCCCGCCCGCCCGCGCTGCACTCACGTCTCTCGGCCAGCGCGGCGCTCAGCTCGGTCGCGAGGAAGCCGCCGCCGACGAGCAGCACGCGGCGCAGCCCCGGCGCGTCCACCAGCCGCGCCAGCCGCGCCGCGTCGCCCGCGTCCCGCACGGCCACCGCGCGGCCCGCCTCGCGCGCCGCGCGCAGCGCCTCCAGCCGCCGCGGCCGCAGCCCTGCAACACGCAACGCGGGCGCCGTCAGCCGCGGCCGGGCCGGCGCCGGCCGCGGGGCGGGCACTCACCGGTGGCGACCAGGCAGCGCTCGTAGGACAGCGTGACGGGCTCGCGGCCGGGCGCGCGCAGCTCGGCGCGGTGCCGCTCCACGTCGAGGCGCGCCACGCGCCAGCCGCGCGCCGCCGCCGCGCCGCCGCCGCAGCCCGCCAGCCGGTCCACAGGCGTGTAGAAGGCGAGCGGCTCGTACAGCAGCGGCCGCCGCTTGCCGTTCCACTGGCGGAAGGAGAGCAGCGCCGGGTCGTCGGCGGCGACCCCGAGCGCGGGCTCGCGCCACACCTCCTTGCTGAGCGGCGGCCGCATGTAGGGCGGGAGCGGCTCGTCGCCCACGAGCAGCACGCCGGCCTCGGGCCGCGCGGCCCGGATGGCGCGCATCGCCGCGAACGAGGCCGTGCCGCCGCCCACCAGCAGGAACTGCACGTGCCGGGGCAGCAGGTCGCCCGAGGCGGGGTACGCGGCCGGCAGCTCCGCCGGCTCCGCGGCCGCCGGCGCCGCGCCCGCCGGCTCTGCGGACACACGAGCCGGTCAGTCCCCGGGGCCGGATGTGGGGGGCGGGCGTTAGCGGCACTCACCGACGGTCGCACGCCTGGGCGCGTCGTCGTCGCTGAGCTTCCTATAGAAGTAGACGCCGCCGAGCGAGGCGGCAGCGGCGAGCGCGGCGGCGGCGAGGGGCCAGGCGCGGCGCGGCGCGGCGCCCGGGGGCGGAGCACCCGGGGGTGGCGGGGGCGGGGGCGCCGCGCCGCTCGCCACCGCGGGGGCGGAGTCCACTCGCCTCTCCTCCGATGTTAATACGGTCTGATAATATTATTACACGTTACAGAATAAAAAAGTTTCACGTGTTTCACGACATTATTCGCGCTCTGGGTGCGTTCCGGGCCTGTCCACTGAATCTGTCTAAATTCAGTCATTTATCTTTTCCATCTTCCTGTTTTGTGACCAGTGTAGAGTACTTAGCATAAATTATTAAATTATTAATTTCATAGCTAGATGCGATAAATAAGATAGGTCCACATCTAATAGGAAAAACATTTGGTTTAAAATTATTTAACTGTTTGTTCATTTGGTAGTTATAATGTTTTTACAGTTTTGTGGTTTAAAAAAAAAAGTATTTTTATACTTACATCTACATACTATTTAATTGCTACTATTAATCGCTGCTAGCTGAAGTCAAGCTTGTCTCGCCATCTCTTTCGACTCGTAAAAGACACCTTTGTCTATATATCCCCCGCCATAGTACAAACTATCGTGGTAATTCTTTCTTCTTGCGTTCAGCATCTAATTTTAATTCTAACTTTTCTCAGCATGTTGACTTTTTCTCAATGAGGCAAAATGCATTTAATATATTAATTAACAACAAGTTTTTCCTAAGTTAGTAGACAATTATTTAATTATTTAACAAATTTTCTATGAGCACTCTTTTATTCATACGGCTTTGTCAGGTTTCTTCATCACTACTGTTATTTTTATTACTGTTATTATTATTATTTTTTTTCTTTATAGAATCTTTGTTTATGTGGTATTTTTGTTTTTATTTAATTCGTATTTTTTGTATTATTATTATTTTTTTCTCTGATCTTCCAGTATAAATGTTATGTCCTTTGCGCGCTAGCACTATTCTTGTTCTTAGAAGTGGTGACCTGTATTTGGCCTAACTGTTATTATTTTTGTATGTTTTTACGTCTAACCAGGCTGTTTGGTCATCCAAATAAAATAAAAATAAAATAAATAAAATAAAATAATTAGAGGCCTACAACCCCCTAATTAAATAGCATGTAGATGTATTTACATATCCAAATTTTTTTAAACTTCCTTTGTAACATTTTTGTACACCCAGTGATCTTATTTCTACCTTGTTATTTTGCACCCTAGATTAGTACACAATGAAATTAAATATAATTAATATTGCTACAATAAAAAAAATACGTACGGTACGGTATCTTCTCATTTTCCTTGCATGCTTGAAAAATAATGTGTCCATGAATTAACAGCAAGACACTTCTAAATCTTTGATACTATCAGAGCCCGCAACCAAATTGTCTCTTATTAATGTGGCCAAAACAAAAAAAAAGAGATAGATTGGAGTAAAGCGATTCTCAATTAAATCGAATGCTTTCGATTCGGAAGCCAATCCGCTTCCGAGGGAAGATTGGTTTCCGACGGAGCTATATTTGAGTACTAGCTGCGCCCCGCGGTTTCACCCGCGGTTAAAAAGTATCCTATGTGCTATTCTAGACTATAATATATCTCTGCGCCAAATCAAGATCTGTTCAGCTGTTCCGGCGTGAAAGAGTAACAAACATCCATCCATTCTTACAAACTTTCGCGTTTATGATATAAGTAGGATTCACGACTTCAATCGGAAAGACGGAAAAACACCTGATCTATTCGTCATCAAAATGTTAAAGTTTTGGTTGAATCGTAAAAATGAGGTAGGGTGGCCATAAAGTAGTTTTTTGAGGATATTAATATATGATGCAGCAACTGTTTGACCATCCAGCCCTTACTCAATGACTGTATCTGAGCTGCATGAAATAATGGTTAACAAGCAAATTGCGAGTAAATTTTTGACAATTCGAATGCGGGCCGCCTATCTTCAAACTTACTCGTATTCACAGAATATACTCAGTCATTTACGAGGAAAAAGGAAAAAGCTCCACAAAATTGTCGCTATTTTGTCGCGTGTGATCAGTGACTGGACGAGCACGACGCGAGGCACGCGAGCCTGATGGAAAGCATCACGCTTGCCCATTCCAGTTACAATGAGATCTCGAATTTTGATTTTCAAAACCGAGTGTTCCACTGCACTGTGTCTCGGTGACATGAACCTTTAGTGTTCCACTGCACTGTGCTCATCACTGCGAGACATGTCTCGGTGACATGAACCTTTAGTGTTCCACTGCACTGTGTCTCGGTGACATGAACCTTTAGTGTTCCACTGCACTGTGCTCATCACTGCGAGACATGTCTCGGTGACATGAACCTTTAGTGTTCCACTGCACTGTGTCTCGGTGACATGAAGCTATAGTGTTCCACTGCACTGTGTCTCGGTGACATGAACCTTTAGTGTTCCACTGCACTGTGTCTCGGTGACATGAACCTTTAGTGTTCCACTGCACTGTGCTCATCACTGCGAGACATGTCTCGGTGACATGAACCTTTAGTGTTCCACTGCACTGTGCTCATCACTGCGAGACATGTCTCGGTGACATGAACCTTTAGTGTTCCACTGCACTGTGTCTCGGTGACATGAACCTTTAGTGTTCCACTGCACTGTGTCTCGGTGACATGAACCTTTAGTGTTCCACTGCACTGTGCTCATCACTGCGAGACATGTCTCGGTGACATGAACCTTTAGTGTTCCACTGCACTGTGCTCATCACTGCGAGACATGTCTCGGTGACATGAACCTTTAGTGTTCCACTGCACTGTGCTTATCACTGCGAGACATGTCTCGGTGACATGAACCTTTAGTGTTCCACTGCACTGTGTCTCGGTGACATGAACCTTTAGTGTTCCACTGCACTGTGTCTCGGTGACATGAACCTTTAGTGTTCCACTGCACTGTGCTCATCACTGCGAGACATGTCTCGGTGACATGAACCTTTAGTGTTCCACTGCACTGTGCTCATCACTGCGAGACATGTCTCGGTGACATGAACCTTTAGTGTTCCACTGCACTGTGCTCATCACTGCGAGACATGTCTCGGTGACATGAACCTTTAGTGTTCCACTGCACTGTGCTCATCACTGCGAGACATGTCTCGGTGACATGAACCTTTAGTGTTCCACTGCACTGTGCTCATCACTGCGAGACATGTCTCGGTGACATGAACCTTTAGTGTTCCACTGCACTGTGCTCATCACTGCGAGACATGTCTCGGTGACATGAATCTTTAGTGTTCCACTGCACTGTGCTCATCACTGCGAGACATGTCTCGGTGACATGAACCTTTAGGCCCAATGATTTGCATTTTTTGTAAATATTTGTAAATGATGTGGGTTTAATAGCCTCGGTGGCTCAGTTGGTAGTGAACCTGCCTTCTGAGCTTGGGAGCGTGGGTTCGATTCCCACCTAGGCCAAACATTTGTGGGATGAATATTTTGTGTTTGTTCTATGTCTGGGTGTTAATACCTATTCAAGTATGTATTTAAAAATATCTACGTATGTATTTCAGTCTCTGGTAGCCGTAGTACAAGTTTTGCTTAGTTTGGGGTCAGGCAACCGTGTGTGGAAGTGTCCCCAATTTACAATAATTATTACAATAATAAACTATTATAATTTTAAATACATTGTTTTTGATCAAGTATAACCTTTTCCCTTAACATTTTGGGAGTTAAGAAGCTAAGTTATTACATATTTCTTATCTACTCTCATTGCCAAACAAATTCTACTATTTTTTAAACCATGACTGGCCAGATGACTCTAGCAGTCGTTATTTGATGTTTGAAACCGTGAGACTCGTTTATGGTAACAGACGCATATAAAAATCCAACAAGGAAAGGTATTCCGTATTTTATCATAAAGCAGATAAATCCAGGCTGTAGGTAGTAGTATAAACCATTTACAATAAATAAATACAGTTAGCTAATGGTTTACCTAACATCATGATTAATATGCATCCTGCTTGTAGACAAAAATTTAGGGTTACCCTTTAAGAAAGAGCGTTCACACCACAGAGAAGTAGGGGAGCCCAAGCGGGGATTTCGGGATTTACTACGCGGCAGACTAATATACAGGGGGATACCTATCTATCAGAACTCAGACTATCAGAAATTCTCGAGCGCGTCAGATTAAGGTAGGGTGAGTTAATTACATCCTAAAAATTGTATATTCCACTAATAATCTGACAATTTGAGAGTGACGTAAAGAAAGAGGAGGGCAACAAAGTTGTAAAAAAAACGTCATCTCGACATTCTCGAGCGTAGCTAATTTTTTTTTATTTTGAAGGAAATAATTCAAGAATAATGAAAAATATATAATCTAACGATTTCCGCAAGCCGAAATAACAAAAATTCGTCGATAAAGTTAAATGCGTGCAGCTGCGTGATGCCTACATTTCCTTCTCCGCGTTTCTATTCCTCTCTCACTCGTTCTCTATCTATTACTCTCTTACTCCGTCCCGTTCGTTTCGTCCGTTTCTGCTGCCATGACCAGCGTTGCCAATCTGTGGGGATTTTCAGTCCGATTGGGTAATTTTTTTTTTCGGGATTACTCCGAAATGTTTGGTTCGATCAATTAAAATTGCAAAATTACTTATGAGGATGATAAAACTGCGTCGAATGCCGCCAACCGCGTGAAAATTCCGCGTTTGAAAATTCCAAAAATAGTGTTCTATGAAACTTCTATCAGACTTTCGAGCTGGGAGAGCTCAAATGCATAGAAATATTATTTCTTTGAATGGAATTAGCGCGGAAGCTGCAGGGATGGCCTTTAATGTGAACCGTTTTTCTAATTATTTTTTTTTTCAGATCAGGCGAATCCCTCTAGATAATTGTCAGATTATCCCCCTACTAGAGAGTGAGATGGCAATGTGTAGGTTTTTGACCTAAATAGGTATTAGGAGTGCACTCTTCACCTTTACCTACAACTTCGTGGTCTGGACGGCTGTTGTGAATTGCGATTAGACGATTCGAATCAATCCGAAGGCAGTTTACGATCGGAAGCTGCTTTCCGATCAATTAGAATAGCTCAGCTACTGAACTCGAAAATACTAATATCAGTTTTTTTTAGGATAGGCGTCATTAAAAATTGACGGACGGACGGACGGATGGATGGATGGATATTTGTTACTCTTTCACGCCAGAACGGCTGAACAGATCTGGATGAAATTTGGCACAGACATAGATCATAGTCTAGAATAGCACATAGGATACTTTTCAACCGCGGGTGAAACCGCGAGGCGCATCTAGTTTTTTTTATGATTTCGGCTGCCATATACGAAAGGTATATTAAAATTGCAAAAACGTGCTATCAGGGTGTTGGTCAGGGCCAAATATAAGGAATCATGCAGACATCTTTTCCAAACTCTAGGTATACTATATAACGTCAATATCGGTTTATATCTTCGAAATTGTAAAATATGTCAGGGTAAACCTTATGTATCAATCCCGTGGCGAATATACAGACGTTAATGTTAATTTCCGCAATAAAGTAAAACTACTGACAGTAAAGCATAGGTTACGCAAGTCTACCAAAAATCCCATTGTAATTGGCCAACAATTGAAAATAAGCTGCCGAACTGTTTTAAAACTGCTGCGACGTTTAATGTGTTCTGTTCGAATGTCAAACGTCTTTTGTTGTCTAAAACTGTTTACAGCGTAAACGAATATTTAATGAATGACTACCACAATTATACAATGAAATCCAATTAAATTATTATGACATTAATTTTATTTACAAAGTTACTTAGGTATATTTATTTTTTATGACTGTTAGAAGCCCTTTTACAGCTTCTATTTTTGAACTTACCATTTTATAAGAATAATTTTACATTTTATTTAATAAAGTAAGTAGAATTAGAATGGACTAACAATTGAAATTTTGTTAAAATTTAAAAATAAAAACCAATGTATGTAAAATGACGAGTATATGACAGGAGCATTCCTAATACACTTTAATAAATTATTAAGAGTGTGACTTTATACAATAAACTTTTCTATTCTATGCAGTTCGTAAGATTAGGCAACTGACGGATATAGCTACAGCTCGGATGGTTTACTTTGCTTACTTCCACAGCATAATGTCATATGGCATTTTGCTGTGGGGATCAGCTGCTGAAGTAGAGGCCATTTTTATTTTGCAAAAGCGAACGGTCCGCGCTATCTACGGGATGGGTCTCCGCGAATCATTGAGAGATTTATTTAAAGAAATAAATATAAAATATTTATTTCTTTAAATAAATCTCTCAATTTACCTTACCTTCTTTGTATATCTTTGAAAATATTATGCACGTTCGCAAAAATCTACATACATTTAAATTGAACTGTTACTATCACAATTATAACACTAGAAATAAGGATAGGATAGCTGTACCGAGATTTAGACTGATTAAATCAAATAAGTCATTTTTAGGCAACTGCGTTCGTTTTACAATAAAATCCCGAAAAATATAACAGGGCTCACCGATGGAAAATTCAAATCACATGTAAAAACTACATTAATGAAAAGAGGGTATTATAAGGTTAAGAATTATTTAGAAGATAAAGATGTCTGGAGCCTTCCACTTCCGCCAAGAAGCCACTAGTATTTATAGATATTACCTAGTTGTAAGCCCAAATTTGTGAGACTGTAATATATTTATTATTTGAAAAAATAATGCCCCTCAGTTTCTTGCCTGTCCTTCTGAGTAGAGGCTCTTTATCCGAACAAGGCAGTCAAGTCTATTTAAATAACTTTGACGTTCATAAGTGTATCTTTGATACCTAAATTGAATAAAAACATTTTGACTTTTTTTTTTAAGTCAAATAAATAGTTTTAGGCAACTGTGTTAGTTTTTACAATAAAATCCCGAAAAATATAACAGGGCTCACTGAGGGAAAATTCAAATCACATGTGAAAACTACATTAATGAAAAGAGGGTATTCTAAGGTTAAGAATTATTTAGAAGACAAAGATGTCTGGAGCCTTCCACTTCCGCCAAGAAGCCACTAGTATTTATAGATATTACCTAGTTGTAAGCCAAAATTTGTGAGACTAATTAATTTATTATTTGAAAAATAATGCCCTTCAGTTTCTTGCCTGTTCTTCTGAGTCGAGGCTCTTTATCTGAACAAGGCGGTCAAGTCTATTTAAAAAACATTGACGTTCATAAGTGTACGAGTATCTTTGATGCCTAAATTGAATAAAAAAATTTTGACTTTGACTTTTGACTTGTACTGTGAAGCAGGGTTGGACTGGCCTCAGGGTCACGAGTCAGGATGGCATTTGCCAGCCGGGCCCCAGCTGGTGCGGGGCCTCCTTGGACTTGGCTTGGCAGGGCTTGCCTCAAGCCAGACAGTAGGTACATTGGGGGCTACACCCCGTTTCGGGCCCCTGGCGTGTGGGGAGCCACCCGGGCCTCTACAGCTCAGTCCGACCCAGCTATGAGGGAGGTTTTTACTTCTTGGAACGAAAAATGCCGAAACTAATTCCAAATGTGTGTTTCTTGTACTCTAGCCTTCTTTAATGCAGCAAAAACACAATAGGCCTATTGATCAATGTGATTGTTTTGACACACATAGTAAGAAGCCCAGAGAAAGAGTGACATAAGGATACTTTTAATCCAGGACAAATGTTTGCTTTTTTTGAGATTGCCTATGCGAGTAAATCCAGGACAAGGTGCATGTCTCATAACTTACATTAATTTTATTGGGCAATATAATGATTAGAATAGTATTAAATGGTGGTGGTGGTGGATTTACATTGTCATTAAAGCACAAACCTGACTGTTTGGAGCAGAAGATGAGTATTTCTTCATGCCTGAAACAACAGACAGTTTTAGAAAATAATTTGATGATGATATTTTTATACTAAGGTTAAATCCTAATCCTAACTAATATTATAAATGCAAAATTTAGTTTGTTATACTTTCATGCCCAACTACTCAACAGATAATCATTAAATTCTGTATACACTATGTCAGGAATACAGAAAATGAGAAAACCTTCCTTAAAAAAATATTGTTGTGCTTTTTCTTTCCAGATGCATTGAAGAACTTTCAAAATGCATGAGGTGTTTTTGTTATTAATAGGAGGACAGTTGTTTAAGACTGGTTAAAGTGAGGTCTTCGCTGGACTCAGTATAGCTGGACCAGCTCTGAGAGGAGTTGCAAGTTCCTTCAACTGGTTTATTACAAATGTCACTTAGGTTAGACCATCAAATGCAGATAATTTGAATGGTGAGTATATAAATGCCCAGTGATTTGATACAAGTTGTAGAGTTTTATGTGTTTTGAGACTTTGAGTCACTTGTAGTGAAATGCCATTCCTACAATTCAAGATATTTTCTGGTGATATTATAATATTGCCAGACCAGTATTTCAGTACAACTATGGTCCATCTTTTTTTTAGTTCATTAACAGAATTATATTACTATTTAGACTATGGACTAACAAATATAAACTAAAACAATTCACATAATTTGTAAAACAGTGAACCTAATAAAAATACAGTAGAGTCCGTTTATAATGACATCGAAAGGAATTGACAAACACGTCATAATAAGCGGACGTCATATAAAGCGTTATGTGAAATGAAAAACTTTTTTTATGTAAATATGTACGTATTTAAGTATTTTAATACAGAAACATAGTACATATGTAATTAAATATGTATGTATACATACATATAGATTAGATTTAGATTCGTTAGATTCTCCATTTTCTAATCTGCATATTATTGCACCTTTCTCCTTTTGTAAATGCTTTACGTCGTTGAGATGACATTTTTTTCACAGTAACAAACGAAAAACAATGCGTGACCTTCAACCGTCAATTACTCACTGAGATTCAAAACAAAAACGAGCCACATGCCGAACGTCGTCGGGAATCAACGAACAATACCGAAGGTGTAAAGAATCATGTCGGTCATTATAACCGGACATAAATTATTAAAAATGGGTCATAATAAGCGACATGTCACTGTAAGGGAAAGTCATTGTAGCCGACTTTTAAAAGAATTTTATATGAAAACCAAACTTCGTAGTGCAAATACGTCATAATAACCGGCTGGTCAATATAGGCGGAGTCATAATAAACGGATTCTACTGTACAATATAGTTTTTATCTTTACCATGTACTTTTTGAAATAAAAATTTATTATTATTATTATATTTATACATGAAATATGTATTATTCTTGTCACAGCTCTTGCACATGCGACATCCTGGTGAAAATTTCAGCATGTTTGTCTGACACCTGGATGGCGCTAAAGAATTTTTCCGCACCAATCTCGCATGTGGAAGATGTACTCTGCAATTGACTTTTTCAAGGGCCGCTGGATAGTCAACCAACCCATTTATGATTGAACAGTAAACATTGTTTCATAAACTAAGGTATCTGTAAGTTCAGTAAGTTGAGCAACCTTTTTAGGTAGTACGTTCAACGATTTTATGACGACAGATGCATCTACTATTCTACACAAGTTAATGGTTTTGATTGTCTTAACCAACGTAGAGTAAAAGCATAAATAAACGTACGAATAAGATTGCCGAAATCTCGTCTTGCCGCAGCCGAGGCGAGCAATTCTAGCGCTGGATTTTCCAGGGAAATCGCTGATACCGCTCTCAACATAGTGATAAATCTTTTTGAGTGTGATAATAATTACAACAAATCTTTGTTAGAAATTAGTTCCATTTCGACACATTCTAAAACATTTTCTAAAAATTAATCAATAGGATTTGATTTTTGTTACATTTAGGTTAGGAGCAGTGTGACCAGAGTATACAGTATTAAATTTGACGGAAATTCCGGAAAATAGCCACGTCAAAAAAAAACTGAAAGTTACCGGCTATGCCGGCTTAACCAGAGGATTATAATAATAATAATAATAAAATTCTTTATTTCAGGGCCACAATAACCCAGTACAAATTAACTAGGTACTAATTGTAATAACAATAAAATTATGGGCAACCTACGTAACTAGCTGCGCCCCGCGGTTTCACCTGCAGTCCCACAGAAGCCTCAAGTGTTATAGGGATAAAAAGTACCCCATGCCCCTTTCTATAACCCAAATAACGTGTATGCAAAATTTCATGACGATCCGTTGAGTAGTTCGGGCGGCAAAGGGTTACAAACAAACAAAAAAACAAACTCACTTTCGCATAAATAATATTAGTAAGGATTAAGTATACCAAAAAACTGTTATTTTAAACATGTTTTAGCCATTCACCATTATCACAATAAATGTCAGAATTGGATCATAACATAATATTCGAAGGATTAAATAATTATAATTTAATTCCCTTCTAACTGATCTCTGATGCGAAATAAAATGTAGACATATTGGAGAAAATCCCTGAACATAAATTTTATTAACTTCCGGTATAACAGTGGCAGGTTTAGGGTATTTGTTTTGGGGGGCTTGACTTAAGTGAAAGTAAGCTTTAATGAGTGGGATACGAGAAAAGAAGCCTATATTCAGCTGTGGGCGATTTCGGACTGATGATTATGATGCAGCTTCAAAGGTATGTAGATAAAATTTTGGTTTGGTATCGGGGCTTGATTTAGCTGATCAAGTAAGGTAAGTAATCACAAAAGCAAAATAAAAAAAATTGCGACTATTATACTGTGTGAATTTAGGTACTTTTGGGGGGTTAGGTACTATAGCCCTCCTCCCTCCCTAGATCCGCTAGTGTCCGGCAATAAACTAACAAAAATACTGATATGCGGAGAAATTGATAAAATATACTGAAAAAGTATTTTAGAACTAAAGCTGGTCGCACTGGTTACTAGTTGTCGAGTGTTGACAGTGATAGTAACACAAGCAATTGTAGTGACTTTGATTTTGACTTTTGATAAAGTAGTTGTCACTTTTGCTTTTCTCCCTTGTCCTTCTTGTTTTTCCAGTTTTTTATTATCCTGAATTTGCAATACGAAAAATTGATCCCGCGAGACGTTTACCGAAGGTTTATGTAATTCTCGTTTAGAATAATACTTTGTTATAATTCCCGGACGGTTGAACTCTGTTGACCGGAAAGCAAAACTATCCAAAATTCCTCCTGCATCAATACCTGAGGACTCGTCTCTCCGATCTGCTCATCGGTACGTAGTTTTAAAGATTTATATTTTGTAGTACGTAATTATTTCCCTACGTACTCTTATTGATTTACTGTAATGTCTGTAATACAGTAGAGTACCTACTTACGACAAACAGTAAAACAGCAATACGTCCATTACAATCCTCTTAGAGCTTTCCGTGAAAAATAACATAGGTTAATGAGATTTAACCACTCTGCGTGACTATGAATACATACTGCGAAATATTGATAATGAACATTTACAGTCCCCAAGAACAGTTGGGGAGTTTACTTCCAGTGAGATAAAATAAAAATGAACCAGATCGGTCAATAGCTTTTTATTAGTCTAGGACCCAGTGCTCAAAGTACTCAAATACTTTAGTGTGATTGTTATGTTCTTGTAGATCTAAATATAAAATAATAGTAAAAAATATGATGTATTAGGCTAAACAAAAATTGTGTCCACAAATGTCCACAATTTTTTTTTTATATTTAGCCCATGCATTAGTATTATTGTAAGTCTCAATGCTCGACCGGGCTGTTTGGGTATCCAAACGAAATAAAATAAAATGGTGTGGGTGTGCGTGCAGGCGGGCGGAGATGCAGGCGGCGTGCGAGGCGGGCAGCGTGCTGGCGCTGCTGGAGGGCGGCGCCGGGGGCGCGCGCGCCGCCGCCGAGCAGCTGGCCGCGCTGTACGGCGCCGTGCGCGAGCCCTGGCTCACGCGCGCGCTGCTGGCCTACCACGCGCGCACCGGCTCCGCGCGCGCGCTCGAGCTGCTCGCGCGCGCGCCCGAGCCGCACGCGCGCCACCTGCTGGACGCGCTGCACGAGCAGCTGCGCGCCGAGCGCGCGCCGCGCCGCCACGCGCTGGCCGCGCTCGCGCCGCTCGTGGCGCGCCGGCCCGCCTGGCTGCGCCTGCTGCCGGCGCACCCGCTGGCGCGCGACCTGCTGCGCGCCGCGCGCACGGAGCGCGACGCGCTGCCGCTGCTGCACGCGCTGCTGGCGCTGGCGGCGCTGGTGCCGGCGGCGCCCGCGCTGGCCGCGGCGCACGCGCCCGAGCTGGCGGAGGCGCTGGTGCGCGCGGGCGCGGGCGACGCGCACGTGGCGCTGGCGGCGCGCGCGCTGTTCCGCGCCGTGTACGCGACGCACCCGTGCACGGCGGTGGAGGCGCTGCGCGCGGCGGGCGAGGCGGGCGGCGCGCGCGAGGCGTGGGAGCGCGGCGTGGCGGCGCTGGCGGCCGGCGTGCGCCTGCACCCCGCGCTGGTGACGGGCTCGCGCGCGCGCGAGGCGGACGCGGCGCGCTGGGCGCGCGTGGAGCCGCACGACGTGCTGGCCGAGTGCCGGCGCCTGTCGCTGCCGGCGCGCGACTCCCCCGCGCCGCCGCCGGAGCTCGAGCCCGCGGCCCCGCCCGCGCCCGCGCCCGCGCCCGCGCCGCTGCTCTGGCGCCACTCGCCGGCGCCGCCGCCCGGATCCACCGCGCAGGTACGGACATGGAGGCTTCTTTCTAATTTATTTATTATATTTATATGTTGACTTATTCTCAATGAGGCAAAATACATTCAATAAATTAATTAACAAGAAGTTTTTCTTAAGTTAGTAGGCAATTATTTAATTAATTTTATATGAGCACTCTCTTATTCATATGGCTTTGTCAGGTTTCTTCATTTTTTTTTTTTTTTTTTTAAATAAAAATAGCCTTTATTCACTGATTTTTAGTTTTTTTTTTACAAATTTCTGTTGGTACAAAAAATAAAATAAAATAAAAATACTTAATCTATATTTTCAAATAACACCAGCTTCTGAATCAGGTTGTCCTTTCTGGACATAGGCCTCCTCTAGATGTCGCCACTCCTCTCTATCTCTGGCTATTCTGCGCCATCCTTTTGGCAGATCGTCCTCCCACCTTCTCTGTGGTCGTCCCCTTGATCTTTTCCCATTTCTGGGGTACCAGGACATGACCTCTTTGGTCCATTTTTCCTTAGAGGATCTGATCACATGTCCCGTCCACCGCCATTTTATTTATTTATTTATTTATTTATTTATTGTTAGGAAAACAAACAGCTGTTAACAATAAACAAAGTACACAAAGAAATAAAACAAATAAGCCTAGATAGTTTTCACTAATAAGTAAGATAAATAAATTTAAAGAAAGTGTTACATAAATATCGAAATAACAAGAATGGAAATAGACTAGATACAAACATAAATAGTAGAAAAACCTACATAAAACCCTAAGTAAAGGTCTGTAACAAAGACTTGGACCATATCAATTTATAAAAAAAAAAAAAAAATAATAATAATAATAATAGAAACAATTATAAAAAAGTATAGAACAAATATTTATGGCACAAAATATTTGGAAACTATATAATTTTTAAAGTAATTTTGTCTCGTATTAAATAAGTCAGTGTTCTCGGAATAGTTAACATTAAAATTGTAACATATACGAATAAAATATGAATTATGTCTATAGTTGATATATAGTCTTTAGTCTTTTGATCTTCCTTGAGACATCTGTTACTCCTGTCGCCTTTCTAATTTTGGTCAGTCTCCACTTATCCTTCAGCTTAATGTGTAACATGCTTCTCTCCATCCCTTGTTGGCATACCTTAAGTTTCTGGCTGTGAGCTTTTGTTAGGCTCCAGGTTTGGCATCCGTAAGTAAGTATTGGTAGAATACACATGTTGAACACTTTTCGCTTGGCTGGCATTGGGATTTCTTTATTTTTCAGGATCTCTTTTAGTGACCAGTATCTGGCCCAGGTGTTGTTTACTCGTCTTTGCAGTTCTTTATCCATCTGTGAGTTTGGTGCGATTATTTGTCCCAAATACACATATTCGTCCACATATTCTATCACTTGGTTGCTTACTTCAATGTTTTGTTTCTGCCTATTTGTCATAACCTTTGTCTTGGAGGTATTCATTGTGAGACCTGCTTTTCTGCTCTCTGTTGCTAGTTCTTTAAGCATTCCTTGTAGAGTGTCAGGATCTTCGGCAAACAGCACCAGGTCGTCCGCAAATCTTAGGTGGGTTAGTTTACATCCATTTATATTTATTCCTAACCTCTCCCAATCTAGATTTCTGAAAATTTCCTCTAGCACAGCTGAAAAAAGTTTGGGGGACAGAGGGTCCCCTTGCCTGACCCCTTTTGGATTTTAAATTCTTCTCCAATTCTTTCCAATTGTACTTTTGCAGTGCTGTTACTATATATTTCTTTTATAATTCTGATGTATTTATTTTCTATTCCTTGATTTGATAAGGCTTTATATATGTAGCTATGAGACAAGGAATCGAACGCTTTGTTGTAGTCGACAAAGGAAATATAGTATGGTTTTTTGTATTCGTTATATTTTTCTACAATTTGTTTTACCACAAGTATGTGGTCAACTGTTGAGTAGTCAGCTCTGAAACCCGCCTGTTCCCGTGGTTGTTCTTCGTCTAGTTGTTTAGTGAGCCTGCCTAAGATGATTTTTGAAAATATTTTGTATAAATTTGTCATTAGACTTATTGGTCTATAATTATCTATTTTATCTTTATCTCCCTTTTTGTGTATCAAAATTATGGTCGACTTCGTCCACTGTTCTGGAATAATTTCACTGTCAAGGATCTCATTAAATAGGCTAGTTAGTGGTTTAAGTATTACATCTAGTGTTCCTTTTAGTAATTCATTGGATATTCTATCTTCACCGGGGGCTTTATAATTTTTTTGTGATAGCAGGGCTTTTCTGGTTTCACTTTCTAGTATGTGTGGGATTTCTTCTTCTTCGTTTGAGTTTTTCACTATTTCTGATACTTCCGGTGAGCTATACAGATTTTTGTAGAAGTCTGTAGCAATTTTGCTAATCAATGTTCTTTTTGTTGTTACATATTCTTTTTTATCTTTATTTTTTCCCTTCATTTTCGGTACCCACGAAGAGTGATCCCTAAGTTTTTTCAGTGCTCTTTTTAGTCCTCCTGTTTTTTCAATTTCTGACTGGATTTTATTAAGACGAGTTTCTTTCTTGTGCTTTCGTATACTTGCTGTAATTCTTTTACTTAAGGTTTCTATCTTTTTAATGTTGTTTTTCCTATCGGTAAACAGTTCTTTCCTGTCTTGTATCAGAGTTCTCGCTTCATTCCCTATTTTATCTTTTTTGGTGTTATTTGCTATGCTAGTCAGTTCTTTTCCTATGTTTGTTAAAATTGTTTCTAGTTTGTTGTATTTTTCTTGAACCGAATCGCTTATTTCAGTTTTCTCTATTTTTCCTTTAACTGCATTACAGATGCTGTCTGGAATCGGGATAGCTAGTTGATCTGTTGTGTTCCTTATGTGTTTCCTTGTTTTCCTTTTTTTGGAAATTTCTAGAGTGGCTCTGACCATCCTGTGATTTGTACTAAACTTCAGTCGATTGACTATACCAACATCATTACCGGGGGTGTTGGTTAGGATGAAGTCTATTTCATTTCTATATCTCCCATCTGGTGAGATCCATGTCCATCTTCTTTTTAAATCTTTCTTGTAGTATGTGTTCATTATTCTTAAGTTGCATTCTAAAGCAAGGTCGACGAGTTTTTGTCCATTTTTATTTCGCTTGCCTTGGCTAAAAAGACCAATGGTGTTGATTTCTCCATCTTGTTGGTTACCTATTTGACTATTGAAGTCTCCCATCACAATCTTGTTTTTGTTTGCTTCTTCAATAGTTTCTTGCAATGATGTGTAAAAAATGTTCTTCTCCTCTTCACTTGCTTGCACTGTGGGCGCATATATTTGTATTATAGACCAGGGTTCTTTACTGTTTTGAAGAGTCAAGTCTAGGATGGCAATTCTTTCTGATTTGCTTGTAAATTGTATGATGGCCTTCTTTAGATGTTTTTTGACAATGAATCCTACACCATGTAGTCCCTTAGTTTCTCCTTTATAGTAGAAGATATAGTCGTTATACTCTCTCACTTCTTCACCTAGTCGCCTAGTTTCGCTTAGCCCTATAATGTCCCAGTTTATAACTTCTAGTGCATGTTCCAGTTCCGCTAGTCTGTCGTCTGGTCGGAGTGTTCTTGCATTAAGGTTTCTTCATTACTACTGTTATTTTTATTACCATTATTTTTCCGTCTATATTGAGACTTAAATTTATAGAATCTTTGTTTGTGTGGTAGGTTTTTATTATTATTTATCTTATTCGTATTTTTTGTATTATTATTATTTATTTATTTATTTTTTTCTCTGATCTTCCAGTGTATATGTTATGTTTCCTTTAAATTGCAAGCTAGGACTAAAATGGGCTGGTCAAGTAGCTCATCTTCAAGACAGTAGGTGGATCAAATGCATACATGGAAAGGCCCACTGAGCAAAAGGGAGACTGAGATAGTAAAAAAAACTGCTTTCAGTATTAAATATGCTGAAAGTGTGCTGAAATATTTCTTGTTATAAATGCTTACTTTTATTTATTTATTTTACATCAGCCCATACTTTGAGATATCTCACTTTAAACATATGTATTAGTATTACATCTTACAATCTGTTTATTCATTTGTATTACTACTTATTTATTATTCTTCTTAGTGTTCGTATTCTATATATAATATCTATCCATAGTTAAAATAAACTATGGATATTGTATATTTTCATTGCGAGGAGCTGTCGGTTCTCCTACAAATAAATAAATAAATAAGGAACGATGCGTGTGTCGTGCCAGGCGACGCTGGTGGTGGGCGCGCTGCGTCCGGGCGGCGAGGGCTGGTGGTCGCTGGGCGAGCGCTCGGGCGCGGAGGCGGCGCCGCACACGCCGCTGCCGGCCGACGCCGACCCGGAGCCCGAGCCCGAGCCCGCCGTGGAGGCCACGCCCGAGAACACGCCGCGCCTCGCCTTCCGCTTCCCGGGCGAGGGCGGCGCCGCGCGCGCCATCGGGCGGCGCGCCTCCTCGCCGCCCGCCCCCGCGCCCGCCCCCGCCCCCGCGGGCGCCGGCGCCGGCGCCGCGGCCGCGCGGCTGGCGCGCGTGGCCGCCGAGCGGCGCGCGGCCGACTCGCCCGTGCCGTTCGGCGGCGCGCCGCCCGCCGCCGCCGCGCGCCCCGAGCCGCGCGCGCCGCCGCCGCCCGAGCCCGAGCCCGAGGACTGCGAGGTGCGCGAGCTGACCGCGCGCGCCGCGCCGCCGCCCGACTGGGCGGACGCGGAGCCGGCGGCGGCGCGGCCGCCCGACCCGCGCGCCGCCGCCCGCCCGCGCCGCGCCGCCGCCGCGCCGCCGCCGCGCCGGGCGCGCTCCGCCGGCCCGCCGGCCGCGGCGCGTCGCGCCGACGCCGCCGTGCAGACGGTGGACGCGTGGCCGGAGCCCTACGAGTTCCTCATCGCAGACTTCTACCGCGCGCCGCCCGACGACCACAACGATCAGGTTCGTCCCCGCGGGTGCCACTCGCCCCTCCATCGCTCATCATTTTCGCTGACAGTTAGCTACATTTACAGTTACGCATAGTGAGTCCAAGCGCCAGATTTTTTTTTATTGCATTTTCGATTGTGATCATTTCGATTTTTCATTGTGTTCTTCTAAGGTGGTTCACCTCTTATGTCAGCGGCCGTACCCAAACTCTTGGTTTGAATGGTTTTATGTCGGCTCCATCTCTCATCCCATCTGGTGTGCCTCAGGGATCCATTCTTGGGCCTCTCCTATTCATTATCTTTGTGAATGACATTAATCAGTGTTTTAGGCACTCCAATTTTCTACTTTTCGCTGGTCATATGAAATTTTTTAAAGTCATTAACAACTATCATGATATAGAATTACTGCAGTTAGACCTAGATAACCTTCATGACTATTGCGTATTGAACAAGTTAGATCTCAACATATCTAAATGCTGCTCTATAACTTTTAGTAGATTTATCCAGACATTCACACATATATAGTTACAGAATTAATGGACAGTCTTTGATGAGAACCGATTCAGTTATCGTTCCTGGCGTGACTCTTGATTCTAATCTGCTCTTCAGACAACATATTGAGAATGTCTCGACCAAAGCCATGAAAACTTTGGGCTTTATTCTCCCAAAGACTTTAAAATGATCAAGACTTTATTGTAAAATTAGCTCTCTGTTGCTACAAATTAGTAATAAGATGTTTAGCTGTTGATTTTCCTTAATATAAATAAATTGTTCATTAGTATGTAGTCAACTCGAAAATGCTTGACAAGTTTAGAACCCCTGTTATGATAAATGTATACACACCCTTGAAAGGCCCCAAAATAAATTTTAATCTTAATTGTATTTAATTTTAATTGAATATTGAGTCCTGACTATAAGTATGGCGATGTTTGCTTCCACCATCATCTGTTGCCTGTTCAAATCAGAAGGGAGGTGGCTGATTTGACCTTTTCGAACAATATTTTATCTGGTAGGATCGATTGCCCTTCACTATTGGTCGGATAGGTTTTATGACTCCGCCTGAGGCCGCCAGTTGTAACACTGCAGTTTAAGTTTTATGACTCCGCCTGAGGCCGCCAGTTGTAACACTGCAGTTTAAGTTTTTTCTGTTCTTTTGTCTTGTTATTTCTGGTGTGAACAATAAAGTGTGTATCTATCTATCTCCTCTAAGTTTAGCTTCTCGTAGAAACAGTCTTCAGCTGTATATTCTACATTATGAAACGAAGTATCGTAAAAACTCGTTCTTTATATTTCTAAGCAGTTCTTTGATTTAACAAAAGAGAAATATAGTTTATAATAAATAAATTGGCAAATAAACGTGTTAAAAAAATAATAATTTTGTAAATACAATTTTTTTTTTTTTGTAGCTGGTATCTACGAATTTTTGTTGTAAAAAATAAAATTAATAAGATAAAAGTACAAATTCGCGACATTCGCGTGAACATGACGAAGAAGTCATTTAATGACATCTAGACACATCTTGTTACGAACGCACCATTGGCTCACACGTTCCAAGTCACCCTGAAGGTCTTCAATGTCTTTCTGTTCTGTTATGCGTCTGTATAGTTTTAGGTCATCAGCAAAAAGCTCAACTCGAGATTTCATTAACTGAGGCAAGTCATTCATGAAGACCAGAAAGGGTAGAGGACCAAAATGGGATCCCTGAGGAACACCAGACGGCACCGTTATTATACGTGATCTGAAACCTTTTGTAACTACTAACAGATCTTTTGCGTAGATGAGAATCAAACCGACGTGTACAGTTTATACAAACGCATAAAACAGCGTTGAACACGTCATGTTTCCGCGGATCAGCATCGTCACTCCATCAACTACACTTTGGTACATTTTACGCCGCCGCGCAATAACGTTAACTTTTAACTATTCGTACTCATTTAAACTGTCAACTACCTACTAACATTCAAGGATTGTAAGGCACGCCACTACGCACCCTACACAATGTAATAAAGTTCCATGTTTTCTGAGCCTATTCAGTTTTCCCAATTACAAGTCATGGTCCAAATCAAACTCATTGCAAAAATTTGTACAAATGGCATAAAATTGAATTTGTATTTTCTGTTAACAGTCGACGGAATCGAGCGAGCCGTGCGAGCGATTGGACGCGTACCTCGCGGAGCTGTACGCGGGGCGCGGCGGGGCGGGCGCGGGGGCGGGCGCGGGCGAGCTGGCCGAGCAGCTGGCGCTGGCGCACGCGCAGCTCATGTACGAGCGCTGGCGGCGCGAGGCGCACGCGGAGCGCAACCGGCGCCTGCTGGGCCGCTGCCGGCAGGTGCGCGCGCTCGAGCTGCACAACGCCGCGCTGCAGGAGCGCGTGCGCGCGCTCACCCGCGAGCGGGACGCGCTGCGCGGGCGCGCGCCGGCCGCGGCCGCGCCCGCGCCCGCGCCCGCGCCCGACGCGGCCGAGCGCGCGCTGGAGGCGGCGCTGCGGGCCGAGCGCGCCGCGCGCCTGCGCGCCGACGCCGCGCGCCACGAGGCCGAGGCGGCGCGCGCGCGCGACCAGGCCGAGCTGCAGCGCACGCGCGGCGAGAGCTTCGAGGCGGCGCGGCACGTGGAGGCGCTGGCGCGCGCCGCGCTGGCGGCCGAGCGGCGCGCCGAGCACGTGCGCCGCCTGCGCCGCGAGCTGCTGCTGCTCGCGGAGCGCGAGGCGCGGCTGACGGCGGCGTGCGCGGGCGCGGGCGCGGCGGCGGCGGGGGCGGGGGCGGGGGCGGCGGCGGGCGCGGACGGCGGCGCGGAGCGCGCGCTGCGGGCGGCGGCGGCGCGCGCGGAGGCGGAGGCGGCGGCGGCGGGCGCGCGCGCGGAGGCGGCGGCGGCGCGCGCGGCGGAGCTGGAGGCGGCGCTGGGCGCGCGCGACGCGGCGGTGGCGGAGCTGAAGCGCGCCACGCGGCACGCGGCGGAGGAGGGCGCGGCGCGGGGGCGGGCGCTGCGCGACAAGTACGCGGCGCTGCTGTGCGTGGTGCGCGCGCGGGAGGCGCGCGAGCTGGAGCGCCTGGCGCAGCCGCCGCCCGCGCACAACTGCGCCTGAGGGACGCGCGCTTATCCTACATTTTACAAGTTTTCATTTGTGTACCTATCGATACTAGATACTAATTATATATAATATGTTATTGTAATATGGATGTTGATATCTACATGCTCTATTTTAAAAACTTACTGCGATTATACTGCTCGTGGTGTACCTACCTGTCGATCCTGATATGTTATTGTAATATTTGAATCAGCATACTGCAAGCATGTTGATAACAATATTATTTTGAAAAAAAAAACATTAAACGCAATTGTTTAACTTACTAAACTGTCCGGCTCGTAAGATACTACACGAGTTCATTAGTATTGGCCGGAGTTCCAGCTCTATGTGTAGCTCGATAGCTGTCGTGCTTTGGGACTTGCAATATTTAAGTTCCTGATACAAATAGACTTGGAGATTCATGTCCGGCGCTCCCGGACGGCGCGGCGGGGCTCGGCCGGCACGACACGAACACGAGACGTTTCTTTCCAGTTTTGTGTCCTTACAAAAAAAAATGTCGATGTTACTTGAAAATTATTTGCCCACGAAAAAAAATCCTTGCCGAGCCGTCCCGTCCCGCGCTAGTTGTGGGCGCCGGTCCTCACTTCTAAAACAAATCTATGTAGCAATGACATGTAAACCGTCGCTAAAAGTGTATCTTCTTGTAAGCGAGCGACTCGTTCGTCTCGTCACTTAGTCTTATAAAATAAGTATAAATGTAATGTTAATTCTTTGTCACTTTAAGCTCACATGATATGTAACGCATTGTGCGCAATGACCGCGGCCAGTGCCCCGATGCTCCCTTCACAGAGATCTGTACCCTTGCCGTGACTTTTGATTAACGTTAACTTTTTTCGTTTTAGTTTGGCTCGATACATTTTACTTAATTGTCATTGTACAGTCGCGGCCTGCGGTGGTGGCCGCCACCGCAGGCCGCGTCTGTCTAGGAGACGAGCCGTTGTTTTGTACATTATAAACATATATTAATTGAGGAAAGTGTTCGTTGATCTTTCGGCCGTGTGATCAGGGGTTGCAAAAAATATTTTATGTGGCGCGCATCTGGTTGTATGACAGATGGTTAAAGACAGATTTTTTGAACTCTTTTTGTAGAACATGTGATTACTTACTCAAAATAAATTGTATTTATTTGGAAAAATTGAGATAATTTAATTTTAAACATGAAATTTAAAAAAAAAACCTTTTTTCGTGATTAAACATCAAATTTTACTAGGTAGAGTCAACTGGTACAATCGCGTCAGTGGGGCAATTGCATCTTTCGAGAATTACTGACAAACCTTCACAAATTAGGCGACTAACGCCATCTAGTACAGATTATCGTAACTAAAGATAGAAAAAAATTGTGAGTGGCGTATTCGACCGCGTGTGCCTAAACATTGATTTTATTTCAAGTTTTCTTAGAGTTCAAAGCTTTTTCTATGGATTATTACACAAAATATGTTTAACACGAACACGTAATATAATATTTACTCTGGGAATAAAGTATTTTTAACAAAATCGAAGTTTAAAATGTTGAGGTCTGGGTTTTTCCCATCGGGACAAATGCATCTATGTGAGCTGCAGGCTTGTTGTGCATTTACCCCGACTTCAGACATCACGAACATTTTATTTTTAACCTACTTGAAAAAAATTATGTTATTAATTCGATTCATAGGTACGTATTATACAGCGTTATAGGTACCTAATCAAAAACCTCTTAAGGGTTCATTGTACTCATCAAAATGAACAAGTTTTACTATGTAATTTAAAAAAAATCAGCTGTTCCATACATTTTGTCTCAGGTGATTGAACTTTTTGTATGGAACAACTGGTTTTATTTTTCGCGATTACAGGATTGGCTTCATAGTAAAAGTTGTTCGTATTGATGAGTACAATGAACTCTTAAGAGGTTTTTGATTAGGTATCTATAACCCTGTATAATCTGTATATGTCGGGTAAAGGAGGGTAAGAGCCGAGCCGTCACATCTCACTTCTGATGTCCTATTTAATATTATTGGTTTTGTAAAATGTTGGTGAATTTTTGTTTAATATTATTAACAGCTAAAAATACACCTCTCGAAAAAAATTATAATCATATCTTCAACTGTTGATCAATTGTAAAATAAATGCCAAAACAACAAGCGTTAAACAACTATAACGCAATTACCCCAGTTGACCCTAAGTATCTAAATAATTCTTTGAGTGACCCACTTCATTTTGTGTTTTCGCTCGCGTCTGGTATCAAGGAACTCTTTCCTCAATACTAATTTTATTATTCTGCACCATGCGGCTTAGTACATGTACATTTAATGTAATTATTGTACTTTCTGTTGCTGCGTTTGTTTTAATAAATTGTAAATATTATTGTTATCTTTGAATTAATTGTCGTCCATGCATAATGTCGCGCACATAATATACCACATCATCGTGAGGTCGATGTCGCGCTGATGGTCGGTCGATGACGTCACGCCCCGCGGCCGTCTTCACGTTGTATCTGTTGTATAAAGAACACGCGCGGTACACCAGACTATTAACACGATCATTGGCTCGTTTTATCGCGCGCCATCGCGTGGCGTGGAGCAGTGTGGCGATCGCCTATGTGGAATGGAACTATGGAACCCATAAATAAAACAAAGAATGTCGTTTCGATTAGTCTTTATCGCGATACCCTCGACGGGGCGTCTAATACAATACGGCGAGTATATTTGGTAAAAAAACGTCACAACAAAGTATAATATAAATAGTTAAAATATCAACAAACTCTTATTTACAACGTACAAAATATACAAATAGGTACAAAAGAATCAACAAGGTAACGCTAGGTGATATGATGTCGTCTAGCCCAGGGCCGGCGACAGGCCAAGGCGGCGGCTCGACGTAGTTTCTAGGGCCGGCGACAGGCCAGGGCGGCGGCTCGACGTGGTTCCCAGGGCCGGCGGCGGGCTAGGGCAGCGGCTCGACGTAGTTCTCGGGCACGAGCCCCTGCTTGCCGTTGAGCGAGCCGCGCAGCCAGCCCGGCTCGCCCGAGGGCGCCACGTTGGTGATGATCTGGTTGGGCTCGAAGGACAGCTCGCCGGCGCTCTCGCCCAGGCACGCGTACAGCGTGCGCACGCGCGAGCAGCGCGCCGGGCCGGGCCCGCGCGCCGGCGCGCCCGCCGGCCCGGCCGCCGGCCCGGCCGCCGGGCCCGGCCCGCCCGGCGGCGGCGACGCGCTGTGCGACGACACCGACTCCGCCGAGCTGCTGCTGGACCGCGCCGCGCCTGCAACACCACTCTACAATACAGCTCCGCCGCCGGATCACTGGCTCCAGATCACAAAGGGCCACAGTAGACAAGTTTCATTAAAACTACGTTTGTTTTCTTTGCAACAAAGACAATTTTTTTTTTAAATTTAATACGGCATGGCGCTGAAGTTACGAAAAAACAATTTGAAATGTTTAATTTGTGCTATAGGACGTGCATGTATAATGTCGGTGTGGTAGCGCCACGTCGTATTAACAAATATGGGATCTCCTCACCCCTCGCATATTTTGGTCCGATAGAGGACGAGCGACTCTACTATATTTTTATTGAGTAAGTGTATGATACGTCCGAACGAATATAATTTCTAATAAGTCCTCTTTTTGTTTTGCATTTGCACCTTACACTTGACAATGTAAAGGTACTATATTATAATTAAATTGGCTGCTGCAACACAGCTCACGCTACGGCAACAGACAGGGTTCTAATTCAACTTTGTGTAGGTAAATGTATTGAACTAAATGAATATTTTGTCTCTGTATAGTGATCAAATGATGAGGCCGTAGTGGTAGTGAGTTGGTTCGGCCGCTTGTGGTGTACGAGTGAGCCAGTGAGTGAGAAGTGTAGTGCGGGGAGAGTGGTGAGTGTGGGCAGTGGTGTAGTGTGTGTGCGCACCTCTGAGCGCCAGGCCGGGGGGTGCGAAGTGCTGCAGCAGCTGGTGGTGGTGCGGCGAGTAGCGCGCGCCCACGCCCGGGCCCAGGGACACGCGCTCCAGCATGCTCTGGAACAACCACCACTGCTCTTGACAACGACTCTACATGACAACTTCCTAATCTCTGAACACTGGCCACTGGCACTAAATATAAGAATAAATGCCCAAGTCTCTGCTTAAACAGTTTCATACTACTCCTGGCATAATTTGCATTGGGTTTTATTTCTTTTCGGGTCAATTGATATTTTGCATAACAACAATATAGTGAAATCACCACTTCGTTGCGTCGACGAAGCGAGGGTGTTGTAAAGTTCGCTGGTCGACACTTGACCGGGACGAGAGGCGGACGAGAAGGGTCTGCTCATCAGTGGCATAGTAAAAATGAACAATAATGATGATATTGGATATCTACATTAAAAAACAAACTAAATTATAACACAGATACGAGTAAGTACCTACGTTTAATCATCAATCGGTACAATATGAATAGGGATGAAACTACTTTTGATTTTGCTATTTTTCACTGAAAACAAACAGCACAACACTTAAGTACAGCTTATTTAATTACGATTGCTAGATAGGTATACAAAAACAATGCTATGAAATGTTTACACCTGTGCTGACCGCAGATGTCCGTGTGCAGGTACATAGTAATGAAGGCACGTATACACACAAGAATATGAAAGTAAGTGCACTTACGACATCAGCGCGCGCCGCCGCCGGCAGCCCCGTCGGGGAGCTCCTGCAACAACAACACTGACGTTAGCATCGCACCACACCACAGCACGAGACCACTGGCCGGCAGCCGTCGAGACACCCACCCGGCGATGACGAACCCAGAGAGGCAGATGATCATGACCGGCACCGCTCGCTCGGGACGAGTTCCGCCTCCGTCGGGAGCAGGAGCGGAGCGTGCGTCGCGCGAGAGATCGTGTACGCGACTGGCGCGAGACCGCGCGAGCTCTCGTTATATGCGTCGCGGGCGGCAGCTGCGCCGGCGCACGTGTGGCGCGCACCTGCCGCCGCCGCGCACTGCCGTGCGCCGGAGATACATCTTACGACGATGCGAGGGGCCGCTCTTTGTTCGCTTCGCTTCAGACAAATATCGGTAAACGTCGTGTCCGAATCGAAAATGATGTACAGATTGGGAACTGCTGAACCGGTAGTTCTGGCTCGCGGTCGGGCTCGCGCCGGACGGACGTCACCTGGATTAGGCGAGATCGTTGTGACGCGATGCGTTACAGTTACAGTCAAATACGCGATCTTAATTCATCCTTGCCATCCTAAGGTTGCGTGGAAGAGATCGCTTTTGTTGATAACACCGGCGGTTGTTACACTACAGTTTTAAGTGACAATCTTTTTGTCTTGTTGTTTCTAGTGTAAACAGTAAAGAGTTTATCTAATTTTGGGGAAGGGTTGGATGAAAAGCACCCCTGTGGAAACTGGTAGTCAAGGAGTATATTATTTATAGGGCTTTATTTTTTTTATGGAAAACAAACAGCTTTCAAAGAAAGTATTTTGTTATTATTGAATTTATGTTAGGTTCTCTTCTGTCTGTGTTAACGCTTTCTTCGTAATTTTTTTTTGCACAAACTTCCCTACTTATTTAATTTTTTTAAGCTATTTGATTTTCCACTACTAAGTAAACACACCAATAAATTTTATTTTATATCAATACTTCTCTCTCCGCAAGGAATCTCCGCCCTCTTACCGTTCTCCTCTACAAAATGTATTATGATCGGTTCGGCCGAGAAGAAAATATAGAGACGCATAAAATTAAATATCATATCATAAAAATAGAACGCCGTGTTCTTAATAATTAATAGTAGATAACGATAGATACTTGTGATTTTTATAATGTGTTTCAAAATTCTAAAAACGTGTTATAAAAATATTAGACGACAGTTAAAGGATTCGGAATACAATTTTATGTATTTTAATTAATACGATAGGCCAAATATTATTTTATTTTATTTGGATGACCAAACAGCCTGGTTAAACGTAAAAATACAAAGATACTGACCACTGATCTCAGAAACTAGATCTCTATGATACTGACAGATACAACAACAACAATAGTACTAGCGCGCAAAGGAAACAACATATACGCGGGAAGTTCACAGAAAAAAAATAGGTATAGAACATATTTAGAATACTTAATAATGCTCAATATTGAAAAGCTCAAGGTTTTATCTTCAATTTATCATTGCGCTGCATTTTTTACATGAATCTTAATTCCTCCTGGCATGCCAAAATAGAGTGCCGTGGTTACATTAAGTGAGGAGCGCGCAGATTCAATATACATATACCTTATATTGAAATGGTCCAAATGCCGATGTCGCGGTACTACCGACAGGACGCGGCGCGGCGGCGCGGGACAGGTCCCGCGAGCGCGCGGAAGGCGACAGGTGCGCATTCCGGAGCGCCACTAGCCGGCGCAGCTGCCGCTCTCCTCCAGCCCCTTCTCGATTATCTTTCTTACGAATTGTCCTACCAATGAGGCAATGGAATCTTCCATCGAGCCCAGCGATTTCGCTAGATGTCTCGCTACATTTTGTTGTAAACATAACGACGTTTTTGTGATTTAATATTTTGCAATTTTGCATAAATTATAAAAGCTTTTGCTTGTTGGTCTTGTTCTTGATATATGTAAGTGCTTAACAGATTTTAAACTTTACATGTATGTAAACCCAGCTCAGAACTGCAGATGACAAATAAACAAAATGTAATAAATACAGCGCGCATGATTCTGGGCAAAGTACCTGACGCGGGCAGACACTACGGCACGCGATCTAATCCCTACATATTTTGTGTTTAGGGATTTGATCGCGTTTGCACAGTTGCACAAATTGCAATTAAATAAATGTACATAATTAAATTCTACTTTATTCAAATCTCAACTCTATTTTTTAATCAATGCGAAAAGTTTCTTTATACCTATTAGTTTAGTTTTATTAAGTGCCGGGTGATGGCATGTCACGGAGGATACCTGGGTAAGGTATGCAAAATAAAAGGCAAGTGGAGGCGCGCCGGGCCGTTCCACACACGACACGCAATCAGTGGAGGGACAGGTGCGGAGCGGGGCGCGGGGCGCGGGGCAGCGCTCGGGGCGCAGCTGGCGGCTGACTGCGCCCGCGCCGGTGTGCGGCAGAGTATGCGCTCTCGGGCAAAAAGGCCAAAATTGGCACATTGTAAAGACCTTCAGGTAGAGTAGCGCTTATTGAATGGAACCCATTGAATGTCACAAAGACCTTTTTTCTTTGTTTTTTTTTTTCGAAATACAGATTATGATTGCATACGTGTCCAGAACAATCCGGTACGCACATTTTTATTTAGACGTTTTTACTATTGGATGAAATTGAAAGGTCGCGTCGAATATCGATTGATCGACCGGGAGGTTATACGAGTATAAGTATACCACCAGTATACCCCCACGAAATATGTACATCAAAATATGTACGAAAACCATACAAAGAGAAAAGAAAAGATCAGTGAAGCTGTACCTAGCATACCGTGTCAGTGAGGAAGGGAGCTCCCGCGGCAGATGTGCGGCGCGCACAAAAACATAATGACGCACCTTGATTGGCTTCCCTCGCGCGCCCCGCCCGGCGCGCCGGTACTGTGTCTGTGCGCTCCGAGCGCGGCTCTGTGCTGCCGCCGTGTCTCTTATCTTGCTTTCAAGGTCCAACCTCCGCGCCTAATTTACACATCTTTGGTTCGTCACAACATGAAAAGTACTCGTTTTTTATTTACTTAATTTTATTTTCCTAGCTCACTTTCACGTAGCCAAGGAGGCATGTCCTTATACTTAACTTAAAATAAATTAATTTCTAGGTCAACTTTATTCCTACATTTTTTTTTTAGATTTTTTAAATTTAAATTTTCGATATACTTATGTATTTAGACCAGCATAGGTACCTACTAAAAATATAAATGCAAGAGTATTTGAGTGCATGGATAAGTGTGTATGTTTGCTTCATGCTGAAGAATAACAAAATAGAGTCTAAAAATGTTTTTTTTTTTTATGTATAATAGGTCGGCGTTTGACCACCAACTCGCCTGATGTTAAGCGACGTTGTGGTCTAAGATGAAGCACGACGACCTATATAAGGCACTTATTCACTCTAGCCTTGAAGTTTACTAGAGTGAACAAGTACAAAGACGGCAGTTGAGTGAGGCGCTACAAGTGCTCTACTGCTCAGACCCGTCTTTGGAACGGTTACACCGGAAAATATGAAAAGGAAGTACATTCAAAGAAGTAAGCCCCCAGAGTACCTACTATATTATATACTAGCAGGTACTTTATCCCTTTTTTCTTACCGCGAGTTTTGATACATAGTAAGCGAAAACTTTTTCATTTTCGTTTGGCTCCACACATTTAACCTAGTTCTTTAACGTTTCCGCCAGGGGCGCTTTATGCAGTGAACTGTGTGGAGCCAAACGAAAACAGTTTTCGTAAGTATCAACACTCACGGTGAGGGTGATGAAAAATCTTATGGGCTACTTATAATTTCGAAAAAAAATCGGTTCCTATAAAGAATAGCTGATGAAACCGTGGTATTAAATATTTGAATGTTCTGAGTGGCAAAAATCTGTAACAAGTCTAAATTAAAAAATTAAATACCACCGACACCGTTTTCATCAACACCGATTTTCATTAAACATAGCTGAGAACACTCCCGACTAATTCACCTTTTCTCCGTTCTCCGTTTCACCGTTCAAGAGCTACAATGCGACACACACACACACAGACAGACACGTCAAACTGTAAACACCCCATAGTTTGTGCGTCGGGGGTTATAAATGGAGCGCCGTCGTCTTGTCGTGTGAGCCAAACATTAAATCTTTGCATTTAACATTCCAAATATTAATTACGTTGCACGGAAAGAAAGCACCACCATAAGATTAGGCACTATTGTTTTGCGACACTAATCTATTTATTTAAGGAAATACAGTATAACCCGTTTAAGACGATTTTACAGGGACCCCCTACCGAAAACGCTTCTTAAGCGAGAAAGCGTATTATGCAGGATAAGGAAAATAAAACGTACTATGATTATGTATTATACCTGTTTTCTAATTTCGTATGTGTAGGTAATAAATTATACACTTAAAAATTACATGAAATACATAGTGTAATTATAATTACGTTATTTAAAGTAATCACTTATTTTGGTTTGATAAAAATATTTTGATGCATTAGCAATTACAAGATTTTCAACATAATTTAACTTCTGCAGTACGTCTTCGCTTTGATTCAAAGAAACTTCTTAGCTTTATCTTTAATATTGCTTGCTTAAATATTGCTTGATGAAGCCATTCCACTGAAACTTTTTCTAATTTATCAAACTTTCCTACCTTTTGCTTTTTTCTCTGCACACCTCCTAATCTATATTTTTCTTTGATTTCTTCTCTATTCTAAAGGAGTGCGCCACGTAGAAATTAGTAACTGAAGTTCATCAGCTAACTGAGCTAACTTGTTTGTGATTTTTATCAAAAACATTAAATATCATATTTTTTTCGTGTCGTCAATGTCTTTAGCTTAATTGCAGTCATTTTGTAGGCGTATTAAACGGGACGATTAATCGTATTAAGCGTTAAGATATGTATAAAACATGTCTTAAGTTGCAGGGACTGGCGAAAAATGGCGTATTATGTATGCGAGAGGGTTCTACTGTAATAGGTAAACATTTGTACCAAACATGGGGTCATTTTTCGTCGCATTTTCAGGGTCCCGTAGTGAACAAGGAACTCTTTTAGTGAGAACTTTCGGACATATTTTACTTATTGGGTTGTGTTGTATTGGCAAGCATGAATGTTTGTCTGTGTTTATACGACATCCAAGAGCCAAAGACAAAAGTTCACCAAACCTTAAATACACGATTTAATTTTTAACAGAATTGCAAGTTTTCTCTGATTTGTATTTATAAGAGATGTGTTGTGGTCGACAGGACGAAATATAAGGTTGAATAAGGAACACCGGCCGCAATAAGGAACCGGAAACGGAGGCACACGTGAGCCACACGTGCGCCGCGCACTGCGACGCGCGCAGGACGGCTACTTTATGGAGGGCTGAGCCGAGAACCGCTTAGGTCGAAATAATTACGATGCGAAGAACATTTTTTTTTAACTTGAAACTCGTAGGTATAGTTTACTAAGCGAGCGAAACGTCTTCGCTTCATCTTCGGAAAAATTCTTTCGTAGATATGTCTGTTCGATTGTCTTCCTCTACAGACCACATTTCTCAACGGATTCTAGTGAAATTTTGTGAGGAGATTCGATTTTTAAATAGATTTTTTATCGATTCAGTGTTTGGAAATTTTTCAAAATGGCGGAGACATGGAGGTTACAGACTTACGAGGCCGTAGTTAGTACCCAACTAACAAAATTTGATCGTATAGTTTTCGGGACAACGTTTTCGTCACAACTTTAGGTCGGACCATTTTGGTTATATAGCTGTCGTATTAACGTATATATGACGCGAAATAGGCGGAAATTATAAAACTTTTATTTGTATAGCGATCGTGTCAAGGTCGTATTAGTGGCTACTAGTAAGGTAACAGTCATATTAATATCAGATATACGATAAATATTCGTATAGCAGTCGTGAAAGTGGTTAGTATTATAACTATCTTGTCGTGTAGTGATCCCATAGACGTCGTATAACTTAATAAACATTGAGAAGTAGTCATTAGCATAGCCTTTACGCGGATGCTTGTTATTAAATCACAGTTTAGTAGAAGTGAGAGTAAGAAATGATACAACAAAAACAAACGATATCAATTTTCACCATCAGGTAAGAGTTATGTCTGCCATATTTATTACTGTATGTTATTGACTATAATGTAGTTGGCGTTAGTGGGTAACAGTATCTACTTTTCTAAGGGAAATTAAATTTCTTGACGATTGTATATACAATTTTTCACAAATTTTTAATGCCCCCTTCGAATTATTGCAAAATAATATTATTTAATTTCATTTTATTTAAGATTTCTAGTACTTTTACAATTATACGATTTTAGGTAGTGATGATACCTATTATATGATATCTTATGACTATAAGTCATATACTACGATTTAATTATTTTGTCGTCCACCATTTTCAGGGTACCGTAAAGAAGTGAAAACCCGTGGGATAAACAAGTGGGAGAATCGTATTTATGATGCTGGCCATATTTTTTTAAGCGGAAGTCTTCGTCAGTTCTCTTTGGGCAATCCGTTTTGAGAAACGTTACAGTGTGTGAAGTTAGAGAGTATTCACCGACAACTGTGCACTTCAAACACCCATGCTTCCCATTAAAATTGCATGTACCTGGATGAATAGAAACATTATTAAACAATAAAGAGTTAGCAGATTTAGACAATAAGCTAATATTGTAAGTTTAAGTAAGAACATTCAAATGCGTAATCAAAATACCTGCCTTTAATTAGAGCTCTAGCTGGCGAGTCACAAATAAAAGCACGGACATTCACTGTAATATGTTTTTCTTCTTTTTCATTTGTTATGATTGGTAATCGATTTTCCATGAGATCTTTTATTTCTGTCACACACGGCCGTAAAAAAGAACCTAAATTAGCCGGTTTTCCTTGACCTTCAAAAATACCAACTACCAATGGTGGTACAGAAGGAATCTCAGAAATGTTACATAAAATGGGACACAATTGATGTCTTGAACTTTTATAGATAGGAAATCCATCAATGTTCACGTTTAAGGAGATATGTTGTAGATCATTACTAATATTTTTGTCCAACATGGTTTTTAATGACTTCTTAAGCCCGTTATGCCAATAACTTCCATTTTCCATGGGATCAATAGAAATCTCAATATCATTTGTACGGAGAAGTGTTCTAGGGTCTTTTGGTAATAAAGTAGGTAATAGTTCATTTAATATAGTCAATAGTTTGTTTAAAGCTGTATGAGAAATATTAAATTCTAGAGCCCATTTCTTTAACTTGTCAGGAAACTCGTATTTTCTTGTTGTAAAATTCTCATTTTCACTACTGTTTTCATCATCATCTTCCTGGCTTTCAAACAAATGTTCATCATTTTCATCATCATTTTGCAAATCTGCGATGATTATTTGTGGATTACTTCTCGAACTTGCTAAATTTTAAGAGAAAAATATACATGATAATTGACAGGTGTTAGATATTATTATATTATGATAAGCTAATACCTAGTTAACATTAAGTTCAATTCGTATAAATACAAACCTAAATAAAAATATGTACTTACAAGAACATACTTTTTCACAATTACTATTTCTTACTACGGAACCATCTTTCGATTCTTTGACACTGCCTTGTCTAAAACTTTTGTTGAGTTCTAAGTAGATTTTTCTTACTTTGCGCCTGAAATTACCGCTGGATTTAAATTTCTACCACTGTTCCATTATTTCAACTGTTGTGATGATAAAAGCCAAGATTAACAGAAACCGAGAAAAATCGAGCCATTTAACAAAAAGCTTGTATAGTCAAAGTCACAACAACGGAAAATATACAAGTTCAGTCCGTAAAAGAGTACCACGTGAAGTCATTAAATAATCAAAATGTTTATAACAGTAACTTATATAAGCATTTCAAACCAATAAGTTATTTAAGGCATATACATCTGAATATTGGGCTTTTAAACATTATATAAAAGTCGTGTAAATATAGTCAAAAAATCTTATAAGAAACGTGTATGTTTTATACACTGTAGCTGTACGTTTTATAAGAGTTAAATTTATGGACTTTATATGATTGTCATGTCGAAACCTTATTATTCACAAAAAGCAGTGTTATGGTCGTCAATATGACCAGATTATGATAGTCATATAAATTACTTTTATACTACATCAAGAAGTCGTAAAGTGGTCGTAAACGAGACTAATAAACGAGCGAAGGCTTTTAAACATTATATAAAAGTCGTGTGAACATAATCAAAAAATCATATAAGAAACGTGTATACAGCTGTACGTTTTATAAGACTTAAATTTATGGACTTTATATGATTATCATGTAGAAATCTTATTACTCACAAAAAATAGTGTTATGGTCGTCAATATAACCAGAATATGATTGTCATATAAATTACTTTTATATTACATCAAGAAGTCGTAAAGTGGTCTTAAACGAGACAAATAAACGTGCGAATGTATTTTAAAGGTCACAGCTATGACCTTTATAAGATGGTCATATAATTTGGTCGTGTAAACGTTGACAGGACTAATTTAAAAGACTAAAATATTATACGACTAATCGTTCGTATAATATATTGTAACACGATTAAGGGTAATTTGAGTTACAACTATATGACCTCTATATGACCAAATGCTATATAGGCTTCATATTATAAGACAATTTTGCTAGTTGGGTAACGTCCCCATTAAAAACAACGTTTTGTATACCATACAAAAGGCAAACTTAGTTTGAGATACTGGGCCCGCTCCGCGTCAGAGCTCCCAGGGCCGGGTGTGTGGTGCAGGAAAACGAGACTTGTCTTCGTCAGTTTATCTCAAATAACCTTTATCATTCTGTCATGATATTTATTTAGTAATCAAAATAGAAGCATAAAATCGAATAGAGTGAAAGTAAATAGGTATTTTATTCCGGAAAATTAGAGAAAAGTGAGAAATCTCGGGAAACCCTAGCAGTGTATCATACATCCTTAATTGATTACTTATCCGGATGTTATTGTCATGGCTGGAGCCCGGTGTGTGGCGACAGGCTCGCCCCCTGTCACATGTGGGACTGGCGAAGTGTGGTGCTGTATTACACCTCTGCCAGTCCTATCGGAGGAAAGGCGTGATGAATTGTACAATTTTGTGTGTATGTTTCCGATTGTATTTTGAACCGCGTCGCAGTACTCACCCCAGGATGCCGTTGGGCGCGGCGGGCGCACAGTACTCACCCCAGGATGCCGTTGGGCGCGGCGGGCGGCGCGGCGGGCGCGGAGGGCGGCGCGCCCTCGAAGATCTCCGCGTAGTGGTCCATGAGGGTCTCCACGATGACGTTGTAGAACTTGAGGTCGAGGATGGAGGCCACGGTCTCGCGCTCGGCGCGCAGCAGCGTGGGCCCGAAGCACACGGCCAGGTTCGACGACGACATCAGGTTGCGGTCGCTCTTGGCCACCACGCTGCCACAGACAACACTCGGCTACACTCGCGGCACTCGCTCCCGACCGGTGCGTTCGTTTTCAAGAGACAAACATTAGAAAATCATTCAGAGAAATATCTTCGGTGACAATTTGACTTCCTAGACTTATTTAGAAATCAAAATAAATTATTTATTTATAAAAAAATTATTCAATCAGGATTATAGTAGAGGTTTGTTCGATTTGTCAAGTTTTTTTCTTGTATTTTGATCATTAATTCAGTCGCTGGGACTGCGTGCAGAGAAGTGTGTGATTTTAGTCCGACGACCAAAGTGAAAGAGAAACCGATGTGACGCGCATGTGCGTGGAGGGGCGTACTTGCGCAGGTGCTGCAGCACGAGGCGCAGCATGTCGCGGTGCGCGGGCGGCAGGCGCGCCACCAGCGCCGCCACGCCGGCCACGCGCTCGTCGCGCCGCTCGCACTCTGCAACAAGCGCGCGCGTGAGAGGGAGACGGGGCCGGGCGCGGCGCCGCGCGGCGGGCTACGTACTGGCGAGCGCGATGAACTGCGCGTGGAAGCGGTGCGTCAGCAGCGGCTCGGGCAGCGCGCGCAGGAACGCCTTCAGCGCGCTCGTCAGCGTCTTGGTCTCCCACTGCAGCGCGTCCGCCAGCGCCGGCGCCGGCCGCGCGCGCACCAGCGCCGCCACCTGCGCAGGCACACGGTCACACACGCGAGCGTCTCTGCGCTCTACTACTGCTCAGCGTCTGGCGGAAACACGCGCCAGGAGACGATCGCTCCGATTATTTGGTCATTTTAAAATGTTCAATTCAAAATTATTGTGTCTTAAGTTACCCTTTTTTATGAAAAACTAAAAAACAGTTAAAAGAAAATAAGCCGAATCGATTGCAGCAATCGAGCAAAACGTATCGGGGTAACAGATCTGATCGCAGTAATTTAACGAAACGAGGTACGGTCGGCGTGCGGCGTGCGGCGCACCTTGCTGGCGACGCCGGCGACGCGGTAGAGCCCCTGGTCCTCGAGGCCGCGCGCCTCGATGACGTCGATGAGGCGGCGCACGAAGGCGAACCCGGCGTCGTCGAGCGCGCAGGCGGCGGGCGGCGCGGCGGCGGGCGCGGGCGCGCGCGGCGCCCCGCCCCCGCCCCCGCCCGGCGCGCCGCCCCCGCCCCCGCCCGCGCCCAGCGCGCGCAGCCAGGCGCCGCGGTCCGCGTCCGACAGCGCCTGCAGCGTGAGCGCGGGGGGCGCGCCGCCGCCGGCCGGCAGCGCCTCCCAGCAGAACCGGCGCTCGGCCGGCTCCGCGGCGGCGCGCGCGCCCGCCACGCACACGCTCTCGCCGCCGCCGCCCTGCGGACCGAGCGCGCCGTGCTGTTATACTGTTCCCTCGCCCCCGTCGGACGCTCCCCGGGAGTGCGGTGAACGCTTCTCCAGGCGAGCATCTTTTCAGCTTCTCGCATCATCTTCAAAACTAATCTGCGTTGTTGCAGCGACCAATGTTCGCATTTTTAATGGTTAATTTATTTCAAATGACGAAAAATTCAAAAGAAGCAATATATCACATTTATCGTTTAGGTAATGGAACATTATCTTGTGCTAAAGTGGTTTCGGGCAACATCTATAAATTGATGAGTCATTATACTTATGAGGTATTAATGTTTGTCTTTGTTAAATTGTGTCCTTCAAAGATATTCCCCCATCACCTGTGCATAACATGTGAAGTGGAAAATTCCGTCCGCTCCATGAACAAAGCACCAATGTCAGCGGTGAAAGACTGTCCTAGAACCCCTCCCCCCCAAAAGGTGAGTAAAGAGCGGTGATTACCCCAAAAGGCGTGACGAGTCCCTGCGGTATTACCGTCTTGACATTGATCTGCGTGTAGGGCGTGAGCGCGAGCGAGCGGGAGGCCTTCTCGTACGTGCAGTACTGCTTGCTCCACGTCGTCGTGCCGAACGCCTCTGCAACACGACCACACTCATATTACCGACAACGCATCACACATGCTACAAAAGAACCACAACTGAAGAAACTATTAAATTACAAGCTGCCCCCCGCGTATTTGACCACGCGACCCTAGAGGAACTGTTGTTTTTTCGGAATTAAAAGTATCCTATGTAACTTTCTATACCCCTGACAACATGTGTGCAAAACTTCATGATTATCGGTAAAGTAGTTAGTACAGGAAGCGTAACAACCAAACGAATAAACTCACTTTTGCATTAATAATCTTAATAATAAAGATGAGAAGCTAGGATTTATTAATTTATTTATTTTTTGGTGTAAGAATAGAGAAGGAATTTTTTTTTGGTTTCAGGGCTGCTTCTAAAGTAAAACTTTTCTTGATACAAGAGCAATGAGCCCTTTTCAACTCGGTACCTCCATTCAGTGTGACGCTGATGTATCCGAGTTTCTCGATGCTGTCGTCGGACGCGATAAACCAGTGTAGTGTACCTATCATAGTGTCGGGAAGTGCTGTATGTAGTGTTTCGTAGTGCAGTGTAACGTGGAGTAGTGCAGTGTAACGTGGAGTAGTGCAGTGTAACGTGGAGTAGTGCAGTGTAACGTGGAGTAGTGCAGTGTAACGTGGAGTAGTGCAGTGTAACGTGGAGTAGTGCAGTGTAACGTGGAGTAGTGCAGTGTATCGTGGAGTAGTGCAGTGTAACGTGGAGTAGTGCAGTGTATCGTGGAGTAGTGCAGTGTACCGTAGTGTGGTGACTCACTCTTCTCCATGAGGAAGAGGTACCCGGCGCGTGACACGCCGGCCGCGCCGCCCGCGCCCTCCTCGCACGACTCCTCCTCCTTGTGCTGCACACACACACACACATCACATTATATTACAGTAGCGAACACTCACCACCTATAAACCTATCGTGTTAAATTATCTAACTGATAGTAAAAAACCGCATCACAATCCATTGCGTGGTTTAGAAGTTAGCGGGATATACAAAGAGAAGGAGAAAGGGAGTTTATGTTTACTTGTTAGAGAAAAGGTTCAGTGTGCACAATTTTTTTTATTCTTACAGAAAAAAATGGGTTCTTTTTCTTGCATTGGCATTTCAGTCCTATCATATTCGTGTCGGGACTGACAAACAAGAAAGCTGCCATTTCGATAGAACGAACTTTGCAAAGAAGTTTACAGCGGCTCTAATGCACGGTAGTGCGACTGAATTGTCTGTAGTAGGGGAGTCAAACCACTGTCGTATTTCCTGTGGAAAATTACAGTTCCTCCCCTCCATTTGACTATCTTTCTACGGATAAGTTGGTGCAATTTTAGCCGTGAAGCGGATAATTTACAGTAAGCAAAGCGCGAAAACACTGGAAACATTATTTACAACATCGTTCTAACCATTTTAGAAGAGAAGCCCCGACAATAAGTTGCAATCGCTTCCAAGCGAGTCTACTTAAATCTAGAATCGCTAATGCTCGAACTCTAGCTGCTGATTGAACGAGTTGACAATGAGATCACGTGACGTTTATTTAGCTCGTATTTTCTGCAACCAGCAGCTGACGTTTCTGCGTTGGTGATTCTAGAAGTAAAATGGTTTGGAAGCGATTGCAACTTATCTAGGGTCTCAAAGCGTCCTGTGATCTCAGAAAGAACTAAAAAATATTGAGCAGAAAGTGTCGGTACGTTAGTATAGAGAGCTACAGTAGTATGCGTATGAAGCGCTCACCATCTGCCGCATGTCCATGATCTTCTTCATGAGCGACTCGGTCTGCTTGCTGGTCTCCTCGAAGTTGGTCCGCGTCTGCAACGGACGCACGTTACGCACACCGCCACGCGCATGCACGCACACACGCATGCCTCGTGTGTCCACACTCGCACGCTCACCGCGGGAGGCGGCCCGTTCACACAAAGCAACAACCATTTACGTTCTTTTTTGTTTATAAACTCCACCGTAAAAATTAATGTCCCGACTAATGCGGACCTGGCAAGGGTGACGCGAAAATGTTGTCTGTCTTTGTCTCAGGGTAGACTTTCTACATATCTCTTGTCTCTTGTCCTAGACGGCTCATAGTTTCGCTGCAATACTGGCCCGGTAATTTTGCAGCAAAATTTTGTGTGTGGCCCGGCCTGTAGACATACATGTCTACCATGGCTGTTGACGGCCGGGCTACTGACAATACTGGCAATGTTGCCAGTATTGCAGTGAAAACATGGCTCGCCTAGGAGAACCCTTAAACATGTAACGACGCTAAAAATATATTTCCATCTGCCGTGTTGTTTTTGTACATCATGTGTGTGAAAACGAGCCCCCTCCGTGGGATATTGGTGTCAATATGTCACTTAAAACGCACTCTCCAAATACTAAAACATGCTGCAAAGTGTAAAATCGGATGATGGTCTATCTATAATATTATGTGAATATAGGTTACTATTCTGAGGTATTTATTGATGGTCTACCGGCGATGATTGCAACGGAGGCCTACATCTGTTATAGGTTTCAGTTAGGGGAAAAACATTCGATGAATGAGTGATCTCTAAACAGGACGGGGTTTCAATACTCGGATATTTCTGTACATGGTTAAGGCGTTTCGCACACACGCGACGGTGCGCGGGACGACGGGAAAGTTTGCCGCGCGTAGGGTTACCAAATAAAAAAAATCGAAGAAAAAGCCTGATTTTATAGAAAAAAAATTTTGCTCGCAAACGAAATTTACAAATATATGTTATTATAAACTTTATGCACTGAGGATGTCGATTCTCGAGCGGGGGTCATGCTCACGCGATGGCGTGAGGGCCAGCAGTTCGCGCATGCACTCCATTACTGAATGTAACTTTTTAATAAAAAAGATCTAAAAAATCTACTCTATTCTATTGAAAATTCAGATATTTCCAAAATCCAACCTTAACCTTCAAAAGGGTCTCAAAATTTTGGAGATACATGGTAACCCTACCGTGCAGACGTTGTCAGCGTGTTATACTTGTGAAGCGCGTGTTTTTAATGCAAACTGAAGTACTACTGACTAAATAAATAAAAAGTTAAATACTTGTCTCGCGCACCGTCGAGGAGCGCGGAGCAGTGTGACAATCGCCTTAATGACAGCAAAAACGTCATTTCACAAAAGAATCATGAGAAAATCTTTAACCCGAGAAGTGTAAAATGTCTCAGTACAAATCGATAATGTCTGCGAAGTGTCATTTTCTATATTTCATACTATGGCTTCGGAAGACGTTAAGAATGACACCGAAATGGAGAGAAGACATCGACCGACAGAAATGCACAAATCAGACCGCCCCTGAGCGTCAGTTGACCGTCAGTTTGTATAGTTCCTAGGTCTACATTGTACCGCTTCGTTTCGAGAGTGTCACCCTTAAAGTCCGAGTGAATGCTGTATTTAAAGGGCGAGGCGAGCATTAGTGGAGTGAACAAACGTTACGAGGCGAGACTACGCGCACGCCGCTACAACCTGGCGGCCAGAGCGAGACCTCCCGAATGGCGTCGAGAGCCAAACGTATCGTCCGTCTCGCTCGAGCTGACCGGCGGCGGGCGGAGCCCTTCGAGCTATACTTGGAGACTACGGATATGAGGAGCGGAGTAGAGACCTAGTAGTGCGGCCGCGACCCTCGTGGCGCCACCTGCAGACACAACCACGCGTTATGGACGGCCTCCGCTGAGGCTCTTCACCACTCCGGTGATTCTCTCCCACACGCCGTCAATGGGTTGGCACAGGAGGTGCACGTTCACGTCTCGTGTGCCGTGAGAGCGCATATTTATTTATTTTATTTATTTATTTATAAGAGAACCAACAGCTACTTACATTAAAAATATACAATAAAATAAACTATGGATAGCCAATAATAGGTTCTCACGAATGGATACACTTTAGATAAGAATAACACGCAAACACTAAGAAGAATAACAAAATAGTAGTATAGTAAAATAAATATTTAAAAAAATATACATTATGGAAATACGCTCCGCGACCTATGGGCGCTGGTCCTTAGGTAGGAAAAATTCACTGCTCAGCTGCCGCCTCGCCGAGGAAGCTCTAGTGCAAAACATATGTACTACGTACAAGTTGTGTATTAGTGTGCAAACATTTTGGAGCGAGCACGGTTTACAATAGATAACAATCAGTAGCAATAATTATAATAGCGTAGACGGCGGTTCCGGTGATGGCGCTCGCCGAGAGAGCACTCTCGGGCTCACTCGCCGGCTTCGTGCGCCGCGTGGTGGAAGGTCCCCCACCGGGCACTCACCCCGCAGCGGAGCGGCAGAAGGTCCCCCGACACTCACCCGCTGGATGCGCAGCTGCAGGTCGCGCACGCGCGGCTCCGCGTCCGCGTGCACGTCGTGCGCCGTGTGGTAGAAGGTCCACCAGCCGAACACGAACCCCAGCAGGGTCTCGACGAGCTCGAACTTCTTGCGCTCCTGCACGGCCTGCAGCTGGAACACGTACTCGAGCGACGCCTGGCAGAAGTCGCGCTCCGCCATGTCCAGCGCCGCGTCCGCCTGAGAGACACACACACACAACTCAGCATTGATCCCCGCGCTCATCCTGCACCGCCGCGCCGTGCATAGCTCTTCTTCCTATCAGCAACATGACATCCCGATCCCTAAACAGTTTTAGCAGACAGACCAAGTCTACGATGTTCTGTAATATAGATGACCCTAGTTGTCAGGCGACCGCCAGTTCTTCTAACTACTACCATCCACTAACGCGGCCACTAATCTATCAACGTTTTAGTGTACCTGCGACTACTTCATCCTGCTATACTCACTCGTACAATCATTCGATTGCAAGATTTAAAATAAGAGGAAATAGCTCGCATGCAAAGAAAGCCGCGCGTTTCGTACATAACCTCGCACGTAATCCGCGCTATGCCCGCCCGTGTTGCCTACTAGTTACAGTGCATTATCGCGTACAAAATTAGCTCGCGACTCTGGGACAGTTACAGAGTGCGGGTGTGATCGTGGGAGGAGCATCTAATCCAAGTGCAGCGACATGACCGGTCGCCGTACAAGGCGAGCCGGCGCCGGCGCGCGGTGACGCCTGGTGTCCCACGCTGTCTACACAAGATGGTCATATAGTTGCATTGGTTGCATCTTGTGTATTACACACTGTCAGTGACCCCGCCGGCTGCTCGCAAGCTTTCCTCGCGTTTAACCGCAGCCACCACCGAGCAATCACGACTCACTAAAAGGAGCGAACGAGCTCCACTCGACGCTTTCAAAATTTCCAAATAGTTTCTCAATGTTTAGATTTATCTTCAATTTTCATATCTCATATAAAACAATTCAATGGAAGTTTTTGAGTATTATTAAATGACACCAACCTTCCTATCCTACTATTGATCTTACATCGTAAAATAATAGAAATTTCATTAAAATATACCCCATCAAGGGTAGTGTTGTTTGTATAAGCGAGGCGCATACGGCGCAGGCGCAGTATGAGGATGAGATCCCGGGTTCAATTCCCGGCCGGGCAGATTTATTTATTTATTTATTTATTTATTTATAGGAGAACCAACAGCTACTTACATTAAAAATATGCAATAAAATGAACTATGGATAGCCAATAATAGGTTCTCACGAATAGATACAAGTTAGATAAGAAGAACACGCAAACACTAAGAAGAATAACAAATTAGTAGTAAAGTTAAATAAAAATTACAAAAAATATATATAAATCAATTATGGAAATACGCTCCACGACTTATGGCAGCTGGTCCTTAGGTAGGAAAAATTCACTGCTCAGCTGCCGCCTCGCCGAGGAAGCTCCAGTGCAAAACAGGTCAAGGTCAAGTCGCTTGCTCAGTTTATTAAAGTTGTTGCTTGCTCGCCACAAGTAAGAGTTCTGTCTATACTTCGTTGACACTATAGGAATGAACAACGACGCATTAAATCTGGTTGCCCTAAGAGGAACCTTCAAATTGATTTTATTAATGAGGTCCGGACAATCAACAATGTTATTCGTAATGTTAAGAAGATATACGAGGTCTGCAATTTCACGTCGTTTTGAAAGAGGTAGAAGATGAAACTTTCTGCAAAGGTTAAAATAATTATCGGATGAGTAAGGAATTCGAAGACGATAGCAAATATACTTTAAGAATTTAATCTGGATTCGCTCAATTCTGGAAATGTACTTGTCATACCGGGGGTTCCAGATTTGAGATGCGTACTCCAGATTGCTTCTAACAAATGTGCAATAAAGAATTTTAAAAGTCTTGGCTCGTTTGAAGTCACCAGAAGTACGCATGACAAACCCTAAAGCTCGTGATGCTTTGGCTACAATAGACTCTATATGATCTGCGAATAGAAGTTTTGAGTCATGGACCACCCCAAGATCTCTAACTGAGCTGCTTTTTTGGAGTACCTGGCCTTTCAACGAGTATGATGACGGTATTACTAGTCTATTACGCGTGAACGTTACTACTGTACACTTAGAGGGGTTAAGGTCCAGCTTATTGAGTGCGCAATATTCGTCAAGACGTAACAGGTCAGCTTGTAGGTTCGTAGAGTCATCGGCTGATCTAATAGGTCTAAATATTTTCATGTCATCGGCAAAGCATAGTAGTTGACTGTTTTGAAAACATTTAGAGATGTCATTAACAAAAATTAAAAAAAGCAGTGGTCCAAGCAGGGAACCCTGAGGTACACCGCTAGGTATATGAACCCATCCAGACATATAGTTATTGACCACAACTGCTTGGGAACGGTTATCTATGTATGAGGAAAACCACCTGAGGAGGTCGCCTCTTACGCCGATAAGCTCTAGCTTAGTTATTAGGAGTCTGTGATCTATCCTATCGAAACATTTGCTGTAATCAGTGTAGACTACATCGACCTGGTGACCCTTGTCCATAGCAGCAGTTAAGTAGTCATTAAGGAGAACCAGATTGGAGACTGTCGAACGGCCTTTCAAGAACCCGTGTTGAGTGTGACTGAAGGAGGTTTGTAACGCGGAATATACCTGTTCGTAGACTATTCTCTCGAAGACTTTGGCTATGACGCATAATTTGGAGATCGGTCTATAGTTGCTCACTTCAGTCTTCGGGCCTTTTTTGTGGATCGGGGTCACAAAGGCTGATTTCCATATACTGGGAAAGATGCACGCCGAGAGAGATTTTTGAAAGAGGATGGTGATTGGCACGGCTAAGCTAACGGCGCAGTTAACTAAAAGTATGGGGCTTACATGATCTGGACCAGCCGATTTCGATGGGTCTAGTTTAGAGAGGTGTTTGGCGACGTTATCTACTTCAATATTAACTTTACAAATATCCGAAACCTGTGATGATAAGGATTCATTAGAAGAATTAATAGTAACGGGACTATTGTCATTGCATAGAAAGGTTGAGCAAAAATACTTTGAAAAAACTTCACAAATTGCTTCTCCAGTAGCCGCTTCTGTGTCCTGGTATTTCAGGCAGCAAGGAATACCACCTGACTTGGAGCGTGATTTAATAAATGACCAAAAATGCTTTGGATTTTTTTCAATTGAATTTTCTATCTTGACCAAGTAGTCTCGATAACATCGATTTTCGAGGCTTTTAACTCTATCACGTAATAGTTTATATGTTTCTAAGTTTGCTTTATTCCCGTAGACTTTATATTTCGAGAGGTACTTAGACTTTTCTTTAATTAATTTCTTAAGTGCTGGTGTGAACCAGTTGGGAAATGTTTTATTATTAACATGTTTTGAAGGTACATACCTATTTCTCAAACGCTCCAGCACTGTATAGAATGATTCGACGGCACTTTCTAGTGAACTGGAGGATAATTCCGTTCTCCAGTCAATTTCATTTAACTCCGAGTTTAATGAGTCATAATCCCCCTTATTAAAAAGATACTTCAGATATGCTTGTGACTTTAAAGTAGGCAAATCTAAAAAAATTACATCAATTATCAGAGCTTTATGGTATAGGTCAATTGTTACTAAGGGCTCCTCGCACTCTGACACAGAGATATCGTCATTAGACAAAGCTAAGTCAAGAATCTTACCGTAAACATTTCGAACACCATTGTACTGGCGAAGGTCGCAAGTATATAAATCATCAATAAGTAAATGCTCGTCGCTACTAGACATATTTGTGTCTAGTATCAGTAGTACATTTTGTATATAGACATAGTACATTTTGTATCTAGACATATTTGTATCTAGTATCAGTAGTACATTTTGTATCTTAGTTTGACAGATGTTAGAATGATGTCCTTAAAATTAAATTTCTTTTTCGTGTCTGGGTGTTATTTGTCCTTGTCTGTGTGTGTTCCATGGCATCCCCGACACAGGGAAACCTATAGTGGGCAGCTATCAGTGTGGAAGGTTACATTATATTATTTTATAGACTGGTTACCTCCTGGAAGACGTTGTCCGGCTTCTTGGTGGAGAGCGAGAGCGTGCGCTCCTGCGTCTGGCAGAACTTGGCCGTCTTCTTGTCGAACTTCTTCTTGCCTTCCTGCAACACCACCGCGCACCACGTCACACCACGCTCTACGCCATAGCAGGTACGCCGACCAAAACATCGTCAACCAATAGTCCCCTTACTATTAATGGTTGTATAGACTCTGAATATCTATACTTACACTCCCTTAGCAATAAACGTTGCATAGCTTCGGCAATCTTAGTTTTACAATGTTTTCCTTTTTTCGATCGAGTTTAAAAATTTATATGAAGGAAAAAAAACACAAAAAACACTATAAAACTATTCCGAAGCTATTTATTGGTAAAGTTTATAAATAAAATAAAACAGATGAAATACTGCCCTATTTTATCTTTTTACTTTACTTATCTCGATTGTTAAAGACAAAACATTGTATTACTACTCAGAGGCTATACGACGCTCATTAGCAAGGGGTGAGTATCGTATTTCATTGGTCGAAAATATTGAATGCCTGACCTTCATACGGCCATATCTATTTCCTTGTCATTGTAATCAAGATGGGTTCGGCCGTTTATTCTTGAAACGATAACAAGTATAATCTACGATTTCCTGTATGTAAAGCCGTGGAAACAGACAGATAGTTTTGCTTTGATTCGTTTTCTCTCGCTTGCTAGTCGAAGTATTGAATGTATGAGACTCTTAGTAAAACTGCCGTGTGGTAATGGTTATTTCATTACTTTTAAGTGGGTTGTAATGTAATGTATGCTCAATTGCTCATAATGACGACAAAGCGACGAGCGCGAGAGGCGTGCGCTTGCGCGCCGCCAGCGGCTGAGCGTGCGCCTGAACAGCGGCGCCACGAGCGCCGGCGCACCTGGGACTTGCTATTCATCCATTCACAGACATCTTTTGACTAAAAACTCTATACATGTTTTACTACGCTTCTGATTTCGAGACCAAATAAAAATAGCTGTCTATTAAATACTTAGACTAAGCTAATCATTATAATCATAGGTTGCTTTTCACATCGCAAGAGTAATGCGAGTTTTCTCTTTGTACAACTTCGCAAACATGAATGGAAAGCAATGGGTACATAACTGCAATAAGCGGTTCAATTGGCACATCGGTAGCAAGCGAGACATACTCTGTTGATTTTTGTTTTGCAGGTTTATAACGGCATAGATATTAGACACAAATGGATCTCGCGTGGTCCCGAGGCGGGGCGGGGCCTGAACTACATAGCCAGCACGTTTTTGAGATCTGTTGGCCGGACGTAAGGCGATATACGGAGGCCTACATCGCGTAGCTTACACCTTGTCCACGCCGAATTCTCGCCTTACGTCTGGCCTGTATATCCGGCGGTGACTTTAAGTCTGCGTGCAGTGTGTCCGTACCTTGACGGCGCCGATGTGGTCCTTCCGGAAGCGCTCGAGCGGCTGGATGATCTGCTCGTGAGCGCGCCCCAGCTGCAACACACGGGACAACGCGTGAGACGTACTAGCCAACCTCTTACACTACCGTTGAAGCTAAGTGTACCAGCGTAAGTCCACTATCAATGTAATGTTTGGACGACACGCAGCCCAGTCAAAGCTGTCTAAGAATCATATGAAAACAGAAGAGTAGCTCTTCGTTTCGGACTGACATTCACACCGAAACTAAAAGCTCCAGAGTGTCGACTGATTCGAGGCGGAGGAACACGTCACGCTGGAAAATGAAACCTAATTATAATAATACTAGCTGTCACCCCGCGACTTCGTTCGCGTTTTGTGCTATCCTATCTCTCAAGTTGGATCGAACTGCACATGGTGTGCGAATTTTATTATAATCGGTTATGTGGTTTAGGAGTTCATTGAGGACAAACATTGTGACACGAGATTTATATATATAACTAGCTGTCACCCCGCGACTTCGTTCGCGTTTGTTATTTATATATATATATATATTTAAACTATCCTATCTCTCAAGTTGGATCGAACTGCACATGGTGTGCGAATTTTATTATAATCGGTTAAGTGGTCTAGGAGTTCATTGAGGACAAACATTGTGACACGAGATTTATATATATTAAGATAATATGTAATGATTACAGCCGATAATTACATCGCATAATTATATGAGTGTTATCCGTAACCGCGATAGTGCGGAAACCGGCGTGGCCGATTAAAATACACCTTGATGTAAACAAGCGCAGCACATGGCTCGCCGCCCCCCGGCCGCTGGGCCTGTCCGCCGCGTACCGAGCATTCCGTCGGGAAGGCACCCGCGACACTCGCGAGGCACGCACCTCACCCTCACACTACATGCGATTCGAAGAGCGATGAGCTACATGAGACAGCTAGCTATTTACCGGGAGAGTGAAAATAAAAAGACCAGTTAGATAAATCTTGTTCTTGGAAGAGGCCTACTCTACTCCTAGGGGAGTAGAGTAGGCATCATGATGCGGGCTAATGACGATAATATCATACGGCCTAAACTGAAACAGTCGTGTCTGCGGACGGTTACAGTAGACGGCGACAACCGCGCAAGCCGTATTTAATGAAAATTTAAACATTCTAAGACCATTCGATTTCTGTTTGTTGTACGACAAACATCTGCCTTTCATCATGCTCTGTAAACCAGTTGCAATTGATTGCGCTGAATTGAATGTGAATCGATTGCCATTTATGACGCGCGTAGCTTAATTAGGACCGACGACATTTAGCGACGTGATAGGCGAGCGGCGTGCATTGCTATAGCCGTAACATGGTCGCTCTGATTACAGCGGCGCAGCGGCCGGGGAGTACGAGAGTATTGCGTACAGCAGCGGTGCAGCGGCCGCCGGCCCGCCAGACGTGCTCATAGCGCCGCGGACAGGAAGCGGCGCGGTTACTTAACGCACTCGAGGGGGACACTCCGTACCAGTTTCACTTTCAACTATACGCGACTACATTCGACAGGTTCGGTTGCTTCATTAGCCAACGAAAATCGACTAGATATTTTAATACCCGTAGGTAATTATAATACCAACAGAATGTTCAGAACTGTATAGTATCCGAGCGAGAGGCGCGTCCTCGCCCCTGCGCGGAAAGTGAAAGCCCGCGATGCGCCAACTTGTTGGAGCTTCGCGTCAACAACCACGTTTTAATTCAATACTGCTTTGACTTAGATCTTATCTAAGCTCGCCATGAGAATTATCGCGTCTATGCAAACGAGAAACTGGTTTACGCGTAAATTATGAGAGTCTGGTTTGAAACAAGTTACATGTAACGGGAATGACGCGTGCTCGTTCTGCTTCTATGGCGGAGGTTTAGGGTGTTCGATAAACTAGACCTTTGTAACAGTGCGTGACTGGAAGGGCTAAAGTCCCAACAAATCACAGCACAGTGCTGCTGATTTGGTGCGACAGGATGGGAATCTACCTTTGATGTCTGGTTATCTACCTATGAACGTTATTGCAAACTATTTGAACAACCAACATATTATAGTGACTTTAGCGAACGACGAGTGATTAACTTATAGAGGTTATCGGCGTGTTCTACTAAATAGATGTCTAATTGTAATTCACGGTATCGATTCATTGTCGCAATCGTCGAATACTTGTGTAGAATGAGCAATGTGGTGTTGGCAAGCTGTCGGCGCGTGCCGTATCAGGCCGGCCGCGCCGCTATCGGCACGGGCCTACTCTGTTTGTGAATCACGACACTAATCATTAACCACGCTCCTTCCCCCTTCTCCTAGCCCAGCGCGGCGCGTCATGGGGCCTCCAGCTAACCCACTTACGAACGCTTTGTGCTTTGTTTGTTGTCTTTTCTGTCATCGACACACACATTCGTCGAAAACGCCTGCGGAACACTTTTCATTCATATTCTATTGTTAAGAGAAAGTGTCTCATCGAAAGCTTCTCAAAACAAAGGATGATGAGACAGAACTGTGGAACTGACATTTGCATCATCCGCAGTTAGAACAGTAGCCAGGCTAACAGTAGGCTACTCGTAGACTCGTAGGACAGCTACTATACTCATAGACCTGCTCCAGTGTGCGTGCGACGAACTAGGAGCGAGCGGGCAGCGATCGCACGCGCCGGGCGACGCTACGAGATTGTCAAGAGGGTTATTGCGATTCAAGGCAGGTTGGATTATACAAGCAGCGGGTACGAAGGAGCGTGGCCTCGTTGGCATGCTAGTAGTGCGGAATAGAAAGTGTTCGTGAAGGTCGCGCGCGCATGTTTACAAACACCGCGTGCTATCGGCGCTGGACATAACGACACGCGCGCCTCGAGCCTCAACTTACTAGCATGTTTACGATCGGGTGGGACATTTGAACATCCTATCGATGCTTCGACTTCCAATTAATAATTTAAACAATTAAATAGAAGCAATAGTCATATAGCGGGAAGTTGAAGCTAGAGCGACAAGTGGCAGCGCAGTGGGCGGGCGGCTAGCGGTAGTGGCGATGCGTGCGATGAGCTAACCGGTCCCGGTCGAAAGCGCGAGTTCCCCTTGACATTGGCTCGTTACTGACACCACGATAGCCGCATCGTAAACGACCCGCCGCATGCCACTGAGGTCACGCACAGTTCTAGGGCGGCCCGCACCTGCGCCTGCGCACAGTTCCGATACCGTCTACTAACACTAGACTTCATTGCCCTGTTTCCATCAACCCAATGATTTGTTTGCATCCAAACCAAAAACAGTTTCTCGCTAGTACAAGAATACTTCAAAAGCAACGAGAACATGATCTATAACATTTGATTTTTCTACCTACTCTACATAAGATTACATCATAATGATGATGCATTAACTTTCACATTCGACGCTTTTGCGTTGTGTATCGAAAGGACTTTGTTGATTTGCAAAATTGTGAGGCAGCACTTGACAAGCACGTTCGTAGTCTATCAGCTACTTTCTGTGGTACTAAGTAGTACCACAGAAACAGTAATAGTACAAGGTAGTACTAAAACGTACTCAGTTTAGTAACCCCAGTTTATTGAGATTATTTTGTTTTCCTGACAGACGAGAAACTGCAGTCGCTTTGAATTTGTGTCAGTCATTTGCTCAATGTCTGGAGCCCGGTGTGAGGCGTCTACAGGCTCAGCCCCTGTCACATTTGGGTCTAAATATCGTTCGGCGAAGTGTTGGTATTGTTTTACTCTGCCAGCCCCTTCGGGAGAAAGGCATGAAGTAATTGCTAGTGTGTGAATACCGATCTATGAAAAATTTCGGTTATCCGCAGAAGCTAAAAATTCGGCTATGCTGTTACCTAAATAGATTCCGCAGGAGTAGTGTAGTGTAGTAGAGTATTATTATATATCTCGTGGTAGTAGCGAGTAGTTACCATGCGGTCGCGCTCGTCCTCGATGGTGCGGATGAGGTGCGCGAAGTGGTGCAGCGAGCGGCTGATGACGCGCTCGTCCTCCGTCATGGAGGCGCCGATGCACGCGAACTCGAACTGCTCCATGCTGGCCGCCAGCGCCAGCTGCGCCGCGCCCAGGCCTGCACGAACACATTCACAGTCAAGGGACCATACAGACATTTGTAACTCAAAAAACTCAAAAATCTAGTTTTTTTATTATGCCTCTCAGTTTCATACTTGTTTTTCTGGTTAGATGCTCTTTTTCCGTGGTAAGTAGTTTCATTTTTATAACTAACGTTCATAAGTGATTCATTTGTTTATTTTATTTGAAATTAATTGGCATTCTACGATCTAGATTACGAGTGGGGTTGATCCCCTCTTACGGGAGATCGATCGGGAATTGGTATCGCTTCTGCCTCTTGCGCCAGAGCTTGGTTCCCGCTTGGACGAGGATAGGAATGACGAATTTAAATATCTTTATGTTCTGGACATGTACGGTATTGGTCGCGTCTGTCAGTGTGTGTTCTAAAACATTTTCGACTGATGCAGGCCTAGGACGCCGCGACAACATTGTGGCGACTCTTTTTAACGAAACAGGCATATACATATACACACGTAGCCTTGTGTTAGTAGCCTTAATGTATCACACGACAAAAATTGAAAAGATGATTGTCGCGGCGAGCATGCTAGGCCTGATGGAAACCTACTAGAGCAGACGGTATCGCATATTTCCAGTTGTCGACGCTGCACTGCGCACTGGTTACAAATGGGAATTATATACATTATGAATTATGTCAGGAGTTCAGGAGTCAGGAGCTCGCGACGTACCTATACGGTTGTGACGTTGTGAAATAGACAGGTACCTAGGTGTCGTACGTGTAACGTAGCAGTATGTAGAGCGCGGCCTCGGAGAAGCCCTGCGCTATCGTAGACAGGGTAAAGGCATGGTAAAAACTATGGTAGGTATATAGGTGCGCGTGAAATAGACGGCTAAGGTGTAATGTAGTATTTCTCTTATAGGTCTGGAGCGATGTCAATGATGACAAATATTATCAATGATCGAGAGATGCTCCATAGACCGGTTGCGAGGATACAAAACAAATATTCACGAGTTTGATAAGCTATGTGTAGTGTGGGCAAGTGTGTTTAGTCATGCTACATTTGATTTCGGTTTAACTACATAATTAAGTAACGGTAATAGTATGTCGCCTTGATATTCACATTTTCCTCAAATGAGGAGGAATTTATTACGTGAATTATTGTTGACCTTAATGTGCTTAATGTTTGTTATGTAGTAATTAGTAAGTATGTGGATACTATATAAATGTGATATACTAGTTTTTATTATCTGTAAGTATGAAATACAAAGACTCCGTGTGAGGGGTCCCTGAAAACATTAGACTATTAGGTTACCTCTCACGATTCATTCGTTCAGTTAAATAAAAATGTAGAAAAGTGTTAAAAACAAAATTAATATCGTTCAAATATCTTTGTGTGTAACGGTAAATATGAGCGCAAATGACTAAATGAGGAGTCAGTCGCGTTAGGGACGTGTCGAGGAATGCGCGGGCGCACGATAAGGCGCGCCGCCGCCCGCGCCCCGCGCCTCTTCCCTCAATTACAATCATTTGCAAACGATCCCTCTGTAAGATGACGGTGAGTCATTAATTGACTTGTAGGACAGTAGAGACTGTTCACAAGTAGAGCGGCGCGACCAGCGAGCTCGGGAAACACTCCCGTAACTCCAAGCGAACGACGACGCGAGCGTGTCCGTCTGTGCTCCGTGTCTCGCTAATTATACGATAAATTCGCGGCGGGTCAACTCCGCGCTGCGTTGCCGCCGCCGGCGATGGTCCCGCTCCTTCAATAAGAGGAAACTACTCGCATCACCTATTACGATTATGATAAGCTCTTCGGTGGGAACAATACTTACCTGCCTGGCCTGTAGCCACTAACTACACTCTTCTACAAGAGGATAAATAAATATATGTAATAATGGGGAAATTGAATGATATCTCACTTGTTTGTTAAGGTTTCAAGGTTTCCATTTACAACATTTTCAATGAGTTTAGATTTTAACTTAGAACATAAACTTATAAGGATGTGTGATGTAGCTACTTACATCTGGTTAATTTAAGTGATGGAAACATTGTTTTTTTTAATATAATTTCGTACTAAGTAGCTGCTGCCCGCATTTTAACCGTTCAAAAGTTCCTGTAGGCATATGTAATCTCTGTTCCGAATTTAATTTAATTTCATCAATCTTTTGAACTGTAAAAAAGTACCAAACAAATAAACACATACAAACAAACTTTTGCATTTTGATATGAGTGGGATTAGTTGTCTAGCAAGTCTTAATAATTTAGTGTGATTGTAAAACCCTTTTGATTGTAGAGTTTTATTTAAAATATATGCATGTTAAATGAAACTCTGCACAAGACAGTTGCATGTGGCGTGGTGCCGTGAGAGTGAAGCAGAGGCACTCATTCAGAACTCATTGACACACATACCACATGCACCGGCATTGCCACCTGGGCACCGCATCACTGCAGGTGGGACTATCATTTCTATTTTATTTCAGAGTTATTTTTCTTCATCACAAATAGCCTTTTTTTTAAATACAGTGGCAAATTAAATCCGATGGATTAATGTGCTTCTCAGTTTTTTAATTTGAGCTGAGTATATTTACATTTATTTTGGTATGCATTGACTCAGAATGAGAGAAGTACTTTATATATTACTAATAGTGTTCTCACTATACTATGTCATAGTTTAATGATGTCATAAATTTCATACATCAATTTACACATAGTTACAGCAGTCTATATCTTTATGATAATACTTTAGTTCTCTGTAATGATAGCACCAACGGACATGGACGAGACAACATCCTGCGAGAGGATGCACATACATTGTCATCATTTTAAAAACAAAATGAGGAAACTGATTTACAATGCGGGGGTGTAAATGGTCAAGTTGGTAAGGGTAGACAAACGTATCACAATAAAATCAATGATGTTTTGAAGAAAGGCATGTCAAGAGTACCCATAACCGACAAGAGTGTATGAAAAGACTCTTATAAGAAAAAGAAACAAAAGTTGTATGCCAGGATCGTAGCAAGTAGAGTGAAGTGGTCTCTGCAACCCCTATGGGAGAGGTGTAAATTGGTGTACATGTTTATCATCATTTCAACATAATTATCTACTGATTACATAAGGTTAAGTGGCTATTTTAAATGGCTTTATTTTAATAAATTGTCTGTGTTTAAGAATCTAATAGTTCATTTAAAATGTTGCACATACACAAGTCACTACAAAGATTAGTGAAAGATTATAAGAGATAAGAGCTTGAGTTATCAATATTGTGTCATGATATGCCTTAAGGTGTAAGTACCTATAACAGGTTTTCATAAACTTTTTAGGAAATGAAATGCAACCAATACTGTTTTAAAATTTAATCTTGGTAGTGGAGCTTGGAGCTTTTGTTGATAAAAGATCAATAAGAAGAATTAACCAATAATATATCTTCTTTTAGATAATAGGTTCTTAGACAATAGTATGTTCTTGTGTATGTATTTGTTATGTAGGTCGCTATTGTTGTTTGTTTGTTATGTCAGCAGTGTTATCAGTTCATTGTGTAGCACTTCATGCCTGTCTCTTAGCTCGAGGCTGTGGCTGAGTACTGGCCCAGAGTACGAGATCCATTAGGACGTGCCCACTACATTGTGCAGTTACTTAAATGGCCTTTGCAATGCATGAGTAATGTCGCGACCTTGAACGCGCGCGACGGCGCGACACAGCGCGCGAACCGTTAGAGCGTTGGCTCAGTCAGAGAGGACTCACGTTTCGCGGCCTGCACCACATCCTTGACTTCCTTGATGAGGCGCTTGATCTGCTGGCTAGTGCGGTCTAGCTCCTTCTCGTGTCGCTGGAGGTTGTCACGAAAGTGCGGGCTGTCCGCCAGGCACTCTGTGAACTCAAGGGGCTGCAGGCCCACGCCCATGGCGGCCGAGGGCTGCCCTCAGCTCGGGGCTACGCCGCCGTCCTCAGTCACTTTCACCGAGCGCCCACACCCGGGCCCATCGCGCTCATAAAACCACCACAATTAATACACGGACGGAATACGTATATGAACGGACGGGATGAATTCAAAACACTTCACCAGATATGTTTTTCGATAAAATTACGAAAAAAAATCGTATTATCACAACTCAGGCAAACACGCACAACTTCTGCGCAGCTGTCAAAAAATTGACTGACAGAGACAGGACAAGTAGATTGACAGAACTAAAATAAAAAAGAGTGTGACCAGAAGAAAATATATTTTTTTGCTATTCATTTGGACAATTTAAAACACCCCTAATTCTGGCCGCGTGAGATGTTTAATTACGTTCACTCATAGGACATTTGCAACGACAGAGACTCGACTTGTAAGAATGGCCCTCGGACTGCATTACAAAATGTAACTAAAAAGCAAAATACAAATCGTATTACATGCTCATTAATACTTCGTGAATAAAATCGATTCCTTTTAGATAATGGATCGCGGGTGGGACACTAGATTACTATTCTTGTCCTTTTTTTTTAGTTCTTGAAAAACATTTAGTATACTTCAGAAATATGATATGAAAAAGTAGCCTAATAGTAGTATAGCCTAAAATAAAAAACAAATTACATAAATAAAAATTAAAAACAAGAGAATATTTTTATTTTGGCAATATGGATATTCTCAGCGATGTACTGCGTAAGCTGGAGACTACGCAGAGCTAGTTTTCGGAATATCACAATGATCAATGTTCTATTTTTTTTATCGTTATTTATTTACAAGCTGCGCCCCGCGGTTTCACCCGCGGTTAAAAAGTATCCTATGTGCTATTCTAGACTATAATCTATCTCTGTGCCAAATTTCATCCAGATCTGTTCAGAATAACAAACATCCATCCATCCATCCATCCACCCATCCATCTATCCATCCATCCATCTATCCATCCATCCATTATTACAAACTTTAGCGTTTATAATATTAGTAGGATTGAGACAGAAAAGAAATACTTCGATGAATTTTTTTTCACACACATTGAATTAAAAACACTTTGGAAAAAGTGATGATAGCCTAGTTGGAGACGGCCCGCCTCTCAAGCCAGAGAGAACCCAGAGAGAACCCAGGAGCGGGTTCAAACCCAGCCAACGGCACGCACCAATTTGTTCATTGTGTGAACGTATGTGCGTATTGTACGTCATCTGCTACATGACTGAAGCCCGGTGTATGGCAACAGGCTTGCCCCCTGTAACATTTTGGACTGAATATCGTCCGGCGAAGTGTGGGTATTGTATTACAACTCTGCCAGTCCTTCGGGGAAAAGGCGTGACGATATGTTATGTTATATTATCAATGTAATGTACCTAAAACAATCAATAAACTACGTATAAAATAAACTGGATCCTTTTATCTAACAGAATTAGGGAAAAGTATTTCACAGAATCTCTTTTATCTGGCCCAAGAGATTTCTGTGGATCGTATATACTCGTATATAGATAAGTATTATTGTTTATCTCTCGCGTTTGTCCTAAACTAACAATTGTTAGGACACATCAGAGACCAAAGATTTGAAAATAAAAAACATTATTATTATTTATTACATCTAAAACTAAAAATTATAAATACTTTTATTGGAAAATCAATAATTTTTTACCGATTAATACTGCGAACGCCCGCGAAAGTAAATATACGCCGTTCCTACAGGTCAAAAAGCTTTGAACAACCAATAGGAACATTTTCGCGAGCGTTCGCGGTAACAACCGGCTTTAGGGGAGTTTCTGGGTGGAGCCAATAGCTGCAGCATGTTTGCATGTTTTGAATGATATTATGGTATGTTTCAATATTGCTAGAATCGCATTTAATCGTAGGCCTATTAAATCTTATAAGAAACAAAAAAATATAAAAAATGCGGAAAACAACAAAATAAACCTTAGATTGCTAAAGCTGCCCTAAACTTGTAAGATGACAACACTAGTGATGACATATAAATCAAAATGTTACCCTATACGTTGCAAAATCCTACCCAAAATAAATTCTACCAAAGAGGTATTTTCTTAGGGTGACTCCAAGAGAGACTCATCTTGCGATGGCGGCTAATTTAATATAGCATTGGCGGCCAGTGGCCGCCACCACAGGCCGCATCTATAATAATAATAATAATAAATTCGGGCATTTCCACACACGGTCGCCTGACCCCAAACTAAGCAAAGCTTGTGCTATGGCTGCCAGGGACTGATATACATACAATACAATATATCTTTATTGCACACCAAAAACTACATGAAAAACTTAAAAACTAAAATACATTTTTCGGCAGTACAAGGGCGACCTTGTTTGTTTGTTTGTTTGTTGCTTAATTGTATAAGATTTGCACGCAACCTCATCCGACTAAATAGGGATAGAATTCGTAAAGCTATAGGCATTATAACTGGTCACTGTCCCCTAAACAAGCACTTGTTTAATATAGGTGTGACAGACAGCCCTCTATGCAGAGGATGCATGTAAGCGGAGGAAACGCCACGGCATGTGCTTATGGAATGCACGAGCGGGGCCGATCAAAGGGCTCAGATCCTTCAATCCCCATCGTCGTTCCCGGAGGCTTGTAGCGGCCTGAAAAGGTTGCTAACCTTCTGGGAGCACCTGGGTTGGTTGGAGTGAGGGTAAGAGGGGAAAAAGAAAACACACGCACAATGACCCAATCAAGTGGCTGAGTGCGGATAATGCCCCGTCAAACAAACAAACAAAAAGGGCGACCTTGTCGCCTAAAGCGATAAGGACATACATTATTGATTACATACTTAGATATTTTTAAATACATACTTAAATAGATATTAAAACCCAGACATAGAACAAACACACACGTTCATCACATTAATGTTTGCCCTAGGTGGGAATCGAACCCACGCCCCCAAGTTCGGAAGGCAGGTTCACTACCAACTGAGCCACCGAGGCGGTCTCAAAGTCAAAGTCAAAGTCAAAATGATTTTATTCAATTTAGGTATCAAAGATACACTTATGAACGTCAAAGTTATTTAAATAGACTCGACCGCCTTGTTCGGATAAAAAGCCTCTACTCAGAAGAACAGGCAAGAAACTGAGGGGCATTATTTTTTCAAATAATAAATAAATTAGTCTCACAAATTTTGGCTTACAACTATGTAATATCTATAAATATTAGTGGCTACTTGGCGGAAGTGGAAGGCTCCAGACATCTTTATCTTCTAAATAATTCTTAACCTTATAATATCCTCTTTTCATTAATGTAGTTTTTACATGTGATTTGAATTTTCCCTCGGTGAGCCCTGTTATATTTTTCGGGATTTTATTGTAAAAACTAACGCAGTTGCCTAAAAATGACTTTCTTGACTTAGTCAGTCTAAATCTCTGTACAGCTATCCTATCCTTATTTCTAGTGTTATAATTGTGATAGTCACTGTTCAATTTAAATTTATGTAGATTTTTGCGAACGTGCATAATATTTTCAAAGATATATAAAGAAGGTAAAGTTAAAATATTTATTTCTTTAAATAAATCTCTCAAAGATTCACGGGGACCCATTCCGTAGATAGCGCGGACCGCTCGCTTTTGCAAAATAAAAATGGCCTCCACTTCAGCAGCTGATCCCCACAGCAAAATGCCTTATGACATTATGCTGTGGAAGTAAGCAAAGTAAACCATCCGAGCTGTAGCTATATCCGTCAGTTGCCTAATCTTGCGAACCGCATAAGCAGCAGAACTAAGTCTCCCAGACAGAGCACTAATATGTGGACCCCATTGCAGTTTGGAATCAATGCTTATACCCAGGAACACCGTCGCCTTGTCTATGTTAAGTTTATCGCCCTCAAGCATTACGTTTGGTTCTATATATCTAACATTAGGCATGGAAAACTTTAAACACTTAGTTTTTTTTGCATTTAGTAACAAATTGTTCGCAGCGAACCATCTCGAAATAATAGTCAGTACGTTGTTCACATGCACAAGTTCACTATCTTTCCTATCTGTTCTAAAAATAAGAGATGTATCATCAGCAAATAGAACTATGTCTGTAAGGTCCTTAACAATATACGGCAAATCATTTATATACGCCAAAAATAAGAACGGGCCTAAGATAGAACCTTGTGGTACTCCCATTGTAACTAAAGATCCGGAAGATGTGACGCCATTAATTCCCACTTTTTGTTGTCTATCAGTTAAATATGACTCGACAAGATCTAGAGCGATTCCACGAATTCCGTAGTGGTGTAATTTACGGATCAAGGTGCGGTGTTCTACACAATCAAACGCTTTGGAAAGATCACAAAAGACACCGATGGCATCCTGTGAACTCTCCCAAGCTTCCATCACATGCGTAACTAATCGAACTCCCGCATCTGTTGTTGATCTACTTTTCGTGAAACCGAACTGATTTTCGTTTAATATACTGTGTATGTTAAAGTGACACAACAGTTGATTAAGTATAATCTTTTCAAATATTTTACTCAAAGCCGGAAGCACAGAGATGGGTCTGTAATTCGAGGGATCTGACTTACTACCCGATTTGAAGATAGGGGTAATTTTGCTGTTTTTCATTAAATCGGGAAATGTGCCTCTGTCAATACACATGTTAAATATGACCATGAGGTGTGGTGCAATAGTTTCTATTAAAGACTCTAACACTTTTACTGATAATCCCCATAAATCTTCACTAGATTTAACTCTTAAGCTTTTGAAAGTTTTGATAATTTCAGAGATGGAAGTGTATCTGAACCGAAAGTCTGGTATATCCCGCGAGAAGTGTTCTTTTAGAAAAGCACCTGCATCATCTGGAGACGAGTTAAGCGTTTTGGTGGTCTGTCTGGGAAACACCCATAATAAACATATTTAGTTTAATTTACAAGCTCTGTAATGTCATATTTCGCTATATTACCCGACTGCCCAAGGAATGGTTATATTTTTCGCGAGTATCTTGTATCTAAATGCCTTTATTACCTCGTATCTTACAAACGGCTGCATGGATTTCGACAGTGTAGGTATCGTTATATTCGTCCTAAAAACCACCTGTTTTTTTGTAAATTATTTTGGTTACTGAAAAAAAAAACTTTTTCATTTTCAAAAACTCATGTGTCCTTTGATAGGGGTATAAACAAATGGTTGATTTTGGCGAGAAATAGTAAAACGTTAAGAAGAAAAAATTATACACCTATAGAGTAGAGTGCCTATCAAAATTAAATTAAAAGAAGTGGATTTAATAATTAATTAAATATGGATTTGTTTTTTTTTTACAATAATTACTAAAATGGTAAATTTCTTAGGATTTGGCAGCATTATTTCCTGCCTGTGTCACATGACCCATAGTTTATATATAGATTCGAGACTGAGCGGATTTTTTTTTAAATTAAAAGGTTTCTTTTATTATCAAAAGATATTTATTGCGTTTATAAATTCTATAATTAGGTAAATATATATAAACATTACGGATTAAAATATTACTGACGAGGAAATTATTTGGAAGAGGCAGACCCAGGCGCAGGCGCAGCGTCCGCGCCGGCGGGTTTGTCTTCCTCTTCGGACGCCTCCTCCTCGCCGGAAGATTCGTCCTCGTCCTCGTCTTCGGACTCGGAGTAGGAATAGTCTCCTCCCTCTGCACCGCCCTCCTCACCTGCGGGTAGTAGGTAATCTTAGTACAGTACAGTAACATCACTATCTCAATAAAAACTGATCAATTTGATTAATAGCAGCACTGTAGACAATAAAGTTTGCAATTCCTTATTGGCGACAAGCGACAGTGTCGCCGCGCCAATGTCACTGCGACATTATCCTCATAGTCAGAATGTATCTTCATTCAAATAAAATGAAGTAGTGTCGCTTGTCGCCGTCACCGCGCCAGTGTCGCCGTAATCGGAAAATATCAACATACAAATTCTAAGAACTAAGGAAATAATGAATAGGAACCAGTAGTGTCGTGGAGACACTGTCGTCTGTCGCTTTCGCATGTCGTCAGTGACGAAATTGAACTCGACTATTGCTGCGAACGCTTACGAAAGCGTTCATACTAGTTGTTAATACATATCATTTGGAGCAATAGGAACGGCATATCGGCGCTGGCGCTGGCGCGGGTGTTCGCGGCAATAGAGAGGAAGCGGTACTAGCGGCGTCACGAGTACCTGCGTCGTACGAGTAGCCCGAGTAGCCGTCCGCGTCGTCGGCCGCCGCGGCGCCCTGCCGCCCGTAGCGGTGCGAGCGCGCTGCGGACCAACAACACAACTCGTCAACAACACAACTCTCCTGCTCTAACAACTTGCACAACTATAATAATTATGTACTTTTGACACATTTAAAGGGCCTACTACACGGTCCACAGAGGCGCCCGTGGTCGGTGACAGGTAGTGCTGTTTTGGAAGTTTTCTGTAAACCGCCTTCCACACGGCAGTAACCACCAAAGTCACCTCTGTCGGGACGCGGCTGTCGATCGTGTAGCAGGTCCATTAAGCTCAATTTCGTTAGTCGTTAGGGCCCGCATTGGGGGTTCGGGCCGCATGCCATAGCGCCCGCATGTGAGAGCAGTTCTCATTAGCCAATGGGTTCGCATGCGGCGCGCAAAAGATTTGTATCCTCGCATTTCAAAGTCAAAGCTAAAATGTTTTTATTTAAGTGTATCAAAGATACACATAAAAACGTCAAAGTTTAATATTAGACTTGTGACCATGCTATCGGTCAAAGAGGCTTTTGGGCAATACCCACATGCTGTTTAAATGAACCGAGGTATAAATGACAAACTTTCATTAGTCTTTACCCTGCAAGAGTTCTCCGAATGCGGACTGACGACCGATTTATCGACTAATGAAATTGAGTCTGTTCTAAAGAATTGTTCGGGGTGATGTCAGCGACACGTTTTTAACACCGCACTAGCTGCCACTGGGTCACTAATCATAACAATGATCTGTAAAAATGGCACACTGTCCGTTTTACGCGATCTTTTTTTGCCACACACTTACAAAATATGGAATGAGCTCCCACCGGCGATATTTCCGGTCAGTTATAACGTGAGACTCTTCTAAAGGGCTGTCTTAAAATGTTTGCTACATAATAATATCCAATGCCTCCCATACTACAGATATATAGGCAACGGTGAACGCTTGCTGTCAGGCGGTCCATTTGCTCGTTTGAAAACCATGGCGTAAAAAGTACTGCTTTGTTGTGCACAAGTAGTAGTGTAGTATTCCCTTAGCAATAAACGTATCGCCTCGGAGTAGCTACACATTCAAACTGTAGAACTATTCCGAGACTATACGTTTGTGGCTAGAGGGGTGAGTGTGTGAGCGGGCGGGGTACTGACTGGACATGCTGAGGTCGGCGGTGACGGCGGTGGGGTACCCGCACTTGGGGCAGGGCGGCGCCTGGCGGCGGTCGAGGCGCACGCCGCGGCGCCGCACGTGCTCCTCACAGAAGCAGGTCTTGCAGCGCAGGCAGGAGTACTGGCCCAGCCTGTTGCACGACTGGCACTTGTACGTCTCCGACTCCAGCACCTGGCACGAGGCCTGGTGCTCGAACTGGTCGTCCTCGCACAGGAAGCCCGAGCAGAAGCAGCAGCGGAACACGCGCCCGCCGTGCTCCCACACGCCTGCAACGAGCATCACGCTTGTACCACAGCACGATTACTTATTTGCTTGGACCAATCCAGTGGTTTTTCATAAATGAGGCCTCGCCCGCGCGTACAGGGTCGTGGAGGTATGGCATCAAAGCAGATCGAAGTAGGATCGCGCGGCAGGCACCGCCTTCCACTCCTACTTTGCTCCCCTCTGACGCCTTACCTCCGCGTCCGTTTATCGCGCGGCCGAGGACTCATTTAAGCGGTACCATCTTTGATCAAACAAAATACTTTAGCAAATTTAAATAATGTTAATTATATGTATTTGATTATTTTTAATACAATGTTGCTGAGCCTTACCAAATATACAGGGGTTGATGCGGTGCTACTATCTAATCGAAGGGTCCACTATATACATAGTTAAACACCATGAAAATGGCTATAAATATGTCTAATTATAATAGTGCTAAATACAGCTGTTAGCTGGACCATCAGTTCTAGAAAATGGCACCCAATATTACCTCTCTCACACTCTAGACAGACTGCGTCCATGAGCGGGCAGGTGCAGGCGTGTGAGTTGAGGCACTTGCGCCCGTGGCACACCCATGCCTCACAGTAATCACAGATCGCACCCTGTAAGATAAACATCATTTTACAGTTTTATTATCACAATTTTATTGTAGATCCAAGCCCTGAGTCTATGATCAAGAGGTTACATAAAGAAACCTCTAAAATCAAAACTGGTTGAAAAGAAAATGTCTTAGCAAAATGGCCACCAATTTTTGTATTGGCTTTTAAACATTATTATCCATTCTTCAATTATATGCAGTGTGAACAATAATGAGTTTATTTATCTGTACACTGTATTTTGATTATTGTATTGAGTTACACAATTTATTTAATGTGAATAATCAAGAACACATGCTGTTGCTCTTACTAAGTAAACACTGCAATCTTCATGCCCACTTGCACTAAATATAACAATTGCCTAAATCCTTGCTTAACTAGTTTAATTCACCCCTAGCTAGCTTTTACTGAATATTTTTTATTCTAACCCTTAGCCATTCCTTGTGAGAATCTTAACTTCATGCCTGATAAGCTAATAAGCTAAAAGTAGTTTAAAACTTGTTTAAGCAAGGACTTCTTAGCAAGACTTAAGCAAGGAGTATAAAACTTGTTTAAACAAGGCAATTCCTATATTCCGTGCTAGTGGTCATCAGAGTCATAATGGATTAAGCCTCTGCTACAAACTTTCTTACCTCATATTCCTTATAGAATAGCAGAACAGTATTTTATTTAATGCAATCTCTTAGCATTCATTATTTATGACGCAAAGTAATAGACCTTAAATACATTTCTGCTGTATTTTATAATGAAAATTATTTCACTACACAAATTGGAACTTTGAAAAGCTGAAAGAGATTCATTTTATTTTTCAGCAACAATGGAAACTTTTATCTTTAATTTGTTATTATTACAACTGGAACAATGCTTATTTTGACTAGTTTCCCTTTGGAAGCCTCAGGCACCACAGTGCTGCTTAAGAAATTACATGCACAAGGCAACTGTGTGTTGCATACATTAGGTCAATCTTTTAGATTTTTGAAATTCTAGGTAAATTTTTGGAAATTAAATATTTTGCTGACTGTAGCAGTCTATAGAGACCCCTGACAGGTTATGAGTAAAAAACAGAGTCATTTGCATCATCACCCTTATCCTTACATTGCCATATAAGACATTTAAGGCCTAATTTGAAGCTGTTGCATTGTAATGGCCACAAACTATTTCATTTAAATAAGTACTATTTATGTTTGTTTTAGCTTCCCTGGCCTAGCTCACAGTAGATGTCGTCGTAAGACCGAGAAGAACGAGAAGTAGAATATTAAGAATGCAGTAAGAGAGTAAGCCTGGTTCTTACCACCATGCCGAGGCCAGTGGTGTAGACGCCAGGGTGGCGCACCACACAGTCGCCTGACTTCAGCATGCATTTCACTTTGCCGCAGTGAGCACACGTCGGCAGCCGCTGTAGTGCTGAGCAAAAGTAGCAAAACGCGCGGCTCTTCTGTTTCCTGCACAGACATCATACAGAAGCTTGTTATAGATTGTCTCGATCTCGGGAAAGTGGAGACAACGTGGCAACACGCCGGCGACAGCCGAGGAAGGGCGATGTGCGGAGTATTTACTTCTGGCACTTGTCGCATTCCATAGGCACGTTGCACGGGTGCTGCGCGAGATCGACGTGCTCACGCGCCGTGCGGATCTCTTTCTGTCGCAGCTTCTGCTTCTCCGCCTTCTTGCGCTGACCGGTCTTCTTTTTAGGCATTTTAGAAGACTACTAAACTATTGTTAGTATGTTAAACCGGTATTTTTACTGTAGAAAGTATTATTTTCAAAAGAAAACGTATAAAATATTTTTTTCTATTAAATTCTAATTACGGTGTGAATTCTTATGAGTATGAAGCGAAATCGACACAGTCAAACTCCCAATTGACAGTGACATTGACAACTTTGACACTGATCAGCTGATGCTAATGACACAGACAAATCAAAACGGAGATTAGAATTTATTACCAACTTCGCTAGTCTTTTCGTTTTAGACTAAAATTTAATTTAAATCTGGCAATACATTGTGATTTTTAATCACAGAGGGAGTTTTGGCGGGAACCGAAAAGATGGTGTCGTGTTTTTGTATTATTTTCTAAAACTTGTGATTCTTCGAGTGTTAAATTGTAATAATGGTGGATTATTAACGTTTACCGGTTCGTCAACGTGCACGAGTGTGGGCAAATGATACAAACATCGCGAAACGCGATTTTTCGTGGTCTCTACAAAACTTCACTTAAAGTTTCAGTAAAGTATCCATAACTTTACTGGAATGGGAAAGGGGAGGGATTCATCGTCTTCATCATCACCTCATCATCATCATCCCATCATCTGTTACTGAAGGAAAAAATATTACTAAGAATCCGACTGAAGGACGAGTATCCATGGTCATGAATAAATTAATAAAAAAAAAAAAAAATTTAATCACAAAGGAGTTTTGGCGGGAACCGAAAAGATGGTGTCGTGTTTTTGTATTATTTTCTAAAACTTGTGATTCTTCGAGTGTTAAATTGTAATAATGGTGGATTATTAACGTTTACCGGTTCGTCAACGTGCACGAGTGTGGGCAAATGATACAAACATCGCGAAACGCGATTTTTCGTGTTCTCTACAAAACTTCACTTAAAGTTTCAGTAAAGTATCCATAACTTTACTGGAATGGGAAAAGGGGAGAATAGAATAGAATAGAATAGAATATTTTTTATTGTGAAACTGTGTAGGTACAAGGTGGTATGTGTAAATATTAGTAACAACAGTTTTGCTCATAACGAACATACAATAATTTAACTAGTGTAATCTAACTAAACTTAATGAGCTTAAAAATACTTATTTTTAATAAGAACAGCAACGTAAGGACAAATTAAGCAATTATCACTAAAACGTAACATTCACTCGTCAAAATATTCTTTTATACTGTAGAATACTTTATTTACTAACCAATCTTTCAAGATAAGTTTAAATTTATTGCCTTTTAACATTTTAAATTCGAGAGGTAGGTGATTATAAACTTTTATGGCTTTAATATAGGTACTATTGTAGTACATAGCATTATTGACTTGTGGGATACACATGTTAAATTTATGTTTAATTCGTAGGTTATCAGCTCGATTCGACTTAACATTGAAGTAGATTGCTTCATTATTTTTTACAAATAAGCACAGTTCTAGTATATAAAGACTAGTTAAAGTTAGAAACTTATTGACTTTGAATATTTGGCGCACTGTATCTATCTATATTTCTTAGTTTATATATACTTCGCAGGCATTGTTTTTGCAATCTAAATGTGGTTTCAACATCAACGGAATCTCCCCAAAATATGATGCCGTAACTAAGCTGCGGGTAGACATAGCCGTAGTATGCGCTTATTGCTATCGATTTTGATGCTATACTGCTAAGGACAGATAAAGAGTATATGTATTGTGTTATTCTACTATTTATTTTATTTACATGAGTTTTCCAATTTAGGTGATTATCTAACGTTACTCCCAAAAAATTAGTTTCGTTGATTTTGTTGACATTATTTCCGTTATATAAAATATTAAGATTTAAAGGAGCGGTCTTATAGTTTCTAAATTGCATGATGCTAGTCTTAGCAATATTTACTTTCAAGTAGATTGATTGAGGGGTTCATCGTCTTCATCATCACCTCATCATCATCATCCCATCATCTGTTACTGAAGGAAAAAATATTACTAAGAATCCGACTGAAGGACGAGTATCCATGGTCATGAATAAATTAATAAAAAAAAAAAAAATTTAATCACAAATCAAAATTTATCCTTGTGCGCATCTTTGTGATAAGCTGCTGATAAGGATAAAATAAAAATCATCAAAACAAACAACTTATTTTTGTTATTGCGCTGAGACGTCGTTTGAGAAATCATCTTTCGTTCTTTTACTTGTTTTTGTTTAGTCGTGTTGCGCAGTTATCGTGGTAGCTATCTACGCCATTACAATAATGATCTCTCCTTCGGCTTGGGTAAGTGGATCCCTGCTAAATTAAATTACAAGTAAAAATACTTTTTTAACTATTGTTCATAAATCTCACAGTGTGTTCAAGTGAAGTAACGTCATTGCTCACTTGCGGTTTAATCTTTCGTGATATACCAATTCCAAATAAGTAACTGCTTCTCTTTAGTTTTGTTTATTTAATTTTACAAACCTAGCAGTTTCCTCTATCTTTTGTGTTATAATATGTTAATAATAAAAGCAAATCGAAGTTATAATACCGCTGTGAGACGCAAGTTGACGCGTTCGGGTTAACAATGAAACAATTTTTATTTTGTAGAAACATTTGCCCTAAAATTAATTACCAGCGGGCTCCAAACTAGGCGTAAAAGCCTGTGTCTTGGGACTCTGGGATGCGGGTGTACTGGCTAGAGTTACCCTAATATTTACTTACAATACAATACAGACACATTAGTCTTTGTCTGCCTAGTATAGTTTTATTATGTAATGTATATTATATGTGAGTATATAAGAGTAGAGATGCCGTTGGTTGGTGGTTGCAGGTGAAGCGACTGGGGGTGGGCGGGCAGTTGGCGCCGTTCTTCAAGTGCGTTTGCGTGTACTTCGTGGCGCTGGGTGTGGCGGGCGAGGGCGCTCCGTCGGCCGGCGCCGCAGCCTGCAAGTGCGCGCCCGTGCTGTGCCTGCTGGCCGCGCTCGCCTGCCGCGTCGCCTCGCTGCCGCACCACAAGTCAGTTTCTCACTCCACACTTCACCCGCTGTCATAGTTCAGGCTAGGTCATATTCAGGGTTTAATAATATCAAACAAAGACTTACAGGGTACAGCTGCTGCTGATAAGATATTAAGTTCATCACACCAACAACCTTAGAGGTGGTAAAATGTCTAGGGAGTGCCTCTGTCATTCTGCAAAGATAACAAAGCAAACAAAAGTTGTCCGACAACATAGAATATGTAATGGCAATAAGTATTTTACAATAAACATTGTTATTGTAATCTCTTTCGTATATAATCAGCAATCTCTTTGACTGGAAGGTCAATGCCAGCATGTTGATAAGATAAAGGACGTCATTGAAGAAGTCATCGAACAGCTCTAAATAGCATTCGACCCTCGGCCCCGCCTTCGTCAGCCTCGTACAAAGTCACACTGTTACAAAAAATTTTTCTTTATTTTGGTTACTTGCTTATTTTTACCACAGGATTGTACTCGGTTTTTACACATTAATTATCAATAAACAATAATACCATTTAACCATCGGTGGATGAAACAGTCCATATTGTCAGTGTACCGGGTGGTAAGTAAAGCGCGGTGCGGTTGCGTCAGACGGCGGTACGGCGTGCTGGTGTGCGTGGGGCTGGCGCTGTCGGCGCTGGGCGACGCGCTGCTGGTGTGGCCGGCGCGGCTCGTGGCCGGCATGGCGGCCTTCGGCGGCGCGCACGTGGCCTACACGGCCGCGTTCGGCTGGCGGCCGCTGCGCGCGCGCACGGCGGCGCCGCTGCTGGCCGCCGCCGCCGCGTACGTGGCGCGCGTGCCGCCGCCGCCCGCGCTGCGCCTGCTGGTGCCGCTGTACGCGCTGCTGCTGGCCGTCATGGCGTGGCGCGGCGCGGCGCGCGGCGGGCCCGCGGCCGGCGGCGCCGCGCTGTTCCTGCTGTCCGACGCCGTGCTCGGCTACAGCCTGTTCGCCGGGCCCGTGCCGCACAAGCAGGTGAGCGCGCCCCGGCCGGCCCGGCGCGGCGCCGAGGCTCGTCTCACGTGTCGTGTGTCCGCAGGTCATCGTCATGTCCACCTACTACATGGCGCAGCTCGGCATCGCGTACAGCGCGCTGCGCGAGCCGCGCGACGAGCCCGCCCCCGCGCCCCGCGCCGCCCCCGCCCCCGCCCCCGCCGTGGCCCCCGCGCCGGTCGCCTGAGCCGCTCTCCGCACTACGTCACGTCTTCCGCCAAGTGTTCGATCCGTTCACTTCCCTGTTATACCGCGACACACCATGCCGCATGATGATAGTGATGTAACGAATGTTTATTATTCGAGTACTCGGTTAATATTCGTTACATCACCAGTCCGTTCGTAACGAATTCGGCTCGCAGGATTTTTAAAAGCTCCACTGAAGTCCACTGAAACTCAAACTGCGCTTCCTTTCCCTGAATGATGCGATGGAGTGTGGGGCGTGTGTGCCCCGGGAGAATGCTCGCCTTTATTTTACGATGTTCCAAATGTAAATGATGTAATTCCAAAGAAACGACACCGTACCGTGTAAGGTATTAGCAGCACGAGACCAGCAAGTGCCACCCCGGCTGCTCGTGAGGCAGTCCCGGCGAAGGCTCCGTGTCTCGCGCCGGCCGGAGTGAGGTTCCTCACTTTTTAAGGAGTGTCTATATAATGAGTACATTAGAGTAAGCATACATTTTGTAATCTTCCTTGTAGTGTTAAGTTATAATCTATCTGTGTTATTATCATGTCATTGGATATAACTAGGATAAGGGTTTTGGAATAGTATTCGATAGACTTTAGAGTAGATCTGTACTTTGAGTAGGATATATTTTATATAGTAGTTTATAACGATCGTTTACTGCACTCGTTCGGAGGTTGCGGGACGCACAACGTCCGATAGAGTTGGATGTAATTACACTGTGATATCATTGGATACTGGCTCTTGTTGTTCTATTTTTTTTTACTTATATTAAATCGGCCGACATTTTGTTTTTATACAGACTTATGGAGTAATGAATCTATTTTATTACTTATTATAGTATTTGTGCCAAACGCATCCGTTTGATTGTTTTTAATTGGATGAAGACGGTTAGTTACCTAGCGCCCGGCGTCGGCGATGCGCGGCGCCTAGAATTGTCGTGATGCCAAATTAAGTTCCTATAAAAAATAATTATTTGTTGCTAATAAGCTCGATTCACAATACTCCGGGCTCGGACCCTTGCGTTATGTTTTCATTAGGAAATTTTCGAATGCACTTTCCTTTTTTTTTCGTAGTATGCACTGTAGTGTACGACACAGGGCCTCATTGCAAGGTCTAGGCCCGGCCGCCGGAAGGCTCGCAGTAATGTGCAACGAGTATTATTGGGTCAGTATTTGTGCGCCGCCGCAGTTCGGCGCCGGGTCGTGAACATGTTGACTAGATACATAGCAGTCATTTCTTTTCTTAATAATATTTAAGCGATCTTAGAACATTATCCTCCTTCTGGAGCGGTCAGGTGAGTTGAGAAAAAATTGTTTTCAAGCTTCGAGCTTCTATATGTATATTTACAGAGAATACTTCCCTATTTACGTCTATTTATATTTAGACACAGATTTCTTCCTATAGATGCCACTTGTAACTAGCTATCAAAAGATATTGGTTATCATATCACCCAGTTTAGTGGCTAGGGCAAATAAATAGTTATGTAACGTACCTGTTCTTTCCAATAAATAATATTGATTGTGGGGGTTGAAATAAATCGTTCAATTGATTTGCTGAAGGTGACACTCAACCAATCCTAGCAGTGAGACAATGCGACTGAATCCTAAAGATGTACTTTGACTAAATATGGTTGTGCGCTTACATCGTCCTGAGTGCGTTATCCATAGGGGTGATCTGTGTCTTAGAACTTTCAGTTAAGTCGGTCCCCACAGAACTATGACAGGCCAACCGATATTCGGCAGCTGGTAAGACTGAGCACCATAGATTTCTAAAAATATTCCTGCATTAGTTATTATGATTATATTTACTTCTAAGTAGAATTAGCGTGAACTGTTTCCAAATCAGAGATTTTACTGAGTTTAAATTATTCTTTAACATGACGTGATTCAGATCGGAAAACTCGAAAAAAATTGCACTAAATGTTCTGAATATAAATTAGCAATAGTTTGATAAGTTACCGATCGCATATAGGAGTGAAGATAGTCTGCAACACACAAGCGTCTAGTGCGCCTTGGCCTCAGCTTCCATAGTAGGTAATGTTATTGAAGCATGGAATATGAAATTATTGGAGCATCTACTGGAAATAGTCTACGTATAATTGTCGTTTCGTTCTATAGTAGAACTCTCACCAGGCTGTCGTCAGATGTCTTACTCGTGTGTACGCACCCTTAGCACCATGTATCTAGACTAGATTATGTGTAGGCCTATATCACACACACACGTTAACTCAACACGCGGTCAAGTAGTAGCGGTGAGAGCTTCGCGTCCATTGAGTCGGAGTCGGAGCGTACGAGGGTACGGACCTGTTGCTCTGTATTGTTTTCTCTGGCGGAGACTTGGCGACCCAGTGCACGCAGTAACGTAGAAATCAATACAAACATGAATTCCGTACACTGCGTACGCTCAGTGGCCCTATTCGGAGATTTGAGATTTTCATCTCACCTTTTTTCGTCTTTGTTGCTCTCGTTTGAAACGTCATAGGTGTGAGAGTGACCAAGATAAAATCTCATCTCATCTCACGCGCAGGAATAGCCCCCCAGATTCCGACACAGTGGAGTCGTAGCTTTAGAATCTCTTCCAATGTGACGTTTGGTGAATGCACATAGGATTGCACGATTTTGATCTCTACCATAAAATAAACTAAAGATACACATATCTCTACGTAAATACTGTTTTAAGTGTTTTTTATCAGAACCAAATAATATAGTGAGCTCTGGACCGGAGATCAGAAGGCCGACTCTGTACTTCTCTACATACCTACTACAGGGCGACAAAATCTAAATATTTATGTAAAAAAAATCATTGACAAAACACCAAAGACCATACATGTATCATCTAACATCACCACACCGGCACCCTTACCATGATTTTTGATAGTTGCATACGTAAACTGTTTTCGTTTGGCTCCCCACAGTTCACTGCATAAAGCGCGCCTGGCGGAAACGTTAAGGAACTAGGTTAAATGTATGAGCCAGACGAAAACGAAAAAAGTTTTCGCTTACTATCGAAAGTCGCGGTAAGCCCCCAGTTTCAGTCGGTATGCTAGGTTCTGTTCTCTGCTGATGATGCAGTTTATTCCGTCTCGTCGCACGACGAGCCACCTTGTATTTAATTTTTGTATTTTTCTTTTGTATCGGTGAATGTATGTAGATGATTTTAAAAGGCTTGTACTTTTAGATGTGAATATATTGAATGTTGCTCTGTTTATTCGTATTTTACTAAATGTTATTCTTGCATAGTGTTATATATAAGTTATACAATACACATATTCAAGATTATCTACGCTGTTTAATTTTACCCAATTATGATGTGCCCGCATCCTATACTTTGCATAAACCAACTTAAAAATACCTAATAGATTAGAACAAAAAGACAGTCATTACAAAAATAATTAATTGTATTAAAATATACTTAGATAAACTTAATTACTGTTAAAATAACAAGTTAACAAACACGTATGAACAATACATTACAACAAGGCTTGTTTACAGATGAGGCTACGGTCAACCTGCGACTCACGCGTGCGGGGCGCGGGAGCTTGTACAGCGAGACCGAACATACAGAGACGACTCGCGTCGCTGTAGTCGTCGCGTAGCTCTGTATGTATCCAGACGCGCGAGGAAAACAATCCAAATAGGATCACTTCGCCGATTCGCTGTGTAAACGAAGTGATCATATTTTAAAATTTTCTCGCGAATCTCTGGTGCCGGAGCTAAGGGTCGGTTCAAACCGAACATAAAAATGCTCGAGCAATTTGTTGTCATTGAAAAATGAGCTAATCGCATAATGTCAACAGAGAAGTCAGCCTGAACCGACCGCGAGGCACGCGTGCGACGCTCGCTGCACACGTGGCCGACGCGCCGCCGCGCCGGTTTGGCCGTACTCATACTACATACTTCAACAGTTATAGCAGCTAGCTTATTTAGACAAGGGCTGCGGCTGCAACGCTAGGGCTGCTTACAGGCCGTTCGAACTATCGTGTAAAGCCAGCTCCAAACGATTACCGCGAAAGCACCGACACGCCGCGCCGTTCCTATTGGTTAAAAAGCTTTTTTTTTAAATGTAGAATAGGTCGGCGTTTGACCACCAACTCGCCTGATGTTAAGCGACGCTGTGGTCTAAGATGGAGCACGACGACCTATAAGGTACTTATTCACTCTAGTCTTGAAGTTTTGTAGAGTGAACAAGTACAAAGACGGCAGTTGAGCGAGACGCTACAAGTGCGCCACTGCTCAGACCCGTCTTAGGAACGGTTACACCGGACTACATCCCGAAACACGACTAGGTAATTTCACGGCATGGCTTGGTCCGGTGGGTGGTAACTAATTTAACCAATAGGAACACGTTCGCAGCAACAGTTTGGAGCCGGCTTTTCGGACTTACTTAGTAAATTCTGTATCACATGAAATGCGCAATTTCATAAAAGTTTTCATTGACATAAATACTCTTAAGTATATGCAGTAGCTCGACAGTTTCAAATCATGTATTTTTTCATATTTTAATGTCAAGCATATTTATAATCTATAAGCCACTTTATACACTATAAATATATAAAACTGAAGATCCTAGCACACTTCAGTGGAGACTCATTTTCAAATGGCAAATTCCATTGAAAGTAAAACAAACGTAGCTGTCGAAGTTCCGATCATTTACATAGATGGAGACGAACACTGCGACCGACTCGTCCGCGGTGAGTCGCGCGAGCCGCCGGCGCGACTTGCGAACAAAGCTTGCAGCTCGTTTGAGAAACGGCCGGTGTTTACTGCACGTAATGGACTGTAATATCTTACCCATGATCCGACAAGGTCTAGCGTCCCGGGAGTTGTCACCCGACTTCGTCACTCCTCGTCTCTCTCGAACATGTAGTAATTAACTTATCCCGGTCTTGCTTCTTATGCATCGGTCGACATTACTGCGTCTCATCCACGTGACCTTTTTAGTCTCGGAGCGCTCTACCCGGGGCGTACACGGGAGAGTACGGGGGAGTATATTATTGTAACACGACGAATTAATAAACGTGATTGAATTTGCGTGCAATACAAAAATAATGTACAAAACATTAATGTCATGTTAACTTCTAGAGGCGTTTATAAGTCGACATCGGTGGACAAAGCAGCCGGCCTGGCATGTAGGTCGCGACGAAATTTTCGTCTTTCAGTTTCTTGCCTGTTCTTCTAGATAGTGTTTTTTTTTCCGAACAAGGTGGTAGACTAATTTTGATAACTTGCCGTTTATGTATATCTTGGGTACCACACAGACATAATAATATATCAACAGGAATAAAAATAATATGATCCAGTATAGTACATAAGTGTAACATGACTGCCTCGGTAGCTCAGTTGGTAGTGAACCTGCCTTCTGAGCTTGGGGCGTGGGTCGATTCCCACCTAGAGCAAACATTTATGTGATGAACATGTGTTTGTCAACCCGATTATTTATGAATTAAAGTACTGTACTGTAGACTGACTGTAGACCCAATTGACTGAAGACATTGGATTAAATTTGCCAACTGTTTATATCGAGACAGACGTATATTTACACAATGGCATAATAATATACTCTGCCAGGTATGGTAAGAATATAATATATATTCCGGTCACGTGGGCAACACGTAGTGACGTCAATCGATGCCTATATATACAAACAACACCGAAATAGGTCGTTTACAAAAAGTTTGAAAGAGACGGATGACGATGACGAGTGACATCATTACGTGTTTGCTCCCAGAATGCCAGACCTTGTTTTTTTGGATCATGCATTTACACATCGCCTTGTCACGTTCTCACACGACAAAAATAGGTAAGAAGATTTAGTCGCGTCCATGCGTGCTCGTCCTGCCGATGCAGTATAGCGTCAGTTCGCGCACGTCCCGCTCGCACCGGCGCGCCGCGCGGCGCTACTCGCGGCGCAGGTTGTCGAGGCGCGCCTGCAGGTCCGCGTCGGCGTCGGACAGCGCCGCGCCGCCCCCCCGGCCGCGCGGCGCTACTCGCGGCGCAGGTTGTCGAGGCGCGCCTGCAGGTCCGCGTCGGCGTCGGACAGCGCCGCGCCGCCCCCCCGGCCGCGCGGCGCTACTCGCGGCGCAGGTTGTCGAGGCGCGCCTGCAGGTCCGCGTCGGCGTCGGACAGCGCCGCGCCGCCCCCCCGGCCGCGCGGCGCTACTCGCGGCGCAGGTTGTCGAGGCGCGCCTGCAGGTCCGCGTCGGCGTCGGACAGCGCCGCGCCGCCCCCCCGGCCGCGCGGCGCTACTCGCGGCGCAGGTTGTCGAGGCGCGCCTGCAGGTCCGCGTCGGCGTCGGACAGCGCCGCGCCGCCCCCCCGGCCGCGCGGCGCTACTCGCGGCGCAGGTTGTCGAGGCGCGCCTGCAGGTCCGCGTCGGCGTCGGACAGCGCCGCGCCGCCCCCCCGGCCGCGCGGCGCTACTCGCGGCGCAGGTTGTCGAGGCGCGCCTGCAGGTCCGCGTCGGCGTCGGACAGCGCCGCGCCGCCCCCCCGGCCGCGCGGCGCTACTCGCGGCGCAGGTTGTCGAGGCGCGCCTGCAGGTCCGCGTCGGCGTCGGACAGCGCCGCGCCGCCCCCCCGGCCGCGCGGCGCTACTCGCGGCGCAGGTTGTCGAGGCGCGCCTGCAGGTCCGCGTCGGCGTCGGACAGCGCCGCGCCGCCCCCCCGGCCGCGCGGCGCTACTCGCGGCGCAGGTTGTCGAGGCGCGCCTGCAGGTCCGCGTCGGCGTCGGACAGCGCCGCGCCGCCCCCCCGGCCGCGCGGCGCTACTCGCGGCGCAGGTTGTCGAGGCGCGCCTGCAGGTCCGCGTCGGCGTCGGACAGCGCCGCGCCGCCCCCCCGGCCGCGCGGCGCTACTCGCGGCGCAGGTTGTCGAGGCGCGCCTGCAGGTCCGCGTCGGCGTCGGACAGCGCCGCGCCGCCCGCCCCGGCCGCGCCGCCCGCCCCGCCCGCTAGCGCCGCCGCCGCCGCCGGCGTCTTGCCTGCCGACGATGCTCACTTTTACTTACACGTTCCTCCCGGGCCGCGCCGACTTGGCCTTAGTGCGAACCGGCCGAGGCGAGGCGGAGAGATTCAGAACAACACATATACGTTTTAAACTAAACTTTAAAATGTATCACATTTAAGATTTTTTATCCGCGGCGTCGCTCGCTTTTGATAGGCTATGGCCTGAGTGTTTGACACACTCTAAGGGTAAAATAATTGTTGAAATTGGACCCCAAGTTTCGTTACAAACACACTAATCTTTCCTCCTTGTAATATTGGTGTAGATGTATTAAAATATCTCAGGGCACCTTGACATCTCGCCCCATGGCGCTCGCTAAAATGTATCTTTGGCATGTTATTTTCAAACATATAACATACATTTCAAAGTTTAGTTTAGTGTTATATTATTACGTTCTCAGTGTCTTCACCGCGCTTCGGCCGATGTGCGCTGGCCCTTAGATTACGGCATCACTTTGGCTGTATTAAGCCAAGACGGCGACAAGTCCAAGCAATTAAACTCTATTCCTATTGTAATTTATCCTACCAAGTGCATGATATACGATTTTTCTATATTCAGCTAAGATTTTTTTGGATGAAACTAATATTAATTACACTATTTACACATTATAAACGCGAACCTTTAGATGGATTTTTGATACTCGCGTCAGAACGGGTGAACCAGATCTGGATGAAATTTGGCAGAGAGATAAATATAATTTGGAATAGCACATAGAATACTTTTTAACCGCGGGGTGTACAATATATTGGTGTAATGCTCACCCGCTACAGATAGGGAGCCCGAGGCCTGCGGGAGCCCGGAGAGCTGGTCGTTGAGCTGCAGCCCGAGCTCGTCCAGGATCTGAGACACCACCGCGTCGCTGCAAGGACAGAGGGAGACTGATCAGCTGCACACACTTTGCTCATTACACGCACTACGCGGTCTCACTGAATGCCAAGTGGCGTACTTTGGGAGTGGCTTATGTCGAGCAGTGGACAAACATTACAGATGAGCCACGCCGACACGCTCGCCCCGCGCAGGGAGCGCTCGCGCACGCGCCGCGCGCTTCCTCCCGGTGCGACTAGTGCGGTGCAGTGCGCGGGGTGAGCGCGGGTTTGGCACAAACGCGTATCGCCTGAACGCAGCCTTACAAATACGTGCTTCACCCGTTCGTCGCCGTCACACTGCCGCAGACCTTCGCCCAAAGTACTAACTGAGGTAAAAGGTAGGTGTCGTGTTACCTCTCGTCCTGGTCGTCGTCTCCCTCCATGGCTTCATCAATAGAGTCGTTCATCATCTCTTCCTTCATATCCATTATCTCCGACTGCTTTTCAAACTCCTGCAATATGGGAAGAGACTTGTTTGTTGGTTTTCAAACAAACAAACTTAATGGAAAGAGACATGTACTATTTACACATTGCTGGGCGTGTTAATGCTTATTAACACATTCATGGTCTAGCGATTATATCTATACAGCGATTAAGTATATCTATTGTCACGAATTCTTATCACCATGACGTGAGCATGCCAGACATGCTTTCCGATTATCATAGATAACTCAAAGATTTGGGTATATTTCTCATATTGAAAGCACAGAGCATAAACCTTATTACTTATATAGGGTATTGCTGAGTAATACTCGAAAACAGGGGTGTTCCGAAACCGCAGTTGCCTTCTTAATATAGGCTCTAAGAAAACTCTATTAGCTATTTTTTTTTTTTTGACAACAGTCAGTCAACCAGTCAGTCAGTCAAGACTTTAAATTTTATATATATACGTATATTGACTGCCTCGGTGGCGGCTCAATTGGTAGTGACCCTGCTTTCTGAGTTTGGGGGTGTGGGTTCGATTCCCACCTAGGGCAAACATTTCTGTGACGAACATTTGTGTTTGCTCTGTCTGGGTGTTAATTATCTATCTAAGTATGTATTTATAAATATATATGTAGTATATCAGTTTCTAGCAGCCATAGTACAAGCTTTGCTTAGTTTGTGGTCAGGTGACCGTGTGTGCAAAATGTCCCGAGTTTATTATAATAAAGCATCCACTATACCTAAACAAGTTGGGCACTGAGGTACTTGATAAACTTGTCCACATTTTTCATGATTGTCAACCAAACCAATTTTTTCCTGATGCTCTATTATGATACTGTTTCTTTACGAAAAAAAGGGTGGAGTAAGTGTGGACCTGCAGAATCTTCTGTATCTGCGGCATGTTGAGTTGGCGGTTCATGGTCTGCATGGCGCGTGTGACGCCCTTCATGGCCTGCGCCATGGTGCTCTGCGACTTGAGGGTCTGGATCTTGAGGGCGACGGCCTGGATGTTGGCCTTCATCAGCATGAACTTGCGCACGTAGCGCCGCGTGCGCACCAGGTCTTTCGCCATTATCTTTACCGCATCCTAAAAAATATTTGGACATACTTACTTGATAATTAATTCTCTGGTGCATTGAGCAAAAGTGGGTCTTGGGCTTAGAGTTAAAAGAAAGCTATTGATTTTATCGCCAGTCGTCGGATTACACGAAATTACTTTCAATAAACAGAAATTTAGCAAAAAAATGGACGTGGTTTTCATACATTAGTCTACACTTAGTTAATTATTAGTCTTTGTTGGTGGTGAAATTGGTGAAATCGGCTCTAAGTTGTATGTGAGTAATTCCTGTTTTATAATCTTAAAAAAAATCCAACACTTTCTGCAAAATTTCTCTAACATAGAGTGGTAGCTGGAGATTGAGGAAGAACATCAGATTTGAAAGCAGTGTCAAGTCTAACATCATCAGTAAGACAAAAACTCTTGAAACTTTTGCTAGCCAGGACATCTACTGTGGTCTTATTCTTATTCAATATGGGGATGACAAATCATGCATTGCTTCTCACCAGGTAACATTATATTAGTACATCACTGGAGTGGTACAGTGGCCCTGGTATCTGGCTATGGTATTTCCAGGAACTGGTTTAGCTCAGATAGATGCTGGTTAATGGTGAAGCACAATACAACTAATATTATAGAAGAACATAGACTATGACATCCAAATTAAAAAAATATACATCACTGAAGCACATATTTATAAAAGTTTGCTTGCTAAATACTGTATTTATGAATCCGTTAGGACTCTTTTGTAGACTGACCATTTGTCCCTCCTTGGCAAGTTTCTTAATGTCGTTGATGACTTTTTTCTCCTGCTGCTCCATTTTCATGCGCTCGCGGTCGAGATCACGCATCGCTTTGTTGAGCGCGCGTTGGTTCTTGCGAAGCATCTCATCTGGCGTCATACGATGCCCAAAAAGCCACTCCATTCTTACTGCTGCTTGATTGCCCTGCCACACAGATTCAACACAATGTAAACAAAAAGTTACTTAACAACTTTTCTAGAGGCAGTTTACTAAAGGGTTATTATTATGAGTTTCACGGTAACAAACTCTTTAGCCGGTGCCCGATGTAATAGTAGTTTATCTTACCTTAAGAAAATAATATTTATTACAATAATTCTTAAATCACACTTTTGGATGATGATTCACCACTTGATAGTCCACCTGATAGTCGAGGTCAAATAAGTTTGTAACAAAGGTTCGTGGTATTATTTACAATACAATCTATAAACGAAATTGACTGTAGGTAAACATGAAAACTGAGGAAATTAACTTTTTTACAGAATCAGAGAAAAACAAAAGCTCCTTGCTCTTGTTTTCATTTCGTTTTACTTCGCATCTTCACAATTTTCGCAAACAAAAAAGCAAGAAGTAAATATTGTGCAATAATTGTGATATAATTGTGCAATATTGTGCAAAAAGCAATAATTGTGAAGTGTCTCTTGTGTCTGGGGGGCTATTCCTGCGCGTGAGATGAGATGAGATTTTATCTTGGTCACTCTCACACCTATGACGTTTCAAACTAGAGCAACAAGGACGCAAAATGGTGAGATGAGAATCTCAAATCTCCGAATAGGGTCCCTGGACAAAACAACGAAAATTGTCTATTGTTTCGAGAATCGATGAAATTTTTTAGTCGATTATTTTAGTACATCAATTTGCCACGGATAATAAAACTGTAAAGTTGTCAATGTCATTTCAATTGATTTGTCATTGTCAATTTCAAAGATCAATTCAATCAATCACAAATTCAAAATTTTAGTTCGATTCGCGCGTGGATTTACGTTAAAGATAAATCGCTCATTTTACTCATTTAATTCAAGTTATCAAAGGACATTATTTAGGTTAGGGGAAAAAGGTTAATATTTTTATCCAAAGCTACGCTTCTCGGAGGTTAGAAGCCTTGGGACCGGCTGCGACGGAAGTAAGAACTTAAAACTATTAAATTGCTGACTGGTAATCGAAATAGGCTTCGTTTCGACAATTTACAGCACGGTATATAGAGCGTACACTAGGTGCCAAAATAAAGCGCTACCGTGTAGTTGCTTCTGGCCAGACTCCTTCCGCACTTAGTATAGTGAAATCGGCTCGGCAACCCAGAGTTGTCATGCTAGCTTGAATTTGAAATAACATGCCGGGTGACGGGTCTATATTAGTATCGGCGTCCTACCATCTAGACCCCGACGGACACTGACCAGAGACCCGACGAAATACCCCTAAAACCCTGAAGGCTGCAGTGGAAGATCAGTGCTGTTGATTAAACAGCTTAGGCTGAGATGAAGCCTTTTTTGAAACACATAGGCACCTAAGTATAATTCTTATATAAAAAAGTACTTTATCTATTACTTTAATCATTTATTTTATTAACTGTATGTGTTTCAAAATAAATTTCTTTCTTTCTTTTCTTTCTAACAACAATAGCATGGAAAATGAGGTGGCCCCTGGTTCTGGATGTTATCTAAGTGACAATACTACACAGAATATTATGTCACATCTGGTTTGTCAGGGTTGATCAAGCTGTTGCTGCAGTGATTTTTGCAATCTACAAAGAATAGCACAAATACTGGTACTTTATATGATTTCCATGTTCGTGCAACTTGGGCTTGCTGCTCTTTTCATTATAGAAACCTGGGCCTCGATTACAAAATTCAATACAAACCAATTGTTTTTAAATTACAAATGAATTGCCACAAATTGACACTTTTAGTATGTCAGAAGTGACGATAGTAGACAATTCATTATCAATTTAAAAACAATGGCTTTGTAGAATCGGGGGCCTGGCCAAATGTAAGGGGTAAATGATGGGTAGCCAGAATACTATAATCTATTTATATAAAAAACAGTCAGTCAGAATTCTGATTACCATTCTTATTAGTTCAATAACTGTAAGCCCCTTGGGACAAGTTTGTAAATAGGTGCTTTAGGTAGATTTTGTTCTTGGTACATTTATAACTTATAAACAAATGTTAGAATCCTAACATTTTTCTTTTAGGCCAGCAATATCTTTAAAGTCTGTGTTAATCTTTCATCACTGCTTACCAACAGGCGAGTTGGTGGTCAAATGCAGACTTATTCACTATAAAATAATGATTTAATCTTTATTCTAAACTTGTATTTTTGTTACATCGACAGACTAGTGATAGAAAAATTTAACACAATTAAATAATCACATAACAATATGAGTGACGACGATGTCACTATTATGGAAGTGGACGAACCAGAACCGAAACCGTCAAAATCGAGTGTCAATGTTGTGACAAAGTCCACCGTCCACCTGCCGTGGATCGAGAAGTACCGGCCGCAGACGTTCGGCGACATCGTGGGCAACGAGGACACGGTGTCGCGGCTGGCCGTGTTCGCGCGCGCCGGGAACGCGCCCAACATCATCATCGCGGGCCCGCCCGGCGTCGGCAAGACCACCACCATCCTGTGCCTCGCGCGCGCGCTGCTCGGCGCCGCCTTCCGGGACGCCGTGCTCGAGCTCAACGCCTCCAACGACCGCGGCATCGACGTCGTCAGGAACAAGATTAAAATGTTCGCGCAGCAAAAAGTAAGCGACCCACCTATCTCTCTCCTCTGATAACTCTGATGAGGAGTACCTACCTCAGATGACGCGAAAAGTACACTTGTCGGTGGTAAAACACGTATGTGTTCGGTTCGCAGGTGACGCTGCCGGCGGGGCGGCACAAGATCGTGATCCTGGACGAGGCGGACAGCATGACTGAGGGCGCCCAGCAGGCGCTGCGCCGCACCATGGAGCTGTACTCGGCCACCACGCGGTTCGCGCTCGCCGCCAACAACAGCGAGAAGATCATCGAGCCCATCCAGTCGCGCTGCGCCGTGCTCCGCTACTCGCGCCTCACTGACGCGCAGATACTCGCCAAGGTACGCCGGTTCTCATCTCTTCATCATATCATATTTGAAACTCAAATTTCTGTGGTATTACTAGAACATCTAGTATTCCATTTAATCATTCATAACTTAACACTTTCGGAGACTACGTATGGAAACTGCATCAATGGGTGTACCCAGATTTTTTTAGGGGGGGGACAGAAGTAAATGTAGTGGATAAGTACATAGTACGAATTTAAAAATGCTTTTTATTTACTTACTGATCTTTATTTATTTATTTACGGGCGTTTGATTTAGTGAATTATGAAATTCTCTGGAACAAATTGTCCGACTCCGAAATACCCAAAAATGTAGTGAATCTGTTGAGATATTGGTACAACAACCAAAAGAATGTAGTAAGATGGGGTGACTCGACTTCCAGCGAATATAGGCTGGACTGCGGTGTGCGCGAGGGGGGTTTGACCTCTCCCGACCTTTTTGGCATTTATATGAACGGCCTCATAGAGGAGCTGAGACGCACCAGGGTAGGATGCCATGTAGGTGACGTATGCGTCAATAACCTGGGCTACGCTGATGATATGGTGCTTCTCAGCCCCTCTATCAGCGGTGTGAGAAAACTGCTAGCTATATGTGAAAGATACGCTGCTGAGCACGGTCTCATATATAATGTCGCTAAAATTGAAATGATGGTTTTCCGAGCTGGAAAAGGCCCGGAGAGAATTCCGAATGTATTTTTGAGGGGTTCACCAGTGAAGATCGTCCGGCATTTTAAATATCTAGGTCATATTTTGACGGAAGATCTGAGTGACGACATGGACATGGAACGCGAAAGAAGGAGCCTGTCCATACGGTGTAACATGCTCGCGCGCCGTTTTTCCAGCTGCAACACAGACGTAAAAATAACACTTTTTAAGGCGTACTGTCTGTGCTTATACACCTGTCAGCTATGGACCAAGTACACACGCAAAACGTGTCATACCATAAGGGTGCAATACAATGATACTTTTCGCATTCTCATGAAGAAACCGCGTTATTGCAGCGCGTCGAGCATGTTCGCCGATGCACGGGTTCCGGATTTCTTTGCCGTCATCAGATCTAGAGTGGCATCCTTCTGGGCTGGGTTGAGATGTTCGAAGAACGGCATACTGCAATGCCTGGGGGACTACCTCGGTAGCCCGATTTTTAAATCATGGATGACAGTGCACCAGAGCGCGAATCGGAAATAGGACTGTGATATATATTTAATATAGCATAAATTTATTTTAGAATTGTTTACACAACTTTTCTTTTGCACTATTATAAATTATGATTAGATGTTTAATGTATGGGTTATTGCCTGAAAAAAAAAATATTATTATTATTATTATTTATTTTTAATTAATAAGCTACGAAGATTCGGTTTAAATTGACAGCAATTATTAATATTTTAATTTGAAAAACTTACATTTCGAACTTCAAGAAAGAGACTAGGATGGGGCAGATGCGCCACCATGTCTCACCTTGGGTACGCCCATAACAGCATAAATTCTGATGCGAAATGACTACAGTATACTTGTAAACACCCAGGTGATAGAAGTGTGCAAGAAGGAAAACCTGTCGTACACGGAGGAGGGCGTGAGCGCGGTGGTGTTCACGGCGCAGGGCGACCTGCGCGCGGCGCTCAACAACCTGCAGGCCACGGCGCAGGGCTCCGGCCACGTCAGCCCCGAGCACGTGTTCCGCGTCTGCGACGAGCCGCACCCGCTGCTCGTCAAGACCATGCTGCAGGCTTGCATCAGGCAGGACATACACGAGGCTCACAAGGTATTATAACATTTCAGGTTAAGGCGGAGACTGACTGGAGTCGAGCCTCGTAACGGAGGACAGAGTCGAAAAAATTAACGACATCCCATCATGTCATTTTGCGCCTCGGATACTGTGCGTCTAAACGCCACTGATCTGTGTTTCTTTTTCGACAGGTGATAAACAAGCTGTGCAAGCTGGGCTACGCGGCGGAGGACATCGTGAGCAACATATTCCGCGTGAGCAAGTCGCTGGACGCCCCCGAGGAGACGCGGCTGGCGCTGGTCCGCGAGGTCGGGCTCACGCACATGCGCGTGGCGGACGGGCTCGGCTCCGCGCTGCAGCTGGGCGGGCTGCTGGCGCGCGCGTGCCGCGCCGCCGCCGGGGCCCCGCCCGCCTGGTGACTCGAGCCAGCCGACGTCCAGCCACTCCCGTCTTATTAACAGTCTGCTGGAGATGGCGACGCTTGCGGCCGCACGACACCAGTCTCACTCTCTATTACAGTCAGCGGGGCAACTCACCTAACCATAGCCGATGTTTAACTGAACCGTTGATGTTACATTTGTCATAAAAATAGGATGGAACGGTTTAGTATCACTAATATCTCACAAACGTGCCAGCACGACTACCAGTGACTTGTTTGTGAAACGTTAGTGCTGCTGTTGCTTGTCCGTATCATTAATGACAAACGCAACATCAATGGTTCAGTTAGGCTTCGGCTATGGTTGGCTGGATTGCCCCGCTGTTCTGCCGGGGACTGTAGTGTGATTGTAACTGATGTGGTGAAGGACACCACGAGTGTTGCCATCTCGACCAGATTATTGTTTTTAAATAGGGTGGCCAAAGAGTGATGTATAGTATGATACAGACGATTTGTTTTAAAATCGCTTATTTTGATAATTATGTGTGAGAATTTTAAATAAAACGGTAAACAATGTTTCCGAGGTTTTACTTAATTAATTGATACCTAGTGAAATAACTAGTTCGATTTCTTTTGAACTTCATATGAGCATCAATAAGGGTATGTGTGCCTAAATCAAACAACTGAAAACATCTTAATACATTTTATTATTCATACTAATATTCGATTATATCTTTAGCAGATAATTATATAAAAATAAAAAATCACATACAGTTTGTACATTACTTTGTAATTGTCTGTATTTCTGGAATGTTTGATTCATCGCTTGTCTTCTATCAATTTGTTGTGTTCCGCCATCAGACTCTGGAATTCAGTACAATATACCGATATATATAATAAATCTTGTATAAAAATAGGAACCCTGCTCAGCAAGTTACAATTAATTAGCTACAATTTCACGTTATTCTAGCGAGAGTTTCAGTCAATTTTGAACACCATAATTTATAGTGTGACTTAAAAGTCTTCGTTACGACTAATGATTGTTAGAGAGGTGTCTTCAGCGCCGCGAGTGTCGTACACCGTGGTGACGTCACGGCGAGCTAGTGACGTCGAGGCACGCTAGTGTATGACGCGCTGCTCCTCCACGGAGCGGTCCTGGATCAGCTTCTGGTGCTCCTCGCTCAGCGCCTGTCACACACACACACCCTCACTCACACTGCCGGCAGCACACTCACAATACTAAACTTGTCCAACAGTCTAAGTGGGCAGTCCGAAATATCTAAATAGCACTTCCAACGTCATCCCAGCACTAATAAGAACCAAAGTATTATAAGTGGAACAATATTTTTTCTGAGCCAAAAAGCACAATTTTTAAAAACTGTGTTGGTTCTCTTTAGCGCTGTTGGCGTAACTTGAACGCGCTCTGAATAGTTATGTACCGGTTGGTAACCGATGAGGACCGATAGTGGCAGGCGATACTATAATATTGTCATTGGTTGTCAACCTGCAAGCGTTTAAACTGTTGGACAAGTTAGAAGCAGTTGAAACCAGGGCTCGCTAAAGCTTTGATCTCGAATTAAGGAATCAAACAAAAAGCAACACAGCATAATCACTACTGCAACGGGCGGATGATCCCGAGTATACCCCATGCATATGTCGCAGGCAAATTGAATAACTCCTCTGTTCACAAACGGCCGGCTATTGTTTAATGCGGAAGGCTTCGGTGCCACTAGTACCATCAACCGTTCCATGTTGGACTTATGCGCCCTTACTATGAGTTTTGATTGTAAACGAAAAATTTTTTCGTTTTCGTTTGGCTCATAGATTTAACTTTAGTTCCTTAACGTTTCCGCCAGGGGCGTATAATTGAAATGTATGGAGCAAAACAAAATGGAAAAAAGTTCATGTAAGTATCGAAACTCGTGGTAAAGGTAGGTTATTTTTATTTTGGCTTTATAAAAAAAATCCTAATAACTTACTGCATTCTAAATCAGCATTCTACAATATACCGGTCGTTTGCAAACGAAGGAGTTATGCAACGTGCCTGCGACATGTCGTGTGTGCACACTTATAGTCACCTTGAAGTACTTGACCGTCTTGACGCGCAGCTCGAGCGTGGCGTCCTCGTCGCACACGAACAGCGTCTGCGCGTGCTGCTGGAAGGCCGACACGGTCCACATGTGGCTGACGCCCTCCTCCACCGCCTTCGACAGCGCCAGCGCCTTGTGCGCGCCCGTGATCAGGATCATCACCTGCACACGGACCCACGGCACCCCTTCACTACAACTCTACGTCAGATATATGTACATACATAGAAGTCGTGTCTCATTCAAAGTTAGGCCTCTATAGTGGCCCCGCATCGACACTAATATTCATTTAAGTATGTTCACAAATGTTCTATAATGCCGGGGCTACATTGGCGCGCGAATATCGCATTAAAAACGTCGCCTATCGACTATTTTCTCGTTAATGTAGCCCCAGCATTGGTGGGACTACATTGCGGAATGCAGCGAATATTAAGTTATCGCAACAAGTGTAACCGACTAGCTCGTCTCTCGACGATGTATTCGGGCGAACACGAGTGGTTACAGCGACACTGTCGGTAAACTGGCGCACATAAAAGGGTTTTGAACTTGTTGCCGACTTATTCTGTATAATATAGACAAGAATATCGCCGATAGCTGATACGCGATGTTTTAGCGCGATAGCGCGACACAAATTATTGTGCGCCAATGTAGTCACAGCATTAAAAATAATCAAACACAAAATAACTTCATTAAAATCTATCTAAGGCGGATATACACTGCCGCCGCATCCCGTTGCGGTGTGCGGAGCGACGGATATTCGCACGGCGCTTCTGCACACGGAGGCGCGGTTTTAGTGTGTTATATGCTGCGGTTGTTGTATACGAATCGCGTTTTTACAAAGTTAAAATTTGCATCACCGCATCCGGAGCGGTGTCCGTTGCAGTGTGTTTTGCGCCTAGGCCTTATCATTCCGCAATAGAGATTGATGACATTTGCTAAATAATTTTTAGCACATTTAGGCGTCGTGAAACCGATGCGATCACAGAGCGACTGACAGCGAAACAAAGGCTTTGATCTAAAAGCTTTGGCCTTGTTATCAAGGTGCCATTTTGTGTTTTGAGACTTTACGTCTATGTATATCTGATCGAAGATGATAATAGGAACAGTCATAAAGTTGTACTAGATTACCTGTAACTGTAACAATGTGACTTCTTAATTCATTAGGATCTATATTGCAGTGTACTACTTATCGTCCGCAGCGACACACCGCGCGTACCTCCTTGGCGTCCATGACGGTCCCGACGCCGACGGTGAGCGCCTGGCGCGGCACCTTGCTGATGTCGTTCCCGAAGAACCGCTTGTTGGCCTCCAGCGTGTCGTAGGCGAGCGTCTTCACGCGCGTGCGCGACACCAGCGACGAGCCCGGCTCGTTGAACGCGATGTGGCCGTCCGGACCGATGCCTGCGGGAGGTAGAAGCACACGTGTATCACCTCGCACCAGCCAGCGTGGTGAATCGTTCCTCGCCGGTGCCATACCCCCGATGAAGAGATGCACGCCGCCCGCCTCGCGGATGAGGTCCTCGAAGCGCGTGCACTCGGCGACGAGGTCGGGCGCGTTCCCGTCCAGCACGTGCGCCTGGCTCGGCTCGATGTCCACGTGCTTGAAGAACTCGTTCCACATGTAGTAGTGGTACGACTCGGGGTGGTCGCGCGGGAGACCTGCACACGGAACCATGCGGTCTTATTAGGTATACGAACGGCTCGGGCCTCGGATCGCCGAGGCCACGCACGAATAGCTTAGCGATTAGCAGGGAACCTTTTTCGTCGAGAAAGCTGGGATGTGTTTATCTTAGTTAGTTGATAACTGATCTTAGTTGTTATTTCACAAAAATTGTTTATTGTCACAAAGATTATGTTTTTAATAAAGAGTTGTTGTTGTAACGATATTGTTTGATATCAAGTCAGTTGTGATGCTCACCGACATACTCGTCCATGTTGAAGGTGGTGACGTACTTGAAGGAGAGCCGGCCCTCCTTGTGGAACTGTATGAGCTTCTTGTACATGCCGAGCGGCGTGCCGCCGGTGGGCAGCCCCAGCACGTAGCGCCGGCCCGGGCCGGGCGCGAACTGCGTGATGCGCTGCAGCACGAACCGCGCCGCCCACTCCGCCACCACGCTCGCGTCGTCCAGGATCATCAGACGCATTCTGTCTCCTACACGATACACACTGACATCTTTTATTACATCCTAACTTCTTCCTAACCCACAGATATACATGATGTATGACTAATCAAAGCTTTTTAACTAATATTATAAAAGCGAAAGTGAGTTCGTTTGTTACGCTTTTACGCTCTAACTACTCGACCGATCATCGTGAAATTTTGCGTATACATTGCCAGGAGCTTAGTACAGTAAAGCACATTGGGTACTTTTTAGCCGCGGGTAATATCGCGGGCCGCAGCTTGTATTAAAAATAGATCCATAAATTAAACCAAATAGGTACATAATTGTTCAGCGACTTCAGTAGTTACGAATTACGCCTTCTATTTTACAATATGTATGTAATATGTTTTGTAAGTAGGTATATCATTAGGGCGTCTCTTTACATCAATGTATTAATATAAAAAATCACAAAAGTTAGAAGTTGTGCCTAAAATGTTTAAAGATGGAAACAAATCCAGAAATATTTATTCATTAGTTATCGATCTGGTGGTCATTAAGTGGTCATTCCCACGAGTGATAGCGCGCCGCCGGGTCGCGGTGACTCGTTTTTATTTATATTTGGGCCAATGACTCGTTATCTTTGCTTCATGTTGCAATAACAAGGTTCTGTAATCGTTTGTAAACCTACTTTATTGTTGTTTGCAATCTTCAGTTGCAATCAAGCGATCGCAGCCGGTTCTATCCAAGAATAGCAGCTGTGGAAATAATTACTGAGGGGTAGAGAGGGAATCTTGAATGGCTACAGTATGCATGTGAAAATATTCGGGATTGATATTATAGCAATATGCAAATTATAATGGTGTGAGAAATGAAATAAATGCACTTAAGTAATAATAATGATACCTACTCTAATTAAACGTTAATTAAATGTTATTTGTAAGGTATAGGCCGTTACATAAACCTGGGAAAATAAAGAAGCAAACATTTGTGAATCTTAATTGAAAAAAATAGGTTAATACTAAAATTAAAAGGGTTTTTAATTATTTAGGACAATTTTGCTTAAATACATAGCTACTTTACGGAGTTAATTTTTCTCTACTTGTGACCTTAAATCTCTCATGTAGGTAAAGGACAAGTTAGTTACTTGTAAAGTTGGTTAACAACCTTGTAAGTCTATTTATATCCTCTATAAAGTATTCCCGACACAAAGAAAAAATATTAAAAGTGGTCGCATCGACAGGTTTCGAAAAATACATAACGGGATTTAGGCAAAAACATTTATTTGGCAGGAAGAATGTGTCAATGAACTCTGCCGAGGTCGCTTACCTTTGGCGCCGGTCTCGTTGCACAAAAAGGAAATAAACTAAAAAAGTTAACAGTATTACGGTTCTTTAAAATAATTTAACAAAAACAATAGACGTCATAATAGGAAAGAACGCGATTTGTTTGTGAGTATGAATCGGAAACACGAAGCTAATTTGCAACTATGACAATCGATGACAGCGAACGTCAAAGAACTTTTTTTTTTTTTTTTTAATAATTTATTCATGACCATGGATACTCGTCCTTCAGTCGGATTCTTAGTAATATTTTTTCCTTCAGTAACAGATGATGGGATGATGATGATGAGGTGATGATGAAGACGATGAATCCCTCCCCTTTTCCCATTCCAGTAAAGTTATGGATACTTTACTGAAACTTTAAGTGAAGTTTTGTAGAGAACACGAAAAATCGCGTTTCGCGATGTTTGTATCATTTGCCCACACTCGTGCACGTTGACGAACCGGTAAACGTTAATAATCTACCATTATTACAATTTAACACTCGAAGAATCACAAGTTTTAGAAAATAATACAAAAACACGACACCATCTTTTCGGTTCCCGCCAAAACTCCATCAATAATCACGTCAAAGAACTTTTTTTTTTTTTATTAATTTATTCATGACCATGGATACTCGTCCTTCAGTCGGATTCTTAGTAATATTTTTTCCTTCAGTAACAGATGATGGGATGATGATGATGAGGTGATGATGAAGACGATGAATCCCTCCCCTTTTCCCATTCCAGTAAAGTTATGGATACTTTACTGAAACTTTAAGTGAAGTTTTGTAGAGAACACGAAAAATCGCGTTTCGCGATGTTTGTATCATTTGCCCACACTCGTGCACGTTGACGAACCGGTAAACGTTAATAATCCACCATTATTACAATTCTGCCGTTAATAGCATAGTTGCAGTAAGTAGGCTTTAGACGGTTTTGAGAAAAACGCGGGTAAAGTTTTGGTGCGAAAATCTTCCATAAATCTTTTGTTTGTAATTAGATCATGATGGTTGATATCTTAAATGAAAGATGACTTCAACACCTATCTATTACTTATTTGGAAACCAATACTGAGGAATTGGAAAACAAAATACATTCATTATCTTAGTTATACTAAGTATCTCCTAGAGGCTCTCTGCTAAGGAACACTTAGCATAAACACAGGAAGTGTGCTTTTTACTGTATCTGTGCTAAGTATCCATACAAATTTATGATTAAATTTATATGGTTTATAAGTTTTATTTTATCAGGCTGTACAGTAGTGATAATAAAACAATTTGTTATTGGTTTAATTAATGTATTTAAAAAAAATTACAATCTTTCTTGTTTTAGATACGAGTATTCTGTTATTAACTGTTGCTGGAAATAACCTAGTAAAAAATTTGACAACTCAAGACACGTTAATTATTTCATTCACAAATTTAGTGAATGAAATTAACAATTAGTTTAAATCACACTTCTTTCTTACAATTAAGTATCCCTTATGATCACATAACAAATCACTAAATAACGATTCTTAATTTTACTTGTTTGAATCAGTCTTTTCAGTAAAAATGGCTCAATTTATTAAGAATTTAGTTTTCTTACATTAATCACTCAACTCAAGTTAACTTAATATGTATTATTCAGTCTTCTCAACACAAAATTTTTAGAACCACAAATTCTAATGTGAGGCAAAATTATCGAATTACATAGAGTAGCTTTACATTTCAAACAAACTAAAAATCCTTTCTTCGGTATCAAATCAACACTTATAGATTTATCGAACAACACTTATGGATCTTATATATACTTATGCCGTAAATAACAAAAGTTATACCCATTTAGGATAAAACATAAAACATTCTTCTTGAACATTGTAACAAAATTACAATCTAATCTAATCTATCTTAAAATATTCGATCAACTCCTAGGAAAACAAGAAGATCTACTAATCTGATTCTTCAAATGCCTCGGAAAGATTTAAGGATGCATCGTCAACTGGCAAGTCAAACCAGAATTGCCTTCGGCTGGGTAACATCAGGGGAACGAGATCTTTGACAATTTTCTCTTTTCGTGTAGAGGCGATACCCCTTGGTGAACTTCTCTGTGCAGGACAAGGAAACTGTTTGCTCTTTAAAATTCTGGCTTGTAAAAAGTTTAAGGTCCTGAATTCCTCATCAGCGTGAGATTTTTTGTACAACAAATTGTACTCTCCACGGACAACTTTGACCACAGTGAAATTCTTAACGTATTCACGTTCTTTCATTGCACGCATTTTCTGTTCAGAATGAAAGTCACAAAATTTGTAAAAATCACGGATGTCCATTAATTTTAGGATATTTAATCTTGAGTTACAGGTTCGAATGGCTTCTACATAGTCATTAAAGTCACAAACATTTTTCATTTTTGAAGAGATTGCTCTACTTGGTGGTGGAAGCTGTCAGCTGAATTGAATGTATGTCCTGGTTCTAGATACTTTATAGTGATAGAGCGTGCTTCAATTAAATCACTGTTGACAACATTGACAAGAAACGAAAAGAGTGTCCAGTTCTTGTTTTGTGACGAACAATTATCTGCCCAAATAACCAAATGACTTTTGTTCCGATGGTGCATAAAAAAAGCTCTAAATGTTGAAACAATGTCATGAACATTTCGGCCTGAAATGGCTTCGTGCCATAAGACAGCGTAAGGACTATTTTCTTTAGTAGATTTGCCTAAAGGAGCAAAAGTCTCGTTAAATGCAATAATTCGAGGACAGAATATTGCTACCTTGTAGCTGTTCATGCGAGGCAGCATTACCACCTTTTGAAGATCCACACATACGTAAACGGTGTCAATATCTTTATGTTCGTCTACGTTTTTCTTGTCCAATTTGTACGCCTTCCTGCTGTCTGTATAGCGTTGGCGATGTTCAACATGATTGTTACATGTAGCACAAGTTGTATTGGGAGCTTTATTGAATTCGCAAGCATGTATATTGTATACAGCACAAAGTTCACATTCTTCATTGCCCAGTACGGCGAAGGAAATGTTGTGGCTCTTTACGACTCTTCGGTAAACTTCGTAAGAGCATGCAGAGTCTGGGTATATTTTGTTAAAATCGGCATGCATCATTGTGACAGTGATATCGCTGGGTAAATACAAACGATGCGGGGCATGTTCACGACGGTAATGCGATATTGCAGGGTTATAAGTCATTATGTGTGAAGTTATCAAAGTTTTATCCTTTGACAGTGACGCCCTGTCATAAAGTCCACGTTTGTCTTTGAGGTCGTCGTCTTCACTTGTATGAAGAACTCGAAAAACTTTTGTGTCATTCTTAGGATTGTAGCCTAACGTTGCTAAAAAAAACGTCTTGCATACCTGCACTGGACTTTCATGACCTCGAACAGTAAAAAAATAATTAAAGGTTAGGTTTCGTTTTGGCTCTTTATTTATATTTTTTCGAGATTGGACATTCGCGACGCTGACATTGTTTTTGATGAACATGCCTTTTCCTGCTTCATCTAGGGCCGAGTAACTTGAATTAATAACCTGACGTTGTTCCATACTTATGTTTTTGGTACAGAGCTTCTTACATGTAGGTTTACAGGGTTCTTTCAGGGAAAGTTTTTCTATCATACTTTTTTTTTTCTTTTCTTTTCTTTCCGCAGGCGATTCTTCTATTATTTTTCTTTTACGTATAGTACCTCTCTTAGTGAAAGTATTCTTCGCAGCTTCATTTACTGTATCATCGCTTTGAATTATTGACATAGCTTGCCTTTCTTCGTTGTTTGTTATTTTACTAACTGTTTCTTGAACGATTTCTTTTTCAGTAATAGCTTGTTGTGAACCACTTATAACTACTATCTCCGTTTCAACTCTATTTTCCTGGGTATTTGTTTGTTGGTCTATTTGATCTTCAGAATCAAGGATATTTCGTTCAGCCTCAGCACGTTTATCACATTTGTTTTGGTTAGGTAACTTTGTTTTGCTCTTAATAGTTTTGCGTTTTTTTATAACATCGTTTTCTTCAATGGAAGTATCTAAATCAGTAGTGTCAAGGTCTTCAGTAACACAATAGTTTTTGTCTTTAACACTGTCATCGGAATCGAAATCTTTGGGCAAATAAACATCCTCATTATCAAAAAAATAATCATTTGCATGTGAAGCCGATGGTTGGTTACATGATTTTCTCGGTGAAATACGCCTTTCAGTTGTCATTACAGGCGTAATTCGTGTAACAGGTGAAAATGGTGAGCTGGCTCTTTTACTAATCATAGAAGTTTCATGAATGGGTTCGACTTCAACGGCCTTTTTGCAACATAATTTCAAAAAACTATCATTTCTCAAATCATCTTCACTAAAATCTGAATTCTCCACAAATGAGCAGCTAGAATTAGGTGATATAGGCATTACCTCTGTGCATTGTAAATTAGGTATAGTTCCAGGAGACTGAGAATCTTCCACCACTCGGCGCACTCTAGACATTATTAGATCTCGCCGAGAACTCATTGTTCTGCTGAAACAAAATAAATAATTTGCTTGCAGTTGCTTGTACAACTGCAATGATAACATCTATAAAATATATTATTTAATGCATATCAAGTGTTCAATTAGTAACTTTCGTCATTATTCAACCAAATAAAGATAACTTTAAAAAAGCCGTTAGTGTTTTGCGCGCCAAGGTCAACGACCGGACCCGACTTGCCGGCTAACTGCTTCACGTTTGGACTTATATTTCAAGAAATTTCCACTAAATTGAGCAAATTTACAATATTAGCATCTATAAAATATATTATTTAATGCATATCAAGTGTTCAATTAGTTACTTTCGTCATTATTCAGCAAAATAAAGATAACTTTAAAAAAGCCGTTAGCGTTATTATCAGCTCTTCAAAGAAAGAAACTTATCAAAATTGGGTTATTTATTTAGAAGCTACGTGACATACCAACTTCCCAAACCAAGTAAACAAGAAAAAACAGTAATTACTTACCTACCTTAAGTTTCCGCGCCAACGCGGTGGCAACCGGGCGTGCACCTCTCACTAAAACTAAGCAGTGACTGTCTGGTCTGCCCCTCGCCCCTCAGTGCGACTGCCTCGCCTCCCCGCACACTTTCGCGCACCTCCCCCTGCGAACCCCCGCGCCCGCAGCATTGCCGCAAATCGTCTAATATTCCATCGGTTTAGGTAGTAACTAAATGCAAACCATTTTGACATGTCTTTTTATCTAAAAAATTCGTAAAAGACATACCAAGATTGTTAACATTTAGTTAATTACCTAAACCGGTGGAATAATAAATCATAGGTAGTCGAAAATTTTACGTAGATATTCGAGGAAAAGACATAATTGGAATTATAATTCTTTCTTTGATCAAGTTACTGCTTGTATTATTATAAGACAAATTGTATGACTTTTAGTTCTAATGACTTATTATGTTCACAGTAAAGCAGCTTTACTGCACTGTATTTATGACGTAGCATTATGTCGCAGCTACTTAGACATGTAGTAAAAACGACTTACAATAATTATAATAAGTTAAAAGATCATATTATATGTATGTACTTCTTAAGCATAAGTACAGTATAGTTAATTTACTGCTCCCATTGTGAGTACACCTGACCGTTATCGCTACAACTGCTGTCTATTCATGATCACAGGATGAGGACATGCTCTCAGTATAATAAAAGTAACCTTATGTAAGATCTGATTACGTTACTTAACATAAACGCAATATCGCATCGAACTGTCTTTGTGCTAAGTAAACTGGAACCTACGCTTAGGATCGTTACTAAGCATACATGCAGTATCGCATCTTACTGTCTGTATTTTATGTAACCTGAAGAAGATGCCTATGACATCTACTAATCAAAATTACAGTATTGCAGCATACTGCTTTTAAGATTAGATCAATCATTTAGTAAATATTGGGAAACAGCTTAGGATCAAAACAGTATATCTTCTTAGTGTCTATTTGCTAGGCTCATATCCATTTTTTATACAGTGAATGACTTAACATATTAGTGGTATAGATGTCATACTGTACTTAACCCGAGAGACTCTGAATAAGAACTTCTGCAGTCAGTGTACCTACTGTAATCATGCTTTGTGATGTAAACAAAATGCTTGACTTACTGCAAATTTTTAATTGTTAAATTTGGTTTAAAAAGCGATTGAAACGAATGGGTAAGAAAAAGTTGTAGATCTCGTTATCGTGATCACAACTGTATATGTAACTCATTTTTGACAAAAATCCGACTTACTGTAACTATGCTATTGACGGCAGAATTGAACACTCGAAGAATCACAAGTTTTAGAAAATAATACAAAAACACGACACCATCTTTTCGGTTCCCGCCAAAACTCCATCAATAATCACGTCAAAGAACATCCTACCAGTGTTGCCAGGTCGGGAATCTACTAAGGTGGTAAATTGTGGAAAAAATAAAACAACAGATCCAATATATGAAGTTTATTACTAATGAATAATTAAAGAGATTATCATTAAATTGCCAAGGACGAGCCTCCGTACAAACTATCAATAAGTGATACATTAAAATCGAATCACCTGCAGCTAGCTAGCGGCCGGTGAACGACGGCCGGCTCGCTTCCCCGAGCTGAGCCGGTATCTCGCTAAATATATAAACTTACAAATAAATAAAATAGACGTTCATTTACTGATATAGATAATTGTCATTTGTAGTCTATGAGTTTATGTAAATAAAATCCAGATATACAATAAATAAAGTGAGATAGTTCTGCGAGTGGTGCGATGTATGAAATATCATAACCGAGCTGTACGTGACGAGTACTGACGAGGCAGACGTCGCCTCGCAGAACACGCCTCCGAACATCATATCACAGAATATAACCATAACAAATTACAAAACCTCGTCTTTAAACATTTTATAAATGTTACGCAGACGTGGACATAAAAATCATCGCAAGTCTGCATTCGTAGTGACGCTCGCTCGTATGTCACTTGTCATTCATTCTAGTAACATTTTAAATTCTAAGTATAAAACTATCATCGTGGATGTTCTTATTTTAAGTTTTGCTGTTTTAATGATTGACACATGTGGTAGAATTTTGATTCAATACAATTACAACACTGTTCACTTCTCGGGAATCATTTTACACATGCTAGTAGCCGCGGCTACAGCCATCAACTAAGTACGTAATATAAATAAATGTATTTAAATGAGTCCCGTAACGATTAACGAGGGTCCAAAAGATAATATTCTAATTTCTTACAACTAACCGTAACATCTCGATACCCTACTGAGAGAGGAACTTAAATTTTATCCATCAAAAGCGGTACAGCGCTGCGATACAGTTCATCGTCTAAAAATGGACCACTGGACGCGAGAGCGGGCCGAGTTTCGATTCACGAACCTACTTAATACTCAGACGTACAGATGCCTCGAATAATTTAAAATTCCTAACAAACGGAGCGACGATCGTCCGCAGAGCTAAGGACGCGCCGCTCGATATTTTCAGCTACTCCTGAATAAAAAAATTGAAAGAATCCATTCACTGAAACTTTAAGTGAAACCGCACAGTAACCGGTCCCGCGCGCGGTCGTCCGCCGGCTACTGGTACGCGCGCGCGTAGTGCTGCGCGGCCGAGTAGTGGGCGTCCGCCGGGCAGTGGGGCTCCGCCGGGCAGTGGGGCTCCGCCGGGCAGTGGGGCGCGGGCGGGGCGGCGGGTCAGTCGAGGCGCGGGCGCTTGTGCGGCGTGTCGCCCTCGCCGCACCAGTAGGCGTACTCCGGCAGCCACTTGAGCAGCGCGCCGTCGAAGAACTCCTCCAGCCGCTTGGCGTCCTTGTAGATCTGGGAGTCCGGCTGTTGGTAGGCAACGCTACGTTAGCAAGCAAGGTCGTATAGGCCGAGGCCAGATGTCAGACAGAGAGAACTTAGAACACTCCATATTCGACCGACTGGAAACGAATCAGTGTCTCTTTAGATTCTCTATCGGTTCGATGTGGAGTCGTGCGGTAGTTCTGAGGCCGCGTAAACGGCGGCAAGGAGCGATGGCGGCGCCAAATTAAGCTCACCTAGCGTTCCGGAAGTTCACTCGTCATCGCGACCGTCTCTTTCGAACTTGTTGTAAATTACTTATTCCGGTCTTGCTCATACGTCGGTCGACGTCACGGTGTGCCACCCACGTGTCGGGCGCTATATAGCTAGCGGAGTATATTATAGGACAGGTCGCGGGACGTACCGGGTTGTAATGGTAGGCGTTCCGGAACAGCAGGCGGCAGTCGGCGACGAACTGCGCCACGTGCGAGTAGCGCGCCGGGGACGAGGGCTGCAGCTTCATGCGGACCATGTCCAGGCACATCGGCCGCGCCACCTGCGCCGGCACAACACTCGGGTTCACACACATCTCACACCGCGACACGCATTGCTCATATTTGCAAGTCTTCGGACCGAGACACCAATGCGTGTATCGGTCTCTGGACACAAAATTGATAGTAAAGTCAAGCTTGGACCCAAAGTTAAATCAATGTGAGACCGCGGCATCATTGTGAGACGGTTTATAGGAGAAACGGAATGGTAGATTTCGGCTTTGAAAGGTTTTGTCCATACTGGACATGCATAGAAAGATCGTGCCTATCCCTTCCGCTTTCCCACTCCGCCCGGGAGCGATAGGTCTCCCTACATATTTATACAAGTATATATTCACTTCATATGGAGGGACGATAGGGATAAGTACGTTAGTTAAGTGGGTAGCGCATGAACAGGTTTGTCAGAAAGAATCAGATGGAGGCGGAAGGCCGGGGTAGGCTCGTCCCGGCACCGGTGCAGCACTGGGCAGGCGCGCTCACCTTGGCGTGGTAGTCCGTGTTGGCGGGCGGCACGGGCTCGCGGAAGGCGAGGCTGGGCTCGTACTGGCAGTACAGCTCCAGCGTGACGCGCTCCACCAGCTTCTGCAGGCGCGGCGGCAGCGCGCCCGCCGGCGCCGCCTCGTCCGCCGCCGGCGCCAGCTCCGCGAAGTTCACGCACAGCAGGCACTGCCACGTCTCCGTCTCGCTGCAACCACACGCGATCGTCACCAGATCACAGTTTTCAACTAACAAGACGATACGTCCAAGCCAAAACGCCGGATGCAATAGACTCAATTTACCCTTGTAAGTCTTACAGCATACTCCTAACAATACGCAATACAATACAATTAACCCTTCCAATAAGCTCAACTTTTTATCTAAATTGCTAAAAATTTAATGTTCTCGTCTAATGGACAGCAATAACCACGACAGCTATATTTTAGTAAGTTTAGATCTGTCAGTAAAATTCTTTGGAATTGGGCCTGCGCCCTTACAGTGAGTTTTGATATAATAAAGCGCGCCTGGCGGAAACGTTTAGGAACTAGGTTAAATGTATGGAGCCGAACGAAAACAAAAAAAGTTTTCGTTAACTATCAAAACTCGCGGTAAGCTTCTTGATGAGTCTGAGAATACAATGAAGCAAAACGCAAAGGCAACCTCTCGGCAAGCGGCTAGCGTTCGTGCCAGCGACATTACTCGTACACCGGTCTCGTGTCCGAAGCCGACACGTTGTGTTGCCTTGAGCTAGTTCTACAGACATTACGAGAGCAGTGAGTGTAACGAAGAGTAAAGTGTAATGCACTCACTCGGGCAGCTTCTCGATGGTGGGTATGTGGCAGTACTGGTGGAAGACCTTGGGGCACTTGTCGCAGCACATGAGCTCGCCGCCGTCCATGCACACGGCGCACCAGTCCTCGTTGGGGTCCCCGGGGGCGCCCGCCCCCGCGCCCGCGCCCGCCGCCGCCGCCCCCGCGCCCCCGTCCGTGGACGAGTGCACGGGGGCCGGCGACTCGGCCTCCGCCACCACCTGCACGCCGTTCGAGTCCAGCTTGGCGATGGTGGCCATCAGGTCCTGCACCGACTCCGCGCACACCTTGTCCAGCTCCAGGGACGCGCCGCCCTGAGGATACACGTAATATAGTGACAAACACACGGTAGAGATCGCACGAGCGTCGAACACCTCATGAACAGGAACAGTTTCCGAGCAGTTCCAGAACTACGTCTTTTAATTAATTCTTGATCAAAAGTAAGTGAAAACAGATCGAGGAACATTGTGAAGGACAACAGTGGGTGCTTCGGGCTCTCCTGATGATCCTCAAAATTGGGATTAGCATGCAAGAAAATAAGGCTCCGCTCCTTTTTTAAATATGATTAGTGAAAGTGATTGAGAGTAGCAAAGGGTGCGGTACAGTACTCACGTTGAGGCTGGGGCTGGGCGTCTTGGGGTTGGTGGAGGTGACGAGCGCGGGGCGCGCGGGCGGCGGCCGGCCCAGCGTGATCTTGAAGTCGGAGCCCGCGCCGCCCGCCGGCCCGCCCGACGCCTCGAACCCGCCTGGGGACACCACTCGCACTACGTTATACACGTCTCTAGAACTAGACCAACCTAGAGGTGTTTGTACGTTGATCTACATGGCGGCTGTGCGCGTGCGCCGCAAGCGAGACTGCGGGATCTTGTCTCTCTGACGCCGCGCATACCTTCGTTTTCGCTACTGCGCAACGTTTCGCGCCTAGCTTCACAGCCGCCATTAAGACATATGTATGTTATTAAATACCTAAACAAAACTGTCTTCCGCCCCGTGCGGCTGACACCCGCGCTGCGCCGCTGGCGCAGCTAATGTGCTAAGACCCGGCATTACAAGAAATCAACGAAAATAAAAAATAAAAAACTAACAAATAAATAATAATTTATAAAAAAAATTATTTGTACCTACGTTTATTGTCATAAAAAATATTTTTCGTTTAAAATTGATAAGTAGTATGTTTATTTAGTGATTGTTTTTTATTATTATTTTGTAAATAAAATGTAAATCCGTAATTAGTTTGAAATGAAGAATTGTGGTGATCAGATGCAAAAAAATACAGCTACGTAGGTAGGCTAGGTAGAAAAAACACCCAAAATTAGTTTAACCGAAGTACAATTTTTAAAATCATTTTCATTTTGGAAAAAAATAATCACAAAATGTATCTTTAAAAAAACTATTTGAGCGTAGTTAAATATAAAGCTAAAATTTCAGCGACGTCACTGCGTGTCACGCGGGTGACCATTTTTGTCTCGGAACGGTTTTTTGACCCGGCGGCGGAGTATACTATTTTTAATTTGAATTGGTTCGGTAACAGACTATATGCTAAGACACATGTAGGTACCAACTTAAATTATATGCATAAAATTTGTACCAACAGTCCAATTATAACCGTACACAGCTTATAAAATGTACATTGAAACTAAAAACTATTTTGAACTATGTATTTAGTAAATTCTAATTCATGCTAGGTTAATACATTACTTAAGTTATTTAAAAAATATTTGAAAGTTACTTAACTACACGAACATACATATGTCTCTGGTCTCGCTTAGATGGTTACAAGTGCGGCACATCCTGGCTCCAGGAGTGTTCCGCGAGACATTATTGTATTACATCAAGCTCACCATTAGAAAGGCCATGTTGGGGAATATGCCACTTGGCCTGCTGCTGCTGCTGCTGCGGCTGCGGCGGGTGGTAGAGCGGCGCGGGCGCCGGGGAGGGGGTGCGCGGCCCCCCCGCCCCCCCGCTCCGGCGCCCCCCCGCGTTTCCCGCATTCGCTGCGTATGCGTTCGACGCGTACTGGGACATCACTGCAACGAAAGCTCACTGGTTATGTGTTCTACGACAACAATCGTCAAAAGCCTTCGAGCGGCAGTAACTCTGACATCAGGGCTAGCCCCTCGGTCTACACGAACTTGCTCGCTTACTAGTATTTCGTGTATGTGACTCTCGACCGATTTTGCACATTTTTAAACTCAAAATTTGTATTAGCATGAACTGCTTGCCTACACAATTTCATGAAGATCGAATCAAAGGTACTCAAGTAATCATCGGACAAAAAAAAAACGATTTATCCCTTCGATCAGATATAGATTTGTCCCAGTAGAAGATCCAGCTTTTGCTCGGTCAATGATACACCGTGTTCAGACGGAGTGCAGCGGGAATGAACGTGCTGTGTGTGTGTGTGTGTGTGTGTGTGTGTGTGTGTGGTACCGTTGGCGATGTACTGTCCCTGGTGGTAGGAGTGGTAGGGCGCGTGCGCACGCGCCGCGCGGGCCCCCGCCGCGTTCAGCAGCCCGCGCAGGTTCAGCTCGTTCATGCCTGCAGCAGACACAACCAGCACTCCTTCATTACTGTCCACTCGCGTCCTGTCGGCGACGTGCGACCCCGCACTGCGGCGAGGGCAGAGTACAGCTAGGAGCGAGACACGAGCCGGCGAGCGAGTCCACAGTTCCGATAGAGCCGCCCAACTAGCAAAGTTGTCTTATAATATGAAGCCTATATAGCATTTGGTCATATAGAGGTCATATAGTTGTAACTCAAATTACCCTTAATCGTGTTACAATATATTATACGAACGATTAGTCGTATAATATTTTAGTCTTTTAAATTAGTCCTGTCAACGTTTACACGACCAAATTATATGACCATTTTATAAAGGTCATAGCTGTGACCTTTAAAAAACATTCCCACGTTTATTTGTCTCGTTTACGACCACTTTACGACTTCTTGATGGAATATAAAAGTAATTTATATGACAATCATATTCTGGTTATATTGACGACCTTATCACTTTTTTTTGTGAGTAATAAGATTTCTACATGATAATCATATAAAGTCCATAAATTAAACTCATATAAAACGTACAGCTGTATACACGTTTCTTATATGATTTTTTAACTATATTTACACGACTTTTATATAATGTTTAAAAGCCCACTATTCAGATGTATATGCCTTAAATAACTTATTGGTTTGAAATGCTTATATAAGTTACTTTTATAAACATTTTGATTATTTAATGACTTCACGTGGTACTCTTTTACGGACTGAACTTGTATATTTTCCGTTGTTGTGACTTTACCTATACAAGCTTTTTGTTAAATAGCTCGATTTTTCTCGGTTTCTGTTAATCTTGGCTTTTACTCGTATCATCACAACAGATGAAATAATCGATTTAAAACAGTGGAAGAAATTTCAATCCAGCGGTAATTTCAGGCGCAAAGTAAGAAAAACCTACTTAAAACTCAACAAAAGTTTTAGACAAGGCAGCGTCAAAGAATCGAAAGATGGTTCCGTAGTAAGAAATAGTAATTATGAAAAAGTATGTTCTTGTAAGTACATGTTTTTATTTAGGTTTGTATTTATACAAATTGAACTTAATGTTAACTAAAGCTTATCATAATAATATCTAACACCTGTCAATTATCATGTATATTTTTCTCTTAAAATTTAGTAAAATTTAAAAGAAGTAATCCACAAATAATCATCGCAGATTTGCAAAATGATGATGAAAATGATGAACATTAGTTTGAAAGCCAAGACGATGATGATGAAAACAGTAGTGAAAATGAGAATTTAACAACAAGAAAATGCGAGTTTCCTGACAAATTAGAGAAATAGGCTCTAGAATTTAATATTTTTCATACAGCTTTAAACAAACTATTGACTATATTAAATGAACCTACTTTATTACCAAAAGATCCTAGAACACTTCTCCGAACAAATGATATTGAGATTTCTATTGATCCCATGGAAAATGGAAGTTATTGGCATAACGGGCTTAAGAAGTCATTAAAAACCATGTTGGACAAAAATATTAGTAATGATCTACAACATATCTCCTTAAACGTGAATAAAGTGGACTTCCTATCTATAAAAGTCAAAAGTCAAAAGTCAAAATGTTTTTATTCAATTTAGGTATCAAAGATACACTTATGAATTATTATTAAAAGTTCAAGACATCAATTGTGGTCCATTTTATGTAACATTTCTGAGATTCCTTCTGTATCACCATTGGTAGCTGGTATTTTTGAGGTCAAGGAAAACCGGCTAATTTAGATTCTTTTTTACGGCCGTTTGTGACAGAAATAAAAGATCTGATGGAAAATCGATTACCAATCATAACAAATTAAAAAGATGAAAAACATATTACAGTGAATGTCCGTGCTTTTATTTGTGACTCGCCAGCTAGGGCTCTAATTAAAGACAGGTATTTTGATTACGCATTTGAATGCTCTTACTTAAACTTACAATATTAGCTTATTGTCTAAATCTGCTAACTCTTTATTGTTTAATAATGTTTCTATTCATCCAGGTACATGCAATTTTAATGGGAAGCATGGGTGTTTGAAGTGCACAGTTGTCGGTGAATACTCTCAAACTTCACACACTGTAACGTTTCTCAAAACGGATTGCCCAAAGAGAACTGACGAAGACTTCCGCTTAAAAAAATATGGCCAGCGTCATAAATACGATTCTCCCACTTGTTTATCCCACGGGTTTTCACTTCTTTACGGTACCCTGAAAATGGTGGACGACAAAATAATTAAATCGTAATATATGACTTATAGTCATTAGATATCATATAATAGGTATCATCACTACCTAAAATCGTATAATTGTAAAAGTACTAGAAATCTTAAATAAAATGAAATTAAATAATATTATTTTGCAATAATTCGAAGGCGGCATTAAAAATTTGTGAAAAAATGTACATACAATCGTCAAGAAATTTAATTTCCCTTAGAAAAGTAGATACTGTTACCCACTAACGCCAACTACATTATAGTCAATAACATACAGTAATAAATATGGCAGACATAAATCTTACCAGATGGTGACAGTTGATATCGTATGTTTTTTGTTGTATCACTTCTTACTCTCACTTCTACTAAACTGTGATTTAATAACAAGCATCCGCGTAAAGGCTATGCTAATGACTACTTCTCAATGTTTATTAAGTTATACGACGTCTATGGGATCACTACACGACAAGATGGTTATAATATTAACCACTTTCACGACTGCTATGCGAATATTTATCGTATATCTGATATTAATATGACTGTTACCTTACTAGTAGCCACTAATACGACCTTGACACGATCGCTATACGAATAAAAGTTTTATAATTTCCGCCTATTTCGCGTCATATATACGTTAATACGACAGCTATATAACCAAAACGGTCCGACCTAAAGTTGTGACGAAAACGTTGTCCCGAAAACTATACGACTAAATTTTGTTAGTTGGGCGGCGCTGCGCTGGTGCGCGCGTGCGCCGAGCGCCGGCGGCGGGAGCAGTCAGCGACCAACTTTACTAATTCATTTATAGATGTGACCAAACTCACTTGCCAAATAACGGTAAAATAGGAAAACAACATAACATATCGACACGCCTTACCCCCGAAGGGACTGGCACAGGTGTAAGACAACACCCACACTTTGCCGGACGATATTCAGTCCCAAATGTGACAGGAAGCGAGCCTGTCGTCATTCACCGGGCTCCAGTAGCAGATGATATACAATACGCACATACTCGTATGTTCACACAGTGAACAAATTGGTACGTGCCGTCGGCTGGGTTCGAACCCGCTCCGTCTGGCTTGAGAGGCGGGCCTTCTCCAATCAGGCTATCATCGCTTAAATAGGAAAACATGATTTAAATAACTAAAACCACTGTAATACCCTATTTTTAGTGAAAAAATTTCATTTCATTTCAACTTTTAATGTCTCTTATATTCACACGGGATCTGTACGTTTCGTAATTTCGTTTACTGATTTGTACGTTTCGTTATGGGGTCGACTTCAACGAACGTATCTCGACCAAATCGAAAACATTGTAAAGAAAGGCCAGGTCAAGAGTGCCAGTAGCTGATGAGCATGTATGAAAGACTCATGGAAGTGGAAGTAGCGAAAGATGTATGCCAGGATCGTAGAATTATATGTGGCCCATTGTATTAGCAACTGACCGTCACTCCCGACTTCGTTCGCGTTTATTCAGAAAATAGTATTCAAAAACCTGCCTCGTGATATACTGTAACTAATGATCCAATTTGATCAAGATCCGTCCAGCTGTTTAGCCGTGACAAGCACACAAACAGACAGTTAGTTTCGCTGTAATAATATGAGTATGTATGTGCGAGCGACTGACCCTGCAGGTGGTGCGGGTGCGTGGTGGACGTGACGTGCGCGTGCCGCAGCGGCGTGTGCGCGCGCGCGCGCATGCCGCCCGCCAGCGGCAGGTAGCCGAGCGCGGGCGGCGTGCCGCCCCCGCCGCCGCCCATGCCGCCCCCCGCGCCGCCCGGCTGCATGTACGACTGGGAACACGACTAATTATGACAACACTCAAATACCACATTGAAGGCTAGAGCACACGAAATGCAGCTCCAGCTCCAGTCCGTGTGCATTCCGGTTTCTGCGGACCAACAAAGTATGAAACTCAATAAAAGACGTGACACCGAAAGCACATAGTTTGTAGTCCATTACAGAGCGTCGTGAGCACGTGCTGCTCGTTGACAGCGATCAACTCGCAGCTCGCACGCGGACGACTGCAGCTGGGCGTCTTTTAGCTCTTAGGGTATCGGTAGCAGCTCGTGGGTTCACCCGCTGTCCCACGGAAACCGTATATTTTTGTGAACCCCGACATCGTGTATACAAAATTTCATCGTGATCAGGTGAGTAGTTAAGGCGTGAAAGCGTAAGAAAAAAAACCTCACATTCGCATTTGTAATTTTAAGTTAGGGTTAAGATTAACTGAAGCATAGCGAGTAAGAAGAAAGTTTGTGAGAACCGTCCTCGCTCGGTCATGCGGCAGTGAACGGGCGGACTTCACTAACGTTACTCGCTTGCACGCTTTACGTTCGTCGTACTTGATTTCTGACGTAATGCCGCTAACGAGATATTAACATAAATTTAACACATTATCTAAGAAAAGAACAACCACAAATACCTAAACAGAAACAAATATTTTGCAGAATCTAGAGTAATCTAGACTGTGGATAGACGTAAATAAAAACATTTGATTTAATTCATACAAACATGCAACGAGCACAGAACGAGCTAACTAACATTGATATACTAAAACAAATGTGAGTAAATCTACTAAGAAGTGACGAGAGGACGGACACGTAACACCGAACTGACCTGGTAGCGAGCCAAAGTCTATAGACATGGAACAATGGACGCAGAAGTGCAAAGGATCAATTTTGTTAGTGAAAGGAATACATTTCAGAAGTGGGATTAAGATTTATAGACTTTAAGTTACATTTAACTATCGAGACGAAGTACCTACATGAACCGATCAAAATAATTATAATTATGTATTTATTATAATTTAAAAATGCCTAATTATATATTATTTCTATTACCTTCTTTGTTTTATTAAAAGTTAATTTGATGGCTCACATATAATTGCTGCAAAATTGGTCATTTCTAAGAACTAAACATTTACAGTGATGACTGTCAGTTTTATTTAGAAAAATGGTGCTGTGTTTTATTATATAGTACATGCTAAATGAAAGGAAAAGGGTTATGGTTTCGTCATTCATCCTTATACACGAGTTAGGAGGATTGTCAAGGGGTCTGTTTGTTTGTTTAGCGGGACATTTTCCGCCCTTAGACGTTTGGTTGGATTGCAGAGGGGCTATAAAAAACTTTGCTACGTGACAAGGGCGCGGAGTGGCGTTACCTGGTGCATCGCGGCGGCGTGGTGCAGCGCGACGACGGCGTTGTGCGGGGCGGCATGCGGGGCGGCGTGCGGGGAGGCGGGCGGCGCGGGCGGGTGGTACGGGCCCTGCGCCGCGCCGCCCGCCGCCCCCGCGCCCGCGCCGCCGTCCACCTTGCCGTCCACTACTATCGCTCCGATCGACGAGAGCACTGCACACATACAACACGATCATCACACATAGTCAGTAGTGCAGTGCATGACATCGTCTATGATAAATAGGGACAAGGTAGAGGTGTGTGGATACTGAACGAATCGAGTGTTACGAAGTGGCCGCGGACGAGGCCGAGGCGGCGCCGTGTGTGTAGTGGCCGCGGACGAGGCCGAGGCGGCGCTGTGTGTGTAGTGGCCGCGGACGAGGCCGAGGCGGCGCCGTGTGTGTAGTGGCCGCGGACGAGGCCGAGGCGGCGCTGTGTACTGACCGCGGACGAGGTCGGGCAGCTTGTCGAGCGCGAGCGTGATGCGCACGGGTATCTCGGGGTTGGGTATGTCGGCGCGGCGCGACTTGATGCGCTGCAGGTGGTGCGTGACGGCGGGCTTGGCGTGCAGCAGCGCCGTGTCCGAGCCGTGCTCCAGCGCGCCGCTCACGAACTCCACGCAGTGGTCCGTGATCGCCGCCTGCACACAGCGCGACACACTCATTGCGTGCTGACGACACGATCCAACAGCACACACGGTATTATGTCCCCTGGGACATCTCGGCATTCGTTTATCCGACGATAGTTTGAGTATCGTTCGGCTGATTTACATTAAATTACCCAGGAAACGGGTTGATACAAATACATTTTAAGTTCGAATATAAGCGAAATCGGATGAGATATGCGAGCTCTCCGTTCGAGGCGAACTACTAATATTATTGTAATATAAAAGTGAAAATTCATGGCGACCGTGCGAGTATGACCTCCGTTCTATCCTTACACCCGTATTCACAAATATTACTTATGTAAGTAAATGCTAAACACGATTTTTCTCAGTACATTAACATGACAGCTGCCATACATTTTCTGTACCCTGTACGTTCTAGGGCACTGTGAGACATCATAGTAATGTTTGACAGGGGCTTGACAGGGACATATTAGGCGTTCTAGGCGGTCGCCCTCACCAGTTGCGCAAGCGCATCCTTCTTCTCAGTGAGCGTGCGCTGCTTCGCGTCGCACACCTCGTTGAGTCGCAGCACGAGTTGCTTGCCGCGCGTGTTTATCGCGTTCGTCAGTCTGCCGAGTGTAAACACAGGTTACTGTACGAACCAAGCAGTGAGGCCTCCACGGCCCTGATATGAATTAGTTCAATTCAATTCAAATTTCTTTATTTAGCGAATAGTACATAGGCAAGTTGTATGAGGGCCCCAAACTCGGCGCAGCCGGTATCTTGGGGTCCGATCAAAGCATTACCAAAGTAGAGTGGTCGCGCGTTACATAATATTAAAATTATTAAAATTTACTGGAGAACTTGATATGGTAGTTTATGAAGAGTGTGTAAAAAAGGAAAAAAACGACTATAGCTCAAATCAATTGAAAGAATAGTTCATTGACCTTTGTCCGATTCTGCCTTACTGAGGCCAATTTGTGGCATATTTGTGGATTGACCCTTCGACCGTCTGATCAGGGTTTGTGAGCATTTATCTCACTAAAAATTTCTAGTAGCATGAATGTCAAAAGTGATCACTTTTACTACTAGTAGTGTATGGACGGCGTAGTGCCAATACATTCTATCTCAATTGTTTTTTGAAGAAAGCACTTTTTAAATTGGGTATTTATCGGGTAAAATTGTTGGTTGGGTAAAATTATTGGGTATAATTATCGAAGTCGCATGTTTTAGTAAAATCTCTGAAGTATGGTTGTCAGTTGGAAGGTATAGGCACTTCGCTATCCATATGGGAGTGAAAAGAACGACAACGTGGCTGAAGGTGCGTTGTAGGCAAGGAAGTGCGTGTAGTGTAGTTCAGCTTTGAAGGAGTACGTGAAATGCAGTGTGTGTGTGTAGTGAGTGCACTGACTTGACGACGGTCTGCGTGATCTCGTGCACGAGCGCCTTCTTCTTGTCGGCGATGAGCTGCTGGCGGTCGCGGATCACCTTCATGGCGGAGCCCAGCAGCACGCGCTTGTACGACACCTCGTTCAGCAGCGACGTGATGCTGGCGCGCGCCTGCAACACAACAACACTACGCTGACACGGACCACAGCGCGGACTGGTGGAGAGGAGCTGGTGTCTGCTGGAACACACGCCAGCAGGGTAGGTCGGACCCTCAGACTAGACTCCGGAGAGTACCCACCTGCGCGGCCATCTCGGTGCTGAACTGGTACTTGTGGTCGCGGTGGTGCTGCAGCTGGCAGTCGCGGCACGTCAGCCGGTCGCACGTCTCGCAGAACAGCGACAGCCGCTCCTGGAACGATATGGCGCGGGGTCAGCTAATTTACTGCTTATAGCACAGCCTCGGTGCTTACACTGAGGGTGCTATATGCTTTTATAAATAGATAAATATAAATTAACGAGTGGCTCTGTAAGTTGTCTTTCAAAAACCGAATCGACAAAAAAGTTTTGTATAAGTATCGAACCTGCTCACAAAACTTGACGAGAATCGTTTGATAAATGCAATATGTAGAGAACAGCCGGACGGAAACGTTTTTCCCGAAGGTGAAAGAGAGACGCTTAGCTCCCTAGGTCAGTTAATAAATGTCACCCCACTCGTACGTCAAGCTTTCACTCCACGTTACAAGCAGTCTTCAACTAAAAAAAGATTGATTTCTTTTCCGCCACCTAGTTTAGGGTAGCTCGATTTGCGCTTACCATCAGACAGTTCGGTCTGTCTGTAAACTTGTATTATGAATAGGAAATATCTATAGTTCAAAGATTTAAATTTCAAAACTCTATTGTAGAGAACTACTAAATTACAAATTGGTGGTAAAAGATTGCCTATTTCAATCCATGCCATCCGCATTAATATTAAGAAAACGAAAGTAACTCTGTTTGTTTGTAGGCTTTCCACAGCCGAACGGCTGGACGCATCTTGATCAAATTTGATAATCAGTTACAGTTTATCACGAGGAAAATTTTCGGATACAACTTTGTAAATAAACACGAACGAAGTGGCGGGTAATAAAAGATGAGTAACCTGCACGTGCTCCCGGCAGTACATGTCCTGCGCCGAGGAGGCGGTGCCCTGCGCGGCCTGCAGCTCCGCCAGCGCCTCCTCGCGGCTCTTGATCGTGTGGTCCTTCGTGATCTTCAGCCTGCGGACACCGGCGGACGTTCCTACTCGCTCTAACTGAGGGAGCTCCTACACGGGCCATGTTTTTACTGCAATACTGGTCCGGCAATATCGCGACAATATGCGCTATTAGTGATAACTAATCAGGCTTATTTTTTTTGTATTCATATCCTTTTGTTATTGTTCATTTGCTTTTCTCCAAATAAATTTATAAATATTTTGTGTGTGTGGCCCGGCGTGGAGTCATACATTCTGTTAGGATTGTCGAAGTATCGCGAGTCACCTTCATAAACGCGTGTACCACAGTATACATATAAGTAGCTACGGCGGGCGGTCAATGTCCGGTCGTCGTCTAACCGTGTGAAGCTGCGCTTTTAGTAATTTAATAAATAAATCTGTGTAATAGTGCCAAAACCAGGGTTATTATTTATAAATCTACAATTTCTAGCATGGCTGATGATGGCCGGGCTACAGTTGGTAACATTGCCAGTATTACAGTAAAAATATGGCCCGTCTAGGAGCACCCTTAAAATAGTATTTAGCGTGGGAACACAAATTCGGTCCGTGAGACATTCTGACTGTAGATTATAATGAAGAGCGCCATCTAGTTTCAAACGCTTTAAACAGAAACATTAAAATGAACTCTGCGCAGTCGACGCAGTAGGACGTGGCGGGCTCCGTGTCCTCGCAGCTGTTGCACTGCTGCTCGCCGCTCAGCTTGTAACCCCTGTATGCTGTACTGCACTGTACACTGTGCAGAACGAGCGTGGTCGGTACCTCTGGTGCGCGAGCACGCAGTTGTCGCAGATGAACTCTGCGCAGTCGACGCAGTAGGACGTGGCGGGCTCCGTGTCCTCGCAGCTGTTGCACTGCTGCTCGCCGCTCAAGTTGCCTAAACACACACTTTAAATATTAAAACGGTGGAAAGTAGAGAATTAACAGATTTGGAGCCAGTACACACCTGTTTGATGCCACTAGTTACTCAAAATTATAGACAATAGACAATAGACAATAGATATTAGACAATAGACAATAAATTGTATCTAATTATTTCTATTGTGTTTTTTTTTTCTTTGGCAATAAATACATTTTCAGTTTTATTGAAATCAAACTTTGTGTCATTAAAACTTTCCTCTCTATAAAATATTTAACTTATTTTTCAAATGACTATATATTCAGAGCAAAATATCGGCAGCTAGCTATACATTATTGCTAAGAAATTGAATTGCATTAATACTCTTTGAAATCCGATTTTATATATTTACTAGTTGAACAGGCAAACTTTTTTTATTTATTTTTTTTATTTTCTATTATAATTACAAACCTTGTCCTGACAATAACGAACGCAAGAAAAAAAGAATTATCCAATTTAGTGCAGTCGTTCGTAAGCGTACACACATTTTGGGGATTCATTTTTATTGAAACAGATAGAGATTTATTTCTCGCGATGATGGAAAACATTCCCAATTTTAGAGCGATTTGGTCATAGTGGGGTGTTTTTGTTTTTGTAATCTGTGGCTAGAACGTCTATTAGGGATATAGTGTATTGAGGGCAGGAGCAAGGTGTGGTGTAGTTGTTCGTACCGTTAGTGGGCGCCTGGTCCAGGGCTACCTTCTCGAGCACGAAGCGCTGGTCGATCATGTTGGCGGGCTGGCACTGCAGCCGGCACACCGGGCACAGGATCGTCACGCGCTCCGCCCCTGCACAGCCCAACACTACGTTACACAAAGTTACGGATTTTTCCAAGGAAGACCTCGGACTATGTATGTCATGATGCGCGAAACCGAGATAAAAATGCACACGTCACAGTAGAGCTCCAAAATAGTTCGAAATACCTAACAGTACAGTGATATTTTACATTCGATTGTAGTATTGATGTATAGTTAGTAGGAGTGTTTACATATATATACTCTACTCTGATTCCCTACACGTGGTCCCCGGGTAGTGCTAACCGGGTAGCAAACTCTGGTGGGAGGATTCGGCTGTGGCTAGTTACCACCCACCGGACCAAGCCATGTCGTGAAATGACCTAGTCGTGTTTCGGGATGTAGTCCGGTGTAACCGTTCCTAAGACGGGTCTGAGCAGTAGCGCACTTGTAGCGCCTCACTCAACTGCCGTCATGTACCTACTTCTTCACACTACAAAACTTCAAGGCTAGAGTGAATAAGTACCTTATAGGTCGTCATGCTCCATCTTAGACCAAAACGTCGCTTAACATCAGGCGAGTTGGTGGTCAAACGTCGACCTATTCTACATTATAAAAAAGAAAAAAAAACGTCAGCTTACCTAGGAAGTCCCTGCTGGTGGGCTGCTTCTCGTCGATCTTGGCCTTGAGGCAGGGCTCGCAGATGGAGTGCAGACACTCCATGAGCTTGGGCGTGCCTTCGGCGAGCGCGAGCGGCGCCGCGCAGGACACGCAGCGCGCGGCGGAGGGCGGCGCGCGCGGCGAGGGCGGCGCGCGCGAGTCCGCCGGCTCCTTGTCGCCCTCCGCGCCGCCCGCCGCGCCGGCGCTGCCCGCACCGGACCCCGTCTGCGGACAATCAACGGCCTCTTACTCGCCGACTCGAGTAGGCGACTAAACGCTGCTTCCTCAGCGCGAAGAAGATGCGGTGCTGTATTTTATTACGAGGCCCGATGGGTGCAGTGCGTGCTTGATAGCAAGCTCGCGCTGTTGGTGCGGTTAATCTACGCCATCGTATACATTTATTGCAGAACAACTAGTATTTTTGAGATGATATCGCTCATGGCGAGATATTTAAATATCAACAGTTTTTTTTGTTCTCGGAGCTAGACCAGTTAGCTAAATTCAGAATGCAATTTACGGCCATCGTCGATCATCACCAAGCTTCATTTTTGTGAAAAAGGGGTGAAAACTTCAGCCAAAGAGACCATCTTAGATGGTGTTGTAAAACCCCTTAGCAATACACTTTTAAAAAATCTACCGTGGAGTTTCTAACAAGACTCTGCACCTGGTCACAAGGCGCGAACTACCCAAGCCTGGCTGGAAGCCAATTTTCCAGACTTTATAAGGGCTGAAGTCTGGCCCTCCTCTAGCCCAGATCTAAACCCCATGGACTACAGAGTATGGTCAGTTTTAGAGGGCATGGCCTGCTCTAAACGACACGCCGACATAGAGTCACTTAAGAAATCTTTGAAGCAAGCAGTGGCTAAATTTCCCATGGAAACAGTCCGTAAATCCATAGATTCTTGGCCAGACTGACTAAAGGCCTGTATCAAGGCCAAAGGTGGTCATTTTGAATAAAATAATAGTTATATTTTTGTTAAGACTTCAATACATGTGTGTACATAATATAACTTTTATTAACATTACATTACTGTATAAAAAGAAATGCATTTTCATTTGTAACAGATCTTATGGCTAGACTAGGTATATCTAACATTAAGCATTGAAAATTTTAAACACTTGGTTTTTTTTTTCATTTAGTAACAAATTGTTCGCACCGAACTATCTCGAAATAATAGTACTAGTTAGTACTAGTTGAATGTTGTTCACATGCACAAGCTCACTATCTTTCCTATCTGTTCTAAAAATTAAAGATGTATCATCAGCGAATAGAACTATGTCTGTAAGGTCCTTAACTATAACAGAAAATCATTTATATGTATACGCTAAAAATAAGAACGGGCCTAAAATAGAACCTTGTGGTACTCCCATTGTAACTAAAGATCCGGAAGATGTGACCCCATTAATTCCCACTCTTTGTTGTCTATCAGTTAAATATGACTCGACAATATCTAGTGCGATTCCACAAATCCGGTAGTGGTATAATTTACGGATCAAGGTAGTGTTCTCACAATGAAACGCTTTGGAAAGATCACAAAAGACACCGATGGCATCCCGTGAATTTTGCCAAGCTTCCATCACGTAAGTAACTATTTGGTCTAAGTTTGTCTGTCTGTGGCATCGTAGCTCTCGAACAGATCAACCGATTTTGATTTTGTTTGAAAGGTGAATTAGTTAGGAGTGTTCTTAGCTATGTTTGATGAAAATCGGTGTTAGGGGTTTTTTAAAATTTTAATTTATATTTGTTTTTAAGATACATAATTTGGACACAAGCTTAGTGCTGGAGTAGCATCGCATGTCTGCTTGAAGCGTGGTGCGTCATAAATGTAACCGGCCTAAAGCGGGACGTGTTTTAGGTTGTGTTTTAAGTGTACAAAAAGTACAAAGTGCACTGCGAAGAAAAGAGACACGTCCGACTTTAGTCAGTAAGCTGTAGGTTATGAGGTAAACTGCTTATAAAACACCGGTTTTCATCATTTTCTAGGTTAAAGTGTGGTCAAACGCAGCGGGGCATTGCGCGCGTATGGTAGAAACAAACAAATTGGTACAAAATACTCTCGCGGCAATTTTTTGTCCTGCAAATGCCGCGCACCTCGCGCGCTGAGCGTTAGACACACCTTTAGTCTCGGCGAGACAGTTCCTTTGGTCTGTCTTGTCATGAGTTTAGAGCAGGAGTAAATAATGTACACTCTCAGGTCTCTCTCTCACTTAGACACCAAGCGACGCAAAATGCGATGATACTACCGAGACAATTTATTAAATTTTCTTTACATAATTGTTTTTGTAAACAACTTTGTGTACATGTAGAGAAAAGTAAATTTCATGGTAAATTTCTTGCATTGCAGCAACCTACCAAACTTATTGATTATTGTTTGGAAAATTAAAGCAAAAAGACCTTCAAGTTAGAAATAAAATTTAAATCGCTATAAGTTAGAAATTAAATTAAAATTAAATTATGATTGAAAGAAATCGCTTTAGGTGATAAGGCCTTGTATTGCCGAATGATATTTTATTTTAAATATTCTCTTTATGTTTGTTTTACTTTGTATTTTTGGTGTGCAATAAAGATGTATTGTATTGTATTGTAAAATTATCAGCCCAATGTTATTTGGCTGCTCATTTCATCAATTTATTCTTAATTTTTATCTGCCTGAGCACAATCTTCAATGAAGTGCAAAAGGTTAGGGCTTAATTGTCAGCAGTCTCTTGACCTACATAGTTTCACCTTGAAAATTATTCACATTCATATAATACAGATGTCTATGACAAAAGTAGACATAGTATAGTGTATTTAAGTTGTTAAAACATTTTAAGAAGCTAAATATGGTATGGTTTTGGTGATGTTTAATATTACACTCATAGCAATAAATAAATATAGTATAGCCTTGGAATATGTATACATACCTACAGTGTTTTGTTTTTTCATTCTCTTAAATTTTTGAACTTGATTGAAAAGACAAAATATTGTATGACTTCTGTATAAATTCTGAGGCTTTATAATGTTTATTGCTAAGGGAGTGTATGTATCTTTCTATAACACCAGGCAGTTGCAGAAACAAATTAAATCTTTTAAAGCTGTCTTAATACCTAACCTGCCATTACTAGTTGCAGAAAGCAATAGAAGCTGAGACAATCAATCACAATTGTGTATTTGACATCATTATCAATTGCCACTGATAATTTACAAGTCAAATTATAGCAATATTAAATTGCAGTTAAGTGATTAAAAGCAATGAATGATAAATTTAATTGAAGCTCATTAACAGGTTACACTGAAGCAACTTTGGAACACTTGAAAAATCCTTGACAATAGTTTATGTAATTTACATTCATCTTCGGACACTGGAACAATTTTAACAAAAGGAGATACATTGACACATCTCAATGGCACTTTGCTTTGGAGCTACTTTGGACTTGTTTCTAGTGGTTCTTTAATTTTAAGTAATGAAAGTGTTAAATGAGGCGGTCTGTCACATTTTTTATTTAGGTAATTATTTATTATTTTATTTTATTGTCATAAGTTCTATATTTGTTTTGTGCAACATCATTAAATTATAAAATCATTAGGTTTAATGATTCATGTAAAGTAAAGTAAATTATGTTTGTCTTGTTAGAACTAACTTGATACCTTCACACACAAAAAAATACCAATGAGCTTTTTACTAATTCAAACTTTTTACTAAGTTGAGCCTGGACAAGATTGGCACAGGACCGGGATGAGTGGTATACGAGAGGAGAGGCCTATGCTTAGCAGTGGGCGATTACAGGCTGATGATGATGAACATTTTGCTAACATTTCTTCTCTTTAAAGTAGGTAGGTATACAACTTCAGTTTGCCCTCAATTCTTTCTCTGAGATTAAACTCAACTTAGCAAACAAATGCCAAAGGGCTAAACAATTTTATCATGTTTTAATTATTTTTCACATTTGACTGGAGTTGAAATTAAGCACATTATACCTACCTGCCTATTAAGCAAAACAATGATTATAGCTTATGGTTACATGCATGTTGTTGGCAATAATTGACTAGGTAACATAAACATGAATAGTTGGTTGATATGGCTGTTATAAAATAAACTTTTTACAAAAGTTATTTCATATCACCATTTACAGTTCAGGCTAATCTAAATCATTTTTAGGTACTTATTTGGGACTAAATATTGTTTGGTGAAGTGAAGGTGTTCAGATGATAAAAGGAACCTATGTTTAGGCCTGATAATTTTATACTCATGGTATCAGATGGAACAAGAGCCGATTTTTAGACAAGAATGATTAGAAGATCCATTTCCAATGCAACCTGACACTAATGTCTCCAAATGTAAATTGATGGGTGCCATGTTTCAAGAGTTATGATGTGCAAAAATACAAGTTTTTTTTTGCTAAAATTATGTTAGATTAGCAAAAAATTTAAATTCATGTCAATTTTAAAAAGAAAAACAACATTATGAACTATGTCAAATCTGACCAAATTAAAAAAAATACTGAGAAAATTAAGAAAAAAACGATTTAAACTTAATATAATTCTAAATTTGTCTATATTTTGCTTTCCTAGAATGACAAGAAATATTCTTCGGTAATGGGTTTATTCAACAGAAATAAACAGTTATTTATTTGGGTATTCTAAGTAACTAAGAGCAATGTAATCATTTTAAAACTGATAAATTTACTGAGATTTGTTCCAAGTAGTATGTGATGAAATATTTATAATTTACCTAAGGTTTAAATCTACTGTCAAGGTTTTCACCTTGACGGTAAATCAAGACCAAATTTCAGTCCATCTACAGTAATTACTGTGTATCTGGAGACACAGCCTGACACTCTTAGTTAGATAATATTAGATTAAATCTTACAGGTTGTAAGGTGTAAGATTTGAGTAACGCACAAAGTCGAAAGGGAAGCTAAAAAATAAATGAAAGTTTTCAAGGAGAAATGTTTTCAAACATCCTCAGCACCTGTGACATTGAAGTGGTATAAGTAACTCACATTATTGTTGGGTGTAGCGAGCGCGGCCGCGTCGGGAGCTTCTTCGGGCGTCTCTTCCTTGATGGAGACGCCGAGCAGCGGGCCCAGGTCCATGAGCGCGCGCTCGATCTCCTCACCGCTCGGCTGGAAGTTTACGTTCTCCATCTTCCAAGATGCGCTTTCTCCAGCTCTAGGACCGCTTTCTCACTCCTTCCCGATACATTTTCTCTCCTCAGAAACTTTCACTAACCAGCGCGATGATTGCACGTCGACGACATTACAAATTGCAGCAATTGCGAGATTCACTCGAGAGCGTCTTTCGAAGGACGCACTGTCCTACGAATTAATTACATTAAATACTTTTTCCAATGAGCTTGGCCTGTAAATCTACAACTATTTCACTTTATGAAACCCCGTAAAAACTTATTTATCAACAAAATTTCTAAGAAATTTGGTACATTCGCTTCAACAACCATCAAAGCGTCATAGACAATTTACTATTTTTTGTGACATATAGATTAACCATAAACTCTTTAGTCTATGATAATTTCACTACAACTTGTCGATTGTTTCGAAACATCCCTAAAACTTAGAAGAAATAATAAATTTTATACTAAAACCATAGACAGATGACACATGTTCAAACTTTTTTACGGGCGATGAGGACAGTAAGTGACAGGTTGACATTTGGCATTTGAATGTCAATTTAGTCCTGACAAGTCGTGACAACACGTCGAAAATGGCTGACTCCGGTCCTAGTAAAAGTGATATTGAAGCGATTTTTCAACGATTACGAAGCATTCCCGCAAATAAAGTGCGTATTTCTAGATGGCTGGGATACATGGGCTTGTACTTTGAGTGATTATTGATATGTATCGTGTGGCGCAGGTATGTTTCGACTGCAGCGCGAAGAACCCTACGTGGTCGTCGGTGACGTACGGAGTGTTCATCTGCCTGGACTGCTCAGCCGTCCACCGCAGCCTCGGAGTGCACCTTACGTTCGTGCGCTCCACGCAGCTCGATACAAACTGGACTTGGAAGCAGCTCAGAAACATGCAGCTCGGCGGAAACGTCAACGCTGTACGTACCATACTGCTGTCCGCTAACACTCATAAGTTACTTATTTATTTAGATAAAAATCTCCTAGTAGGACTTTTAACAGTCTAACTGCATTTCCTCAATAATGTCACACCAACAAGGTTTCTTTGGACCATTTATCCCAAGACTGTGTAAAGTGTATCCTTCATGAAGTGCATTTGTAATATTTGAGCATACTATGAACATTTCTAGTCACAATTCTTCCGCACCCATGGACTGTCGACGGATGACGCGCGGGAGAAATATAGCTCGCGTGTGGCGCAGATGTACCGAGACAAGCTGTCTTCCACGTCGGAGCAAGCCATGAAGACCTATGGGACCAAGGTATACTGATGTTGTTACATAGTATGGATAGACAGTCCCATCTATTAATTACATATCCGTGGCACGCAGGAATAACTGAACATCGCAAAAACATCAATTTTTCAGGGCAGCCATTTTAAAGTTTGACATTTTATGTTTAGTCGGTAAGTTAGTTAAACGATGATGTCAAAGTTATTTTGAGGGTTACTTGAGGCCCTCTTTCGTATGGTTTCAAGAATTTAACGAAACAACTTATAGTTTACATAATAATAGACTTGTCAAACAGCTGAAATGCCTTGAATAAGTTGATAACTCGACTTGTAGACCAAGTTTTGGCTTCTAAGGACATTTATCCAGTTATTCACCATCTGAGTACGGATCATTTTTATCGGTTACCTTAGTTATTTCAATGGAAAAAGCATTATTTCTCATTAGTAAACCAATGACAACTTCAAACAGATATAGTTTGTCAAGTAATTATTACTACTTTACAAGATATATCTTACTTTTCAGCATATAATGCAAAATGTAAAAAAAGTCTTAGTATTTAAAATATATTTTTTTTAGAATTATACGCTCATTTACATAATCTAAAAACTATTTTCACTAACTTATTAAAATTATTTTTTAAACATATGGGAAAAACACAATGAAAACGCATTTGTATCTAATTAAAATGAATTATTTAGAGTATACACTAAATTAACACATAGGCTAGACTTATTATCCCGAGAAATCAACAGTTGGCAATCGTTGAGTTCTACAAATAAGAAAATATTAATCAAACACACTACAAGACATAAATACCTACTTATAAAGGTCTTATTTAAAAAGCTTTTCTAATTATTATTTTAAACGACTTCAAAAAAACTTTTTAAAAAATCTTTGAAAATTTTCGTAATCTTAAGTGGCTGTAAAAAATCTGTAAAAATGTCTGATGACACACATGCTTAATACATGTTTTGTTAGATTGCTTACACATTACTTCGATCAATAATAATACTAATAAATAATAATAAAACCCTTTATTCAGACCAACTTAGTATCTATTTACAAAGTATGAAGAACTAAAAACTATGAGTGTGGATTTACAAGTATATTTTGGTAGTTAAACTAATCTTAATCTATTCTAATACTTAATAATTTTTTGTAGGTCTGTTTGCCAATCGGCAAAGATCTCCTCCAACCTTTTTCATTCCTGTCTATCTTGGGCCACTCTATTCCAAGTTACTCCTGCTACCTGTCTAATGTCATCATCCCACCTTTTCTGTGGTCTGCCCCTTTTCCTTTTCCTAGGGCACCATCGTGTCACAATTTTGCTTCATTTCTCTTGGCCTCTTATCATATGCCCTGCCCATTGCCATTTGAGTCTTCTGATTTTACATTAAAACAGGTATTACGCAGGTGTTGAAAAGTTTTTTCTTTACTATAATGTGAAGAGTTTTATCTTCCATGGCTTCTCTCAGACTCCAGTATCTCTTTCAGCCATTTGTTATTCTTCTGTCAATTTCTTTGTGTATAGGGACCTCTTGTGTTATTAGCTGTCTCAGGTAGATATATTCATCAGTGTAATCAATTTGGTTATTTCCTAGATGTATGGTGGTTTTCTTCCCATTTGTCCTTACCTTTGTTTTCTTTGGGTTCAACTTTAAACCTTTCTTCTCACTTTCATCCGCTAGTTCAAGTATCATTTGCTATATGTTTTTAGGTGTTTCAGCAAATAACATTATATAAATATCATCTGCGAACCTCGATTGTGGTAGGGAGACTCGGTCGACAGTGATTCCGAGGTTTTCCCAGTTAAGTCTCCTAAAGATTGTTTCGACAACCGCTGAGAATAGTTTTGGAGGTAGAGGGTCTCCATGTCTGACACCCTTTCCTACTCTAAATGGTTTACCTTTCTTTTCTAGTTGGATTCTCGCGGTGCTATGACTATTATTTTAATTAAATAAAGTGAAAAAAAAAGGAACTTCTTATTCTGATTGGCCATCATTGGTGTTTTTCCCCAAAAACCTTAAAACACAGATTTAAAAAATTGTCAGACTTCGTCTTAGACAACCATGGCTCTAAAGGGTCTAAATGATCTATGCTAGCGTCTCTTTACGGCTTTGCACCCCGCTATCAATCAACCCTGTATTGATTTGAATCTTTTGTGTAAGTATGCATGTAGGTAGGTACATAGTACACCAATGATAGTAATAGTCACCAATAATATACAGCATTATAATATACTTTTTTATATTTACTTCACGTTGTTGCATGGCATGTTTGTTGGCGTTTAGGCTCCAGTAGGTACATAAAAAATATCCAGCTCGGGTAGATAACAACTTGATATCTTGCTATTGCAGATGAAAACTAAATCACCACGGCAAAGGTAAAAGTGAACATGTGATAATGTCACTTTTTAATCAAACATATTTGGCTTGCCATAACTTGACATCTCGATTTGTCAATGGAGGCAGAAACAGGCTATGTGTATAAGTCGAGATATCCAGTATTTTGGATGTGAGTGTAAGTTGATAAATCAAGATGACAATTATTCATACACAAACTTATGCTTGACATCTCAATTTGTCAAGTTAAAATTAATTTTTGCAGAAAAGGCTTAGGTGTATAAGTCGAGATCTTCAATATTTTGAACATGTGTTGATGTTGATAATTCAAGATGTCAATATTAGTAAGCAAACACACACTTGATAAGTCGTTTTATCAAGTAAAACACCATAAAATGCAAGGGTGTCGAGATGTACAAAACGCGATTGCTCTAAAACTATTGTATATTTCGGGCTGATTTTTTTATACATAGTAAAGCGCATACGAAGGAAGCGTTTAAGCCAATAAAAAAAAAATCATGCAAGTCGAGTTGTTCAGTTATTCCTACGTGCCACGGATATTATATGGGTACAAAAGACCCAATTCTGAAAGGCAATATTGGAACTATATTTTGAGTGTGGCCTGGACATTTAAGCATACAGTTCTAGCAGAGCCAATGATGGCGGGGTTACAGGCTAGAAGCACCCTAACTGAAGTTAATTTCAAATATTGTTTAATATCATTAATACAAGTTCAAGATAAAATCCTGGAATAAATTTAACAACTTAAATTAACTTTATTACAAGCATTGAATATGAATTTCTTTATTCAAATTACTAAAAGTTTATGTACATTAAGCAAATGAATGAAAATGACTAAGTAATGCAACTCGTTTTTATAGACTTTCTCTATGACAATGCTTATTGTTTTGCAATTTACAGCGCTGGGTGAGTAATAAAATAAATGAGTCCTTAATATTTTTGATTACATTTTAAAGAGTGCATTGTATTATTCTTTGTTGTTTTTATTTTTTTGTAAGATGGGCTTATTAGTTATTACCACACTACATACAAAAGATCTTAAGAGTTCTATCACACTAGCAATTTTAAAGCTGACTAAACAGTTATAACATCACAGCTTCTAAGTAAAGTTGTCAGCTCTCCACTAGGTTTCCCTGTGTCAGGGGCACCATGGAATACTCAATGACATTGACAACTAGCACCCAGAACAGATTCATTGTTCAAATATCTGCCTGGCCTGGACCTGCTCATAAAGCAGTTGAACTCTGACTACACTAGGAAAGTCGTTAAGTCGAAAGTCGTTGTCTTCTTCCTAGCCTTGTCCCACTCGGGTGGGGTTGGTACAGAATGCATGTTATTAGGGACTTTAGGGACTAAAGCTCACTAACTGGCATCATACTTACTGTACAAGATATGACCTGCCTGACCAAAACCTCTTTGGGAATCGTGCAACATTTGTCAAGTATTGTGTTATCTAATGTTTTTATTCCATCCAAAGGTTGTCTGGAAGAGATCGCTCTTAAGCGATAAGACCGCCCATTGCGCCTATTTTTTTGAATGTTTAGTTTAGATTTATTTTGTATTTGGTGTCAATAAAGAGTTTTTGTATTGTATTGTATTGTGTATGTTGCAGCTGCACCTAGACCCGGCGCCGGCGGAGCCTCGCGAGCCCAGGGAGCGCGAGGTAGACTGGTTTGCCGAGCACACCGACACTAACAGTAGCGAGCTTGCATCCGCACACCAGGTAACACACTCACACACTCACCGCTGCTCTCCTACAGACGTAACGACCCAACTGGATTGGACCAGTGTAATTATGTCAATTATTTTTAAATAGGGTACTTATTGCTTTTAGCAGGTGACATTCGTGATTTGCTGAAAGCTTTCTTTCCGTGATAGCAGCAGTAATGGAATCTAACATGTTTATAATGTTATGATCACGTTAGCGGCGTATTTGCAAGCACTAGCATTGAAAACTCACAAAACCGGGTCCTTAAAAATTAACTTACTCGTACTTATAAAATTTCTGACTCATATTATACTCAACAAATAATTTCAAAATATCTTACAACTAAACTTTGACTCAAAATTGAGCAAAATTTTTTTCTCAAAACACGCACAAACGCAACACAATCGTTTTTACAGCTATTCCAGAAATATGTGAAGAATGCAGCTTCGTGCTTTCCGTCACTGCATTTTCGTGGTACTATAGTTATTATTGAACAATCTGAATCAGATGTTTCGTTTTGTTTTCTTGTGTCAGCACTGCCATGTTTAATTCAGGTTTCTTTTGGCCGATGAACTCATTCATTTCATCAAAAGCATTTTCCGTTAATTTTGTTACTACTAAACGTTTTGATTTTTTAACACGCTAATTAAATTATTGCAAAAGTAAATGTCTGTCTGTCAGCTTTTCACGGTAACGGCGCGGCGAATTGATGTTGATGGTTTAGTTCCAGTGATAGCTCAGTGGTTTTTGTATCGCATACCCATGGGTGTGAGTTCGAATCCCAAATGCTTGAGCTGCCAGTGAAGGAAAATATCCTGCGCGAACCGCAATCGCCACTATGATGGTGGTTGGGTGCTTAGTACTCTCCTGGCTATAGCTACTACGAAGTTAAACTTTAGCCGAGCACCTAATGGTGTGTGTCGTTGCAAAACAATACTATTATCTTTTGTCTATAATCATTGAACATCAGGCGAGTAGCTACTGTTCAATCTATCAACCGAAAATGTATATATAAATTTTTTAAATGGAAAAGTGAAAAACTGGCAGGACGCAGCTAATTACTAAGGCAATGAACAGTAACTGAGTGGCGTGCGCATGCGCATGGCTTATCTGTAGCAATGGTGTTCTACATTTGTGACTCATTCGCATTGCGAAAGTGTTTTATCTCACGCATAATGTACAGTATTTACTCGACACGCGTACATTGATAAAAAGTTTTCACTTAAAAATATGTTCAAACATTACGGAAACATGATTGACGAGACGAGAAAGTCGGTCACCAGATGGTATGCGCCACATTTGTAACAGAATATCACCGAGAGTTAAGAATTAATGGGACTACCCTACATAAAGCCTATATACCTATTCAATGTGAAAATAAACGAAAGTCGATTTCATCGGTGAATTTTTGGTTACTTTATACATACTTACACAAATAATTAAAGTTCAGTTGAAACCTCTTCCTTTTTCTTAGGGTTATTAATCAGGTAAATCTTTACGGGGTAAGACAGGCAAAAAGAACGTAAGACAAGGTGGAAACAGGGACGGGAGACAGACGCGGCGTCCCTTCAATGCACTTTCATAAAATGCCCCTCAGTTTCTTGTCTGGTCTTCTGGGTAGTGGCTCTTTTTAAGGTGGTAGAGTCATTTTTGTAAATTTGATGTTCTTAAGTGTATCTTCGATACCCAATTAGATAAAGACATTAGATTTGACCATAGACCAAACAGTAAATAAACTGATGTGTAAAGTCAAGCGTGTTGTTGCATGGTGTCAGGCGGCAGCGGGCGAGGCGCTGAGCTCGGAGGCGCGGCTGTGGGGCTCCTCCGCGGCCGGGGACTCGCCGCACGCCGCCGCGCCCGTCAGCGGCAGGAAACCCATCGGGAAGCGGACTGGGGTACGTGGCGACACACTGTTCACCTTGATACTATTTTCCCAGAACATATCGTCACGCCTTTTCAAAGTCAAAGTCAAAAGCTCCCGAAAGAGCTAACCGAGGTATTATATAACACCCACACCGCATTGAACAATATTCATTCCTAAATGTGACAGGGGGCGAGCCTATCGACGATAGGCTATCGTCATACACCGGGCTCCAGTCATGTAGCAGATGACATACAATAGGCACATATGTTCACACATTGGTGCGTGCCGTCGGCTGGGATCGAACCTACTCTCTCTGGCTTGAGAGGAAATCCTTATCCAACTAGGCTGTCATCGCTTCCGACTATTTTTCCGAGAATGATTTTCGCCAATTTTGACGAACACTATTATAACTATTATTATTTTAGCTTTTTAACCGCCTTTCACAATTGTTTTCAAAAAGTTTTGGCCATCTGAAACCTCATCTACACGATGTACAAATTTACGTCCACTTTGACTAGATTGGCAATTGAATTGTATCTTGTGGATAGCTCAGATCAATCTAGAGGAAAAGATGGAACACTGCGTTATATCTGGCTAAAGCCACTTCTTTTTCAATGTATGTATAATGTTGTAATGTATAATGTTGCCATGAAAGACATTTACAATTGCACGAATACTATTATTAAATAAAAATAATTAATTAGATTCACTTATATCATACGCCGTGTGCCATCTTATTCTCTAGGTTGATCTGAGGTGGATAGAGAATAGTTCAATGGTTGGTCCCGACCAACCATCAAATTGTATCGTGTGAAAGGAGTTTTTAACAAGTAATGTTATGTTGGTAATATTGCAGCTGGGAGCCCGCAAGGCAGGCCTCGGCGCGACCAAGGTGGCAGCTAACTTCGACGACATAGAGCGAGATCTTAAAATGGCGGAAAAACTCAAAATGGAGGTCAGTTAAATTATACTGATTGTCAAAATGTATTGAAACTAAACTATTCGGTTCGGTCGGTAGGTTAGATGAATTTATGAATAATTTAGATTTATTTAATTTAAATTGTTTTTTTTAATTTAAATTCGCCCAATTCTGAAATGTTAATAAAGTTACTAAAACATGTTAAACTTATTATTATCCTCGTCTAATAGGCAGTAATGACAAAGAGAATTGGGCCTAATATGTTATCATACATCTCAATTTGGCCCGAACTTGAATAAAATGTATAAATACAATAAATTACGGCATGTTTTTTATAAACTTTACTATAAATTTAATCCTGGCTTAATCGAGTTGTAAAGGCCTATTCAAACTTAGTGGCGGCTGTGAAGTTAGGAGCGAAACGCTGCGTAGTAGCGAAAACAAAGGTATGCGCGGGCGACAGAGAGGCCAGATGTCGTAAGGTCTCGCTTGCGGCGCACTTCACAGCCGCCATGAAGTTTGAATCGGTCTATAAAAGAATGTTCAAAATATTTGTTCAGTCAATCTCTTATGTAAAGGTGTGTTTGTGTATTGTGAAGGCGCAGGCGAGCGAGAGCTCGGCGACGATAGAGAGCGTGGAGCAGGAGGTGGCGTCGCTGCGCCTCGCCTACCGCGAGCCCGACCGCCGCCCGCAGGCCGAGCGGCTCGGCATCGCCGGCGGGACCAACGTCAAGTCGTATGCGCTTTACGCTACCTACTTAATACTAAATAAATAAATTCGAGAAATTTCCACACACGGTCGCCTGACCCCAAACTAAGCAAAGCTTTAACCATGGTTCCCAGACACTGATATACGTTTGTAAATACATACACACTTAAACAGATGTTAATACCCAAACATAGAACAAACACAAATGTTCATCACATTAATGTTTGCCCTAGGTGGGAATCAAACCCACGCCCCCAAGTACAGAAGGCAGGTCTGAGTAACCACTGAGTAACCGAAGCTGTAACACATACTTAGCTATTATTAATACTTGTGAGAAGCAAATGACTTGTTCCATTGGCCCTAACGCCTATCCTTAAGAATCACTAGTACCTACATGCCCAACTAAATATATACGATTATGTGTATATTATTTATTACAGCGGCCCTAACACCGAACCTTGTGAAACACCTAAATCATTTGTTACATCGGTACTAGTTTGAAACCTTGCGGAACGCCAATTTGTACATGTTACTTTTTATATCGATTCAAGGTTGTAAGTAACCTTGAGAAACACCCATACACTGCATCTGTTTACATTACGTGCCATGTTAACCCTAGAATGCAATCTTGACTTGATGTACTTGTTCAATAACTTAGTTTTTATACTCACTAAACATACTCTATCAAAAGCCTTAGCGAAAGCATACTCTACATAAATTTGAGGAATAAGGTTCCAAGAACATTGTGAATCCCAGATTGCGTTATTGTTTTACTTTGAAATTGTAAAATAATGTGTGTGAATATTACCAGCGGTGTATCCCACTCTGCCACGAGCGACATGACGGCGATAGAGCAAGAAGGCGCGTCGCCGACGCGCGCACATCTCGACGACATCGATGACTTCACCGCCACATTTACCATGATTAGGTATTATGGGTTAATTAGTTGCATCCTGCGGTTTCCTCAATATTTTATATAAGCTGTTTCTATGTATGTGTGAATTGTAGCCTTTATTAATCCAAGGCCCAGACCATTATCTTTCCGGGTGGATAGGTCTGAATAACCACATTTTATTTATTTTCGATTCAAGGCTCATTCAAAATTCCATTTAAATCTGTTTAAATGTTGAAGTCTCAATTGGGAAAATAAAAACTTTTTCACTACATTTTTAACACGTATGTGACCTAACTCTGTTAAGCGACTCTGCAGCGACCTTTTTTTTTTTTTTTTTTTTATAACATACTAGGCATGCGTTTGACCACTGACTCGCCTGATGGGAAGCGTTGCCGTGATCGAAGGTGTAACACGCTTGCCTAGGAGATACCTATTCACTTTACTCTTAAACACCCCCGGATTGTATTTAGGTGGAAAGACAGACGCAGGCAACGAGTTCCCCACCTCTGCAGTTCTTACATGAAAAGTTGACTTGAAACGCTTAGTGCGTTTTGGCGGAATTTCCACCATGAGAGGGTGCCTCTTACTGGTGCGCCTGGTACAATTGGAAAAGAACGGTGATGGCAGGATCAGGTCGTGCAGTTCTTGTGCACACTCGCCGTAGTGTATTCTGTATACCGAACATACCGACCGACTGAATACCGACAGACTAGCCACTTCACGCCGGTGTGACAAGCTCTGAAGCTTAGATTCAACCAACGAGTCATTGAAGACCTAAATCGTGTCCTGTACTCTGATATCAAGAAACACCTCTGTTTTTGTCCTGACTCTCGATTAAGTTTATGCCAGACATCATCTTCAAGTTCACGATAGTCTTTAGCCGCTTCATCCTTTAATTTAGACTTGAGAGGACCGACGGGCCTTCAGCCTTTTGGCAATAATTATGTTGTGTGATGCAGGAACGAGCCGTTCACATCTCGGTCGCTGGACAAGCTGATGGAGCTAGACCGGCCGGGCGCCGACAGTGTCTCGGTGGAGCCCGAGCCTACGCGCGCCGTGCATTCCATGTTCTCCAGGCCAGGTACTCTACATTGATAAGTCACTAACACCAGGGTTAGCCACTCGGCCTATACAAACTTTTACACACTCTCGAGTGCAGAGCACAAACATAGTCTGTAGATGCTTCACAGATGATACTAGGAGGTGAGTGGTCGATGGGTCAATGAACTTTTGTCTCAATCCACAAAAAGGCCCCAAATTGGCCCTCAATGCCAGAGAGGCAGAGTGGCCCAAAAGTAAATGAACTCATTCCTCAATCCATGTGACATGAACTATAATCAGAATTTAAATAACTTTGACGTTCATAAGTGTATCCTTGATACCTAAATTGAATAAAAACATTTTGACTTTGACTTTGAATTGATTGATAACTCCAATTGTTGCACGGCACACACTTCACACACTTCACAATAGTTGCTCGTCATAGTTTACGATAGATGCTCTTAACAGTTCAATGCAATAGCTTATACCTTATGAGTACCTATATGTCTAGAGAGAGTTCCGTACTGTACGAAAAGTGACAGGTCACCTTTTTATACTAGTTTGCGTGACAGGTGCGTCGTTTACTAAGGTTGCGTCATACATTTTGTTTAGAACCTAAGAGATGGCTGCTACATTTTTTTAGCTCTTTCAGTCCATCTGGACTAACAAACAATGTATTGATGAAAGCGTGTTCCTTGGTTTGTCCGTCAGCCGAGAAGCCCGCGCCGGCGGCCCCGAAGCCCCGCGGGCGCAAGCCGGCGCCGGCGGACGACGACGACTCGGCCGTCAGGAAGTTCGGCTCCGCCAAGGCCATCAGCTCCGCGCAGTTCTTTGGGGAACAGGTAACGTGGAACTGGTGGTATTTGAGAAGTCATTCTTATTAGACACCCTTGTGGGGTGACTGGTCAGCGAAATTCGAATTTTTAACAATCGACCTTCGCTTACGCAACGCAGCATTAGCAGCATAAGCATGTTTCAAAAATTGACCTCGAATTTCAAAAATTAAAAAGATGTACCTTATGTCTGCAGCATAAGAGTAGTAGAAGAGTTGCTTTTCACATGCCGTTCCTTAAGCAGCAGTGCGGTACGGTGGGCGGCAGGTGAAGCCACGCAAGCACGTACGAAAGTTTTGGTTCAGTTGTAAATGCGTACAGTACGCGCCACGTAACTAGAACCTGCGCAGTGATCGATGTTAGGTCTCATTGGAGGTAAGTCAGGGGCGCGCGGGCGCGGCGCATGTTCCCGCGCGCTACTGCGCACTACGCTACCTCGCTCGCACGCTTACGTGCGCTATTATACAAGCGCAGTCGGCGCCATCTCGCTTCTAGTTATGTGGCGCACTGTACCACTAACCAATATCGAAGTCTGTGTTCGTTTGTATTTTCTTTTCGAGAGTATTATTCTCGTGATGAAACGCATATCATAAATTAATATATAAGTGTGCCGCATCCCCCCAGGACTCTACGTGGGAGCGCGACTCGAACCTGTCCCGGTTCCAGGGCAGCAGCAGCATCAGCTCGGCGGAGTACTTCGGCACGCAGGCGGCGCCGCGCGCGAACGCGGGGTTCACCGTCAACGCGCCAGACTTAGATGACGTAACTATGACATTTATATCGAACACGCTCATACGTTTAAAGGCTCACATACTTCTCTATCAAAATAATTGAACACTGGCTCTTTTGCCCGCGGCTTCACTCGCGTTTCATAGGTATACTAGTATGTCACTCGGAGATAATGTAGTTTTCTAATGGTGAAAGAATTAGTGAAATCGGACCAGTAGTTTTTGAGTTTTTCGTTATAGACATATTTTATTACACAACGCTACCTAGTCGATAGCCAGACTACAGATCGCATGGTGTGATAGTTCCTATAACAGAGATGTTAGTGCAGCTATCAACTTGCATCTTATAAATTGGGACTAAAAATTACTCATTGAGCAAGCTTTTTAAGATTTTCATGAAAACTTGAATAAACTTTATGCATACTTAATAATAATAAACTTTAGGCATAATGATAAAATCATTATGTCTAAAGTTTATTCATAATTTTAATTGTTTATGTTATCATACAATACAACACAACTTCTTTGCACACCAAAAACTACATGGAATCTTAAAAACTAAAATACATTTTTCGGCAGTTCAAACCATAATATTATAATAAAATACATGTATTATAATATTATTACAATGTGTTATTGTGTTGTGTATTTTTGCCTGTATGATTTTGTTATACATTGATTGTGTTACTATTTAAATTGGCACGTAAAGTAACATTGAACGAGTAAAATGCACATGAGTGAGTCGGTCCCGTGTCGGCGGCAGGTGCGCGAGTCGGTGCGCGCCGGCGTGACGCGCGTGGCGGGGCGCCTGTCCTCGCTGGCCACCGGCGTCGTGTCCTCCATCCAGGAGAAGTACGGCTACTGACGCCTCCGCCTCCGCCGAGCCCACGCGCGCGTGCGCCTCACACCCGCCGTGACGGCCTGGAAACGGCACGCTTTCGGTGTGGCGGCTTTCGTACAATTTTATACTTTCCTGGTCCTCGCAAACCGGAGCGGAGTGCGCTCGGCCTGCCCCAGCGTTTGGTGTGCTCCAGCCTTAAGGCGAAGTGTCATCTCTTCTCAGGCATGACTCCCGATGCTGCTTCCTTCCAGCCGAAACGCCTCGCACGAGACGGTGTGCCGGGCGCGTTATTCAGATATTGTACAGTAAAAATTAGGAAATCTATCGAGGCGACGTAGGTGACGTGATAAGCCAAGTTAGATCACATGACATGACAAGACTACACTTACAGACGCGGCCGTGTGTCCTTTACAGAGGTATGTGTATGTTTTATAATAATATTTCAGTTTTGGCTTTTGTACCTTCCTATATCGAAAATATAAAAGACTTTGCAACCTGTTCTTTTACAAAGCTTTCTATGTATTTAAATTTAGCTTAGGTTCATAGAAACCTGCAATATAAAGATACAACGATCGAATAATACAATATTAGCTGTAACAGACCTGCCTCGGTCTCCTAGATAATTCTTCAACTAATATAAATTGTAAATATTGTAACATAAAGATTGTGAGACACGTAGATGTTACAGTGTTCATGTTACATCGCCTCTAGAGTCGACTGACAAACTACAATCACTGATCGAATATTACGGTGGAGACTGACTGGAGCCGAAGCTCGTAACGTATCGAGTACGCGTATCATTTTGTAACAGTTCACCGTATCAAATCAAAGAGCCGAGCCGTTCCCCGCGAACACGCAAACCTTTCGGCTTTTTTGCTGCCGCATTGAAGCCTGCTCGCTGTCATCGTCAAAGCCTCGAGTGAAGATGCCCCGTATCGTCGTTGCGTATCAAGGCTCGCTGCAACTGCCAAACTGTTACGTATACACGATACATTACGACGAAATGTTGTCAGTCAGCCTTTAGATGTTCTATATATATAGTTTGTACAGGAATGTGTATACTAGGTCCCCGGTCCGAGGACAGCTACTGGCATCCGCTAGAAACTGAAGTTTTGTACTGTAAGCTTCTTCGTGGGTTGTTTCATTTTATGTTAACATAATGTTATAGCCATTTAAAAAGCTCTAAAACACCTGATGTTGACGTCTATTGAATAGAACGCGCCTATACATATTTTGGGATATCTGCTCGAGTGTCGGCTCGGCTGTTGGGCACTAGCCGAGCCGACACTCGACAGATCACGTTCATCTAGGTAGTTTCATTAGTTGTAGGCATTGCATCAAACTTCACGAAATCGCATCGCATTCCTTCCCTTGCCTATTTTATAAACCATCCATCACATCGACTGGCAACACAACCGGGCCAGTTCGCAGCATTTAAATATAATTTATTATTATGTAAACATTTCCCCCGTAGCAATAAACGTTGTATAGCCTCGGAATAGGTATATAGTGTTTTAGTTGTTTTCTTACTTTCAAATACATATTTGAACTCGGTAGAAATAGACAAAAACTGTGTAGCTATTCCGAGACTTTAAAACGTTCATTGCGAAGGGCGATCGCTTGTAAGTTATTTTTTTATTTTTGTTAGGTATCTTTTGATATGAGCTTAGACACAATTCGTCATATAAATGTCATATGTGTAAAATCCTACTTGTATTATAAAGGCGGAAGTTTGTGTTTGTCTGTGGCTTCACGCTCGTAAGGATGTACGGATTTTGATCAAATTCGGTATGGAGTTGGCTTTCACACTGGATTAACACAGGCTACTTTTGAATCGCGGGAAACACCGCGGGCGCTGCTAGCTTACTAATGTAAGGATCAACCATCCGAACACGAACACACTACTCCTAAAAATATAAATATTATTATTAATGTTATTGTTAATTAGTTAATAAATTCTACTGTGTGAATCATGAAATAGAAAAAAAAAGAAAATTCATATAAAATCTTGCTCTGAGAATTCTTGAAACCATTCAACTGGGGATTTCTCAGGGCTCGCATCCGTCACTGTCCTCAGTGTTGTGTGCCGCCGCGTCGCTGCAATGCCCGTACCATGATGGTTACGTTTTGTTTCGCACTTGGCGCGAAATGAACCTTATTGCGCGGCGATACGATTCGCGATCGCGCAGCGTCGGAAACAAAACATCATGAAAATGAGACATCACGTTAGGGGCCTTAAACATTTTCGCGGCGACAGTCGACCTTGCAGCCAGACGGAGTGTAAGCTCAGCTATCCTTGTCCGAAGCTCGCATCTTCGCGCTCACTGCCCACGTGGTCAACTTACTCTGGAAATTGGTTTTATTTACACTGTATTGTAGGGAAAAGTATCTTATTGTACGATTATCTTAGATAGAGTATCCAATGTACGTGGCTAAATTGTTTTGATATTTGTGTACTGCTCTATTTTAAATTTTCTAGCATTTATTAGTTTGGAAATATGAATGGCCCCAATCCCGCCAGTGGGCCATGCAGGTGGTAAAATAATGTAGTTTATTTTTATTTTATGTACTATTGTTACTTGTTAGTTTAAGAGTCTCCACAGATTGCAGACTTTCTGTTGACCGATAGTTTGGTCGGATTGGGCTGCTAGAACTAGTATGAAGGCACTTGTTTAGCTCATCAAAAAAATTATTGGCCCATACTGAATCGCTGTAATATGCCCATTTGCATACCTCTTCACACCACCGATCAAGAAGCCGACCAAATTATCGGCCAATAGAAATCTGCCGTCTGTGGAGGCTTTTAAAATTTGTACTTTTTTTAGTTGAATTTGTCTTTTAGAATAGTATCTTGTCTCTCCCCTATAGGCAAAATAAAAATGTAACCGGCAAGTTTGAGCTCATTCAATATTTGTAAAATAAATAATAACAAATAGTATTTGTTTTAGGTGGTAATTATTGATATTGAATATACAAAATTATATTTTCAAATCGTTTCTTTCCATATAACCTTATTAGGCCACTTTAACCCCTACAGTGGCTACACTATGCCTACTCTTTGATTTAGGACTTCTCGAGAACTAGTTAAAATAAATTAAGTATGGGAAAATAATGAAAAATTGTGTTTTAGTTGTAAAAATAAATAATTCATTTGTTTGCAGAGATGTTTCCATAATTAATGTCACAGTAAAAATAAAATGCCCTGTCCCTACCCACCGCGACACATCACAGCACATCTTTCTTGGCCACTATGCACACATTCTCGAGCGACTCCGTGGTAGGCACGTAGTAACACAGGCTCGCTTCAAAACCCTTTTCCCTCAAGAACATGACGCGTCCGTAGTCTATCAACGCTTTGGCGCGCCTTCCGATCTCCTCTCGAACATTTACAGGTAGGGGTTGTGAAGATTCTTGAACTGCATTTTTATCTTGTCTCAGTCTTTGCTCGCTTGAAATTGTGTCAGATTCCTCCTCATTCACATTATCTCCATTTCTTTCTCGTGGAGATATTGATTGGTTTGTATCAGCTTCTGTCTTTGCATCGATATATTTGTCTCTTTCTCGCGTATTCAAGTTTTGACTATCGGTTTCGTGAGGTATTGATGATTCTCGCTCGCTCGTAGTATCAGTATCCATATCTCCGTCTCCTTCTCGCGTAGAGTTGAGGCCGCCCTCAGCTAGCCGCCGCTCCCGGCTGCGCCCGTCCCCGCAAGTAGCCCACGACACGATGCCCAACATTATGTTTAGCTCCTCATCGGTCAGACCGAGCTCCTGGAGAAGAGATCAGACGAAGTAAAAAATGATGGAACCGCATTGCTGAACCCTCAATCCGATTCATAAGCATGTTTATGGTGTATCAAAACCTTTGGATTGAACGGATAAACAAATTGGGTCGAATTTAATTTTCTCAAAAGTGGACACCTGCATAAATATTAAACACACTAAATATGGATTAGCTGCACCTAGCGGGCCCACCAGAACCGTTAATTTATGAATAAAAAGTATCCTGTTATTTTCTATATCCTTTGATGTGTGTGTAAAATATCATGATAAATTAAACAAACTCACTTTTGCTTTTGTAATACTCATAATTATTATAGTTAGAATTAGGATTCAGGGCAGATCCTACTTAAAAACGTTGTTTCCAGTAGAGGAACCCACCTGTAGAGCCCGGGCGCCGACGTAGGCGCGCGGCTCGCAGCGGTGGTGGCAGCACGTGGCCACCAGCGCGCCGCGGGACTTGGGGGCCACTGCGGCGCCCGACATGCAGCGCAGCGCGTAGTCTGCAACGATATTTAGTTATTTATTGAGGAACCACCAGCGTCGCGCGGTCTGTGAATGTACGTACCGGTGGCGACGCCGCACAGGTGCTTGGCGAGCCCGAGCACGCTGCGGGCGCGTGCGACGGAGGGCGCGCGGTGCAGCGCCAGGTGGCGCAGGTCGGCCCGCAGGCGGGCGGCGCGCGAGCCCAGCCGGTTGTCGCGCTTGTGTCGCAGCGACGCGCGGTCCACGCACAGCACGCGGCCCGCGCCCGCGCCGCACCACGCGACACCCATGTAGAATGACAGCATGCCTGCAACATAACCACATTACATCTACTGCAGAACTGCTGCCAATGTTTTACCCATTTTTTTTGCCACTGAGGTTGAAATCTATCATACCTACCTTTCCCAGCGCCCAGTTCCACGTAGCATGTGTCTCCTCCCACCAGCCCGGCGCCCTCCGCTAGCTGCATGAGGCGCGAGGCCTGCCGCAGGTGGCGCCGCGAGGTGTCCGTGCGGTCCGCCTGCGCTATACAAGCCGCGACGGCCGCGTGGTGCTCTGCTGGTGGACTGTATGTGCTGATAGTGTCTTTTACATGCTCTGGAAGTTAATACTGTTATTTTTAGATTTCCCATGTTGGTTTACGGCATTGTCCTCTTTTATCTCACTACTAAGAACTGATACTTACTGTCATACAATTTGTTGACTTTCTCAATGACTAGTTGAAGCTTCTCAAGCGACACATCTTTGAGAGGCACCCTTGGGCTCGCTTCTTCACCCTCAGGGGCGTTAATGTTACGTATGATGTATGGAGGATCCTCCACTTGCCTAGCGTTGCATTTAGTCAGGTGCTTCTCTAGCTTACTTATGTAGCATGTGCTGGAAAGAAATTACTTATAGTTATTTGAGAGAAAAATATATAAAACTAATATATCATGTGGGGAAAATCACTTTTTGTTTCAGACTAGTGGATAGTCAGTGAAAATAAATTCATCAAATATTATCTCAGTATGGAAGGTGATTATATTGTTACAAGCTGTTACCTGCAACTAAGTTTGTGTTTATTCAGAAAATAGTATCATAAAACCTTCCTCGTGATATACTGTTTCACAAGGAAGGTTTGCATTTTAATTATCAAATTTCTTCAAGATCTGTTAGGCCGTGAAAAGGCTACAAACAAACAGGCAGACAAAGTTACTTTCGATTTTATTAATTTGCGGCTTATGGGTTATGTTGATACTAGCTAGGCTAGGGTTATTAGAAATACTCACTGTTTAGGATCATTAGGGCATGGCACGCGTTTGTCCGTCTGTAACAATATAAATTTAACTACTAGATGTTCCGTTAAAAACATCGAGTAGGTACTGTACCTACAGAAAAGTACAGAACAGTGAGAGTGTGAGTACAGAAAACAGCTGATGGATCATACAGCGGCTTGATCACTATGATATCTTTAGTCATGTGAGAGGTAGTAATAGATTCTTGATTTTGATGTAAACTATTATTCAAAAAGAAGTAGGAAGTTCAGAAGAGTGCTTACTGCTTGATCTTCAGCGAGAGGCTGCGGTTCATGTTCCCCGCAGTACTGCCCGCCGGGGCGCACCGTCATGCGGCATAGCCGCTTTTTTCTTAGTACAAAAAACTGGCACTGTGGCTGAGCAGCACTGTTATTAGCTGCTTCATTCATTATTGTTTTAGTACAGAACAATAATACATAAAATTTAGGCCATTTGGGGTTCAAGAATACTACTTGCTGGCAGGGTAGATTTCTGATCTTGACTTTTCTTTTCTGTCTGCAGTCTGTCCCACAGAGTATTGTCATTAATAATTATTATCCTATGAGGTATGTAAGGTAGGATATAAAGATTCAAGTTTTCGACAGGAATAAACAAAATAAAACCAAATAACTAGTACTGCTAGTAGTTGGAGTCAAACAACCTCGCATACATAATATCTCCACTCCACAGTCAAGCCTTCTTCCGATTAACCTCATATGAACTTAAAAAATCTATTGAGATAAACTTCAATAAACATGTCTGCAAGTAAAATTTATGATGATCGGATCAACGAATCTCAAGTTATCGTCAGTTAAATGAAAAATATATTTTTTTTATAAATTAGTGTGACATCAAAAAAACGTCGTCGTTGGCCATATAGGTAGTTTATATGAAGCTATCACCATACTATCAATCGCATGCGATTATAGTCTGGCTATCTGGCTCATAATCTTGCACGTAAGATGTTTTCTGGTCCATAACTCTCTTGTTTGATAAATCTTATGCTATGCGTGAGAATGACAAAGATAACAGCTCACGCGTTAGACTAGGGGACCGGTAGTGACTATCTGCCAATCTCTTATTATACATAATACGCTTCGTAGTTTAGATTGGTTATGCAAGATCGCATGGTGTAATAGCCCCTTTACAGGAACACTTACTTTATTACTTACTTAAAATAAACCAAAATATTTGGCTTTAGACATTATGTAGTTTAGTGCGTCGCGTCGCGCAACGCAGCAGTCGCATACCCGCTTGTGGCGTACAAAATAAAAATCTACTCATTATAGGTACGTCATATGTCATCAAAACATCAAATGTCAATTTCAAATTCCCAATAAAAAAACAATCTTGTGGCATTGCATCGGATGTTTCATGGCTAAATGTTATCAAGTTCTAAAGTCAATTTATATTTTGTCATTTTTGTACCTACCCATTTAAAAAAAAAGAACGTCAACAAAATTAGAGGTTATGCGTCGCATTTTCGGTTTCCTTTTGTTTTTGTAGTGTATTATGTAGTGTAAGGTCGAAAATGAGTTCACCAACCCAGGAAAACGAAGAGCCGACTTCCAGCGGGCTGGCTGTCGACAACGGCCTCAATGGGCCGAGCGCTAGCAGCGCTGAGCCAGCGGCGTCGGAGGAGCTGAGGCCGCCCGCCAAGCGCCCTATCTCCAACGCGGTGATAGAGATATCGGATACGGAGAGCGATGACTCGGATATATGCGCCGTTACTTCTTACCAAGCCTCCGCTGACGAGGTGAAAAGAATCCGCGGAGGTCAGTTTCGAGTGTTTTTCGATATGGTGTTTCTTATTGGTTTGCGCGGGAAATTCAAATTGTGTATTATGCAGCTTTGTGTTTATATGCATATAAGTTTGTATCAAATGTGCACGCACTCATTTGCACCTATACCTTTGAAAGTAGCACAACAACTGGGACTACTAAACCAAAATATGTTCTATGTCTATTTTACTATTAAAAACAAGTGATCAGCATGTACAAAATGTACCTACTGTTTTCAGCGGACTACTCGTCGTCGTCATCCTCTTCCTCAGACTACAGCTCTGACTCGGAGAGTCCTTGGGAGGATGACTCCATAGTCATACAAGATGAAAAGATAGGCAGAAAGGCTGTGAAAGCAAAACTATATCCTAGAGCTAACCGGATGGAGGATCCCAAGTTAAATAGTAATATTCAGGTACAATATTATGTTTTGTAATCTCTAATTTTAAATTAGCTGAATAGTTTCTCTTTACTTATGTTTAGATCTGGGCTAACCAAAAACTTTGGACAATGCCTGTATTTGAACTGCATTTTAAAACAATCCAGATTTTATTTAAATTAAAATGTGTTAAATGGTTAAATGTATAGTATAACTTGATCTGTTAACCTGTTGAGGGACACCAGAGTGCAGTCTGCGAAAGTTGATTTTCCTAAAATCAACTGTTGCTTGCACAATGCAGAGTTGCTTGTTGCATGACCGGAAAACAACTGATCTGTTCAAAAATCTAAAAAGTTGGACCTTGCTTTTCACATGTCATTCCTTAGGCAAACATGCTGTGGGTGTTTTCTTTAACCCGCCAAGTGCCTTGCGGGTTAAAGAAGCAGAGCTACTCATGCTATCTCTCTTGCACAAGCACACAATATAACTAATATCTGTGAGAGAAGATGAATAGAGCTGTTTAGTTTTAATTAGTTTATTGGAGCAGGTTATAAAATATTAATTTCACATAATTGTGTATTGTTATTGTCTGTTTCTTTTATTTACAGTCAAAAGAAATAATAGATAGGTTAAAGTCCCACTGGCAAGACTGCACGGATCTTAAATCAGAAGAGATTACACTGACATGCGAGCCGTTTCGTCTCTGCTTACTTCACAACTTTTTATCAAATCCTGATATAATAAACAATATAGTCGATGATATGAACACACTTGATTGGTCACGAAAGAAAATGGACCTTTATGAGTTCCATCAAACAGCTGATCTTGCGAGTCTCACGTGGCAGCGGAGCATTCGAGGGATCTACGAACTGTTGAAAACAGAGGTCATGAGCTGGGTGAGTAGGAAAGGTTAACAAACTTTTAAATAACAAGTTTTTTTTTTTTTTTTTTTTTATGTAAAAATCCAAAATGTAAAGTTCCAGTATTTCTACTGTAAGTAGTGTCTAATATATGGTAACCACCCTACCTATAATACCCATATATCTTCTCCATAGCTGTGACTCTGTCTGTCAGTATGTGACACCTTCATTAGTAAACTGAATCAATTTTGATGATATCAAAGAGGTAATATGAATGGCAATCACAAGAATTTTTGTCTTGGAAAAATGTGGGTTAGCTTTACTCACAGCTAATTGAATTACAGAAAATAATGTAAAATTAAACAGAAAATAATGTAAAATGTGTGTGATTGATCTCTCCCCAGGTATCAGAAGTGACGGGTCTCGAGTTGACGTCGGTGTCAGCCTCATGTTCGCTGTACGGCCCCGGGGACCACCTGCTGGTGCACGACGACTTGCTCGGGGACCGGCGCGTGGCCTTCATCCTGTACCTGGCGCCCTGGCAGCCGGAGCCCGCGCCTCTCACCATCTCACTGGAGAACGGGGGCGACCACACTGAACAGGTACGGGCTTCAATCAGATATACAAATATACATAGATGTAAAAAGACTCAATACTCAAAATGCCACTTTGAAAACAAGGCTACACTTGATGTACAAGTGTAACCTTGTTAATGTGTAGCCTTGTTTCGCTGTCAAGGCGTTGTCTTTTTACAACGCAACCACGCGATCGTCGCATGAGCTGGCGAATGCGTGATAAAATCAAACATTGATTCCGAACAGGTGTCCTAACTCGTAATGTAATGCTATGCTAATGTAATGCTCGTGTCCTAACGAGCGAGCGCGCGATGGTCGCATCGACAAAAAGTGACGAGAAGAATTTCGCGCGCCTATGCTATTAGGGCTGCGGTCGTGAAGATAAGGTCTCCATTCGAAGCAAACTCCTAGTAGGCAGCACACTGAGCTACGAGTATATTCCTTAATACTTTGTTACCCAGAAAGTGTCCGAGAGCACGGGCTGGAGCCCCGGCATGGGCGGAGCGCTGGAGCTGCTCGCGCGGGACGAGGCGGGGCCCACCGAGGTGGCCCACTCCGTGTACCCTCAGAACAACATGCTGGCCTTCTTCAAAGTCGGCACAGACTCCTACCATCAGGTTAGATTTATCTACTACTTAGATTTCTCCTACGTAAATAATCGTAAGTATACACTAGAATGTACCAGATATGATACATTTATTCACATTAAGCAAGAACAAGCACTTGAGGGGTTATTTGCTTAGACTAAAATCGCAGCCACACTCAAACAAACAAAAAAAAAACACACTTTGCCGAACCATATTGTGAAAGCCATACGTTTGAAACGAAACGACGTACGTACGAAAGCCAACCATAAGTTGCCAGAGACTGTGATAAGTGGACTTCAGTGCTGCTGCTGCAGCTGCTTGAAAAACAGACTTGACTTGTCAGACAGAAGCTGACTTGTCGGACAATTGCGTTACACCAGAGCGTGAAACAGTCGATACAATAATATACGTGATTTGCAAAAAAATACATACTACTGTATCATACAATCACAGTCTTTGGTTAACGTGTAACGTATGTCTCGGCAGGTGGGCGAAGTCCTGTCGATGGAGCTCCCCCGGCTGTCCATCAACGGCTGGTTCCACGGGCCGGCGCCCGACGCGCCGCCGGAGCCCGAGCAGCCTCTGCCCGCGGCGCCGGAGTCCTTCAAACCGCACAGTGAAGTGGTGAGATACCCCTCATTTACATATTTCCTTATACTCTACTAGCGATCTGCTCCTTCGCGCCTTCGTACGGTACTTGTAAAACTTTTGTGAAAATTTTCTGATGGTGAAAACCGCATCATTATTACAAAAAAAAAGTTGTAACAAGCCGGCTGTAAACGACCGCAAAATAGCAACACTGTGTGTTTCTATTTGTTACAATTTAGTCGCTCCGCTCATCTCCCGCTTGCCCGTCATACAGTCGCTAGTCGTGCGCTAGCGGCGCGTGTAGAAGTGTGTAGAAGTGTGTTGAAGCCCCGGAGCCGTGCGCAGGTGCTGCTGCAGGCGTGGCTGGACGCGGCGTACCTGGCGCCGCGGCTGCGCGCCGCCGTGCAGGCGCAGATGGAGCGCGAGAGCGAGGTGTGCCTGCGCTCGCTGCTGCCGCCCGCGCGCCTGCAGACCGTGCTGGCCGCGCTCGCGGACCCAGGTACGTGCCGGCGCGTGCAGCGAGGCGAGTGCCCGTGTGCTCCGCAGTGTACATTGCGCCGTCTGGCCCGCAGAGGTCCCGTGGGCGCGCGTGGGCCCGGCCAACCAGCGGCGGCACTGGGCGCTGCCGGCGCGCTGGGCGGCGTCGCTGCCGCGCGACCACGTGCTGGCGGAGCTGCTGCGGCTGTTCTCGTCGGCCGCCTTCGCGCGCCTGCTGCACGACTGCACCGACCTCGCGCTGCAGCGCTACGAGCGGCTCGAGCTGCAGCGCTGGACCGCCGGGGACTTCACGGTCAGTGTTCCCTGCACCCACGCACTCGCACATCCTATCGACGTAGACCGATATCATTGGTGCTTGCTATTGAATGTCATATGTAAAAATATCTACTAATCAATTTTTGAAAGATGAATCTTGAATGAAAATCTATAACGCTTATTACACTATCTACACAATCTGTCGTGCGCAATTAATAGTCTTTCTACCTGGCCCCAATTCTTGCGCGTGAGGTATTCTCTGGTTCTTGTGGACTCTGAAAAGTCATAGCAGAAAGAGTGATTAATATGAGTTAGTCACAAGATGTTTAAGCTGATGATTTTCCATAAAATAGATAAATAAATAAAAATAAATAGTAGAAAGTCAGACTACAGATCGCATGGTATGATAAGCATTTAAGCAGTATTAAAATATTAACTGGTTTGTGAGAAATGACCAACCATATGTTTAGTTCGATAGAAACGAAACTAGATGGCGCTTTTCATAATCCGCACAGAACAGCCCAACATCCCCACGCAACACTAGCTAGTAGTTTGCCTCGAACGAAGACCTCTCGCATGTCTCCATAACTTATCGTCTGATTTCGGTCATGTTTGAACTTAAAAAAAAAATTGCATGAACAACTTGCCTGCAAAATATACAGGGGTATATTTGCAGGTTAGTAGTTTAATTAGCATATTTTAAAGGGCATATTCAGTACATCAAAACAGACATCTTTTGTTCTACGACTTTTAAAAATTCGTTTTTATTTTCTTCCATACAAAATTTTAAAGATTTATTTGACCGGTCTAATTAAATTAAAGGTCAAATTAAATAAAAGGTCAGATTAAATGTAAAAAGAGCGCTCGCATTTTTTTGGTGGAATTAGTTGAGGTTTTGGAAAAGCTGCAGAACATAAGTTGTTTGTTTTGCTAACCAGAATATGCTTTTAAAAGGATTCTATTACCTAATTTATATTACAAATGCCATTTTTAGTTAGTTGTTAGTGAATCACACTTATTATCTAGATTTTTGTATACCAGGTGCTGGTTTTGGGTGTAGTAATCATTAAGAGTGCTGTTCTACCAGTCAAAGTGAACAACTTTTAGTCTTTTACTTTTACTTTCTTCTTGTCTAACTTGTCACGTGATCAATTTTGTATGAAGATTTTTCGCCTCGAATTTTACAAACCGATGTTTTAGAAGTTGTTCCCTATGATGAGTTTGTTTGTTTGTTTAGCGGGGCGTTTTCCGCACTTAGCCATTTGATTGGGCCATTGTGTGTAAGGGCTACTTCCATACCCTTCGTCTTACTCCAACCAGTTCAGGTGCTCTCAGAAGGTTAGCAGCTTTTTCAGGCCACCGCAAGCCTCCGGGAGCGACGATGGAATTGAAGGATCCGAGCCCGATGTTCTGCCACGCTTCTGCACTCCATGAGTACGTGCCGTGGCGTTTCTTCTGCTTCCATGCATCCTCTGCACAGAGGGCTGTCTGTCACACCTATGCTAAAAAGGTGTTTGTTTAGGGAACAGTGACCAGTTATTGTACTTATAACTTTGCGTGTTTGGTCCCTTTTTAGTCGGATGAGGATCTCATCCGACCTCATCGGAGGATCTCATCGGAACCGCATCTTTATTTTGCCTGCAGCCCTCAACAATTGTCCATTCTCTTCAGATTTGTTACACAGCCATGTTTTTGTCTGGGCCTGGGGTATACAGTATAAGGCATTAGTGGTTCTGGTCCATATACTATTTGTTCTGATCCCCTTCTGGCCAAGACATCTGCAGCGTCGTTATCTGGTAAGTTACTGTGCCCATTTATCCATTGCAGAGTTACTTTATTTGTGTTTGCAATGGATTGGAGTGCATTGTGACACTCTAGAATAAAAGCAGAGTTAATGGTGTTGTTTTGTAAAGCTTGCAGTACAGATGCACTGTCTGATATAATCCTTATATCACCAGAGTAGCACAGTCATAACACCTATTCTTATGACTGTGCTGCTCTGGTGATGCCAATGCATCTGCTTGGAAAATTGTGTTTAGTTTGTCTAAAGTGGTCGATATTTTGATGTTTAAGTAATTAGAGAAGACACCCACCCGCTCCGGTCCCTTGTGCGGTTTTGGAGCCAACTTACCCTTCTTTGATACCAGAGCTATCTTATTTTGCTTCTGCGTTAAGTCAGGTATTGTATCTTCTATCGAAGACATGCCACTACGAAATACCACTCAAGGAGTGGTATTTCTTTTAGATTCCACTTCATGGATTCTGTGTGTTGTTACTGTGTCCTGTTTCCATAGCCCATTGGTTTTTAGTCTTAGGGCGGCTGCCCTACCTCCTGAATGCCTATCCTCCTAAATGACTAGATGTGGAGGTCTTAGGTTCAGAAGGTATTGTAGTTCTGGTAGCTTCCTTTTGTTGGTGAAAATTATGAGTTTTGCCATTTTCCATTTTCATTTTCATTGAAAATTTATGTTCGTCACACCATTCTTATACAATCTGAAGGACTGACTTACCTTGCATTGCAGGTTTTCCGTGTTCCCGTTTATCAGTATTGCAAGGTCGCTTGCATATCCTATAGTAGTGTTTCCTCTTTCATTTAGTCTCTTTAAGAGGCTTTCTACTACTATGTTCCTTAAGAGTGGTGATAGGTGTCCTATCACCACTCTTAAGAGGGTGACTCACCCTGAGGGCATCCTCTAACTTTGCTCTGATAGTAGTATTCACCATTATCTGGACTGCTCTTTTACTGTCTAGCTCAGTGATCCAGTTCTTTATGACCAGTTCTATCCTGAATTTTTTTAGAGGCGTGGTTGGTGCCGTTGTGCATTGTTTTGTCGAACGCTCCCTCTATGTCTATAAGTTGTTGTTAGACTAATGGGCCTGAATGATGTGGCGTGTTTGTAGTCCTCCTTGCCTGGTTTCGGTAGGAAGACCACCTTAGCCTCTCTCCATGCTTTAGGTAAATACTTAAAGTCTATGTAGGCCCTGTAGATTGTCAGTAAGTGCTTTGTTGCTAGATGCGGTTGCCATTGTAACAGTGCTGGGGATACTTCATCTAGTCCTGCCGATTTGAACGGTTTGAAGCTTTTTAGATCGCACACCCGGGAAAGTGTGTCTCTAGCAGGATTGCACTGGTTCCGTCTGTGTTTGTATAAGTGCCGTCATCCTTCTCAAGGGAGCCCAAAAGGTCGAGATCACCTTTGGCCAGGATTTGCTTTATTGTTGCGGCTTGGTTTGTCCCAGCCTCCGTGCCCCAGAATCTGGTCCGCTTCTTGCAGTATTTTTGTGCTACTTTGTATTTGTCCCGGTGTTCCGTGGTTCGGGTGTTCTTCGGTGTTGATGAAAATCGGTGACGGGCTTTTTTAATATATTGAATGAATGAATATAATGTGCGGACGTGTATGTCGGCGCAGCTGCTCCCGCCCCGCGAGCAGTACCAGAGCGCGCGGCTGGAGGCCGTGCTGTACCTGGGCGCGCCGGCGCGCGCGCTGTGCGGGGGCGCCACCACGTACGTGGCGCCCGAGGAGCCCGGCGCCGCGCTCGTCACGCTGCCGCCGGACAACAACGCGCTCAACCTCGTCTACTGCGACGCCGGCGCCGCCTCCTTCACCAAGTACCTCAGCAGGCTCACCATGCCGCCCGGGGACTGCTTCTACATACTCACCTGCGCCTACAAGGAATGATCGCGTCGGAGCGAGCGCCGGTCGCCTGTGCTCGCAGGGGCTCCCGTGAACTCGTGAAGGGCAGGGAACTCCGGCCCGCATTACTGCTTGAGGAGCGACGTGCGAAAAGCAACTCTGTGGGTCAAGGCCGAATTTTTTATTATAGGCAATTTTAGGGACATGCGATAAGCAAAGCTGCATTGCGGGAGAAAAGGTTTTTTTTGGAAATTCGATATTCACTAACCGCTGGCGATCGAGCCGCCCAACGGGCCAGGGGAGGGAGGGTCTACGGAAGGAACGACCGATCGTTGATGTTTGCTCTTTTGACAATTTGCGACGATGTCGTTTTGGACATTCTGCTTAAACAACAGTGTAAGATCGTTTGTTAATTTTCAAAATTTATATAGATAACTTCTTTTCTAAATTTAATGCATTATTCCAGAATAAAATTAATTTATGACGTTTTTAATGGGCAAAAACAAATGGACGTTGGTCTAAACGCCCGCAGCGTTGACACTATAGCCAATTTGTAGGTAAGGTTTATGAGTTTTTGCATAATAATTCTTGCCGAATTCGAACCCACAGTTTTGGAGAATTTTTTTATTGTAGTTGTGATTTAATAAACCTTGTGAAAGGAATGCTTCAGTAACTTAATACATATTTTACGTTTAAAGTTAAACGTTAAAATTAAAGTTAAATCAGAAGAAAAATTGAAGTAATTTACATAATATTCACCCATCCACCCATTGCACCCACCTCCATGTTGGGTGCAGTAAGTCATCACGTCAGTAATTGGTCACGTCATCGTGATTCGCGACGTCACCATTGAAGTATTCTTAACATTTCTGATAAAATATTCATATTTTAATATTCTTAAAAATAAAATATATCGATTTCTGTACGTTCAATTTTACTGGTGTCGTATTTTTTTAAATGCATAAAAATAACCTACGTGCCATGTGCCTACCCCGCGGGCAAACTTATATATTTTTTGGACCAATTTGCCCTTTGTCCTTTGCCCTTAAAAATTCACAATGAAATGTGACCATATTTGGCTCTAGTTAATTTCTCTAGTTCTACGCTAGCCAAATAATGGAACTATAAAAAAATCTTCAAAGGATCACGGCAGGTTAGTAAGTTTAGTACTAAATATACGACGGTGGTGCCCTCACTCAACTATAGGTGATGAAGGTCGCTCTGTAAGCAGTGCTGCTAACTAAGATAACAAAAGACAAAGGTCTCAATCCGAGCGTCTTGTTGTGGCGCGTCCGATGTTTCCATCACTGTTTGTTCTGTTAATAAAATCATTATACAGCGGCTTCGCATTGTATTCAACTTTGCGTCCAACCTGGGCTCCAATATGAAATGGCCAATATGCCAATATTGCGTATTGCTGCGTGACACATTGGCTATCATTAATACGCACATTGGTGTCTTGGCCCCAATACTTAAATTGTTGCAAATATGACCGATGCGTGGCCGCGGCATGAGTGATTGTGACATAATATCGAAACGAATTCGACCGGCTAAGAGATGGAATGTAATAGAATACAGAACCAAAGTTTAGCTTTAAGCTAATGTGTACCCCATCTTGACGGTAGGAGCCTTCTGGATACTCGACTGAAAGACTACTCTCGCCTTTGCAAGCACATGAATCCAGCCAGCCCCTGACCATGAAATAATATAAAATATTTTATATTCTAACTGATTTTAGAATGGGTCACTTGTAAACCGTTAAAATAAGATACAGCGGTGTGTCAAGCGAAATTTGACACCTCCAAGCGACTTGTAAAAATCTGCCTTCTAAAATAAGTGGACATTTTGTAATATAGTTTTCTTTGGTCGAAATTCCTTAATAATTACAATAATTTGACGGTGTAGAAGTACTAAATGTGGTGTTCTTATGGCATAGTGTTAATGTGTTAGAGTGAGGCAATGCGAGTCAATGCAATCGATTTAATGTTAGGAGTTAATGGTGAAATGGTTGTGTCTGTTCCACGGATTACTTCCTGTAGATGCTGCATTTGTTACGCAAAGTCCGCACTGAAAAGGTTCCAATATTTCTCAATGGAAGCTGGCATATCGACCTGCCGCTAGCTTCATTCAGCACATCAAAGTTTCCGTGCGCAACTCAAGTAGGTAGTATTTGGATAGGGGACAGTTATACAAACACAAAATGTCAATATAATGTTATCCTAAGTGTCATGTTTCCGAAATATTTGGAGGTACTTTGAAACAAGAGGCGTTGGGTGGATATGCCATAAAGATTCTAAGCTCAGTTCAGCTCCCGCAAAATGCGCTTTCCTACAAAGAAGAAAGCGAATTTAGAGAGAACTGATACAAAGCACGCCTAGCTGCTTAGTAATAAATTAGTTAAAGTTAATTTGTTATAGTTGTATTTTGACCGATGCGTGGTGCGTTCGATAGTCTTCAGTGCGAAATCTAGAGAGGGTAATCTGTGGTATCATACCTTGATTTCTATTATTTGTAGTGCAACACAAATGTTGTTATTTCTGTGCAATTTCCCTCTTCTATACCTAGTTAAAATCTTTTAAAACCACAATTTCTCAAATAGTTTTTATTTAATTATAATCGCAATTTTACTGCATTGCAGTTGTTATTTATTTATGAAGTTTTTAATTAGATAAAAACCTGGAATTATTAACATGATATAAATTATAGCAATAATTGTAAAGAGTTGACAATATGAAATGCCCTCGAAAACAGATGTAATAATATCAAAATTATATTTGATATGTGAATTAACTATGTATAAAGCAAATAAAGATCGTCACGAACGATGAAGATACTATAATATTGTATAAGTAGAAAACTGCTAGGGCGCTCCTAGACGGGTCATGTTTGTACTGATATTGGCCGGGCGATACTGACAATACTTCCGACTTGGCTGTCAGCCATTCTACAAGTGTATGGCTATGTGGCCGGGCCACACTTAACATGTTATCGCAATTTAGCCGAGCCAGTATTGCAGTAAGAATATGGGCCGTCTACGAGCGTCCTTATATTTAATTAAGCACCACACACGATGAACATACAATAATATATTGATCGCAGACTAAGAGATTACGTGTATTCTTTAAAATCCATTATATCATACATATTTAACTATGTTGACATAAACCTTCGTTAGCTCAGTATCTTAATGTTGAGGGTACTTAAAATACATTTATGTTATAGTATTATCTTCGTCGTGTGGGTTGCTTCTTTCATATGTATGGCTAGCGATATTGTGAAAAATGGTCTCTAAGATACTGTACATAGTATAGCATCTTCAGGTTATGTGACGACCTTTAACGTCTAAATATAGTAAATAAAGGTCGCGGTAAATGATATTTTTGTACAAATGGCTCGAGACTGTCAGATCAGACCCCAACTGGCTAGGTTGTAAAGGTAGCGTAAATAAAAAGTCTATTAACATAAGTTAAACGAATTAGGTCTCTTAGAGTGAGTGTGTTTCAGTTTATGATTATTTAAATTTTTAATAAAATTTCATATTTTTTTACAACTGTTAATAGGCACCGAGCTGTACCATTAGTATTAGTAGCCATTGGTTTGTTCGAATGGATCTTTCTGTGCTCTCCTTCAAGGCGTAGAGGTGAGCAACCGAGGGGGATTTGCGGCTGCGTTTCCACCAGAGATGTGTTGGTCAGAACCAATAGAATCGCTCCATTTACCTAGCCTCGCTCAGATGAAGCGATTCTATTGGTTATTAACAAACACATCCCTCGCTACGCATCTTTGAACATATCTGGTGGAACGCAGCTTTTAATTGGTGTAGCCCAGCTGTAGTCTGACACAGCTCTGTATCTTAAGGGTGCGCTATAAATAGCGCGAGCGCCCGCCGCCCTGCGTCATTCGCTGCTCAACCTATACTATTTTTCAAAACTAATGCGCGAGCGTGTACTCTCACATTTCCAGCGTACACCCTTAGATTTTCAGGCTCTCCTTACAGAAAAAAAGCACCGTAACACTTCGACTTTATCGAAAAATGTCTTTGCGTTATATTGAATATTGTTTTAAGTCATATTTAAGTTATAGCAGTAAATTAAGTTTTGTAAATATAGTGTAATAGAAATTAAAATAAGTTTAATGAACGTCTGCGTGTTTCATTATTAACCACAATAGTTTATTCCCTGGATTAACACATAGGTTACTTTTTTAGCGCAGCTAGCATAATCCTAATAATAAACTAACTCGGGCTCGCGATAATATTTCGCTCTATAAAGCGAGGCAACCTAATTTCAGGACAGGCTTTTCGCAGGCAACTAAATATCAACGTGTTCGCAATGAAATTATCTTTATTTTGATAAAACGTTTATTGAGTAAAGACGTGGTTTCAATTTGATCTCACCGACTGGACTCTATGCCTGGCAACTTGAAGATATGACAGGATAGGCAACCAAACATTTTCACAATCAGTAGGCTTCATACTTTCGATCTAAAAAAATCAGTTTCCAAAACGTGATTAGACATAGTGTGGATAGGAGTGTCTTAGCCAACCCGCTCCCAAAATGTTATTCAGTATACTAGGTAAGTTTCATATAAAACACATCTCATTGAGTAATCACTTGGGTGAGGATCGTTCTTCTACGTATCTTAAATTATAATAGTGTCGCAAACGAGCAAGACAGCTGCTGTGCCTCACCATACACCTTAAATGAGTACTTACATAAGTAACTTACTTATTCAGTTAATAGAACAAATGACAATAAACGTTTCATTTTTGCCTATCAATTTATATGTACCTACCTAGTAAGTCTGCCCGCCAGCCTTCATCCGAAATTGACATGGAACATATACTCAGAGGTATCCTACGAGTAAGTATGTACTAAGTAGTACCATCACTACCTACCTACCTAATACCTACAACTACCCACTACCTACTAGTACCCCTAGGTACCTAGTACAATACACATGGTAATATTGGTAATAGATACTCGCAACAGATAATCCCGGTAAATGGAGCCGTCCGCCGGCCGCCGGCGGGAGTTTAATAAAACTAGTGAAGGCGACCGGCTCAAAGCAGGGTCGCCATATCCTCGATATTGGACCGCTAATACGGCTCTTTCATCAGAAGACTATCTGACGAATAGATACGCTACTTATGGGACGTCTAGGTATAGCTAGTTATCTGCGAACTTTTCTTTCTAGTAGAGCATTAGGTATATTGAATTTTTAAAAAGATGCATTTAACCACTTTGGTAAATTCATCATTATACGGTAAGAAACGTGTAATACCTACTTTTAGGTAGGCATTTCCACGCGTTAACCTTGATATTATTATAAATCTGGATGGATATTAGTAATAGTAGTAGTCTGAAACAGCTAGACTAGACATCGAAAAGTACCTACCTACCTAATTTAAAGCAATATGAACACCTCGCGCCGCTCGCTGCGCGCTCTGAACTTAAAGAAATGACCTTTTTCTTCGAAGTTTTCGAATCGGAAACGTTAGCTCCGCTTCACTTCAACTTGCTTCCATTCTTCAAATTATAAACAAGTTGTGCCCGTTGTGACACACGCTGCGAGAGAGAGAGCTGCTGGTTGAATTGTTTACCGCGTAATATTGTTCGGGAGTTACTTGAGAGCGAGCTCTAAGCATGTACACTGCACAGTGACCCCCTAAGCTAGTCGGAGTTCGACCGCTTTACAAACATGAGTTCCCGGGTTCGATTCCCGGCCGTGCAGATGTTTGAATGATGAATATAAATATCTGTTCTCTCTGGTCTGGGTGTTAGTTGTCTTTGCCTTGTATGTTTCAAGGCATCCCCGACAGCGACACATATAGGCGAACCTCCTCAAACTTTTTTATGGTGGGGCAGATCTCCCAGGTTCCCGAAAGTTGAGCACATACCGACACAGGGAATCCTGTAGAGGTATGTCTGTAAAACGTTTAAAAAACACTGGGTAGTCGGAAAACTAAACTGTACAATCAATTTTATAAATCAATTACCTAGTCGCAATAGGCGAATCCTAGTGAGTAGTATTTTAGTTTATATGCAGCCAGTTGTGTGGCGCAAGATTTGTGACGCTGAACTGTTGTAAGTAGCTATGACAATACGTAGGTATATTGTAAGTGAATGTCTGATGTACCTATGTTTGTCCATGGGTAAGTAGCAGTAATGAAACGAACCCAGCGGTCGCAGGCTACTGCCGTCAATAATGCACCGAGCCGCCCCCGCCCCGTGAACGTCAGTGCCTTCGCTAATGCACGCCGTGAACGATAGTTGCTGTCCACTCGCGAGCGCACTGAATTACTCATCTCGGAGACTATTTATCTTTCATAACATTATCGGTCTTATCGGAGGCAGCTACGTGTTCAATTCAATATCAAGGAGGAGAGAAACATTTTTACTACTTACAACCTTTATAATACTTTATTTACCTTACCGCGTTAGTTCGTTATTATGTAGTAACGTTTGTTTGGGTCAAATCTTGAAAGCTAAATTAGAACCACTTCCTGACCCGAGCTCAAATTTGGTTTACTATAGGTATTATCTTAGCCTTTTCGTTGACAATAACAATGCAATAATATGGTACCATGGAGCTGCTCCCATGTTGAAGTCAGATAGAAGGTGGCCATAGGAACTCCTCGGTAGCTCATAAGCTGGCGGCGTTTGGGCTCATTTTGACCAGCTCACAGTTCTGCTGTTCATATCATCGTTAGTCAGACGTGTACCTACTTCTTAGAAGCTTGTTTTGAAAAATACTTACTTACATTAAATCTTATTATTATTTATAATTACGAGTAAGTAGGTAGGTTTTCTTTTCTTTTTTATAGGAAACAAGTGTAAAACAAAATTGGTGCGCGTTTAAAATATGTATCAAGATGTGAATAATTGAGCGAGATAGGTAATAGGTAAGTAGGTGGGTAGTTGATAGAAAGGCAGATATTTCTGAATCTGAAGCTATTATAAAGTTAGATGACAATCAAAATCAAGTTTTGTTTAGTTGTGATTCAATCGGAACCTTTTACTCGGACATGAAAGCAAAATAGTTAGGTAGAGTTTGTTCTAATCGAAAAGTTGGTTAGGTCTAAAATTCTATGAGACTAGATTAGATCGTTAAATAGAATCTTCAATCTAAAGATGAAGAGAGTAGCTAGAGTATTAATTTTAGTACGTAAGTACTAGTAGGTATAGTAAAAACAATATAAGTGTCTCCCTGTAAATGACTTTTTAGTAAATATATTAAATTTACTACTCTGTTATTGTAAGGTTGTTGGGTCACCTGAAATGTAAAAATAAATAAATAAAAAAAAAAAACTCATTTTTTAATTAGAAAGCTGCAACAAAAAGCGGAAAGTAATATTATGTAAGTATGTTAATTTTTATGTAACGCAATCTTGTGGAGGTGTCACGTCCTTGGCGTAGGTCTTCTATCTTATTTATAAGTAAGTACATAAATAATTAATATTTATAATAATATAATTAATTAATAGTTTCTACATAAAAAAATGTTTAATCGTAAGTGACCACACGCTTCTACCTATTTACTTTAGGTATCTAAATAGACAGGTAGTCGTAGTAGGTAGGTATATATTTATTAGAAGAGTAAGTATTTGCAACAAACTAGTTTTAATTTATGATCTTATTTGTCAGTAAACTCATATTATAGCAGACGGTGCGGCGGCGGTCGCAAAGTTGAGGCGTTGTCGCGGCGGCAGCGGTCGCGAGCGTCAGGAGCAGTTAGCAGCTGAGCTTGCCGCCGCGCTCGCCAGCCACTGTGGTGAGCCGTACTCTACTCTTAAGCTCTCTGTTCATAATCGGCAATGATCTTTAATCGCTCGATTGCCGATCAAAAGATAATGCCGCGAGCATAGAAAATGCATAGAAAATTATCGGCCAAAAAGATTACAGAGATTAATTGTGCTCGCGGGTATTCGTCTATGATCCCCGATTGTGAAGAGGGGCCATTAGACGCTCGTGTGCACCTTCACGGTTTCACGCGCTTTTCTACAGGCACTGATATTTTCTTTGTGAATAAAATAGCCTACCTATGTGTTAGTCGTCTCCTTATCCAATTGTACATTAACCCTTTGAGCCGTGTTTGAGCAGTAAGTAGTAGTATTCTACCAAGATTATCATTTATTTCGTTTTTTACTTTTGCTCTGGGCTTAGTTTCAGAACTTTCAAACATTAATTTTGCCAAGCACCTAGGAACTCGGATATTTTATTTGTAGGGTCACGTAGAGTGAGTACAGTAGTGGAAATCGATCGGAGTCCCTTGTGCGCTGAACTTTGAAGGGCCCACGCGGATTTGGAAAGACTCGGCTCAACACGACCCTCTATAAATATAGTGTCTTAATACTTTGCCGCACTTGTAGAATGTAGTAACCACAAGTAGGTACTACATAAACATGCTATGAAACTATAACAACTATAAGATTTTCATTTTTTTTTTCAATATAGGCATGAGCGCTAGTTAAGTTGAAACAAAGAAATTGTTGTAATTGTTGAAAGAAATTGTCATGCCTGTATGCATAAGTATGCCAAAACTGTCAAACCCTTAGACCTTGGTTAGAAGGTCTAAGGTTAAACCGAATATATTTAATGGATTTTCACTTTTCTTGACCAAAAGTTCGTCATTGTAGCGTACCAGAGCAAAGATAAAGTAGCATATTTCGCTCCAGTGGAAAAAGTTTTTTTTTCTGAAAATGGAACTAAATTAAAGCGGCGACCTCTTCGGTTCATTGCGCGTATTGTGTTGCAACTAAGTACAGAAGAAATAAAAAAAAGACATTGGCCCGAAATATATATTTCTGTTTTTTAATTTAATTTAGTAGCCATGACAGCCTATTTGGGAGAAGGCCTCTCAAGCCAGAGGGAGCGGCTTCGAACCCAGCCGACGGCATGCACCAATTTGTTCATTGTGTGAACATATTATGTGCGTATACATATCATCTGTCATCTGCTACATGATTGGAGCCCGGTGTATGGCGACTGGCTCGCCCCCTGTCACATTTGGGACTGAATAGCGTCCGGCGCAGTGTGGGTGTTGTATTACACCTCTGTCAGCCGCTTCGGGGAAAAGGCGTGACGATATGTTATGTAATTATATGTACATACAAATTAAATTGGTGACCGCAATTTATTTTTAATATTGAATTTTATTTTCTCGCAATTGAAGTGCAAAGTAGAGTGTTACACACGGGGCTAAAATCCATTATTAAAATTGTCTTGTCATTATAACTCGGTTTCTTTTTACTCCGTCGCGGATCTCGTGTCTGAATTAAAGCTATATTATTATAATTAAAGCTCGGGAGTAAAACTATCTCGTATGTATAATGGGTCATTTAAGTCATTTTAGTCCCATGTATTGCAATTTACTATATTTAAGTATTTGTTCAGCTGTCAAGAAAAAGTTATTCAGAAAATATAATGATAGTCTCGTCGGAGAAGGCTCGCTTCTCAAGCCCTCTGGTTTGATCCAAGCCGAAGGCACGTACCAATTTATTTTTTTGTGAACACATCAGGTGTGGATTGAATGTCATCTGCTACATAACTGGGGACGGGTGTAAGACAGGCTCACCTCCTGTCACATTTGGGACAAGAGCTAGCAGCTGCCACTATTCTAAGGTCCTACTGTAGTAATATTTGTGTTTATCTTATTTTCCTGGGTTCTGCAAAAAAGTAAATATGTAATTGTTCTTGTTCGCTATTCTCTGTTCTAGGGAGTCATTGCGCTAGCATAATTAATACAAAAAACCAGTCAAGTGCGAGTCGGACTCGCGCAGGAAAGGTTCCGCACCAGTATCTATAAAAACGGCAAAAAACACGTTTGTTGTATGGGAGCCTCTTATGTTTATTTTTATTTTATTCTGTATATTTTTTAGTTTTCGTTGTTTTAGTGGCAAGAGAAATACATTTGTAAAATACTCAACGGTCTTTCTATCACGGTTCAAGAGATACAGCCTAGTGACAGACGGACAGATAGACAGACGGACGGACAGCGGAGTCTTAGTAATAGGGTTCCGTTTACCCTTTGGGTGCGGAACCCTAAAACATATTTTTTTGATAAAATCACGATTCGTTTAAAAGTGATGACTCAAGCGATGATAATATAAGTGAAGCGATATAATAACGAGTAGTATTTGGTAGTTACTTCGTGCACAGTGATAAATGCTTACCTACCTTTATAGAAACTTTTGTCAAAGAATGTCTAGTTCGGAAAGCAAAAAGGTATTGAATTGAATTGAATTCAAAGCTTTAGACAGGCGCCGGAAGCTGCCAGTTTAGATAAGAGGAGGATTTTGTCTAGGCCTCCGGAGCCGGACGGGCTTTGTGCCCGTTGCGGAATAGGCCTCCGCCGTCTCTCACATGCAATGATTGGGCAGCTACTTTCTACATTACAACCGCATTTTTACATGTTTTCTAGATTTGAATTCTAACTAGTTATTTTTTGCACTAAATCAAAATGTTTTATTGCAGAACCATGGGTATACCTAGGCATGGTATGATAATATACTCCGCCAGGTATAGCATTCCGAGTTAAAAATGGTCACGTGGGCAAAACGTGACGTCAGTCGATGCTTAGGCAAGACCGAAGCAAAAAAAAATCTTAGGTCTAGAGCAGGGCTAGGTCTAGGGCAAGACCGAAATAAGTCATTTACAAATAGTTCGAAGGAGACGGAGGACGATGACGAGTGCGTCATCACGTGTTGGCTCCCGGCATGCTAGACCTTGTATTTTTTGTGGGTATAGGTTGGTATAAATGTTCTTTAAACTAATTTAGTACCTACACAACACATTGGAATCTACCTATCCACTACCTATCTCCCCTACTTAGAAGTGCATCTCTAAAAGTGTAAAAGTTGACAAGTGGGAAATAAATAAGGACCTAAATATAGTACTTAAGTAGTTTTATTTCCAGTGATATTTTTTTTACTAAGTATTATAGTAATTATGTATAAGTAAAATAAAAGTAACTATCCAGTACAGATGTAATACCCAAAAAACCTACTAAGTACAATCTTTAAAAATATTAGACATTTCCGAGAACACTTACATGACTATACAAAAAGCAACAATTCATAACACATGTCGTATTGTTCGAATTTTTACAGTAAGACCTAAATAATACGCAACTAGTAGAACACTTGGCTCAGGCTCGTGGCTTTCATTATACCGAAATATCCTAAATAGTTACGTTTAGTGATAATAATAACAACTCTTATCAAGAATTTAACATGGCTAAGTTAAAACTACCAGATATTTTTTTTTTGCAAAAATATAGCAATTTTGCCTGAACAAGGTAGTCCTGTCAGGCGAAAATAAGGCTGCAACTTTATCTTAAAATTTTAAGTATAATTTAATGCCCGACTAGCTGCTTCTTGGGGTTGTACTGGTGTAAAACGCTGTGTTAAGTCGGTATAAGTTTATATATTTGAACAAAAGGCACATTGAAACAAAGTAAACCAGAAAAACACTATTTTAAATCCCATAGCTCGTCTCGGTAGCGAGCGGGGAGGCGGATCTTTCGCGACGCGCATGCGCGGGCGCGGGACGCCGTCAGTTTCTCACTTTTCTCGCCAGGTGGCGCACTGCGTTGCGAGATGCGTCGATCTCGCTCAGCTTCCTCTACCGCGGGACAATTTGAAAAGCACTCGTTAGGCGAGTGCTTATACGAGCCACTATTATTGCGCGCTATATTCTCCCCCTCTAAGTTGGAAACGCGCCCCGAGTCCAACTTAGGATTATGACGACGACGCACTCTTCCTCTACGCTTTCTCGGCATTATTGGCGTCGTATCAGACGATGAAACGTACGGAGTTAAATCAGTGGAATGATATTTGCCTAGCACGCTATCTGACAGGTCCGCTATAATAAAGGTCGTGGGGCTAACCACCTGATGGACACGGTACGGCCCATCTCGGCGGGGCATGAATTTACGCGTTATGCCCTTCGATGCGTTACTTAGATCGTGTGTTTTGACGAAAACCAAGTCCCCTACACTATGCTTCGGCTCTAAGCTATTTCTCCTTTTGTCGGCTACTTCCTTCCGAACATCCTGTGACTTTTCTACACGTTCCCTAATCTCGGAGAGAGAGTTTATAAAAGACCTCAAATAAGGGGTCACCTGTGGCACAAAATTATCCTTTGCCAATATTCCGCGTAGATCATGATGAACGTCGAATGGTGTTCTCAGCTCACGAGCAAACATCAAGAAGGCCGGTGACTTGCCTGTAGTCGAGCAGACAGCGGTGTTCATAGCGAACCTGACATGCGCTAAATGCTTTGGCCATTCTGTGTGAGCTGTTTTAACAAGTATTGACAACTGTACCTTTAAATCGCGGTTTTTGCGTTCTGCGGGATTAGCTTCCGGGTGGTACAGAGGAATAAGCTCTTGTTTAACCCCCATCAAGTGCATGCATTGCTGCATCACGGCAGACACGAATTGAGTCCCATTGTCAGAAATAATGCGACGCGGCAAACCATACCGCAGGAAATACTCTTCAAGTAATGTACGTGAGCAAGTCTCAGCGGTGGCGTCCACCAACGGAAAGATTTCTACCCACCTGGTGGCTACGTCTTCGACTAGCAGGACCCACCGCTCCCCCTGGTCTCCTTCTGGCAGCGGCCCAAACAAGTCGATCGCGAGGACTTCTCCGCGTTGTTGGAGGACTGGAGTCCTTAGCAACCCAACTGGTTTCTGATTGCTCGGCTTATACCTTAAGCAATCGGGACATCCCTTCAAATAATCAGTCACGTACCTGCGCATTCCAGGGAAGTAGTACCTTTCCTTCACACGATATAAAGTTCTCTCAATCCCTTGGTGGCCGGCAGTAGGTGAGTCGTGAAACTCCTTTAATATTTCTTCCCTCATAGATGTGGGCACCACTAACTGTGCCTCTTCCGGATCAGAATCTGGGTCGTATCGGTACAAAACACCGTGAGATAAAACGTACCCTCGTTCTAACCACCGGCTGCATGTCAACTCGTCCTGGTCCTCCAAGTCTAAGATGATTTTCTCGACGTCAGGATCGGCTAACTGCGCCGCGCGCAGATCAGCTGGGTTGCGAGACGGTAAGTCGATAAGGACAGTACACATCCCACACTGGTCAGCTTCTTCGGCAGTGCAAGATGGTCGACTCAAGCCATCAGCCACTACATTTGCCTTACCTGGTGTGTACTGATAGGTGATGTTGAAGGCCTGGAGCTTTAATGCCCATCGGACCAACCGGCCCGAAGGAGACTTGACTGTAAGCAACCACTTCAGTGGCTGGTGGTCGCTTCTAACAATTACCTGGTGTCCGTCGACGTAGCCTCTGAAACGCTCGACGGCCCAGACGACTGCTAGAGCCTCACGCTCCGTCGTGCTATAGTTGCGTTCTGCTGACGTCAGTAAACGGCTCGCATACTCTATGGGGCGTTCGTCAACACCTTCGCCCTGTAGAAGGACCGCGCCTAGCGCATAGCTGCTTGCGTCAGTTCTAAGAATGAACGGTTCTGAGTAATCAGCTTGTACCAAAATCGGAGCTGAGGTAAGACTGTCCTTTAACTTACCAAAAGCGGCTTCTTGTTCGGCCCCCCCAAACCCACGGCTGATTTTTCCTTGTCAACCTAGTTAAAGGTTCAGCGACAGCTGAGAAGTTTGACACAAACTTCCTAAACCACGAACAAGTTTGCAGAAATGACCTTAAATGTTTAAGGTTCGTCGGTGGCTTCATTTCTACAACCGCTTGCACCTTTTCGTAGTCAGGAGACACGCCTTCTTGTGTGATGACGTGGCCCAAATACTTTACCTGTTGTCGGCCAAACACGCACTTTTCGCGGTTTGCTCTTAGATTAAAGGAGCGCAACCCTTCGAACACCGCGCGTAGTGCAGCAATATGACCAGTGCTTGACTCTGTTATGAGGAGCAGGTCATCTTGGTATGCCAGAAGCGTGACATTATCTCCTTCTATCCGGCTCAGAGAACGGTTAACATACGACCGAAGTTTGTCAATCAACCGCTGAAAGGTCGACGGTGCGTTTTTAAGACCGAAAGGCATGCGAGAAAACGGTACGTACCAAACGGAGTCTGGAAGGCTGTTTTGTCCTTGTCACACTCCCGAACGCCCACCTGCCAAAACCCACTTCGTAAATCAAGCGTACTCATCACACAATGACGTTTAGTAGACTGTACAAGCTCGTCGATAAGCGGCATCGGGTAAGCATCAGTCTTCGTAACGGCATTAAGTTTTCGATAATCGACGCAAAATCTTACCTTACCATCCGCTTTAGGCACGAGGACAACTGGGGAGGTCCAAGCAGACTCACACTCTTCAACAATACCTTCGTCGAGCATCTTATCCAACTCAACCTTCATAATTTCCTTTTTAGCAGGAGTGAGCCTATATGGTGGCACCGATACAGGTGGATGGTCGCCGGTGTCAATACGATGCTCAGCGAAAGGCGTTGGGGCTCCCCCTGCAGCGAAAATATCTTCGTTTTGTTGCAACAGATCGGACAGCTGTTGTCTCTCCTCATAAGTTAACATGACCCCCTCATCATCCCGTAAAAGGTCGGCAGCCGATAGCCCCGTACAATACCTTGGGCTTTCATACTCCATTGGGTATGTAATCTGGCTCCCAGAAAAACTCCAACTGGAGGATGCAAAATCTAGGACGATTCCTGTCGCCATCAGAAAATCCATTCCTAGAAGGGTGTCATTGTTATGAGCATCCGGAAATATAGTGAACCCTAAGGTTACTGACCTTTCTGGAGTGATCCTTACTTCAAGGACCGTGAGGAGTACCTGGCGAGTTCTCGTTGAGCCGTCCGCCAGCTTCACTAGTCGCGTAGCTTCATCGCACGGATGGTTGTGCTTCTGCAGGAGTTTATAAAGCCGGGCGCCAGCAACGCTGCTTTTAGCGCCGGAATCCACCAGCCCAATACCTCGTAAACCTAGAACTTGCACGCTTAAAATAGGCCTTAGATTGCTTTGGCAACCCTCACGATCCAAGTAACGCGTTTCGGAAACGTTAGTACTAGCTATACCTAGACTACCTAGGTTTGTCCCAAGATCCGCGTATAACCCAGGTCGGGTTTCGGAGTCAACACCGGAAAACCGTTGAGGAAGAGCCGCAGTAAAATCGGTCAGAGCGTATTCCGTTGTTGGTTTCTCACTATAAAATAACATAGGGATCGCGGCCTTAAATTGTGCCGGTAAATAGGAATCAACAACGGAATCACTGTTTGTTTCACTATGTTTATGCATAGGCGTTACCACGCTTAGAGGGGTAGGTATAGGCGTAAGTTTTATTAACTCGGGCTCGCTATTAAATGAAGCACTCACCTGGGTGTCTCTAACTATAGATCGGCGGAGCGGTGTCGGAGGAGGGACTCGAGCGAGGTCGACACACTCTACCGCGAAAAACCCTGGATTGCAACTTTTACACTTTGAACGGGTTGTGCCCTTTTCACCACACCCATAACAAAACGGCACTGCTTGTAAATCACTACCCTTGTTCTTGTCTTCTTTCGGCGTAGATAACTTAAAACAATTGTCCCGGACGTGTCCGTGAATTTTGCAGTAAGTGCAAAAACGATTCCGCGGCGCAGCCGACGCGTTACCGTCGGCGCCCGTCGGTCTAGTAGTCGCGCTGCTAGGTACGCCGTCGCCTCTGCCGCCCCCAGCGCTCGACGCGGAGGGACCGCGAGCTTCGCGGGTCGTCGTCGTGGCGTAGGTGCGAGGCGGTTGGGGTGGCGTAGCCGCTGCCGTCGCCTTAACAGGCACTTTGCCTGTCAAAGCGCCCGCCGCTGTCCGAGATGGTACTCGTTGATTTAACTCGTCGACGGAGTCTTCGATCTCGCGCGCTTTTTGCAATAGCGTATCGAAGCACCCGAAATCGTCGCAGCGGAGTCTTTCACGCACGCGATGGTTGAGAAGGCCATATATCATGTCGAGTTCTACTTTTACACTGAGATCGCCGGGAGGGAGGCGCGCGAGTAGGGCGCGCGCACTGGCGATGAATCGTTCCGTGCGCTCCCCCTGTTCCTGACGTGTCCGGAACAGCTCCAAGTAAATCCGGTGAGGCGGTCGCCGGTCGCCAAAGGCGCCTCGTAGCGAAGTGACGGCGTCGCCCCACGAACTGATGGAGGCCTTGACCCCCAGCCACCAAATTGCCGCTTGTCCGGTGAGCAGCATGGAGAGGCCACGTACCGCGTTTGCCTCCGAGATGCTGGTACACTCACGATAGGCCTCGACAGAGTCGAGGAAGGCATCGAGGTTTTCCTCGTCTGCACCGCTGAACCGTGCAGTACAACGGGCGAAGTTTCCATGATGAGCGGACGGCGCGGGCACCGGAGCTGATTCCGACGGCGAAGTAGACGGCGACGTACGACGCGACTCGTGATCGAGCACGCGGTCAAGCAAACGTTCCATAGCGGCATTTTGAGCTTGCTGAAGCGACGCCATGATTGCCGCCATGTCAGATAAGCTCGGCGTGAGCGTAGGTGCCGCAACCGCTGTGTCACTCTCTGCATCTTCAAACGAGGACTGTCGACGCGATTGCCTGCGTGTACGCGGCATTCTATCGATTTTCTCTGCACTTATTTTGTTCACTTAACGCGAGTTTTCTCACTGCGCACATACACAACTCGCGCACAGGCCCCACGCGCAGGGCAGCCAGTTTTAATGCCCGACTAGCTGCTTCTTGGGGTTGTACTGGTGTAAAACGCTGTGTTAAGTCGGTATAAGTTTATATATTTGAACAAAAGGCACATTGAAACAAAGTAAACCAGAAAAACACTATTTTAAATCCCATAGCTCGTCTCGGTAGCGAGTAGCGAGCGGGGAGGCGGATCTTTCGCGACGCGCATGCGCGGGCGCGGGACGCCGTCAGTTTCTCACTTTTCTCGCCAGGTGGCGCACTGCGTTGCGAGATGCGTCGATCTCGCTCAGCTTCCTCTACCGCGGGACAATTTGAAAAGCACTCGTTAGGCGAGTGCTTATACGAGCCACTATTATTGCGCGCTATAATAAACACTTGTCTATTCTCATCACATAATCAGGTACCTATTGGATAGCTCTCAGTTTCTCTCGTAACGATTTTTTTCCCATACAATTTTCTATTAAAGCGAAAGTCAGACGACTGGATAGTTCAAGAGTCTCATCTCAAGTGCTGTAGAGTAGGCTAGTAGGTAGCTACAGGCACCTCTCTACGTGGAAATACTACTCTTTACTAATCTAAAGGTCGTGACGAAACTCAATCGAGTCGGTGCTTGTCTAGGTTACCAAGAATCTGCGCTCTTCACTGCTTCTTCGATGTCTACCAAGCTGGACTAGTTTTAGGAAATTGTTTAATTAAATGTCAGTATAGTTGAGTTTTTTTTTGTGTTTAACTTTTGTAGTGTCAGCCCGGGAGAGTACCTACTCTGGCAGCTATACATAAATACATAAATAAATAGTCACGCCTGTTTCCCATAAGGGTAGGCAGAGACCACACACTTATTTTATCACTAGCGACCCGCCCCGGCTTCGCACGGGTGCAATGCTGATACTAAATACACTACAGAAAAACTGTGAACGTTGTATATAAAAACATAGCGGCCCGCTCTGGCTTCGCACGGGTATTAACAAAAAAATGTTATTGTGGGATATCCATAAGAGATAGACATATACCATCGCGGAGTTTTCTGTAGACCTTTTTAATGTGTACAAATAATTAGTTAATTATTTTGATAAATCTCGTAGGGTTCAGCCTGCGTTTGCAATGTAAGCGGAAAAAAATTAAAATTAACGACATCACATTAGAAACCTCAAAAAAAACAGTCTTTTTCCACTATTTAATGGATGTTATAATACATATAAACCTTCCCCTTGAATCACTCTATCTATTAAAAAAAACCGCATCAAAATCCGTTGCGTATAGTTTTAAAGATTTAAGCATACAAAGGGACATAGGGACAGAGAAAGCGACTTTGTCTTATACTATGTAGTGATATGCTAAACAGTAGTTTGAAAAAACCATTGAGTTCAGGATTGAAGAGCAATGTAACTAAACAGTTAGAAAGTGAAAACGTCGTCCTGAAAATCAATAAAAATATTTCACGGCAACAGGAGGCAGCTCAGGGCACGACACGTGACACGTGCCCGTAAATCACCAATTAAAACGGATTGATTGAAAACTGCAAATTGAATAAATAACGGTGGACGGGGCGGAGGCGTCATGTGCCGGGGGCGTCATGTTCCGGGGGCAAACAGGCATCAATCAGGCGCCCCCGCGGTCACCGCGGGACCTGCGGCCCGATTTGCGTAGATATAAATAAAATAAAATTGTCGCAGTTCGCGGTTGTGCGATTGATTGATTGGTTGGCGAAGTCGCGCGACATGTTGACAGATGTGTCTCGGCTGGAGCTCGTGGAAGGGTATGACGCCTGTGGTGACGAGCTCGACTCGCGCCGCGGTAATGCTGCTTGAAGAATGTGTCACACGGTGGAGATGACGTGTGTTACTCGGTACTTTTACAAGTATTTTGTTCAACGGTATCAGTTTAAAGATAAAAGTTCTGTTTCTCTTTTGGTCTTTTATCATCAAATGATAAATAAATTAATACACACACACCCCGTACACGTACACACCCCATACACGCACACACACACAACGCAAATCGTAAAATGTATTTACATACATTTTAAGATTTGCGTTATAATCGAAATTGTTCCATTTGTTAATTAAGTTAAATGTATAAGAATAGGCGGCTGCAACTATGGTGATCCAGTAAATAAAATTTACCATGATTGACAGACACCTTAGCTCAAGCAATACAGGGCAGGCTGAAGACCAGCTCTGCGTGGACCTCGTCTACATAGTACTGAGCCTACTCCGATTGCCAAAACTATTTTATCATTTTACTTAGTTTATTAAGTATAATGTTATGAGTACTTTTAATTTTTCTTTATTGTGTTGGAAAGTTATAGGTTTTGGGCAATAAAAACTGTTTAATTTATTTATTTAATTAATGAAAGAAAAACAAATACTCACATTTTTTTTCTCTTGTCTAGGTTGTAGCTTAGGCTAATGATGGTTGTAGTCAAATTAGACATAAATACGTCGGTTTATAATTTACTATATTATTTATAATAGGCTTTATACGTACTTTTATTATTATTTCTATAGTACTACTTACCAGTTACCCATATTTGCCAGTTAAGATCCATTAACGTGAGAGTAATGTGTATTTTTGGGTGAGTAAACCGGCTATGTCATTAGTACCTACCTAGATTATTAAGTAAAACTACTACCAAGACCACGGTCATAATCAGTTGTAAGAAACAGAGTAACGCTTTATTAACTTCTCGCTTGATTTCATCTCAATAGAAACACTTTGTACAAAGTCCGATGCCTCGCAAGTTGTAACGACGTCCCCGCGCCGCGGGAGCTTCCAACTATCCGTCTCTGAATAGATCCACAAATACTTTCCAATAACTTTCAATTACAATCCTATGTAAGCCAGGAAACGTTGCTTTTAGACCGATTTTCTTATTGCTTGACCCGGATTACACATAATACTTTCCCACATAAGTAATGCTGGCTTTACGAACATTTAGGCCTTTCGAACTGGTTCCTACTTTCCAAGGTGTATCCATCCCGATTAATAACAACCTTGAGCTTTTAGGAGTTTCTTTGACTTCCACCCTCAACTTCGGCTCCTATATTGAGGCTAAGGCTCAATCAGCTGCAAAAAAGCTGGGTGTCCTCTCGAAGGTGCGACGGTACTTCACGCCGGAACAGTTGCTTTCATTATATAAGGCACAGGTTCGGTCGTGCATGGAGTACTGTTCGCACCTTTGGGATGGATCGGCCAAGTACCAGCTCGAGGCGTTGGAGTCCATCGAGAAACGTGCGAAGAAGCTCATTGGCAACGACTCCCTTGTCCAGGCCAAACTTCAAAGTTTGGATCATCGGCGCAAGGTTGCTAGTCTATCGGTTTTTTATCGGATACATTTCGGGGAGTGTGCATCTGGTTTGCATGACCTTATTCTCCCTAGCCCGTTCTTCTATAAAACAACCAAGAGTACGAAAAAGCGGCATCGTTTTATGGTTGACATACCTTCAACACGCACGAAACGCTTTGGTTCCTCATTTCTCATACGGACTGCTAGAGTGTGGAATACTCTGCCAGACTGTGTGTTCCCTGACACTTATAATCTGGGTGTCTTCAAGTCTCGAGTGAATCGGTTTCTTCTAGGCAAGCGTGCTCCATCGTAGGCCGCATCACTGCTTATCATCAGGCATGTTGGCGGCCAAACGCAAGCCTATTATGTAATAAAAAAAAAAAAAAAAAAACATTTTTTTGGTTAGTTTGGTTTTGTACGGCTCGTGCAGCCCTACTGGTCGGCACTAGTCGGTGTACAGGCTAGCATGAGCCGTGGACATATTCCCTTTTTTGACCGAGCGAGCGTCAGCGAACAAAGCGTCTCTATGCTTCACTTTGACAAAAATACTTTCTTATTACCGAGTCCGGATCTCTGTTTTCCTCTGCAGGTCGCATTCCTGAACCGATACTCTTGAAATTTCGTAAGTAGGTTCAATAGTAGGGTAGGGGTATAGATATTTTTTGTCGAGTCAGTTTTTTCTTCAAAATAATTTGAAAAATTTTAAAAACTTTTTGGGAAAAAAAAATCCGAAATTAGGAAAAAAAAACTAAAACCTGACTAGGAAAAAAATCTGTATAATTATCGAACCTGCTCATAACAATTGAAGAGAATCGGTTGAGAAATGCAACCTGTAGAGGAGGACAGACGTCGGCGAGGTCACCAGCTCGCAGAGCCACTAGTGTAGTAGTGCCTGTATTGTTTTATTTGTACTGTATTGCCGGCCAGTATTGGAGTAAAATTATGGCCCGTCTACCCTCACTGATTTACTACAGTTACTGGGTATACAGACAGACAGACGCGGAAAGCAACTTTTTTTACTCTGTAGATAAGAGAAGACACCATTGTGTGTGACACCATTCACAAAACATGGAATTTTTACAATAAAAAAAGTCAAGGCTCATTCGATACTGGAGCCCGTCGGTGGTCAATAATTGAAACATATCAAATTATTCCCTATCTACAGAAGACTATAATCTGGTGTATTTTGGTGGTCTCTTCAGATTCAGATTCAGATTCAGAAACATTTATTGAATAACTGATACATTCAATATATCTATGCTAGTTCTTCTTGCAGAAATCGTCATAATCAGTTTACCCTCATCGGGCATTCAATAATTATTAGCACGTGTCAAAATAAGTATTATGTAAATTTATAATAATAAACAATTTTAATTACATTCATTTTATGTCAAAAAAAATTTAAATTCAATGTCAACAGAGAAATAGTACGTATAAGAAAAATATAATAATTATTGAAAATTGATTTAGAAGTTTTAAATTTAAAATTGTTTGTTTAACAATGTCATTTCTTTAGTCTTATCTCTATCAGTAAACTCCTTCAGATCATAAAAAACGTTATTTAACAGCCACTTTTTCAGTGCAATTTTGAATTTTTTAGTACTGGGAATGTCAGTTATCGCTTTTGGTAACAAATTATAAATATTTATAGCACTCATAAAGGTACTTTTCCCATGAATAACGCAATTACTGTGTGGCTTATAGAGGTAATCATTGCCTCTCATAGTATTATTTCTCGTTCGCAGATCTGATTTGTTTTTAAATAAGCCTTTATTATTTCTTACAAATAGAGAAATTTCAAGAATATAGATACCAGTCAGGGTTAAAAATTGCTTATCTCTAAATAATTGTCTTAATGTTTCATCACTATTTTTACTATATATTATTCTTAGACATCTTTTTTGCATTATAAAAGTATGTTTCACATTAACAGAATTTCCCCAAAAAATAACCCCATAAGTCAGCAAAGGGTATATGTTACCATAGTAGGCATTTTTGGCAACTTCAATAGATGCAACATCAATTAAAACCGATAAAGCGTAGCATTGACTGGAAATTTTACTATCGACATTTGCCAGATGAGACTTCCAGTTTAGGTGAGTGTCCAGAGATACTCCAAGAAAATCCGTCTGAAAAACTTCAACTATAGATGAACCAGCAACATCTATGTTAAGATCGATTGGAGTAGCCTTGTAGTTGTGAAACTGCATTATTTTAGTTTTAGAAATATTTGTTTGAAGGTTTAGAGCGTTTAACCATTCTATCAGTTTTCCTAGCGTAGTTGTGATAGTGTTATTATATTCAGAATCACTCTGTCCTCTCTTCACAAATAGTATAGTTGCATCGTCAGCATAAAGAACGGTGTGATGCTTTAGTAAGGATGGCAATTCATTGATGTATACTAAAAACAGCAATGGGCCCAAGATACTGCCTTGCGGTACGCCTAAATTCACTTTACCTACATCAGATTGAGCTATTTCGACAACTTTTGTTTTTTTACGGTAGGTATTAAGAACCGTGGTTTGTGTCCTATTGCTGAGATACGATTGAAGTAGTTTCTGTGCTGTTCCGCGGAAGCCAGCTCGCTCTAATTGTTGCGATAGAATCGATGGTACGACACAGTCAAATGCTCTAGACATATCGAGGAACAGAGCAGTACAAGATTGTTTCCTATCTAGAGACTCCCATACTTTACTTAACATTGAATAGATTGCCATGGTTGTTGATCTTCCTTTTCGGAATCCAAACTGATTCGAACAGAGTATATTATTTTTGTCTAAGAAACATAACAACCTATTGTAAATAGCGCTTTCAAATATCTTTGAAAAAGCAGGTAGCAACGCTATTGGGCGATAGTTGTTTGGATTATCTTTGGCTCCTTTTTTATACAATGGCTTAACAATAGCTACCTTTAGAAGATCTGGAAAGCAGCCTTGTTCGAACATTAGATTAATAATATATATTAACGGTTCTACTATATATATTATACATGATTTTATTACTTGCATTGTTATTCCATCATAGCCACAGCTTTTTTTGTTTTTTAGACGTTTGATAATTTTTATAATCTCATAGTTATCTGTTGGAGTCAAGAAAACACTATTACAAGTAGCTGTATATGAAGGTTTATATTTACTACTACTTGTATCAACCTTTAAAGCATTTTGTGTAATGAACAAGTTATTCAAATAATTAGCTATATCTTTTGGGTGGGTCAACTCGCGTTCACCCACTTTAATGGATTGTATGGCTTGTTTGATGTCGTTTGTAGGTGAAGTGTGCATTTTTATCAGACCCCAGGTAGCTTTACATTTATTTGTGCTGTTTTTTATATATTTAAGATTTGATTTGCGTTTAGAGTTTTTAATAGATGATTTTAGTATCGTTTTATACTTTTTATAATGACTGACTCTACTTACAGATCTATTTTTTTGTAACTGAAAATACAGACGTCTCTTGGTTTTACTAGAAATTATTAAACCTCTAGTCTTCCAGTTAGGCTTACGTTTGTGGGTTATAACTACTCTTTCCAAGGGAAAGCACAAGTCGTATATCATTTTAAAAATGGTCAGAAATGTGTCGTAAGCATCGTTCACACTAGGCTTCTCATAAACGTCGTCAAAGCTGACCTGCGCAATATATTTTACAAAAATTGGTAAATTTGAATCTATTTTCCTCTTGTACTCATACCAATATTTCTCTGAATAGCTCAAACTACATGGAAGAACGATGACTTGTCCGGTATGGTCGGATAGGCCAGTTTTAAGAACATTTGCTTTGTAGGTTTTAATGTTTGTGATAAGGAGATCAATACAAGTGCTAGTGGTAGCAGTGACACGAGTCGCTTTGTCTATAGCGCAGTGAAGATTGTATAGCTTAAGCGTATTTGCGAGTCGTTTAGTCTGCTTATTAGTCTTAAATAGGTTTAAATTAAGGTCTCCAAGAATTATAATTTTTTTATTAAGTTTACGTGATTGTCGCATTGTCTTAAATAAAATGTCATTAAATTTATCAAAAAATATGTCAAAGTTGCTGTTTGGTGGACGATACATAGCCACAATTATTATGTTTAATTGTGGTATATTTATTGCACAACATTCTATTATCCCTTCTACAGATATACCAGAAACCCAATCTAGTTTATGGTAGTCTAATGAATTATGTACAAATATACAAACACCTCCACAGCGAGTTCGACTCCGTGAGAAGTGAGTAGCAAGTTCATAGCCTTCGATTTTAACACCATTTAGAAAGCCAGATTTCAGGTGGGTTTCTGAAAAGCATAACACATCATAGTTTTTATGCATAGTAGCTAAGTATAGTTCTAGTTCTGAAATTTTACCTTTTATACTTCTGATATTTTGATGAAACACTCGAAATCCTTCATTACTAATTTTGTTCGGTAAGGTCACGAAAAAATTCTGATTCTACTGTTTGGGTACTTTGAGATATCATGCTTTGAGTTATATTTTTAGTAGTAATCGGTCGAGAGCAATAGTACTCTAGATATTTCCGCTTATTGTCTAATCGGAGAAGCTCTCTCAAAATACTTCTGGACAAGTTTAACAAACGGTACTTGACAGGATTACGCTCATCCCATAAGTTATATCCTGCAAATGTCGACCAGCAAAATTGGTTACTTATAAATTTGTACATAGAGTTAAGAACAGAGGCATTAAGAAAGATATTTTTAAATACTTCTGATATGATTACATTAGTATTTTTTAACTGACTAATTAAACAATACAAGTGTGACTGTAAATTTTTTATCAGTAACGAGCCGAGATATGGTAATGTCCCCCCTCTGACCCTCCGACCCCTCCCGCTGGTTAGCATAAGCTGGCCGATGTAATTTGTTACAAATTCGACATTATCCAATTACTGTTTTTGTGGTCATCCTTTATTGCTTACCTTCCTATTATCTGCTTATTCTGAATTAGGTACATTTTGAATTTACCGTTTGTTTATTTTTGATAAGGCAGAAGTCGGTTCACCGAAAGAAAATGACTACGATATAGTAATATAATACATATTTGTGAAAAAAATGGTTTACCTTCTACCACTGGTTATTGCTTTGCTGGTTGGTTTGGTCTTCTGTTTTTTTTCAAACGGTAAACTGTAAAGAGTCTGCACAGATAAATACTTAAGAAAGCCTACCTACTTGCATTATACCCATTTATTTTTCACCCAACGATAATTTAATAACGAATTTTGACAAAGGTTACGTTATTTATAGGCATAATTAAATTTGAATTGCTATTTTAATTTGAGTAAAAATAATTGCTCAAAATATCATATACCAGAGATACAGCACAGAAAAAATGCTTTTTCAAAATAATTTGTAAACTGTTTAAAAAAATGGATTTATTAGAAAATCTCGAGCAAAACCGCGAACCACAGCTGGTATAAAATGAATATTGCCTAATGAATGTGATATGAGGACGCCTCATTATTCAAACTTCCTGCGTATTAAATGACAAGTCTTCATAGACATACGGTAAACGAATTAGTAACACAGGGGCACATTACTGGTAAACACTTACATGCGTCTGTCTTTCCACCTGAATACAATCCGGGGGTGTTCAAGAGTAAAGTGAATCGCTATCTCCTAGGCAAGCGTGTTACACCTTCGATCACGTCGAACTAGTGTTTAAAAAAAAAAACAGACTTGAGGACGTGTATCCTGAACAATCAGCTCAATATCCTACATATTTAAATCGATATTTTCTTTACATGCTGCAGATGACGTATTGTTAGTACGGAATACTCCGGATATTGCATAGGTAGGGGGTCCGAACTTGGCTAACGGACTGTCTTGTCTAAAGAGCGTGGCACATGGACAATGGCGTATACTGCGTATTTTGAGGTCTGCTTGCTGGAGGAAATGTAGCATGGAGTGATTTCTACGTATATGTAAAAAAGCATCTAAAATCGCAATTAGTATTATGGTTTAATTAATATGGTCCTTACGTATGAAATTGGCGTTTTGTACGGGAGGAATAAAAAGTCGATTTTTTTTTGTAAAATATATTTAATTAATCAAAGTATGCACCGTTGTTATCTATGCACTTTTGCCATCTTATGGGTAGTTCATTGATCCCTTTACTATAAAAACCATGGGGGCGAGAATCAATAAACTCTTTGAAGGCGGTTTGGACTGCTGCATCGGAGTGGAATTTTTTTCCTTGTAAGAAGTTGTCCAAACTCCGGAAGAAATGGTAATCTGTTGGAGCAAGGTCCGGGGAGTACGGTGGATGTCGCAGACATTCCAATTGTAGCTCAGCTAACTTAGTGGTTGTTTGTTGTGCAGTGTGTGGTCTTGCGTTGTCGTGAAGCAGCAGTGGCCTAGAGCGATTGACCAATCTCGGTTGTTTAACAGCTAGTTCTTCCTTCATGGTTTGCAGTTGCTGACAATAGATATCTGCCGTAATCGTTTGGCCAGATTTAAGAAAGCTGTAGTGAACGACACCGGCGCTAGTCCACCAAACACTTACAAGTAACTTTTTCTGAGTCAATTTTCGTTTAGGGCAGGATTTGGCTGGGTCTCCAGGGTTCAGCCATTGCGATGAGCGCTTTCGATTATCGTACAATATCCACTTTTCATCACAAGTAATGATTCGATTTAAAATCCCTTCATTATTGTGTCGGTTGAGCAAAGTAACACAGCAGGCGACCCGTGTTTGCAAGTTCGATTCACTCAATTCATGAGGTACCCATCGTTCGAGTTTTTTTACTTTCCCGATTTGCTTCAAGTGGATTAATACAGTTTTGTCACTTACCCCGAAGCCTGCTGCTATCTCTGAAGTGCTTTGTGATGGATCCGCTTCCACAATAGCCTTTAATTCTTCGTTTTTCACTTTGATCTCCGGCCGTCCACGGGGTTGGTTCTTAAGGTCGAAATTTCCAGAACGAAAACGTTGAGACCAAAAACGTACCATGCTGTCTTTAGCGGCACCAGCGCCGTACACATCATTAATTCTTCGAGCTGTTTCTGCAGCACTGGTGCCACGGTAGAACTCGTACTCGTAAATATACCGATATTTCATGTTTTCCATTGCGCGGTAATAAACGACGCCAAAGAAAAAATAATAAGGAAAATAACAAATGAATGACTGTATTCCAAAGAAAAAAAAACCAGCTAAATGAATTTATTAATTTGAATTTCGAATTCTTAACCAAAGAGGAGATATTTCAGATCAAATTGATCAGTACGACAAAACGCCAATTTCATACGTAAGGACCTAATATAAGTGCGTAATGAAGGTGTCTCAATTAATCAAAATAATTGAATAAGGTAGATATTGAAAGAGGATTAAATAAAAGATCAACAGCACCCTTTCAACGGTCATTAAATAGCATTTACAGATGGACGACATAAAAATCGCATGAAACCCCTATCGGCTAAGTGCGGGCCGCGGGGCCGTCCGTTCCGGGCCGGAGCCCGCGGCACCTGTGGAGCTACCTGCATACTATTACATACTCACTACACAACGAGTACGTTAAAAGTTTCTGGAAAGCTACGGCGTCGTAATGCTGAGATTCGTAGTAGAGCTACGGCGTAGTGCTGCTACAGTATAGTGGCACTACGGCGTAGAGCTACGCTAGTCTACGAGAGCTACGAAAAATAGTAAGCAAAAATTAAAAACTTTTTTTTTGTAAATCAATCAGCAGAACGGCTACACGAATCTGGATGAAATTTAAATGGTGATGAAATCATTATAAATGAAATGATTATACTTTGCAATAGCACATAGGTTACTTTTTAAACGCGTGGCGCAGCTGGTGTCTCATAAATTATAATTATACGAGCATCTTATGGGTGTACGCTGATCTCAACATATTTCTCATTCTCTTTCTTTCTCCTTATAAAACTCACAAGAGTGAAAGCGACCAAGAAAACATCACGTCAGAGTCAAACGTCACGTTACAAGGCCCGTCAATTCTATTTTTATAGAGCGTTACTATCGTACTCTCGTAGCATCGCGCGTCGCCACAGCGTCGTGTCCCTCTCGGCGCTGTCCCGGGACATTCGGGACAAATATTAATCTGTCCCATATTTGTCCCGATTTTACGAGCGCCACATTCCCGCGGCCGTAAACTCACACATAAACACGCACTATACGTGCGGAATGCCCGAGGTGCCTTTTACTGCAGATAAAATTTAACAATTATGTTTTTCCTTCCCCCTCGAGGGGCAGGGCCGGGGTGACGATTTTTATTTATCGCTTTTTTCTTCGTCTACTATTAATAGTTTAGTATCTATGGCCACTGAACTGAAACATAAAAAATAGGTAAAACTGATAAAGACCGCCGAATGCGTTTGAAACTAAAGTCGGAGTAATCGACGAAATCGTACGTGAATAATTCCGGTTCATAAATCATAAAATAGGTATAACTGATTGATTATATTATGTATGGGACAAGCGGTCGGTTCTGGTGTCAGGAGTTTTGAAGCCTCAGAAATAGTAATCACGTAATTGCTCAGGTTTTTGCGTAGGTAGAGCGAAGTGTAGATGCATTTCGTGACCAAAATGCTGGCCGGTACGTTGCCCAAAGAATCAATATCGCAATCCAACATGGCAAGGCCAGTATTTTGTGTACGTTGTGTTGCCTACAGCTAGCTGTGGGTTATTAGATTCGCTTTTTAATTTTATTTCAGTTAGTTTTAGTTTAGTATACTTACTCAGTTCCTTTTTTTATTTTAATAGGTCTTATTTTATGTAGGCGATGGCAGCCTAAGAGGAGCCAGAAGGAGCGGGTTCGACACGCACCAATTTGTTCATTGTGTGATCATATGTGCGCATTGTATGTCATCTGCTACATGATTGGAGCCCGGTGTATGGCGACAGGCTCGCCCCCTGTCACATTTGGGACTGAATATCGTCTGGCGAAGTGTGGGTGTTGTATTTCACCTCGGCCCAGCCCCCTCCGGGAAAGGCTTGACGATATGTTATGTTATGTCTTATTTTATGAGGGTTATGTTAGTTATTAGAATGATTAGTGAACACTTGCAGAATCGTGAAAATTTAATTTCAAGAAATTTTGTGCTTGCTAATATTTTTTGCTGTTTTTTCAACTTCCAAAAGTCTTGTAGATGGCTAAGTATTTTTTCTTAGATTTCAGTGGCAGTAAACAATCACTACGAGTAATTAGCATTCAAATTATTTCTAGCGAAGTTTAAAATGCATGAATTGTTCGCACTTTTTTTGTTGTTGCTCCCCATCACAGGGAAATTTGGCGTCGCACGTCTTGTGCATTTGAATATAGTTTTTTTTAGAATTCTACAGATGATGGAGTGATGATGAATCCCTCCCCTTTCCCCATTTCAGTAAAGTGATGGATATTTTACCTAACTCTAAGTGGAGTTTTGTAGAGAACACGAAGAGTCATGTTTGTATCATTGGCATTGTAAAGGTTAATAATCTACTGTTATTACACGTTAATACTCGAAGAATCTTTATGTATTAAAAACATCACTAGAGTAACGGCTAGAAATATTTAATTCTTTTCCCTCCATCCAAGGTTGTCTGGAAGAAATAGCTCTTAGCGAAAGGCCATCCATTGTTACATATATGATTTTTAAAAAATTTCCATAGTAAGTTTATAAAAATAACTAACACTAATTAGTTCTCCACTAGGTTTCCTTGCGTCGTAGATGCCGGAACACACAAATACATGAACAGATATTAAAATTCATCATTCAAATATTTGTCGTGCCGGGGAGCGAGCCGGGACATCCCGCTCCGATCCGCCGCACGCACCGTACAGACGTCTCCGACTGCCGTCAGCTGTTCGCTATCGCCGTCCTACTCAACAGTGTTGCTGTCTCACAAGACTGTTGCTGTTCCTGTTTCCTCGCTCAAGCTTGCTGTTGCTGTCGCCGCTGTTGCTGTCTCAAGCCAGCAAGCCTTGAGAAGACTCAAGACGCGACGGCCGATCCTCTGTCTCGGTCCCTCGACTTCGTGGTGTTAGCATTGGCCCAGACCCTTCGCTAGCACTATCGATTTCGTTGTATTAACATGTCGCTTGGGCCGGCCACGTCCATCTCCGTCGAGACGGCTGAGGCCAAGGAGGTCGCGCTGCCCGACCTGGCGGTTAAGGCGAGATGCGAGCGACTCCTTTGACGAGAGAGCCTCCGACCCTGCAAGCTCCATAGCGAGAGGGAGCGAGAGCGAGACGCCGGTGTAGGAGTTCACCGGCGGGAGAGAGAGGGCATGAGCCTCCCTGCCGGGTATAGGCAGGGATAGGTGTACCTAGGTGTAGCCCTAGCGCATCTTATTGTGCAGCCGGTTGTGTGCCTACGGCCCTAGCTGCCCCGGGGGAGAGACAGGGACTCCGAGGAAACCGGCCGTCCAAGCCAAACACACACCCGAGGGATAGAAAAAAGGATGGGAAGGGTGGGAGGACGATACTTGGTGTCGACGACGGGCATCCCCAAGGCCGGTGGTTCCAAGCCCAGCCGGATTCCATTGTTCCTCAGAAGGAGGAAAAACGAGCGCTCCGGGTCCACGCTCCTAACCACGATCGGCTTCGTTGGCACCGTTATAAGTATTCACCAATCGACCACTAAGCGTGGATTTTTATTGAAACACTAGGACGCTCTGAAAAGAGCGGTTTCATCACGCCGTTTCAAGATACGGCGTACTTTCTTCGACCGGTGGCGGCGAACACGGCGAGACGACGATCCCTGCAGTTGGTACAATGGTACGTTGTACTAACGAAAGACGTTTGAAACCAAAGTTAATACAGACTGGAAGACTGCCGATGTTATCGGCGTTCGAAAACCAGGCAAGAAGGCTACCGAGCTTTCTAGTAACGTCCTATACCTCTTCTCAGTTCCATTGGGATGATTTACGAGCGCATCCTTCTGAAGCGCATCTGGTCCCATATCAGAGATAATCACATTCTCCCAGACGAGCAGCTTGGGTATAGGCCCAAACACTCTTGCGTCCAACAAGTACACCGCATCACGGAGTACGTCCTAGAAGATTTCAATCCAAAAGTAGATTCGCGGACGATACTGCCTGATACACTAGAGTGTGTCTGATACACTAGAGGTTGGAATCCGCTCCACCTGCGTGGCCGGCTTCAGCGAGCCCTGCGATTGATTCAAGAAGTGGGCCATAACGGTCAATCCCGACAAAAGTGCAGCTATGTACTTTCACCCCATCAAGCCCTTCAACCGGGAACAACTCGTGCTTCACGGTCAGCCCATCCCGTGGGTTACCTCCTTCAAGTACCTTGGCGTGACCCGCGATAGACGACTCGACTTCTCGAAACACATCCAGATAGTCCGTAACCGAGCGCCCTTCATTCTAGGCTGACTCCACCACCTCCTATGTCACCTACAGTTGACAGTGCGCTGTCATCGCGAGTGTATCGTCTCAGTGTTAAAACATATTTAAAAATTGAAAAATACAGTTTTAAAGTAATTTAGTGAACTAATTAAGTAATTTCAATAGTAAAATCATATAAACAGTGTTATCTTAACTAAAATATAAACAGTTTTCGTAATAAATCCATCTTAAAGTAAACAGCCTTCCGCTGTAGTTGAATGGATTAGTGTTCTAAAAAGTAAAGTGGACTATGAGACAAATTGTGTGTTAATATTATAATAACGTTAATGAGGGAACAGTGATAAAGACTAAGAAATTAAATTCTAATCAATAAAACAGTTATTAAATTAAAAACATTATTTCAAGCCACCCTCATTCAGTGTAAAAACGTATCAACGAAAGTGCGCGGACACAGTGATAAAGAAGACTCGCATACTATATGAGTCACCTATAACGGCTTTGTAGCAAACACGAAAGTTTGTCGCACGAACCGATCAGCTATTTCGCCGCTCTTGCTAATAGACGACTGGCCTAGGGGTCGAAGTGTCTACTTCGGAAACGAAAGGAGCCGGGTTCGAAACATCGCCACGACAATATATTTTTGTGCAAAAAATCTTCCTAATATAGACTATCCGTGCGTACGATTCTGTTCGCATACTTCCAACTTGTAACTTAAAACAAAAACACACCTAAGTACACATAAGATGAACTGCTCAGCATGCTGTAATATAATAAAAGACGCCGAAGAATTCCTGAGCTGTAGCTTGAGTAACTGCAGCAAAAACTATCACACCCTATGTACCGGCGAAAAAAATCTAACTCTAGAATCGCGCAACCGTTGGGTCTGTCCCGAATGCCGGTGCGCCGCCAAGAGGGGAGGTGACAATAGTTCGACACCGGTAGGTGTCACTAAGAAAACACGAGACCCGTATTTGACCCATAGAGTGAAAGTACCAGCAATTCTTCCGGTAGATAAAGTTGGAGAGACGACAGTGCTAGTAAATGAAATAAGCGGGCTTCGACAAGAAATGCTATCGATGAGAGAGCAGTTTAGTTTAGAAATAGGTAGCTATGACACTAAGCTGTGTCGCTCCATCAACATCATCGAGAGTTACGAAGCGAAGCTGAGCCAAGCGGTTTCTACAATAGCCAGCTACGAGATAAAGATTGAAAAGTATGCCGAGCTCATAGAAACGCTCGTCGGGACGATCTCCAAGTACGACGAGATAAGCACCAAAATCAACCCGACGCGCTTAGTGAGTGATACGGCTACACAATGTACGATGTGGCCCGCCCCCTCGACGAGTCTCGGACAGCCCGAAATATGCCAAACATCTACTTTTGGACATGAAATTACACCGCCAGTACAAGTAGTAAAAAACAAAATCAAGCGACACGAATGCGCACGAGAAGAGGCAACACTAGCGCCCGCGTCAACGCCGCCTTCTTCCCACACTGCGATTTCGACCACCAGAACAGTACCCTCTAGCAAAAAGCGTTCTTCCGCCCCTTGTCGGCCATCCGTGTCACTTGTACCCTGCACTACCCCCACACACGACTCGACAACGGGTATAAATGACGAGGATGACGGATGGGAGAGAGTGGACCGCAGAGCCAGAAGAGGAGGACAACGACGGCGAACCGTGGTTAAAGGAAGTGGAGCGAATGACGACGAGCTCAAAACCGTCGAACGAGCGCGTAAAATTCACGCCTGTTTCTTCACGCCAGAGACCACTGCTGATACGATTGTATCTTACATGAAAAGAAAGAAACAGGGTGACAACTACATCGTTGAAAAGCTGAAGCTAGCGCACTCATACTACGCGTCGTTCTGCCTCACGGTGCCCAGCAGTTGCTACGAGTTTTTCATGTCCGCCGAGAACTGGCCGACGAGCACTCAGATCAGCGAGTGGTTTCGAGCGAGCGGCGGGCGCGCAGGCGCGCCCCGCCCGCGCCGCCTCTCTGCGCCGCGACGACAACCGCGCGCCGGAGACACAACCGCTGCCTCCGACGCCGCCAACCCCGGGACCCCGAGACAAGCGACTTATGCCGGCGTCACCCGTGCCGCCTCAAACTTCTCTGGTCCCTCAACCTCGACATCGTAAACCCATATCGCTAACAATCTGTCACCAAAATATTCGATGTATAACAAATAAGACGAAACAACTCGAGGTATTATTGACAAAGGAGCTTAACTGCGACTTAATAATCATTACCGAACATTGGTTACGTAAACATGAATTAGTTTCTGTTACACTGTGTAACTACGATTTATTGACTTTTAGTTGTCGAGAACAAGTAGCACACGGCGGAAGTTGCATCTACGTGCGGTCCGGTATGTTGGTGGTCAACAGACAGGACTACTGCGACCTATCGCAGGAACAAATTTTTGACGTGTGCGCCGTGCACTTACTAGATGACAATGTCCTGGTTGTAGGTGTGTACCACTCCAACTTGACGAGCCACGCTGACTACCTTCGACTTTTCGAGAACCTGCTCTGTAAAATAACTGACGAGGGCTTAGACTGCGTCATCATGGGGGACGTGAATATTGATCTACTAGACCGTTCTAGCGCTCAAAAGCATTTGGTAGACATTCTTGACAGCTTTAATTTTACACAATTAGTAAACCACCCCACACGAGTAGACGCGGGTGGCCGTAAGTCGTTGCTAGACCACGCGTACACGAACATACCTGCGAGACGAATAACCGAGGTCGTCGGTGTCGACACACACCCGCTTAGTGACCACGACGCCCAGCGTCTCACTCTCGCGAGAAGCGTCGCGTCCGTGCCCGCGCCTACTCACTATCTAGGCCGTAGCTTCTCCGCGGCGAACGAGTGTAACTTTCTCAACGCTTTGATTTCGGTAGACTGGGACAATATAATTGAAAAATCTAATAGTTGTTGTCAATCATTAGCCCACAGTATAATTAATATCTTATCTACTAAATTTAATATCTGTTTCCCGTTAAAACAACAACTCACTCGTAATATAAACTGGGTCGACGCGGAAATTCATAACTTTAAGCATTTACTTTACGAGACTGTTAATTTAAAGAAAACATTTCCCACTGATGATTTACTGCGAAATAAGTGTGATGAACTTACAGTTAAGTATCACTCACTATTGAAAGAAAAACGCGTTAACTATTATTCTAATATAGTCAAGGATAATCCGCGACGCATGTGGCGCGTTATAAACTCTGAGTTAGGTCGCAATACCCGTGAAAGAGTAGATTTTACGGACCTGGTACGAAGTGCGGACGGCCAAACGTTTGGCACGAAGAAGGAAGTGGTTGACGCGCTCAACTTAGAATTCATTACGGCAGCGAGTAAGTGCGGAGCGCCCAGGGCTGACTGCGCCAGTGCCTTGGCCGCGCTCGGGGACGAGGCAGCCGCTAGCGACGTGTCCATAAGACTAGAACCGTTTTCTTTTTTTGAAGTAGTCACAATAGCCACCAAACGTATTGCTCCTAAAAAAAGCACCGATATCTACGGTCTGTCCGCGAATTCATTAAAAATGGCTATTGAACCAGTGGCGTCCGTTATTAGTTACTTGTTTAGCTCCTGTTTGCGGGAAGGTATCTACCCTACGGCACTCAAAAAAGTTAAAATTTGCCCCTTGTACAAAGGAAAGGGCAAAAAAGCAGACCCTAAATCGTACCGCCCTATATCCCTCGTCCCTGCCGTCAGCAAGGTGTTCGAGGTCGGTCTCAACCGTAGGTTACTGAACTTCGTCGTAGATCGTAATATTTTATCGCAACGCCAGTATGCGTATCGGGCCGGCCGTGCGACCACAGACTTAGTTCGCGAAGTAGTGTGGCGGGTGTTGAGCGCGCGCGAGGAGAAACTGCAGGTTGCAGTGCTTTGTTGTGACCTATCGCGCGCTTTCGACACTGCCGCTCACGTTCTCATTGCGAATAAGCTGCGATTTTACGGCATCCGCGGACCGGCACTGTCCATACTTTCCTCTTTTATGTCGAAGCGAACGCAGGTCGTTATGGGTGATAGAGGCCGCGTCGTATCCGCTGAGATGGAGAACGAGATGGGCGTCCCGCAGGGCTCCTGTTTATCTAACACATTGTTCAGTCTCCTCCTCAACGACCTTCCTGGCGCCATTGACGGCGCAGAAATCTACATGTACGCTGATGACGTCGCCGCAGTGATCACCGCGCCGTCCCATATTGAGTTGGAGGCGAGACTGAATACGGTGGTGAACGAACTCGATGTGTGGTTCCGGTCGAACGGGCTAGCGCTAAATAAAGATAAGACCTGTTTCCTTGCATTTAATCTTAACGGCCACTTGACAAATGCTTATTCGGTAGCAGTTGGCAATACGGCACTCCAACAGGTCAACAGTACAAAACTTCTAGGTTTCCAAATCGACAGCGCGCTGACGTGGGAGAAGCACATAGACGAGCTGTGCGGGAAGCTGAGCCGCTCGTGTTTCGCGCTCCGGCGGCTCGCCAGCACCGCCACCCGCAACGTCGTGCGCTCCTGCTACTTCGCGACCGTCCACAGTAACATCACGTACGGGTTGGAGCTATGGGGCCGTGCTGCCGATCGTAATAGGGCATTTGTCATGCAGAAGCGAGCCATACGTGCCATATGCGGGGTTCAGGACGACGTCTCATGCGTGGAGCTGTTTCGGGAGCTTCAGATATTACCTCTGCCGTGTGAGCTCGTTTACCAGGTAGCCCTATTCACCCATGTAAACCTAGATATTTTTCAACGTAGGGGCGTCCATAGTACGTTCAATTTACGTAGTAATAAAAAGAAGGACCAACTAGTAACCCCCTCACATCGTCTCGTCAAGTCGAAGAGGTCAGTGTATATTTTAGGGCCGGCGGTCTATAACCGTATACCAAATTCCGTTCGGGATGCGCCTTCTACCGCGTGCTTTAAAACCAAGATGAGAGCTTGGTTACTAGATAATATGTTTTATGACATTGAAGCTTATTTTAAAATAAGAGATTTTTGAACTATTATTATTTTGTATAATAATAGCTATACATAATATTAAACTATTTTTACTATACTTATCTGTATAATGACATTAATGAATTATTTTTATATTTGACATAATTATCAATTATTATTGTTCTGACATTCGTTTTTTTAATTATAAATATTCAACTGTGACGTGTAACTATAGGAGTTATCAATAAATTCTGATTTCTGATTTCTGATTAGGCACACGGAGTAAATTGTCCCTTACGAATAAGGTGACTATTTACAAAATGTGCATTCGCCCCGTCATGACTTACGATTCAGCAGTATTCGCTCATGCCTCCCCCATCGACTTGGACAAGCTCCAGGTCCTTCAGAATAGGTTCATTCGCAAATCAGTCGGAGCTAGCTGGTATCAGCGTAACGCCGACCTGCATTGCGATCTCGAACTCCCCTCCATCCGTCAGTACATCAAATTTCTCTCCCAGCGCTACTTCGATAGAGCCCCCCACCACCCCAACCCTCTTGTCACTCTCACCGTGGACTACTCCGTAGCTCCCCCTCTCCGCAGACGCCCTAGAAACTTCCTAGGCGACCCGGACGACCCCATCGCCGTCGTCACTTCGGCGGCGCTGGACAACACACTGAATACTTCTTGTTGCAGCTCCTTGCAACAAGAAGTATTCAGTTTTTGGTATAGGCGCCGGTTACCAAAGGTACACTGTCATCACCGACCTCGCCGGGAGGTCGAAGACTGCCTACAAGATCTGTTAGAAGATCGGTTAGTTAGCTCGTAGTCATCCATAAAAAAAAAGCGAATCCGGAACCTTCTGCTCATAAAGCAGCCAAACTCCGACTACTGTGGGGCTCGTCTCGTGTAGAGTAGACGAATATTAATTATAATTATCTATCAATAGTGTGAAAAATAAAGAGTTTATCCATTTATTATTATTTAGTTCAAATAGTAAGATTTTTTTATTTAATTTCTGGGCTGAATAAAAGCTAAATAAGAGTCACGGGTCGAGGCATCTCGAGAAAAAAAGTAAAGTTCAGTCATTGTGGTGTTAGTGTATAGCGCAATATACTTCATTATCAGTAGGTTACCTATCAATTTTGTTTAATTAACGTCAATATTTTATTATTATTTTTAAATTTCTAAAATTAATGAAAACTATTTTTTGATCGTTTCGTTTAGTGGAATTAGGTAAGTACTAATTCTAATTAATTTGAATGTTAAAATTTAAAAAAAAACAGAGAGTGTAAATTTATTTGTCACAAAAAAAAAACTGGTTCAGAAAAGTTCAGGTTAGTTAAAATTAGGCAAATACTCGTAAATTTGAAATGAAAAGAAATGAAATGAATGAAAATGAATGATTTTGCGTTGACGTATTTAAACTTTGAATACGTTAGTTTCTCATTATTTTGTCTGTAAATATTCTAATTTTATTGACAAACTGTCAGTTTTCCACACATTACTTGACACAATATTCGATATGAACACATCACCTGACTCACTGAGTCACAGAATGGCCTTTTAGAGAGCAATAGGTAGGTAATAGGTAGGTATTTTCTATCGTTTTCCATCTTGACTAGAGCACAACGTACCTACATAATCGTATCGAGCGAGCGTTAGCGAGGTTCGGCAAAAATGCTGTCGTAAAAGCTTCCGAATTCTGTCGAGATCTCTGTCTTCCAATACAGATTGCCTTTTTTAACAGATTCAATTGAAATTTTGTGAGTTGGTTCAACACCTATGTATAAATAGATTTTTTGTCAAGTCAGTTTTAAAAAAATCAATTTTATTTTAGAAAAAAAAAAACATATCTTCGCTTTTTTGAAAACTGCTTTAGACTTTTAGACTACAGGTCTATGTCAGCCAATATAGATGGACACACTGTGACGTCATTTGACTTCACCACAACATCACCTACTGCTAAGTCTCCTCTGCGTCCCGCGCGACGTCTTGGAAAACATTTGACCGCCAACAAGAGCTGACGCTCATTTAAATTATTTTGAATGTTTAATAAACAAGCGCTGTTTTCAACGAATTAAGCTGTCTAAATATTCGCAAAAACAGGTTTTAGTCTCATGAATTACAAAATAATGTGTCTTGATGAATGTCAGAAGCGAGATTAGAGCCGACGTTAGCGACCCTTCCCTGTCTCGGTTTTAATTAATAACCGCTTTGTAATTAGCGAGTGAAGTATTGTCGCGTACTGTGGGGTGGAATGAACGGGCCTGACTACACGGTGTGCTGTTTCATACATTTGAGATTGGTGTTCGCTCAAAAGACACGAACGGCTAACTGAGAAAATACAGTTTAGGTAGCATAAAATGATGTTTTAACGATGTTATGACAGACGAGTTTAAAGCACAGACATAATTATGTGTTTTATACTAGACTGATCCCTGGAACTGGCATAGTATATATATGTATATATGGCGAGGATGCTAGCAAGAAAACTATTACTCTCACGTAGTTAGGCACTCAGAAAAAAAACACGCGCTTTGTAACATTGCGTCATGCAAAAAAGAAACGGAAAAATAAATAGACGAAGTCACTTTTCAGAAGTTAATTCTGATTTTTTAAAATAACAAGGCGTAATTATTCGTCAATGGCTTAAATAATAATTGGACGTTTTTGTGAACTGATATGTCCTTGAATTCAAAAGGTAGTGTACAAAAATCTTATTAAACACAACACATGTAAACAATTTTTCAAAAGTTTTACACGACCAAATATTGATCTGTTGACATACAAAATAACCTTAATCACTAAACAAGACAAGATTAGACAAAGTACGGGGTGCATTATAAATGAGCCTACTTCAACACCGAGCTACCCAGCTCTAAAGGCAAATAATTCTTATGCACGTAAGTGTAGGTAGGTATTTCCCCACAAACGAGTATTTACATTCATTTGTTATGAGCTGAGGATCAAAGGCAATAAGCCGACAGGTGATTCAATAATAAATTAATGGCTAAATAAACGTTTCGTTCTAATCCAGTCTCTTTGGCGAGTGTCGTGTTTCTAAAAAGTCAAGGGTATTAACCTATTTAGGAGTTAACATGCCCATGAGGAGTTTATTCGTTTTGACACAGGTTTGAATTAGGTTTAGTGAGCGTTTCCACGGAAAATGAAATTGCCGTAGTACTATTAGAACAAATAGCTTTCCCGAGCTATTGAGGTTTTTAAGACAGTAATTACATTATTAACATTAAAGCGTGCAGTTATTGTTACACTTTTAACATACTTAAACTACAGTTTTTTTTTTATTACATAATAGGCTTGCGTTTGGCCGCCAACATGCCTGATGATAAGCAGTGATGCGGCCTACGATGGAGCACGCTTGCCTAGAAGAAACCGATAAAGATAAATTAAATTACCCTCGCCTCCCACGATAACTCTGAAAGTTCGACAGATCCACAACTAACTCGTCCGTGTAGACGCTGCCGACATTATGTGGGCACAATTATTTTATTTTATTTTATTGTATAGGGAAAACAGACGGCTGCTAATATTGTAGAACGATATATATATAACTACTCAAAGCAACGAAGAAGCGATTTACTTACCTGGATATAATAAGTGTGGTTTCACAAACTGACGTCTTTTATATTTTCTGTTAAATAGCAGTCAGAGCTGCAGCTGTAGCAGCAGCTACAGAGATGAATAGAAACTTCAATGTTTAAATATTCATTGAAATATTATGATATTTATTATCTTTATAAATAATTTATTAGTAGTTTATTGACAATGCACCGTGATTAAGAAATTTCTTAAGTAACACAACTTACTAAAATTGTTCGTACTTTAAACTCTTGTTAAGTGTCTATGAGGCTCTGTTCGGAGTCTTAAATTGCTGATACAACACTATCTAAAAGTGTTGATGTCCCTGCCCATTTGCCCAGCAATAACAAAGGCGGGAATATTTTTAGCTAGCTTAGATTTAGCAATTTAGCATCTTGAACAGGGCACATGTATGATGCCTAATTGCCATGCCTAGTTATCGTATGAGTGGAAATACAATTAAACCATGTTCTATAAATCCCACCACTTCATGTTATAATGCAAAAGTCCGTGTGAGTGTCATTATTCTATTTAATTTTTGTACTCCAACATTTGTACATTTTTGTACTCCAAGAACTCGTACAAGACATACTAAATTATTTTCAATTACACGTTTGAGTACAAATTACGCGCAAAATTCCATAGTTGCAGAGAGCTTAAAAACAAAAGGTTTAGTAAGACATCAGTTTTAGTATTATATTCAGCAATATCGTAGAAATTATACATTTATTTTATTTTATATCTATCCAATGCTCATACACATACACACACACACACTTAAATAATTATGTCATGTTATTATCATTCACATGAGCGACTGTATGTTTTACCAAAAACTTAAATAATGTAAATCCGTAATTGGCTATAATCATATTTTTAAGAATTATTGTATTTAACTAACGGCTGTGGATTTTGTTTAACAAATAAAAATAAATAAATAAATAAAATTAAATCCAGAAAGGCTGAACGGATTTGAACGCATTGATTTATACACGCTTTAGATTGGCCTTTCGTTTGCGATTTGCAACCGATTCTAAATTAAATGGCACATACAAATAAATAGGACTAGCTGTTAATCGCGACTTCGTTCGCATTTGTTCAGAATATCGTATCCGAAAACCTTCCTCGTGATACTTTCTGTAACTAATTACCAAATTTCATCAAGATCGATTCAACTGTTCAGCTGCAAAACGCTTATAAACAGACAGACAGACAATCAGTACCTTCGATTTTACAATATTATTTTGGATGAAATAATTGTCTGGAATACAGCCTGCCGCGATGCAAAGTACAGCTCTGTAGCTGTACTTTGCATCGCGGCGGTTTTATAGTTTGTTTTCCTAAAAGCATATTGAGCCAATGTACTTCGATTTCTTCTAGGTAGGCGTGCTCCATTCCAGACAGTATCATGCCTAACATTAGGCACGGTAAGAACACTCACTTAACGTCGCAGCAGGTTCGCGCCCACGTACTCACTTGATACAGTATCTGTTATACGTCGAAGTGAGTACCCTGCCGTATGGGCACAGGCCCGGATCTACAACAACAACAACAACTCTTTATTAAAAACATAAAATAATTACAATAGTACTTAAATAAGGCTTAACTAAGTTTTTAATGGGCGGCCTTATCGCTCAAAGCGATCTCTTCCAGGCAACCTGAATGGACAGGAACATTTATATAAGTTGAGGCCTTGAAGGTTCTAAAACATAATTTTACAAGACGTAAAAAATAATAAGATAAAAATAATAAATATGTATATATACATAAATATATATAATAAATATATATACATAATAAATATATATATATAGGTATTTATAAATATATATACATTATATAATTTATATAAATAATAAAAATACATAAATAAATACTAATAAGTAGACGAAATAAATATACTTAATATAAATATTTTAAAAATGTTTAAAAATAAATGTCACTAATATATAAATAAATACATAGTGTGACTTTTGATCTAGGGTTTTTTTAGAAACGGGACACAAAAGTCAAGAGTGGCCCCAGCTCCATTGCATTCCAAGTTAAAAATGGTCACGTGGGCAACACGTAGTGACATCAATCGATGCTTAACAGTTAATTTGTTCTGTGGCTTAAGCATACCGAAATAAGTAATTTACAAATAGTTCGAAAGAGACGGATGACGATTACGAGAGACGTTATCACCTGTTTTTTTGGATCATGGGTATTATGTGATCAAACTCAAACCTATTCTGACTAATAAGTCGTAGTAATTAAAAGAGTTTTTAAATACTAGCTGTATCAAATGCATTTAGAACTAGATAAATAAATGCCCTGTGTATTTATGGTTGGTGTTATTAGCGGGTCACTGCGTTGTCACATTTATCAGAGCGATAGATGGCCTGCATCCGGAACTGAACTATACTGAACTATTGCTCTATGTGTCGACGCGTTCATGTATAAATGAAGCATGATTAGAGAAAGAGAGAGAGAGACATTATTAGATAATTATTGTTAGTTATCATATTTTTTTTTGTTAGTGTTTTTTTTTAAACCAACATCTTGTCTCGGACTACATACACGTACAACGAAACTGTGCCTTAACATTTCTTTTCTATTTTCCTCTATCGACACTTTACTTCGAACTCGGTAACGAGGACACTACGTGTACACTAGGTACTTCTTTACATAATCGCATGTTAAACAAGTAACATTATTAAAATAAAAACAAAAAACCCGGATGCAAAATATTGTACGCTACGTCACTTCCGCTCTCAAGGCGATTCAAATGACACCTCAAATGTCGAAATTCATCAAGTTGTTTCGGTTGTAGGGCATGCCAAAGAAACCTCATACACACATACACGCGAAAAACACAACCCTCCTTCTTGCACAGTCGGGTAAAAACCGGCTTCACTTCGCTGTTCGCAAAGTATCCATCTATACCCTTTATTGGGTCTGAAGTCTTAAATACACAGACTTAAAACATAGACAGATTTTAGGAAATTATCTATACACATAATAATTATGTATAAACCAAGCTTTTTTAGGGTTTTTGCGTATTAGTTTGTTACTTCTTCACGCGTGGGCGCGTATGTATGCAAATTTCACCGTTCTGAATAAGTTAATAATATACGGATATAAGTTATATCCGTATATAACTTATATCCTGAATTCACAGATAGGCGACTTTTAAACGCTAATAATACCGGATTTAGAAAAATGATTTCTAGTTTCTTAAATTAGGGTCAGCAACTCCTAAAATGCACCGTATTAACTTAATTTTAAGGGGCAGTGATTCCATTAGCTAATCCCCATTTCACCTACAAATGAAGCGTGTGATGCATCCGGACGCTGCGCCTCTAATGACCTGCGATTGATTCATGGAAACAATTTCTGTCTACCCACATATTTAGTACACATTTTAGCTACTCGGTTTTGAACTCTATAAAGAAGGGTTTAGAGTATAAGTAGAGTCAAAAGTCGTTAAAAACAAGTAATACGATCAGTTTTATTTGATAATAAATTACCATTCATGTAGGGATGTCTATTAACAGTATCATTGATTGCTGCTCAATGAAATGTTCTTTATATGAATGTAGCTCTAAATATATAAAAAGAAATGTCACGCTATTCTGAGCCTTAGTGCGAAGTGATAGGGTATTGTGAGGATTTATTTATTAATCTACGTGTAATGGAGTGGTAGGGATTGAGGATGATAATTAGCGCCGAACCAGGGATCGGATTAAGGAGCGCTATTACTGCTGTTACCTCTCTACATCCTCGCGCGGATTACTCGGAGGACTCTGATGGTACATTATTGATAATGTGATCTCCTTTTGGCCTCTATTATACTTACATTACATAGATTTGAAGTTAATATATGAATTACACCCAAATATTAAGATTTAGAAGCAATTAACACCACGTTTATTTTTTTTAAATTTTCGTTTCATTATTTTGTCGCTAAATTTTTTCATTATTCATTATTTAGATACAGAAAATCCTATTAATTATGCAGCGAATGATAAAATGTTTTTATAAATTTGAGTTAAAGAGCCGATGAGGTAATTTATTCAATGAATAAGAAATATCACAAACCTTTTTGCCATAAGGCCCGGTTTATCACGGAATCAACAAAAACAAGTATTTTGTTTGCGCCTAGTTTGATATTAAGAATAATGATGATCAGGTGCAAAAAATACAGCTGGTAAAAAAACAACCAAAAACCCTTTAAGCAGATTAAAATTTTGAAAATCATTATTATTTTGGAAAACAAAAAACACAAAAAAAAAAAAACTATTTGAGCGTGGTTCTCTAAATTTACATACAGCGATTACAACACATATTTATTTTAGGCGATATGGTGACGATCCCTTTCCGAGTTGATATGTGTGACCTTAATAGTCCCCATACAGATGCGAATGGTACTAACATACAGTATTAATAGGCTATCCAGTGGGCTCCCGGCCGCTAAGTGGCGCTCAGGGGTCTGTAACCGAATTACAGCATCAGTCGATATGTGCTGCCCTGATTGTATGGATCTTGTAATCAGATGATCCGAGGATCATCTAGACCTAGATATGATATTACCAATATGGCCGCGCGGTGATTGGTGCCTTGCCTGACAAATTATAAAAACTGAAGGTATGAAAATTAGTCATACGTACTCTTCAACTCTTCAATTTCAAGTATTCAGTATTTGTCGGTTTATTGCATAAACCAGTAAAACCACTTGCAGAAACTCGGGTTATCTTTTTTAATTCAGAGTTACCTGTCCATCAGAGATTCAAGTGTTAAACTGATAAAATAATTGTCTTGCGCCTCCAAGAGTTAGAAGCTAAGCTTGAGAGAGATTTATAACATTTTAACTCTACGTTAATTTACCCTGTGTTTAAGAAAATTTAACTTTGTTTCTTCTGTAAGTGGGCCTACCTAACAAGTCTATATTGCTTATTTTGTCTGTCAACCAAAACCGGCATGGAATTAAAAATATACTTACTTACCTAAAACTTTTATAGACCAGAGAATGCCTTGAAGATAAACCAGATGGACAAAATATTTAAAAACTAAAAATAAACTACAATACAGAGAACTTTACAAAGAGGAAGAAAGCTTTACATCACAAGAACGCATCGTGAAATTCTGCTTTTCAGCCTTTTCACTGGAGAACGCTTTGAGGGTATTTATTAAATTCCTTATAGCAATACTTACACTTACACACAATACTTCTCTTAAATTTTGCCGATATTGCGTCAACTTCTAGCTCAGTTTATTAGATCCTATGTAAGCTTACAATGACTTAGGTACCTTCAGTAGCTTAGTTATAATTTATCAATCAGATAGCCATCGTCTTGAGGACTTCATTAAGAAATGTGCTAAGCAAAGACTTATTTAGGGCTGTTTCAACACAAGGCAAAGTTAGGCTTAACCTTAAGACGAAAATATTTACCTAACTGTGAAAAATTGTATTTCCTTACTTAGTATTTAATTATCATTAGGTCAGATTTTTTTATTGCTTTTAAATGGTTTGAAATGTTTTAATTGGCTTGTTTAATGTTTCTGTTTAATTGATTTCTTTCCAAAATCGTCGCTTCCATACCTTCCCTGCGAGCTACTCCGTTACGCGCCGGCACATCGGCTTTGTTTACGTTTTAACCGTAACTTTTATTTCCAGCTCGACGATAAAATCGAGTGCGGTATCGATGTCGCATTGATTCTATATCGATACAATATCGAGTCCGTAACGATGGCCATTGTGCTGCGCGAATAATGGCGAGCAGAGGCGGTCGGCCAGCGAGAGACACGCGACTCAGGCCCTATTCGGAGATTTGAGATTTCCATCTCACCTTTTTTCGTCCTTGTTGCTCTCGTTTGAAACGTCATAGGTGTGAGAGTGGCCAAGATAAAATCTCATCTCATCTCACGCGTAGGAATAGCCCTCCTGGCCGGTATTTAGGCACAGTGTTTTTTATGATACTAAAATCAAATGGTATTGAATTGAATACGAATGCTATTTTCGATAATAACCCACGTGAGCACGATGATTGTTTACGCTTGTCTAATTAAATATTGGACAATGCTAATACACAGCAGTAGGTGGAAATTGGGGGGTGATTGTATGTACTCTTTGTAAGTACAGGGAATCTGGATTAGGTAGGTCGATTGTAAGTCACAAAGTTATTTCGCTACATATACTAATCCTTACTAAAATATCGACGTCCATCTCTCAGCAAAATCAGTAAAAGATTTTTACTGAAAAACAAATAAACCAAGGTTAATATCTTGGACTTGTATCAATGGAAGGAAGCCCTTAGAAATAAAACCAGTGCGCATAGTGAGTGCGCTTCCTTGTACCGGACCGAGCGCCTGCAATTCGCAGCTCCTAATGTAGCAGTGAGTGGGGGTTGTGAGCTCCCCTCTGTTTACTTATGTAAATATCGCGGTTTGTGTTAAGGAGTTGGTTCCTGTTATGATGTACGAACAAACGTTTACTTTATACGCTTAATTGGTTACGTACAAGTGTGATCTAGAAAATAAATATTTTTTTATGGTTTCACTAAGCATGCTACGTAAGTGCATATTATGTTAAGTTAAAAAGTAGCCTATGTGTCAATACAGAGTATATACTACTTCAATACCACATTCCATTCACCGCCCAAACGTTTGAGCGTGAAGAAGTAACAAGCATACACACTCACAAACATTCACCCTTATAATATAATTAGTATGATAAATGTGATAATAATAAACAATTGGTTCTGCATTAATGAAAATGATAATAGTCTAACATCGCCAACAAATTTTTCGTAAGTATTTACAGCTTCATCACATTAAAATAAAAGTGACACTTCCCGTATTAATGTAACAGGATCCGTGCCTCGTTTTTGTTAAGTTTCATTTGAGTTACGTTGGCTTTTAAGCGAGATTAACTTAAGTTATAATTAAGTAAAGTACTTGGAATAGCTGAGAGGCGTTGTTGCAGCTCACCGCTTTAGTATGGCTTTAGTTGTGATTAAAATTAATTGTTCTTTACCGAGTTGCATGTCGTAGTCATGCAGCAGGTACTTCGTTTGCGTAAGCTGTACGCTATACAACGTTTATTAGTAAAGGGACGTGTTTCTATTTGGTTCTTGTAAAAATATCAAGGTTTTAGTATAAAATGTGTAAATTATCATTCGCTTGCTTGTCATTTAGGTCGGAATGTTTTAGGTAGAAAAGTCTACTACGTGACTCGCTCCTTGAAGTGGCTTTTAATTAAAACTATTCTCATTTTCACGTGCATAGTTATTAGCAAAATTACAATTGAGTGAGATTGACTCATAAAATTTTATGTATCATATTTATCGACTCGATATCGACTTTATGTAATAGTATTAACTAGCGACCTACCCCGGCTTCGCGCGGTAGGTACATAAGGAAGGTTTACCTTCCGTGAAAAATACCAAACTGATGGTGAAAACAACATCAAAATCCGTTGCATGGGTTAGGAGCAGTTAGCGGATATACAGACAGAGAGACAGACAGACGCGGAAAGCGAAGTTTATACTATGTAGAGAAGAGATAAATAATATATGTGGCTCACGACTTCGCTCGTTTTTTTTTCAGTTTTCTGCGGTTTAGAGCGAAAAGTATCACACGGATGTGTCTCCTTACATTCACAATTTATTTACGAAATTTCATCAGGCTCCGTATTTTCGTCAGAAGTGCGAAGAGGTAACCAAAATAAATAACGATACTTTGTATTATGGTTACCTCTTAAAATACAATTATTGAAAGACAAAATATAAAGATTTACGCTTAGTTTGTGGCTTGATCTCAATTTTACAGCAAATATTTTTACAAAATAAAAATTGTTTCATTGTTTCACTTAAGAGTTTGTACTCTGAGAAAAGTTTAATTTACAGCCGATTATGTGCCCCTATATTGTATTATTGTTTCATATCATTTTAAGTTATTATGTAATCTGTAAAGTGTGTATTGGTTCAACCTATGACCCGAAATAAATGAATTGAATTTTACGATTACCAAAGCGTAAAAGCAACATACCGAGTCGTACAATCTCTGATAAACGAGAGATTTGTTAACCTTCGGTTAGACCTAGTTAAAATTAGTTGGTGCAAGTCAGCCTTAGTCTCTCCCCCGCGGGTTCCCGCCTTGTCGTGGCGGGGGGGCTCAGTAGCCGTGGCCTCGGCAACCACGGCGAAGCCAAGAGGAATCCGAGGTGGGGCCGCTTCTTGGGGCTTTTAGCCCAAAGCCCATTTGGAAGCGGCCCAAAGTAGAGTGTGGGTCTGTATGACTTGTCTGCCGACCCACAACTGAGGCGGGGTGCAGTGCCGCATAGGCGAGGCTGCAGCCGAAGGCTGGGGGCCGCGGCGGGAGAGGACTGTTGGTGTGTCGTTGCCACTTTCCCTACCTTCCGCGGCCCAAACGGGGTCGCTACCGTTCGATGGCGGACGCGGTGGGGCCGCAGAGGAAGAGGCGTGTCGGTGTATCGTTGCCTCTCTCCCTATCCTCTGCGGCTGAAGTGGCAGGCGGCGGGGCCACTCATCTGACCCGTCGCATGGGGATCATGGGCACCTAGACATGGGTGCTGTCTAGCGCCCACGGGCAAATTGGTCCCCGAGGTGGTGGATGATAACGATGTGTCTGGTGGTCGGCACATCGTCATCGAGAGGGAGAGAGCGCAAGCTCGAGGAGGTGCTCGAAGGAACTGGCGCTGTCGGGGCTGCGGAGGAGTCCGAAAGCGTACCCGTTGCCCCGACATTTTGCGCCGAGGTGGAACACCCTTGGATTTTTAGTGGGTAGGCCGTCAATGGCGGGATTCCTACATAACCACTCTGTGCCCGCACCCGGGGCTGTTGGTGGTATCCATAAAGGATATTCCCAAGGTAAAAAAAAAAAAAAGTCAGCCTTAGTCTAATACAAACAACCGAATAAGTATTTGCTATATTGTGTCCAAATAATAATCCAATTATACAAATTAAACTGTTGTAGTGTTGGCGGCAGGCTCGTCGAGTGCTCCAGTGTTTGTTGACAATCATCCGAGAGCTATTTAGTAATTGATGTCAACATTGACTCGCGCCGTCGAGAGCCACGAGAGCCGACGCACGAGTATTGTAACACAATCAGTAGGTATATGTGTCCCTACCCATGTATATACATGGTCTTGCATTCTGGGAGCCAACACCTGATGACGTCACTCGTCATTCTTATCTTCTCTTTTGTAAATTACTTTTTTAGGTCTTGCTTAAGCTTTTATTGACGTCATTGCGTGTTGCCCACGTGACTATTATTGACTCGGAATGGTATACCTGGCGGAGTATATTATTATAATATCATGATTTACCATTTTACACGGTGAATTCTACTGGCTCTGTGAGCTGAGAATCTGGCGAGTTCCATATCTCCGCGCCATTTTGAAATAAAAACAAAAAACGGATCGACAAAAAAGATTATAAATAATTATCCTTTCACAAATTTCACGAGAATAGGTTGAGAGATCTCACGACTTGTAGAGGGGAACAGCCGGACAAACGCTTGATATACGAAAGCATTTTTTCAAAACTGTTTCCTTATCAAATCTCTCAATGTGTAGTGAAACATTTGTGCCGAAGCTGAAATAAAGACGCTTCGCTCGGTATCACAAACCAGTGTTGACAATAATATTCGGTAAAGAGTGTCTATGCTCTTATGTCAGTTATATTTGTTCTGTGACTTGCTTCCTAGCCGCCGAGCCGTGATGTAACATCAAAGCTCTCTTTTTAGTCTCCGCGTAGTCCATTCAACAATGTAATTCAATCCATCATTATCAATGTGACCAATACATAGAAAAGTCCAATATAGGAACAATTGTACATATTTCAGTGTTGTTTTTTTATTCGCCACCTCGTACAAACACGTAGTTTAGATTCCACTGGCAAAATCAGATTCCTTTTATACTTACTCTGCTAACAACTAGCTTATCTGCCCGCGGCGCGCCCGCGTTTCATAGCCTATTTCTAGCTATCTATTAGTAAAATAATGTTTTTATCGTACCAACGATTCCAGAGATTACTCAATACTTACGAGTACATTACTTAAAAAAAAATAGTATTAAAATATGGAATTACTACAAACTAGTTTTTTGGTATTTAACCACGTTGCTGCAACCAAATAGAAAGTCTCGTTTCTACTCAATGAGAATGTTTCTTGTAATTTTACGTACACTGTCACATTTGGGACTAAATATCTTCCGGCGAAGTGTGGGTGTTGTATTACACCTCTACCAGCCCCCTCGGGGGAAACGCGTGACAATGTGAATGTATGTAATTGTACTCACTTCTACTCAATGAGCGTTTTGATTATGTAACTGGAAAATTGACTTAAAACCAAACACTGATCAGAGTTATAGACCAAGTGATATTAACCTAGTTATTTTTAATACTTAATGACCTCAATTACGTAACTAAAGTTACGGACAATCTGGACTTGCGTTTGCTAACTTTACTTTGGAAGGTAATCTACTCTGTTCTCTAGAGGAGGTAAGTTTCCCGAAGTAAATTTCTGTTTCAAGCTTGTTTGAGATGCATCTTAGCTCGGCGACAATGTACAGAGTCCACTCGGTTACTAGGACAAGACAAATATTTGGATAAGTAGGTAAACCTACCTATTCTGGAAGTCCGTGTCAGCGTAAGAATAGAGCCTCCGCTCCGAGGACGATGGCACACAAATCAGCTGGGTTGCATGAGACTGTTGCATTTTGTTGGTTCACTACTAACACCTGACTAACAATGCTTGTGCCACAGTGGTCCGTGACTACGGTGACGGTGATTGAGTTTTTGTATAACTAACCGGAGCTAACGTCCTTACTCGTAAAGCTAATCTGTTGCGTTATTGTAAATATTGTAATATTTAGTGGTCGACTAAAATATTGTCCTATTTTATTTATGTTGGATACTTAAATAAATTTTAAAAAAAAATAACTTTAGTCGACCGAGCGAGCGTTAACGAGCGAAGCGTCACTGCTTTAGTTTCGACAAAAACGCTTTCGTATGTCCGATTTCTGTTGGGATCTTTGTCTTGAACTAAAGGTCGCATTTCTTCAAAAAATCTGTACAATTTTCGAACCTGATTACAAAATTTCACGAGAATCGGTCGAGGATGCGACCTGCTGAGGAGGACACACGTCAGCCACGAGGTCTGCAGCTCACAGCGCCGCTAGTTTAGAGGAGTCAGCACATATTTTGAAAAGAATGCGGACTGAATCCGAATTAGACAACTGGCTATGATTTTATTCTAATCCTGGAACTATGTACATATAAGCTCATTTAAAATTAAAGCTGAGAATTTAGGTATAAATGAAGAGTAATATTTGGTAATGCCTGAAGTTTTCCTACTACCTACTACTGTACTTAGTGTCACTACACGCGCCACCGGTAGGGACTACCGCTTGTTCTGTGGCGCACTCTGCTCAGATTGGACCGCGAGAGGTCCACAGTGTACACTCCACGCTTTCGGGAATGTGGTTTACATTCTGCACACTGTTGTCTGTTTGCTTATTGTCGTGACATCTACAAGTGCCAGGTACGAGAGCACTTCTTCAGAATACGTATTAAAATCACGATTTAACTTAGGTACTTAAACTAGGAACCATGGGCGTGCCCACATGGGGCTAGGTGGGGCATCTGCCTCACTCTGGCTCCTAACTCGAAGCACAAAAATATTTGAACACAAAGGTTTTTCAAGTAAAAAAAGTAAGTACATTTACTTCTGCCCACCCCCAAAAAAGGTCTCTGTACTTCAATGTTCAGAACGCTAAATAGCTATATCAAAGTAACAAAGCAAGCTAAAACTGTACACCTGTCTTCATTATTGCTGCGTATTAGACAAAGACATTAATATTTCTGGCTAGTTTGGATTTAGCAGTTCAGCATTCTGAATAGGGAAGCATATCTTTATCAAATAATCTTCGGTCTACGCGCTAGATTGGCAGGTAGTGTGCGCAGTGAAGATTTGTAGTTGTTGCCAAAACCCTGTAAATGCAAAATGTATATTATATACTTACTCAGCTACCTGAAAAGTGTTGTTAGTGTTTTTTTTGTATGTATGTAATTTGTTTGTTTGGTTGTTCCTTTGTGTACTTACGGTAAAGTCAAACGGATCAGTAAGTAAATCGGGTTAGCGTACTCCATCGGAGACCGCATCATTGCTGGACATCAGGGGAGGTGACGGCCAAACCTAGGTCTCTTATTCTTAAGCCTAATTCTGTATTATCGTAAACCTAAGCCTATTAACTAATTTAAACTAAGTTGTATTGTATTTTAAGTATCTAAGGTATTCAGTCTTACTTTTTTGTTTTGTAAAATTGCGTTGGATCAAAATATAAAAACGCTCTCTTCTTTACTCAAAATATGCTCCACAAATCGAAAATGATTAAAATTGAAATGAAAAACGGTGTCAATTTCCCTGACAGCTAATATAATTTATTAGCCGAAGCCGTTTTATGAATCATATTGAAGGCGTCGTTTTTCCTGTCCGAGATCTGCAAACTTGGAGACTTTCAATACTTCATCAGCGGACGGAGGAGCCACTTCTTAGACGGTAGTTGCGCGGAGTTTGGGAGTTGGACACGTATTCACTGTGGTTACTTATTTTATTTGAGATGGTACTTCTTTGTTCCAGAAATAGTTTTTATTATCCACACTATAGGCTACATATCTTTTCTCTCTTTCTTAAATGTCTTGCTAATTGCATCCGAATATCTTTCCTAAATTTCTTTCATATTTACTATCAACTTAGTATTTGGAATTTAAAATAATTAGTTTAAGTTTTACTACAGGATGTTGTAAATACCTTTAATAGGTTTACATTTCAGTACTTTTGTTAAATTAGGTCTGTTCTTTTTTCATTCCTTTAAACTTTAAACTGTTGATGTTTCTACCTATATAAGACCTATGTAATATAGGGCGTATTCTTTGCTAAATACATAATATAAAAAAAAATGCTTAGCCGGAAGAGGTAATTATTACCTATAACTCTTTTTATAAGCTCTGTGAGCTGATAACCTCGCGGCCGGCGTCCGGCTCCAAGAGTCGCATTTCTGTTTGTCGCACGAGAATCGGCTGAGAAATGCGACCTGTATAGGAAGACAGCCGGACAGACGCCGGAAATACGAAAGCATTTTTGTCAAAGCTAAATTATAGGCGGTCGGTAGGTAATTTAAAGCTCGGTCGATAATTTATGAATCAATAGGAGGTGTTGTGAGACGAGGTGATTAACGTAGGTATATTGTGTAGCTAATGTAGGTCCTACATCTCTATAGAGCTTCCCAACCGGCCGGTTTAGTCCACCGAGCGAGCGTTAGCAAGTTTTTTTTTTTTAAATGTTTTAATAGGTCGACGTTTGACCACCAACTCGCCTGATGTTAAGCGACGTTGTGGTCTAAGATGGAGCACGACGATCTATAAAGTACTTATTCACTCTAGCCTTGAAGTTTTGTAGAGTGAAGAAGTACAAAGACGGCAGTTGAGTGAGGCGCTACAAGTGCGCTACTGCTCAGACTACATCCCGAAACACGACTAGGTCATTTCACGGCATGGCTTGGTCCGGTGGGTGGTAACTAGCCACGGCCGAAGCCTCCCACCAGAGTTTGCTACCCGGTTAGCACTACCCGGGGACCACGTGTAGGGAATCAGAATAGAGTACACTCCTACGGACGTGGGTAGCTCAGCCCCCATAGCGAGTGAAGCGTCTATGCTTCAACTTCGACAAAAATGCTTTGGGATGTTCGAGTTCTGTGCGGATCTTTGTGTTCGCCTACACTACTACTACATCTACGTCTTACTTAATCGATTCTCTAAAAATTGTGAGTAGGTTCGATCATAAAATAGATTTTTTTGTCGAGGCAATTTGGAATTATTTTAAAATCTCCGCGAATCTCTATAAAGTTTTTTGAGGAAGGCAGACGCCGACCGCGAGGTCTCGGCTCACAGCGCCACCAGTTTATAGCTTCCAGTGGATGTCAACTGCCTAACGTGAGTCGTAAATCACTTTTCATCCATTGAAATAAGATTTAAAAAAAACTAGCTGTGCCCCGCTATTTCACCCGCGGTCACACAGGCACCGTAATTTTTTTCGGGATAAAAAGTATGTCTATGTTCTTTTCTGTATCCCTGACAACGTGTTTGCAACACGATGATCGGTTGAGAAGTTGAAGCGTGAAATCGCAACAAAAAAACAAACAAATAAACGAACAAACTCACTTTCGTATTTATAGTATTAGTTAGAATTAGAATAATAAGTAGGTAGGCATTACCTAAGTAATAATTGATGCGATTTCCTAAACATAAAAAAAATGCTTCTTATTTACTAGCACTATAATCAGAGCTAATGCGTCCGAGAAACTTTATTGTTTTTGAAAGGTCACGGCGATTAAATGAAACAAGATTCGGCTTCCGAATAAACTTTTATTGGACAAACTGTAAACTTCATTAGAAGCCTATTACAATGTACATCAACGTTACTAATAAAATACATTTAACCGACTAGCTCTAACTAGCGACACCATATAGTACACCGCGTCATCTAACACTTAGTACATACACCTCACGCTCTCTTACCGTACTTTAGAACTGCTCTAATACTAGAAGGTGACGTAACACTCAAGAGCTATATTTGTACGAGCGAAATAAATACTCTAAAGCCCACCATACACGGTAAGGCCGAACTGAACAGGTGGCTCCATCATTCAGACTGAATGGTTTGGTGCACAAAGTCGACCATAAACGCGATGGTCTTGATGTCGTTTGATACACACGGATTTATGACCGGTCAGGCGAAACTGAAGGTGGAACTTCTCGTGTATGGTGGCCTTTAGAACGCTGTAAATCTATTATACATCGTAAACAACTTAATTTGATTTAAAAACTGTTTTTGAACGAACTCTACAAAATAATACTAAAACAATAGGAACTATAACCGCCGAAGTTAGTTTAATTCCCTTCACTGGTTGGAAGTGAAGCGAATTAAAATTTTAAAATATATTCAAACAATACTGAGATTCAAACTGCTTTACTCTGAGTATTTTACACTTAGTTAAGTATAGTTATACAAATAACATAGTTTAAAGCAAGGACTAGACTGACAAATCGAATTGAACCTAGAGATATGACATTAATTAGTTATAGTTAAATAGAAGTCGTTATACATTATTATTATACAGTTTCCGGTGGTCTAGGCCTCGTCTCTTGCCGCACTGCTGTCTGGAAAAAATACAGAAATATATTAATTTTCGATATTATATAACGTATAATTACCATTATATGTACAAATTAAATTTGACGTTTACGTTTTGGTAACAGGATATTGCAAAGTGTTCTTGGCAGATGATTTACATACGATCAAACAAGAGTAAGTGTCACACAGCGGTGTCCTTGCTTGTGAAATAAGAACTTCTATTAACTCGAATCATCAATTAGCGATGTATCAAATAAAATACTAATATTACGAGTAGATTACTTTAAAAATGCGATAAAATGTTCTATAAAAATGGGATGTGCTAATTAGAAAATTGATAAAAGTGAGTAAACACTAAAATATTGTTAAATATTAGGCAGGTAAATACGTTTATCGGTCATCACACCTAGGTAAAATAATATAGGTAGTATTTATATGTACATAAAAATTGTGCGGTATAGTATGTACAGGTACCACAAAAGCATGTCTGACACATATTATTTTTTTTGAATAATGAAATATTATGCTTCGTACTCATACAGATAATCTGAAACAATATTGTAGTGTCGATCGAACATCAAGGGGCGTTCTAAGCATGTTACGCGCTACAGAACTTCACAAGCGTTGAGAAATGTTACATTACACGTTCCGTTACTCAAAACCTGTACACCAAAAGTACCGAGACGGGTGCCACCGCACTAACGAACGATTAAACCGAGAACTTAATCATAGGTTAAGCCCGTGCGGTGATCGCGAACAAAGCGCCGGCTAACGCGCGATTAACTCCCAACTCTCAACTTCCAGCTATTTGCCCAACTGAAGTTTCAGTGAGCTCTGTTCGAGAGTCGGCGCCGGAACCGCGGTAATTGGTGGAGTTAATTTATAAATTCTTTGATTTAATTAGCGAGGAGTTGAGGCTTTCCGCGGTTTTGGCGTAATCTGTGATTTTGTGAGATTAAAAAACTTGCTGCTGTTGATATTTTCGTTTGTTTTTTGAAGTTGAAATTAAACATTGGTCAGTCTAAATCTATTTGTCAACATCGTTAGGGCCACTTTCAGAAGCGCGGGTAACCTTTTTAACCGGAGTTTACTGCCTATCAGAAGTTAAATTGATAAATCAGCTTGCGTTATCAAGAGTTAGAAGCTAACTTTAAGTCACCACAATATTAGAGTGATACGTTTATAACATTTTAACTCATAATTAACACTGCATATAAGAATTTAACTCCGTATTTTCTACAACTAGGCTTTATAATTTTATGTGTGTTGTTTTGTTTCAGTATCGTATGGTTTGTTTACTATTGTATATTTGTACGAGGGTCAGACTTAGTCCGATCGCAGACCTTCGGCTCGGATTTAGATAAAACGCTGAAAATATGTCGCGAAGCCGCCAAGTTTGCTCGGTCGGGGCAAATGCCATAAAAACACATTGTTACGAGTCCGACTCTCCGTGTTCGACCGAGTTGAAACTAAGTAGAGCTTATGTGTTTTAAACGCGATTTAAACGGCAGTTGAGCAAAGCGACTCGCTGTGTTAATTAACCATAAAGTTCTCATTTTAGTTCTTTAAAGCTTAAAGCTATTTTAGGTTTTTACGCACCTACTAAATTGTGATTTAAGTTCAACAGTAATGTTATATTTGTCTTAATTTGCGAATTGCTGGCTACACTATCGTTCTGTTGCAGAGTTTAGTCACGTAGAAACGACAGACACTGTTTTGAGTCACTGAGTCGTAAATTGAACAAGTTCGAAGAAAAATAAACTCACATATTTTTTTGTTCCAACTCGCAAAATGTGAGTTGGAATAATAAAATATGTGTGAGTGCACACAATAGTCGTGGACTGCTATGGATCAGCGGGTCGGGGGTCGGGCGGGCACGGGTCGCCGCCTCGGTGCGACGTCTGAGCCGGAGCCGCTCGGACGAATGGAGTCACCGGAGCTCGCTAGTAGCATGCTTCGCTACACCGACAAATGTTATTAAATACCTTCGCGACTTCCAACACGGGCTAATTTTAAAACGAACAATTGCGATGGAAACGTGATATGACAGGGACATATTTTGTTCAAGACGTCGTCGCTCTAACAGGTAATTTGATAAATGTCACCGTAAATTGATTTAAAACCGCGCCGACAAATTTTGGTAATTTTTCCAAAATTATCAGTTGATCACACACTTTTCTATTTACAGTAAAATCAAGAGAACACTACATGACTCTACAAGAATCTAATCTATAACATTCACGGAAAACAACTAACAACATCAAATAGAGTGAAAGGAGAGATAGAAGAGAGAAAAAGGCTAGATGGAGCAAGCTACAGGTCTAACATCTACTAACATAGAGCAGTTGAAGTGTTCAGAAGAATCTACTGAAAGAGATGACAGACAGAGTAGTGCTACGACAAACAAGTGCGCTAGAGATAGAGCTATTGTGTGTGTTTCGTCTTTAAAACGAAGAGCTATGTGTGGTGTGAAGCGTCATTGCACCGAGCGTGGTTACCGTGGTCATCGTCAAGCGAGTCGGCTCCGTATTGCGCTGAGCGCTTGCCCCACATTCCTCTTAAGTTAGTCCAGCCCGGTTCCCTCTTCCAGTAATACGCTCCTGTTGGTCATTGTATATCTCTGTATTTTCCACGTCAATCAACTCGAAAACCCATCGAAAATTACAAGGATGTAAATAATATTTTTCATTAAGTCGTTTACGATTATTGCCGCGAAATTATGAGTTATACGCTCGAAAAAATCTGTGTAATGGGCCGTCCGCGTCGCCGGGCGGTCGCCATATTGACTCCGAGGGTGTTTAATTTAAAAAGCCTCTGAGAATTATTATCTAATTCTGGCGGCGCCGGCAGTTGGCTCGGGGCTACTCGGCCGCACTCGGTCCTGGCTAGCGTCTCCTCGCCCACTATTTGTCGCCGCGGACGCTGGCTAGCCGCAGTTTCTCGCTCACCCGACGGCACTATATTACTTTGACAGCTGTCAAATAGCAAACACCACCGCATGGAATTTAATCGCAATGGTCACGGAGATCGTTTAACTTATTTAACTTTGGTTGATCAGAATTATTTCGTGAATATATTAATTGAACTAAACTGAATAAAGTTCAGTTTCAATTTCGTTTAAAAAGATTAATTTGAGCTGATATTAAATTTCAAACAAGGATTTAATAACGTTAATCAATATTGCAAAGAAATAAACAAACAGTCTATTTCACCATTTGGATTGCATGTGTTTGCACCCTACGGTAGTCTACGCGTTTAGGCATTTGTCATGAAAGTTAATAACTCAGTGAAAGCGGGCAGTGAGAGTTGTAACTGTAACGTAAATCAATCAATGGAATAGCAGCCGCATCAATCAGGGCCGAGCCGGGCGAGTAATTACCGTTTTCATGGTTACAGAGTTACGGAGCTCACTTTGAACTTTACCGTGCCTTTGGTTGTTCACGGTTCAACGGTTTTTACATCAGTGGCTGAATGCGTCAGACGCGCGTTACCAAACACAAAAGTTGAGAGTAATAAGTTTCTGTCGAGAAACTTACTCGTAAGTTCGTACTCAAACTAAGGACGTTTTTAGTAAATAAAATTAGATTTAAAAGATATTTAAATTTCTGTCATTTTAGGAACGCGTAACACGTTTTTTAGCCTAAAGTTCTTCAATTGTATCGTGGTTTGAATCTATTTTTTGAATAATAGTAGTAAAATCAATTGTTTTTGATAGGGGTGGTGCAGCTGGTGGCTTCGCTTACCTCCGTTGTACTGCGCCTGCTTGACGGGCCGTTTGCCCCAGGCGCCGTGCAGAGTCTGCCATGCCTTCTTCTCGGGTGCCTCCATCCTTTCACTGTTGTCCATCTGTAGACATGATACTGCTTTTAGAAATAAAATCTTCTGCAGGCTATTATGAAGTAAAATTAAGTAAGGAAGTTCATAAGTTCATAAAGGTTAGGTTAAGGCGCCGTCATAGCACGATTTTTCACCCACACACACGTTTACTTAAGGCGCTTCATTTAGAGTTGAGAGATCGGCGTGTAATTTTTTTTTGCCATTTTTAATAGTATCATTCTTAACAAGGGCACAAATAAGAATAAGTTGCTTGGTTACAATTTTGAGAACTGCTCTGGTTACAAAATGTGGTGTAATCGCTGAAAATTTAGAGAACTACGTTCCGATAGTTTTGAGTGAGTTGTTAATTTTTGTTTTTTTTTTGCCAAAATGAGAATGATTTTCAAAATTGTTCTTCGGTTAAGCTTCTGTTGCTTGTTTCTGCTACCAACTGTATTTTTTGCCCCTGATCATCATAATTCTTCATATTAAAATAGGTGCAAACAAAATACTTGTTTTTGGTGATTTCGTGTAAGACAGGGCCTTAAGTGGTCAGAAATATTGTAACAATGTTGTAAAGGCCTGGGTTTCTATTCCACTAGAGATCAACAGCTTTAAACCAAACAGAAATTAGCCGAGGTGGTCACCTGTTGCTCGGGCAGGAGTTGTTCAATAGCGGCCTCAAGTTCTTCGTAGTCAGGTTCGGTGCCGGAGCGTTTGCCCCACGAGCCGTGGAAGGCAGCCCACTTTTCCTGAAAATACCCCTAGCTTTATACACTTTTCTATATTCTTCTTGTCTTCAAGTTGGTTAAGATTTAGGTATTATTTTGTAAGTGTTTTGAGTTAGTGCGTATTATGTAAAAACGGAAGGTGTCATTGCTGATAAAGCACTAGCTCATGGTTTGTTACTTCGTGTCTAACTTATACGTGTGTTGCCTTTACGGGCCGTTGATTAAAAAGGACGTCTACGTTACAATTTTAGACGTAAACAAAAGGGTAATGTTTTCAATTAACCTTTCCACATTTCTCCGCAAGATAGCCAAATGCCACCCAACGACACCTTCCAACCAAAGCCAGATTACAACATAGTTGGAACCTCAAAAATATTCCAGCAGTTCCCAACAAACTTCTGCTAGTTGTTCACTTTACGTTCACACTTCGACTTCGCAACTTGGAGCCAAGTTTCAATCGCTAAGTGCCTTTCAATAGTTTCTATTAAGAGTTTCAGCAAGTTTTCATCCTATGGGTGTAGGCTGAATTGATTCAGATTCAGTGAGATTAGAATTTATTATTGTGTATCTGTTTGTATGAAGAAAGTTGTTTCGTTTAGTACAATTAACTTTAATTGTTGTTTAGTTGATGTGCTTAGTGGTTCGTAATGTATTTGTAGCTTATGTATTAAACAAAAATTAATGTAACACTTACAGGTGCTCTCTTTCCCCAAGCAGAGCTCATGTCCTGCCAGCCGCGCTTGCCCCAGGCGGAGTTAAGGTCCTGCCACGCCCGTTTGCCCCACGCAGAGTTCAGGTCTTGCCATGCGCGTTTGCCCCAAGCAGAGTTAAGGTCTTGCCATCCGCGCTTGCCCCAGGACGCTTGAGACATGTCCCTCCAACCGCGCTTACCCCAGGCAGAGTTCAGATCTTGCCAACCCCTTTTACCCCAAGCGGAGTTTAAGTCTTGCCATGCTCGTTTACCCCAGGCTGAATTTAAGTCTTGCCACGCCCGTTTGCCCCATGCAGAGTTGAGGTCTTGCCAGGCGCGTTTACCCCACGCTGAGCTCATGTCCTGCCAGCCTCGTTTGCCCCAGCCTCCATGCAGATTGGCCCAGGCTCGCTTTTCTTCGTCTGTTAATTCTACTTCGTTGTCATTCTAAAAATAGAGACGTCCCAAATGTTAGATTCATTGCGGCAAAGTCTAACTAATTAGATATTTACCAACTTCAAATACCGTTCTTAAATGTTAATCAGTATTAAATTTAGTTTCTCCAAACTGTAATGACTTATAAGTAGGTACTAATATCTAAATCGTACCCTTTTCTACACAGGCATCATAAAATTATTCCAAATGTCACAATAGAGCCCACTTCGGAAACTTGTCGATATGCTAACGATACCATTATACTTCCATTAGGGAACATCACTAACAACCGGTCTGCCATGATCGCACTACCTTTTTTTTTTTTTTTTTTTTTATGTAGAATAGGTCGGCGTTTGACCACCAACTCGCCTGATGTTAAGCGACGTTGTGGTCTAAGGTGGAGCACGACGACCTATAAGGTACTTATTCACTCTAGCCTTGAAGTTTAGAGTGAAGAAGTACAAAGACGGCAGTTGAGTGAGGCGCTACAAGTGCGCTACTGCTCAGACCCGTCTTCGGAACGGTTACACCGGACTACATCCCGAAACACGACTAGGTCATTTCACGGCATGGCTTGGTCCGGTGGGTGGTAACTAGCCACGGCCGAAGCCTCCCACCAGAGAATATCGGCCGTTATTTTTCGATTCCTAGGTATCTCTCTCTCTTGTTAAGTCTTATTTTGTAAGTATGTAAGCCTAGGTTCTGAGCTTATCATAAACAGATATTTAAAATATTAAATATATTATAATATATGGGATATTTAAGTATTTCACCGACCAATCTCGCAGCTAAGATTTCGTAAGAGCTATTTAAACAAAGTTTTCCCAGCACACTCTAGAGCAGTCTTCGAAAATAGTAAGCACTACTTCGTCAACTCCATCTATGTGGAGCACCTATTGAGCAGTTTAACGTGCAAACAAATAACAGCGCCGTGCTCATCTCAGCAAGCCGCATCCCCGCGGCGGCCACACTCGCTGTTTCCCGCTAAAATGCGGTTACCAAGTTCCGTCGCGTCGACAGAAACTCGGTTACTCGTCGTTTCGCTTTGCGTCGCTTTCGCTCAGCGGCTGCTACTAATGCAATGTTGCTTTAAACGCATTGAGGTTTCTACAAATTCTACATCTCTTTATGAAGTGTGTTGTGGATAGTTTTAGGTTTTAGCTGTTAATATGAAGTGTGAGCACGCGCGGGATATTAGAAAGCATTTGCTTTATGCAGTCACAAACATTTAGGATAACTAGTAGGTACCTACTCGAGCATAATTTACTTCAGCTACAATAATTATTGCCGTACCTACAGGAATCCGGCCCGGACAGCGCGCGCTTGCGCGGCCGTCATTCACAACATGCTTCGCTCGCTTGGTGTAGCGCTGTATTAATATTAAGTTGCCTACCCCCTTTCGGTCAGTTTTTTTCAAAATATTAAATAATTTATCCAATTTTAAAAATGTAACACTCTTACTAAAGTTTGCATAATATTGTTAATCTCAAACAAAATACCTATCATTCAAGTATATTTAATCAAGTTTTATAATCACCAGCTGAAAGTTTATAGAAGTGTTTTTAGCTTGGAAACAATGTACTTATTTGTAATATTTCTTGGCACCTCTAGGACTAAATTACAATAGAGGTGTGCAATGTATTAATGTTTAATTGTAATAAAGATATTTTTAAAACTAAAACTAACCTACAGGAATAAGTTTTTTTAATTGGCAACATTACAGAGAATTAATTATAATCCATCAATCATAAGAAGATTAGGATTTGTATTTTTATTTACTGACCTGCTTTCTTTACAAAAATTAAATATTTTTGTTTTTTTTTTTAAGATTCTATCCTTAATATTTTTAGCTTTTATTTACCTATCAACTAAATTAGACAATACTTAGTATAGTAACTCTACTAACTTATATTTTTTATTAGTACTCGAATTAAATCTTTGCTAATTCAAATATAACAAGTTAAATTTAGTTGAAAATAGCAATTTTTTTTGTTTAATTTCTTGTTTTATAGTCCAGTGAAGTGAAAAAACTTATTGCTGCCCGGAAATAAGATTTATGTCCTAGCAACACCGATGTCTATAATGAGCCCAGCAACCTTTTCCCGCCTTTGGACACTGAATTATTAATGTTCACATTACGAGATCGACTTGAGCCAAATCCTGATAAAATTGTCTAAGGAGGTCGGCATTCAACTTAACTACACATAAAATGATGAAGATTTAGGTAACTAGGCACAACATTAGGGAAATAGGTTTATATTGAGACCTACATTCTTCCCGAAGTCTAGATTAAGTGTCTGTGTTATGAGCAGACTTTACGAGACAATAATATTACCACTATAATTCTACTTTGATGTCTCGATCAATTGCTTTTGATTTACAAGTCCTTCTTAGTAAATTCAATAATGTTACGGTTTCAGGAGAATTTATTGGATCCTAGACCCCGTAGGTACTAATAAACGTCGTATAATATAGCCTCGGAATAGTTATAAAGTGTAATGTCTTTTTCCTTTATTTTAGGGCCGTATTCTAAAACGACGCTCACGAATCTCGATTTAAAATTTGTTTTAAGGATAGTAAAACTAGTTTTAAATCAAGATTGACTGCGCGTCGTTTTAGAATGTAGTAGAAGACTAAGATTGTCAAATTCAAATATAATTATATGTCTGCGTCTAGGAATAAAGTAGTATAGACTGTTCTCCTAGTAAGAACAGTCTATACTACGCCACGTATCGTGCCACGTATGCTTGCTGGATTAAATTCATAACTCAGTAGATAAAGTTAAGCACTATTAAACTAGTCTGAGGCTATGCAACGTATATGAGTAAGAGAGTACTAGTTTGGCTGCTCAAGTCCAGTTGTTAAAGTAAGTTGGTAGTGGGCAGTGGGGACCTGAGGGGCAGCTGGCAGGTCGTGGTGGGCCTCCTCGGCGGCGGCCACGGCCAGCGTGGTGAGGGCCGACACCCACAGCGCAGCCACGCAGCAACGCATCTGTTGACAACATTATACATATGTTACAATACAATACAAAAACTCTTTATTGACACCAAATACATATAAATCTAAACTAAACACTCAAAAATAAAGGCGCAATTGGCGGTGTTATCGCTTAAGAGCGATCTCTTCCAGACAACCTTATATTATCATTTTACCTTATATTGTTAGCAGCTTATATTAAAAAGGAGTGTTACCACCGTTATTCTTCGTTCGCTAAACTGCCGTTTCAAACCTACAAAATCGTGGATATAGCATTGACATTTACACTGAGGTTTCAAATCGACAAATCTGTATAGTAATTACCGATTTAGTCGATTTGAAACTTCAGTTTAAATGTCCGTGCTCGGACCCCTGGTCCGAACAATTTACCTAGTGTCCTAGCACCAAAGATCCTGTAAAGCAGCTCAGTCACGTGACTAGTAATAATAATGGCTCCTCTGCATAGACGATAACCCGCGAGCACGATTGTGTGGAGGGCTTACTCGTCTGTAGTCGCCGATCATCGTCTATGCTCGCCATTTGGTCTGGTAATCCGGGAGGTATTAGTTTCTGGGCACGCATCAAAGTGAATTTCAAAAGAGCAATGCATCAAAAAGGGGAAAAAAGAGCAAGGGGATAAACATTTGGATGCTCGCCCTGATCCTGCTGATTACAAACGATCACGCGATAAAGGATCATCGCCGATTGTGAAGAGTGGGCATAATACTAACACAGTCATCGTTGGTGACTGATCGACGAGTTCCTCGATCTTCCTGGCGACCGCAAAGATCAAAGGGCCTTACCGATGATTATTTTTTTCTCTAAAGGCACGTTTTAAAGTTATATATATTGGTATATAAGTACTATTATAGTTTGTGGAACAAAGTACTTTAAAAAATTTAAAACGTTACATTCATATCTGTCCGCTCAGTTTTATTAAGAGTTCGTTGTTTAGTAATGAGCCGAGGCATTTATACTAAAATAATAAATCAAAAGGTCTTATAAAGTCGCAACACAAATTAAGAAACACAGCTTTTCAGCTACGTAACTTTCGCCAACTTTCTGCTCAGTGAAAGGGAAATGTCAGTAATTTCAGGCTGTTATCAACTGGCTCTTATTCTGGCGCGGCAGAGATTACTGAGTAACTATTTCTTTCATAGCAAATTTCGTTACTGTCAGCGTGAGAGATAGAATGTCGATTAAGTCAGAATAAAGGCCCAGTTTGGGACTAAGTTCAGGTAATTTGGCTTGCGACGGTCTTCGGCGGAATTATTGCTCTCTTTGTGAACACTGCAAGATGAATTGAGAAGGAATTAACCCAAATAACTCATTGTTAAAGGACTAGCTTCGACTCACAGCTGTACCCGTACACCACAAGAATCGTAAATTTTACGGCATGAAAGATACCTTGTGTCGTTTCTGTACCCCTGACGTTCAGTTTTTAAACTGTAATTGAAGTTGTCAAAACAGTGGAAAAGAACTAGTGAATAACAAAACAAAATGAATATTACAGTTCTTTCCTTTATTATTCATGTTAGAAATATTAAAGATGACAAGAACTTTCTTTGTGAATTTCTTTTACAATTTATTTCTCTTCACTTCTTGAGAATTTCATCTCATTTCCGAGTTGAAAGATTAGTAGTTTATTGGAGCGTGGGTAGGTGAGTACTGAGTGCGCAATACTTTGAATACTCATAAGGCCCGGTGACGACTTAAGCGACGGGAGGCTACGTGAATGTTTTGCTACTTGCAAAATGCCATGTAAACTGAAATGTGTCCTATTCGTGAAGCATACTATACCATACCTAAGCTATGACATGCCTAATAAATGATATGCAGCTCACTGGTCCAGCTGGTGGCAATGATGGTGGTCCAGCTGACGATCAATGGTCGAACTGATGACAGAATCAGCTGAACGCTGTCGTGACTTTTTCCAATCATCAAGATCCAGAATATGAATAAGCATTTACTTTTAAATTTATTTTATTGTAAAGAGATTACGCCATTTAGCCATCAGGTAAGCGAACCCAAGATGCAAATGATTTCACTTACATCTACGGAGAATTATCTCCATCTACGCTTACTCCATATACATAAATAAGAGTTAAAAAAAGCGCTGCATCGCTGCCCATCGTCCCGCTCGGCTATAAATAAAGCGTCGCAGCGCAAATGGCACGCGTGCGACGTGCAGGGGAGGCGTAGGTCAGGGGAGTCCTTTGTGTCTATTTATATTTATACCTTAGCCTTTCCAACGAGATGTATGTAAAAATAAACTCCACGTAACACTTTCAAGATACCAGAATAAACAACTTATCGATTTTGTTAGACTAACTTTCGCTTTGTTAGTTTCTTTTTAATTTGAACTCGCTATTGTTTCACCCACTTTGTAAAAACTTAAGATTGCGTTTAAAATTGAAATTCCAAGTGAGAAAACTGTTGGTTACAAATAATATTGCTCTTTTCAGTCTTAAGAAAAAATACAAAGAAACTTAGAAAACTTATGATAGTGAGCTTTGAAAAGCTTTGTAAGACTTTTCTCTCCTCTACCATTTTCCTTTTTAGTGAATTTAACGCTTGCTTTGAAATATTTTAATGACGACATCGCCGATGACATCGAAGACGATGCCATCAGCCGGTTTTTACGGCGAGCATCGGCTGCATCACCGAAGACCATCAAGGAATATAACCTGCAGATGGCCATCAGAGATCGGAACGCGGTAGTGATGGAGGCTCTGAGTCGGGAGGAGGCCATGATGTTATAAAAATATTAATTGTTATAAAAATTGTAATCATTTCTGTTCTCGTTATAGTTTTTATTTTGTTATCGTTTTATATAAATTGTGGGTCCATCTCGAGCATTCATGCTCACTATCGAAGGCACCTTCTTGCGGCGGCGTCGTGTGTCGGGTCGTTCTCTTCCCTCAAATATGGTTGAGGAGAGTGATGGCTGGCACATGCGTCATACTCGTGATCGGGTGCTGCTTGCGGGTCGCTGGTCTGCTCGTGGTGTACTCACAATGCATTAAGTAAATCTGAAAACCTTTAACCTAACCTTAGATTAAGACTTAATAACTAACCCCCCTCTACCTGTATTTCCTTTAAATAATAATTTAAGATTTTTGTTAAAAAAAGTCACGGTCCCCGGAGTCCGTGGAGTGTAATTTTTTAAATAAAAAAAAAAAAAAAAAAAAATATATTAATGAATTTTTAAAAGGGATAATCTTTACTTTTTATATCTTATTTCGCAGGATGCACCAAATATAATTGTATCGAACGAAAAAATTTAAATTTGCGAACTATATCATGTCAAAAAAGAAAAAGTCATCGTGAGGATGAGTACATCGAATCCAAATTATAAGTATACCTTTTAAAAAACTAGCCCAAAAGACAATCCAATTGAGAAGAGGAGGAAGAATTCAATACATTTCAGAAAGTGGCATTCCACAAACATAAATCAGAATACATAAAATCATAAATCAAATTTACTAAATATATATTTACTAAATATATATTTATGTTTTAGCTATATAGCTAAAACATATTTGTCTTTGTTATTGCTGCTATTAATAGTTTTAACTGGTTTACATATGGCAAAAGCGTTCTGAATTATGGCTTGTTGTTACTAGTCCAATATATAATATTCATCTCATCAGTTGTATTGACTTACACACACAGATTAGCTCATAACATCACCCTTCTTCCTGTTAGTCGACAGATATGCAAACACCATCCAATTCATAACGATATTCACACACTTCCTAGTAAATTTGCAATGTGGCAAACGTATGTAATTACACAAATTACCACCGCACACGTCAGCATATTTAAAGGTCACGCGGCTAAAATCAAGCGATGCTAAAGTCGCAAAATTTTTGCTAGAATGCCTTCTAAAAGGATGGAATAGCAACCAAATGTCTCCAATACTTTCAATCCTTTCTACATTCTACAGAGCGAACGTAAAGGGACAAAGGAGTATTCAAATCGAGAGGTATACCTATCCACTAAAGGTATAGACTGAAGAGAATTGCATCAAGCACTAAACTTCGCCCTGGAGGCGAACGCTGAAAAACTAGCTTTAAATGGGCTGTGATGTTTCATCAAGAAAAGGATTCTTTAGCTTTATACTTCTTATATTTCTTCTTCATTAGCAGAGTTGTGACTGAAGTTAATGATATATTCAGTATAGGATTTATAGGTGATTCTGAGTCTCAAAAAAAAAAAGACGATGGTCTGACGGCAATGATTATATACGTATAAACATATGACATGGGTATGCGTATGCATTTGTGATTGTGTTCCCAATCCCTTTTCCAGCAAATGGACTAATAATGATGATGAAGTGGATTCTAGCGCCAAACTTTGTGTAAAATCTATTTGATTCAGTCAACCTAACAGAGGATAACTGAGCTTCCTGTGAACGATGTCTCAGGACGACGACGCATCTTAAATAACTAATCACACACCTATCAGTAAGAGACATACTCACCTAATCTTTCCATTTACTTATTAATATTAACAAGGCTTCTGTTGATTTTAGTATGAAAATGTAGCTTTGAAATTGAACTTTGAATTGAGCTTTGTCGAAAGTTAGTAACATTTTTTAGTACGCTACCAACTGTTGTAAAGTAAAAACATTTTAGTTTTTACTGCCGGTGGCGCGGCTTTTATCTATCACGATGTTGGGGATATAAAACTGAATTTCTCGGTTTGACCCGTGAGCACCTGTGGCAATATGAAAATGGGTTTGTTGGTGCGAACGCGGTAGAAAATTCATAATACCTACCTACGCTTACTGCACATTTTAAATGCAGAAAACAAATGAATGCATGGAATCACTATGATAGTTGCCAGTCAGCTGTTTTAAATAAAATGCCAAACACTGCCACAGAGAATCGCTCATTTCTTTTATCATATATGACTTCAATGTACTTGTAGGTAACTACTGTAGCGTAGTTACTGTGTTAAGTAAGTTTATTGGGCACAAAAAATTCAAAATCGCATGTACTGCCTGAGTGAATTTTCCCTAGTTACTTACACTTTGCTAGTTCCATTCTGGATGTGTTCAAGTCGCGAGTGAAGTAGTTTATCCTAGACAGGCCTGCTTTACCGTATCGACGAGATGGCTGGTGGTCAAACACAACCCTATCTTAGGATAAGATAAAAAATAAGTTACATTTAGAATTTAATAGAGTTGTTGAACAAATAAGTAGGAGTAATATACGTCTGTAACCTAGATACCCAGCGATTCTTACCATAGGTCGCGTACAATGAACTTATGAGTGAGGCGACCGTGGCTCGCGCCAGCTGTTGTCTCATTAAGACGTTCAAGAAACCAACTACAACACGGGACAAAGGACACCCTCCGGAACATTGTCTTTATATAATTAACTATGACTCATGTGAGGATTAACTGTTACCCAATGGAACTAAAGGCTGTTGAGTTATGTGCGTACATTGGTCTCTTCAAGTAGAAACATATCAAACTTAATGGCGGATGGTCATTTTTATCTCTCTATCTCTAAGTATCCACATAAAAGAAATGATGTAGATTTGATTTGTTTGTTTGTAAATATATGAGGGGGAAAGACTGGTAGGCCGAGGTGTCGTGTCTGATTTCTGATCCGTAAACTCATCATCACGGGTATCTAGGTGGGCGTTAGACTTCAGGAACGATGAAATAAGTGGTCTACAGTGTTGACTGTACATTATTTTAATAATGCAGACTTAATTAGTGAAGGATTGCAACGATAATTGGCGATTTTGAGTAATGGGTTTGCGAATGACAATTGCGTGCCACTGTCTTCAACAAAGTCAAATGAGTGAATCACTGACAGACTTAACGTTCGACCGCCATTCCAAACGCAACTCCATTCGGTGTTAACCGCTCTAAATTACCATAAACAAATCGTAAATCGACAAAAGCAACAGAATAACAACTATCGATTAACAACTATTGAACTGATTTTCATTATTTAATGATGTCACGCGCCGTCATATATCTAAATCATCGCTGAACACAATTCTTAGGTCTCTAATAAGCTTAAGGTATAGATAGAACACTTCGAATATGAAATGGTTAGTGTATTTTGCGCGAAAAAATAATTGTATGTATTTATAAAGAATTTCTCTACTAGTGTACCTACATTGAAATGGTACCTAAAAAAAGAGCTTATATAATACGTAACGATATCGTTTTCCTTTCTTATTTTAATTGCATCTAATTATTACTCAAGTAGGTACTTGTAGAGCTATAAATAACAATTATTCCAAGAAACGGACTAAGAACGGGACCACGTTATTCATTTATTCATCGGGCATTATTCCGAGCTACAAATGATACTTGAATGAAAACAAACGGTTTTAAACTTTTATGCCACGGAGCAGGGTATAAAGTTGCAGGAAATTTCAGAGCAGGATGGTCGCTACGTTTAACGTGAATAATTCATTGTCATAAATGGGGTGATCTTTAAACGAATAGTTTGAGAACGTGCCGCGACGGAGTGCATTCAATGCGGTCGCGCTGAACGGAGCGTGTCACTGAATTTAATTTACACGAATAACCCAATCTCAATTCGGTTACAGACAATGAAATAATGATAGAATGAAATGGACGAAGACAGAGATGCGCATAAATCATCATAATGATGTCCGGATCTCTGACTTAGTCTACTAAATATCATGTGTAATTATCGAACCTGCTCACAAAATTTCAGAAGAATCGGTTGAGGACTGCGACCTCGGTAGGAGGTCTCCGGCTCACAGCGCCAGCACGAATATTACTTTTGAAGCAACGTGAAAACTATTTGTATTTTGACGGTTGACATTTTAAAATTAATTTACTTAGGTACTTTTTCTTAGTTTAAATAGTTGCGTTCTAATCGAGATAATCAAAGTTGAATTTGCTAATAAGATCTATTTATTTTGACCAAACCAAGCAGCTAGAAGGCTCCCCTTCTAAATGAATCCATCTGACGTCGCAGACAGGCTAGACGGTGTCTGTCAGGCTTCGATCCTGAATACAACCAATTTGCCGCCGAACGCACCGACTCGAGAAAAATCGCTGCAGTTAACCTCCTAGGAGTCTGCTCGAAGTTCGCTCGACTGGCAGCTTCTGTTCGGCGGAGTAACGAATCATAAACGAATGTAGTATTTGAATGTAATGTATCAATTGAAGCAATTTTTGCGATGTTTTAATATTTGAACAAGAGATCGATACAAGAATATTCAAGAGTTTTCTTTTTTTTTTATACGAGACAGTTTATATTTCTTCTGTTTACATAAATAAAAGAAAAGTTAACACTTTCCACGCTACAACTTACTCATTTAAAATCTATTACTTTCGATTAGTAACTAACTTTACCAGTAGCCACGAGACTAGGACCTTGCTGTCAGTTCTTATCGGGATCTCTCGTTAGAGTCGGGATTGATTCCGGACACTTCACTCGAGTACCAAATCGATACAATTCGATTTTAGTGTCGAGAAGAGTCGAGACGTGCTGTCGTCGTCGGGGCATCCTTCGATGGTTATATGGTTGGAAGATGGATTACGGTTCGGGACTCATTTAAAGCATTAGATATTTTTAAGAAAATAGGTGTTAAAAAATGAAAGGTTACAAAGGATTGCATAACAGGGTGAAAAGCCTAGTAAAAAATTGCATTGCATTGAAAAAGTCTAAATTTCCAAGTGCCTAGTAAATCGTTATCTGGTCCTCACCATGAGGCAAATGCTTTGTTTGTCTCATAATTATTTACATTCACGTTTTAAAAAACATTTTTACCAATCCCGATACCTATGCGAAACAACAGATTTTCTAAAGTCTATTTTAAAGCCAGAAAATCGATTTAAGTACTTTATCAAGCGTCTACGTCAAACAGCATTATATATTATGATATTTCTAGGAAACATTTGCGTCTGTTATTTGTAGGCCATCATTATATGTAGATGTGTATAGGTTGGGTATAGGTTGTAATATACGAGTATGTATTGGTAGGTACGTACTGGTAGGTATTGTCAGCAAGGGTTCAAACAGCGCAATCGATGCTGCAGAATGTGTAGCTAGGTATGTTTAATAGGATAATGACTGTATTACTAAGACTTCCACCAGCACTTGACCTTTTGAAATAATTATTTAGAAAGTGGTCTGTAGTTCAACAGCTCGGGAATTCAATGGTGTTGTGAAAGGTGACGTACCAGTTATCATGACTATTTTATACTGACTTTGCTATTTTCTAAGTTTTTGTCGCTTTGAAGTCATCGTTACACTTTCTTCTGACTAAAAATAAAGAAAAAAGTACTTGAGAGAGTATGTAAGACTCTCTCTTATAGTCTCCTAGAGATAATTAAATTTAATTCTAAATATGAGGGCAGATAGTTGTCAGCGGCCGTCTGCCCGGCCCGTCCCGTCCCGGACGTCTGCCCGGCCCGGATTGATGCGCACCCGAATTACCCCCGACATCATCTACCATAATCCGAGGAGATTATGGTAATGGCAGCCCCGTCGAATTCACGTGCCCTTTATAATTATAATCTGCGTGAATCGTGTTTATTTCGAAGGTTTGGAGAAGAAGAATATTGTAGAGGTAGTGTGTATTCTATAAGCTGCTTTAGACAATGTAAAAACTGTCTTAGGCGTAGGAGAAACACACGTTAATAAAGTTAGAGCGACATGAGCAAGAAATGAGAAGTGAGATCTTTTCTTATGGGAATAAGTCCTCGGCAGCGACCAGAGAAACGATTCTTAGGCAATCGACATTGTATCTATATCTGGCACATGACTGATATCTATGTGGGATTGATGCGCGCCAAGTAAATTGTCCGAGAATCGGACCGCCGATACCCTTATTAAAACTTCAAACACGTTCATCTAACATTCGTACCAATATAATCCCTATTCCTGTGTGATAAATGCTAATAAATAAAACAGCCTTCTTAAGAATTCAACCAAGGCTTGACTAGACTTGGTAGTAATTGAAATACAGAAGTCAAGTAGGTAACTTGGTTATTCAAAATCGTGAAGTTGTTTATGTAAATCTAGCGGCGGGAACAATCGTGTTCAGTGTTACTGATGGAGGCCTCGCTCCTGCGCCAGGTGCGGCTCATAAACTGTACAAGTGACTCCAATACTTCCTAAACTCATTAATATTTCTGGCATCGGATTACTGCGCTGCCAAAACGTCAAACATTTAAATAGAGGAAACTAACTAGTGCCGTTATGCGAGGTTGGCATTTTGAAGCTCATTAGGATTTTTTTTTGTTTTAATTTATTATCTAAGAAGGTATTTAAATAAATATATACTGATTCATTTTTAATTTTTTTATGAGGATTATTGTTTATAAAATTGTCGTCCTTGAGCGCTTATCTAATTTAACTTTATTATTTTTCAATTAAGGTCAAAAGTTAGTATTGAGTACAGTTTATTTTTATACATATTTTATAACTATATGATATACATAAATTACAATTCTGGTACAATAATTGAGCGTGATCTGATTAAAATGAAAACATGTACTATACCAGTTTGTATATTGCTATAAGTGCTATCTAGTATAGCAAAATTACTCGTAGTATACTAATCACTTCTTGATTCTTCATCACTTCTATACACTATAATAGTGGGCATAAGACTCAGGAAGTGAAGCCATCGATTTGGTAATGTCGACAATACAGCTAGTAATATGCAAAACAAACTCAACAAATACAGTAACGTGTTCGGTAGAACTTCGTTTCGAAATTGACCTTTAATACCAAAGTAGTTATAAATAAGTAAGTAATAATTAAGTATAACTTTCTGCGAGTTCGAACTCCGTTGGTATTTAAACTTTAGCCGTTTTCCTTCAGCTAAACAAAGGGATCGATGCAGTGCGATCGACACAACGCTAATTACGGTCATTAAGTGCAGACTCTTAAGAAAATAGTCTTCTTGAGATAAAAAATGTTGGTCATAAAGAAAGACTACCCGTTGATGGTGAAATAATACAAAAGAGTAAACGAACTATTGATACACACACACACACACAGCCATTAGAAACTTGATAATCATCCCAAAAGACATTTTTCCTTACAAGTGTATGTATCAATCTACAATTATGCCCCTCAGCTTCTTGCCTGCTCTTCTGAGTAGAGGCTCTTTATCCGAACAAGGCAGTCGAGTCTATTTAAATAACTTTGACGTTCATAAGTGTATCTTTGATACCTAAATTGAATAAAAACATTTTGACTTTGACTTTATGTAGGCTTAATGACCTGCCGATGTAAGATACCACAAAAAGCGACTGAACTATTAAACACTGAAAACCAAACATAAATAACTACTTCCTTTAAATTAATTCATTTTATCGACCGAGCGAGGGTTAGCGAGCGAAGCGTCTATGCTTCAGCTTCGACAAAAATGTTTTCGTTTGTTCGAATTCTGTCCGGATCTCTGTCTTCATCTACAGGTCGCATTCCTTATCCGATTATCATGAAACTTTGTGAGCAGGTTCAATAATTATTCTATCTGCATACAGGGTGCATCATACATATTCAATACTAGCTGCGAACCGCGGTTTCACCCGCAGTTAAAAAGTATCCTATGTGCTATTCTAGACTATAATCTATCTCTGTGCCAAATTTCATCCAGATCTGTTCAGCCGTTCTGGCGTGAAAGAGAAACAAACATCCATCCATCCATCCATTCTTACACACTTTCGCGTTTATAATATTAGTAGGATTCTATCTTCTATTTACAGGGTGTTACAAAAACCCTTTTTATCCGCGAGATGCGCATGCAGTATCAATTCTAGGATGTAATAAAATTATGATAGTTTAAATTAAATATTGGCTATATAAAAATTGTACGCACATCGCTCTCCGCGCTATTTTTTGTAAACTATTCGCATCGTGCCACTGTTTTCTCAGAATAAAAGCATATGTTAAACCAACATACTCGTATGATACTGATTTGTTAAGAGGGCCGCGACGTTCTGAAATTTCCATACAAACGCACTACTGAAATTTCTTGAAAAACGTTTGTCAGATTATGATGAAATTTAGCATGTACAATTAAATTAACAATTTCTTCGCCCCTATGTTCTTGGTTTTTTTTAAAAACGTTCTCAAGCTAAAATAGAGAAAATTTAATATGTTTATACAATTTAGCTTTAACTTTAACTATTTTTAACGTGCATTTTTTTGGTAAAATGCACGAATGCTTACAAGTGTGTACATACCCTTCGATTATATGACAGGCTTTTTGTATCATGCTGAATAATTAAAAATGAATCCCCGAAATGTATGTATGCGCATAACTTGCGAACGACTGCACTAATTTGGGTTTTTTTTTCTTGCATTCGTTACCGTCAGGACAGTTTTCAATAAAAGAAAATTTAAAAAATTTAAAAAAAAATTAGCGGTACGAGTTTTCCGGGTAAGCTAGTTACAGAGCGATGATAGTCTAGTTGGCGAAAGCCCGCCTCTCAAGCGGGTTCAAACCCAGCCGACGGCACGCACCAATTTGTTCATTGTGTGAACATAATATGTGCGTATTGTATGTCACCTGCTATATGACTGGAGCCTGTCGCCATACACCGGGGTGTCACATTTGGGACTGAATTATGTCTGGCGAAGTGTACGTGTTGTATCACACCTCTGCCAGTCCCCTCGGGGAAAGGCGTGACGATGTGTAGTCACACATATTTTTTTGCCGAGTCAGTTTTTGGAACTATTTCAAAAATTGCGGAGATTTAATGAATGAATGAATAAATAAGATTGAATTTTAAAAATTATGTTTTTTTTACGAAAATTGCTCACAAAATTTCACGACAATCAGTTGCGGAACCTGTAGAGGAGGCAGACATCGTTCACCAGGTCTACAGCTAACAGAGCCACTAGCATAATTTATTTAACTCTAGCTACTTATATTGAAGCCAGCGCGGCAATCTATTATTTAACATCGTCTATTACGAGTATTAGCCTTAGACCAGTGGTCACCTATCTGTGAGTTGTATCAATTTAACATTAGGCCCTATTTAGAGCGCTAAATTACTCAACCTGAACTAGCTACAAGTATTGATGTTCTTGTCTAAAACGCAGCAACAACAAAAACAGGTAGAGTCAACAGGGGCAATTGCGTCTTTCGAGAATTACTGATAAGCCCTTCACAAATTAAGTACTTCAATAATTAGGCGCCACCTACATATTTTTTCTATCTTTAGTTGCAATAATCTGTACAAGATGGCGTTAGTTGCCTAATTTGTGAAGTAGTAATTCTCAAAAGACGCAATTGCCCCACACATTTGCCCCAGTTGGCTTTTTTTTTTGGCTTAATTTAGTAATTTTGAATGAAGTCTCTTAATCCTATTGCTGTTATAAAAACCACAAGAAATACTACGACACATGTTTTTCATAGGCAAGTATCTAAGGTGTTACTTATGTAGTATTTTAAAGAATGTAGCATAATTTTACCTAGATTTACAGGCCGATTCGAACTTAATGTCGGCTTTAAAGTTAGACGCGACACGAAGTAATACGCGGCCGTCAGAAAAGCAAGACGCCGCAAAGTCCCGCTCGCGGTTCACTTCACAGCCGGCACTAAGTTTGAATCAGTCCGTACCATCAATGCTTCCTGCAAACTGTCAAAGAGAGCATTTAGTCGAGCTCCCGCACATGTGCTCGTTCACACGCGCCACCAAACATTAAAAAGTAAAAGTAATCACGTCAGCTATAACCGGGGAAGTCCCGTCTTTACACGTAGCTTAACGTAGGCTATGTTTTTACGTTACGCGTTTATTACGTTCTCAGGCTCACGGTGTCACGTAGGTGATAATATTGTGTACGTCGCGTTTTACTGGGCTTGTTAAATAAAAAACGAGATTAGTACAAGTAGAAGGCCTAATGACGATCATCCTCGACGGAAATAAAAAAATGTTGTGAATACTCAACTTTATTTGAATTTTGCATTATATTTTTATGCTTGCAGAATGATAATAGTCATAAGCATAATCTAACGAGAAGTTTAACTATTTCTTACGTACCTACGGACCTGAGGGCTATTCCTACGCGTGAGATGAGATGAGATTTTATCTTTTTCACTCTCACACCCATGACTATTCAAACGAGAGCAACAAGGACGAAAAATGGTGAGATTGAATCTCACTCTGTAAGAATAGCCCTCCAGAGCGAAATTAGTAGTTTGAGTCAATTTGTGACTACGACCATCCATTGCAACAAACTGGAAGCGTCCAGAAGTATCTACCTACAATCTACATGATTGATTTGCACTATAGGTCCTGTTAGGTAAAATTAATTAAGAGACTAGAAATTATCATTTAATGATTCAAGTATGTACTTTATTATCTCGTCATACCCAGGCATCGAACAAAATATGGCAATACAATGCTAACTAATGAAGGAGCGCGGCTTTTTAACAAACTACCCTCTCATATAAAAAATGTCAACTCATTTCACGCATTCAAGATAAAAATAGCTCGACATGTTATCGAAGACAGAATTAATCTTGAATAAGGAAATGCGTGAAATGAGTTTGGAATCATTAAATTATTAAATTTTTATTTTTTTATTTTTATTTTAATACACACGGTCACCTGACCCCAAACTAAGCAAAGCCTACATACTATGGCTGCCAGAACCTGATACACCTATGAGTATCTACGTCTAGAGAGTTCCGTGCTGTTTATGAACGAACAGTGACAGGCCAACTTTTTTATACTAGTATGCGTGACACGTACATACTCGTACGTCTTGTTATAGGGTTGCGTCATACATTTTGTTCATTTAGAACCTAACAGTTGGCTGCTTTTGTTTGGGCCCGTGCAATGTTTTTTAGTCCATCTGGACATTTAATGTTTCAAAGTGAAAAAATGCATTTAAAAAATATATTTATACAAATAAACTTTATATAGATACCTATTATTATTTTCCTTCCTTTCGAGAGATTACATAGTGTTTTACACATGCAGCACTGCGATCCTGTGGTCACTTTTCACACTATTTTAAAGTTTTTTTTTTTTTTTTTTTTTCATAACCTGGTAACCCTTCCTTTTCCGCCATTCTGTGTTTTTGTGCGTCACGAAATACACATTTTTTCCGACAAAAATATTTACATCAAATACAATGGGAAAACGAAAAGGGACAGATCAGGGGATCGAAGATAGAGTTAAACACTTTATAGTAGATTGGAGAAATAGAAGAATTGAAGAATTACTATAATGGAAAATAAGTAAATACGCCGGAAGCCGGCCGTGCTATCGGATATGCCGGTAAAGGATATTCTTATCTACCTATTCGACGATAATACAGGTCATTAAGACAAAATACATTGTTTACCACCTCGGAGACTCAATTGATCGGCGGGGCTAACCACTCGACCGAAAATGGTGTTCAAAGATAACCTTAAACTTGAGTCTTTGGTAAGCAATTTGCTACAAGGGATTGAGTGTGTTTCGTGAGTGTGCCCTGGAGGGGGACAACGCCAATACCCTTACATGTAGCAGGATAGGTACTCCTAATCCACCCATACTCCTGTAAATACAGAGAGTTCACATAAACTTGCAGTCTTGCAGGAACTGATTGAGGGCGTCCCATAAGGATACAACGCCAATTACCTAGCAGGATCAGGTAGCTGCATACTCCTGTAAACACAGAGAGCTAACATCATTTCATACATTACTAATGTACCAATATCTACCTGATCAGCAATGGGTAAGTACAAACATCTCTCGAAGGAATTACTATAATTTCAGATGATAAAAAAACGGACCTATACAAATACATACAAATATATAAACTTAAGTTTATCATTTACTAAACTTCAAATACAGATGAACAGTCAGAAAATGTTCTAGACTCTGAGGTGTTTGAAATACTAATCAGACAATGATAATCAGGCACCTCCAATCTACAATAGTATCGCATAAAGATGGATACAAATATTGTCAACTATTGTACCTACCACAGCTAAACTTAGAAATCAAGGCTGTTGTAGGTATCGGAATATGTATGTAAAAAACATAACATTACTGAGGTTAAACAGAAACACTTCAGTGCACCTCTGTCTTGCCTCGGACAGGCAATGGATATATTAATAAAAGAAGAAAAATCATCAATGTTCAAATTCTGTTACTAATGCTGCACGACTGGTGTGTGACCAGTCTCTGAGCAGAAGCCAACAGCTCCTCTGCTCTAAACATGATAACAGAAGACTAAGACAAACAGTGTTAACATCCGATTAGTGACCCTTGGCCAAGGATCTTTCCAATAGAACTAAGGCTTAAAGCAGTCAACAGACTAGCAAGCAAGCCAAAATCAACTAAATGCAAGACCAGCAGAGCCTGTGGCGCCAACTATCTCAGCTTTAAACGGTTGGGGGCCCTATCACAACTACAACACCTACGCCTGTGAGGATTTGGACATAGTGGGCCTTAACTAGTCAGGCCAACACTGACTCAATAACAGGAATACAACTTCAGTTGCAACGGAATCAGGTACTTAGATTACTTTATTCTTCAATGAGAGAACATTATTTTGGAACTAACTACCTTGTCGTGGGTTAGAGGATTTAATATCCTTTTTATAGAATTGAAATACCTGCCTATACAAATTAATTTACTTACAGGGCATAGTTCTCATGTGTAACTCATAAAACTGAACATGCATATTGAAATTATGTTATTTGCATCAATTACAGCAAAATTAATTGAGATAGAAGCTATGATATATGTATAAGGTCCCCATCCAGATCAATTTTGTATGATATTTTCTTAGATCCCTCTACAAAATGGTAAAAAATACTTATTTAATATCTAAAGTTAATAAATAAATGTATGGTAACTAACCGCTTTAAGATGGAGGACCTGTGTATACACCCCTTAATGTTATTTTTATCACTTAACTACTTCATGACAACTACTTATTGATATGAAAGATGCATACTTCTCCGGGGGTAATTCTGAAGAACAAAAAGTATTCACAATTTGAATAATTCAGCTCTATGAGTTTAATGTTGTACCATCTGGCTTTAGTACAGCCCCGTTTAGTAAGGTATGAAACCAATAAATACTCATTTAAGAAACAAGGACATTAAGTTACAATATCCTGACTATTTCCTATGTATAAATTCAAGCTACTGACTTTATCTTTTGTTAACGGGATAATAGGAAAATAATTGTGCAGGTTACAACCAAGTCAAATCTGAAAGAGTTTAGAAATAGAAAGGTGTGGGCATCTTAATCAAGTCTAAATAATATCAACTAATTATTTAATACCTACTAGAAAAGGTTTTAAACAAAGGATAGATCTTTCTAAAAAACTTAGCAGATCTTGTAGGCATTTGGAATTTAGACAGGCAGTAGCTAGTAGTAGCATGTAATAGATGTATGTAAGAAGGCTATAAATCAGATTTTTAGCACTTTCTAATGAAAATGGTTAATTTTCTTTACTATGAACATAATACTGCCCAATTATATAAAGAACTGGTGTGTACTGGGTGGAGTAAAATTATCACAAATGCTTGTAGGTACATAACAAAATAAGACTTGACTATTACTCATGTGAGATTTTTTTCTGATTTGCCTTAATCTGACGGGGAATAATATGTGATCTATTAAGGGGCTAATAGAAAGTGAAAATGAGGAATAAAAATGCACATCAATTATTTAGAAATGTTTGTTACGGGCTTATTTTGCTTAAAAAATGTTTTTACTTTAGACATGAAACCTAATTGTAGAAATTTGTTCAGAATCAATAGTGGTGTGAATAAGGTGGTATTTGTATAATAGTGTCACATACAATTTTACAAGACAAGAGCAAGTATTGGGGGTAAAATAAATGTGAATGGATCAGGATGGTAACTGGCTGTTTACAGCAACAACAACAACAGATCTTTATTAAAAAACATAAAAAAATTACAATAATACTTAAATAAGGTTGAACTAAGTTTTAACTTAAAGTAAAGAAACTAGAGAGTTAAAATAACTAGGGACACTATTTGCAACAAAGTTAAATGAATAATGGAAACTGTTCAGGTCATGAAAACTAGACCGGAAGGCATATAAGGTTGACAAGTACTTTCGTTTGTTCTTGGGAGAAATATTGGTTTTATGGATTCCTGCCTTTTCTGTCAGATACTATAGACTTTACACAAAATCATCCAAGATAAAGCAGAGGGTGTAGTAATAGTTTCAGGCTTTCCCAGGCATGGTACCCAATATTTTGGGGACATTTGGGACTTAATATCGTCCGGCAAATTGCGGAGGTTGTATTACACCTCTGCCAGGCCCCTCGAGGGAAGGGCGTGACGATATGGTACTCAATATTCAAGAGTTTACTTGCTGGCTGATCGCTTTTAATCCATGTAAAAAATTGTTAATTTCTTATTTAGCAGCTGCCACCCTCTCCATGCCCAACTTACCCTGGCAGCAGAAATATTATTCACTCTATATATCATATGATATCTACATAAAAGCAGTATGATTATTGCCTAAAAGATGATATAATTTTTTGCTTTATTTACAATATGTATTAATTAAGGTATTGAAATAGGTAATTATGATGGCTCCGTTCCCTGGATTTTTTGTAGTTCTTAGCTGATATGGTTACTCTGCCAGAAATCAGCCTTGTCACCATAAGAGGTTTTCAAATAGGTAGTATTGAACAAATGGTCCGCTAAGGGCATATTCAGAATATGAATGTTGAAACCTAAATATAACTTTCCATGGAATCCAAATAAGTACTCATTGTATTAAACAAATAACTTTTCCCTATATCAATTTAGTAAATTGTTAACAATTAACACTTAAATTAGTTACTTGTTACTTCACACAGAGTGTAAAGGCTAGCATTGATGTCAATTGATAGTATTATTAGTATATAAGAAAACAATTAATATAACCCAACGGGTTAAAACTTCTGGTCCTGAGAGGAAATAACAGCTGTTAGAATACTTAGACAAAACTTTATTTAGATATTGAACAGAACATAAACGAATTGTTGGTACTTTCTAGACATTCACATAAAATAATAATAATTATTAAATAAAAAAAAAAAATAAAAAAAAAAATAAAAAAAAAAAAAAAAAAAGACAGTCTCAGACAGACAAAAAAATGGGGTATACTTAAGGTATCTGTATTTACTATTCACTCTGCAAGATATGCGGCAGTTAGTACTGCTCATAAGATAGGTATTAGTGTACTGACTTATAACCCTCAGGTATGTGCAAAATTGTGAAATATGCAGATCCTTACTGACCCCGGTCTATCTGCAAGGAAGATGGGTATTAAGGTTAACAATTGCCATAATAATGACTATACCTACATTCATTATTATATTCATTACCTAATGTTAGTTACTTTAATTTAATTCTTCAAGTAAATGTTGACTTACAATATAAGTAAGTAAGAAATAATATAGGGTGAGATTGAATGTTAAGGGGAAGTAAAAGCTAAATCCAAATTTGAGTAGTATTTTTAATTACATTTGATACACTGATTTCACAAAAAGAGAATAACATTTCACAACCCTTTAAACATCTGCATGTGTAAAACACTATGTAATCTCTCGAAAGGAAGGAAAATAATTGAGAATCAATCGAGCTTACCTGTTAAGTGAAGATTGATGATAATTATTTGAACTTCCTTGAAGAGAGATTACATAGTGACTCAATCCCTCCCTCCCTACCCTGAATACAATAAGCATTTTTAATATTTCATTAAGCAATAGTGGGACTGTTTTAATAATAACTCTAACTTTTAAGGGTAGATGTACACATAATACATGTACATGTAATAATAATAATAATTACATTACTAAGGTTACCATAGGTTGTGAAATGGGGACTTTAAACTTGAATGGCGGAAAAGGAAGGGTTACCAGGTTATGAAAAAAAAAAAAAAAAAAAAACTTTAAAATAGTGTGAAAAGTGACCACAGGATCGCAGTGCTGCATGTGTAAAACACTATGTAATCTCTCTTCAAGGAAGTTCAAATAATTATCATCAATCTTCACTTAACAGGTAAGCTCGATTGATTCTCAAATATACCCAGGCAGAACAAACGCAAATGTTCATCATTTAAATGAAATGTTTGGTTACATTATTTTGCCAACTTTATTCCTAGCTCATTTTCTTGAAATAGATAATAATTAATATTCATAGAGCTTGTTATCTACTACATTTATTACCTGAGCCACTTTCAATCAACGGCAAAAGCCTTTGAAAAAGTATCCAAAGTTTTTTAATTTCCAGGGAAAGAATAATTAAAAAAACATCACTTTTTCGCTTCAGATAAATTTTCTTATCTATCAATATTAGTTTTTATAAGTTTCATATTAAAAATGTAAAAGTGAACTAAGAGACGGTTAGGTAATATTGGTCTTTGATTTTATCCTATAGTTGGTATACTCGTAGTAAAGTTTTTATGATTCAATGTCTTCGTCGAATTCTACTAAACAATAAGCTATAAAAAATATAAAATCTACGAAGATGCCTTTCACGAAAATAATGTTGGAAAATGAAAATCTAGGCGCTTGATTTAGTAGAACTCTTCACAAATTAACTTTTTTATCTAAAAGAAATGAGTGGCCCTAACAACAATTCGGGGAAAATTTGGTGAAGAGGCTAAGTAGTAGACTTTTATTTATTAAGGTAGGTTTTTATATTAGTTCAAATCCTTACTAATATTATAAATGCAAAAAACAAAAGTGAGTTTGTTCGTCAGTTTAAAAAAACAATTTATTTAAAATAGTTTATTTTAATTTTAAAATACCTAGTGTATAATGATGTGTTAGTCTGTAAGGTATTTATAATCCGTGTTGTCTTTTATAATTTTATACTAAGCAAACCTTAAAAAACCGAATTAACATCCTGCCATGTTATTCGTCATCCATTTATACAAATTTTAAGTTTTTGTTAATGTTTTATAAACTACTTCACAGATTTCGATTAAATTTATATGGAACCTCTAAAGTATGATCTATTAAACAAAAAAGGACTCATTAAAATTGATTGGCACAAATGGCGGTGTAATCGCGTAATACAAAAAAAAACATACAGTCGAATTGAGAATCTCCTCCTTTTTGAAAGTCGGTTAAAAACTTGTGCCTGAATTAAACGATTATCATTATTTATTTGCTCATTTGTAACGCTTTCTCGCCTTATCTACTCAACAGATCATCATGATGCATACACGTTGACAAGGACAAGAGGGTATCCCGAAAAAATGAACGTTCCCTCGAGGACCGCAGGTGAAGCCACGGGTCGGAGCAATTTAATAATACAGCTTACAAGTAGATTGAATTAGTGGAACTAGCGAGACGATTTGTTACTAATCCCCGCTGATGGCTCGTCTCAGCGTAATGCCTCCGAATACGACTCGATCTCAACTCGCTTCACTCGATTATCGCCATAATCGATTCGGGAGGATTTGACAAACAAAATTAATTAAAACAAGTACCCGATGTGATCGGCAAGTCGGATTAGGGAAGTATTCGGGTTTTATTGGAAACGTCCGACTCGCGGCTCGGCGAGACCGAGATGAGGTAGCATTGTGCTACAAGCTACTTTTTGGGTTGAACTGGTTTTGTAACTGTTTTAAACGCGGATGATGGTGAGCTGGACAACTTTTATATAGGAGGTACTTAGGGTGTCACATGATCCAAAAAACAAGGCGTTCTTGGATTTGACTCCCAACTATATCACTCGTCATCATGGGCGTACCCAGGGGGGGGGGGGGGGGGCAGGGGAGGGCAGCTGCGAGATTTTCAAGGGGGGGCCCTTGAAAATCTCGCAGGACATGTATGAACTCCCCTAATTACTAATTAAAGTGTAAACGAGTTATGCTCTAACTTTTAAATAAACTGCGCAGTAGACACTGACAAAATGCACGATGCAATAGGGAACTTGCATCAAAATTTTAATGACAAATTAGGTTAATGATTCACTTAAGAATATAGTAAAATGTACTACTGTGACAGGATTGTAACATTTTATTTATTTAACTACCTATAAAACATGATCATTTGTGGGTGTTTGCTCTACACACTACACTACATATATCTAATGACTCATGTAGGTGTGTTGTGTAGTGTGTATGACAAAACAGCCGCGGACGATCCGACCTAAAAAATCGGACTTGCCCCCTCCTACGCCAGAAGCTGGGTACGCCCATGGTCATCGTCATTACTCCTCTCAAACTTGTTGTAAATTAATTATTCCCTCACTTAGAGCAACGGGCTATACGCGGGCGCGTCCGTTAGTACCGCTCGCGCTCATACAGTTTTTCAATAGAGCAACATACGAGCCGACGACGTACCTACCTTTTTGGACTAAGGCCTGTTTACTATGGATTTCATTTAAAATGATAATCGAGGGATAGAGGCTTTAGGAGGTGTCTACTAGCAGCGATAGAGCCCGGAAAATTACTTGAACAATGAATTCATCCAACGATAGACAAAGACTGCCTCGTTGGCTCATCTAGGGCAAACATTCACGTGATGAACATTTGTTTGTTCTATGTCTGGGTGCTAATTATCTATTTAAGTATGTATTTAAAAATATGTCTATATGTATGTATATCAGTCTCTGGCCATCATAGTACAAGCTTTGCTTAGTTTGGGGTCAGACGACCATGTATGCAGGTGTTCCGAATATTATTATTTTACTATTATTTTTAATTTTCCTCCCTTCGTGGCCTCTACGGCGGGAAGAAAGGTCTTGTGTTCACGACGTATATATTTTTTCACGAGCCATCATTAACTGTATATGTATATTTTATACTTAGATTTTCTGCTGAAGTTGTTTGCCGTCTACTATAGTAGTGCCAGACCTACTATAATCGATAATAAGTCAAAATTGGCCACAAAGTATTCTTACCAGAGAGTTGATTGATTATCGTTCTGACGAAAAAAATCTGCAACGTACCTGGAAAAGAGAAAACGTAACATTAGACTTCATTCATGTACATAACGGTTAATTACACTTATTAGTCCTTACCAATTATAAAATCGAAAGTAACTCTGTCTGTCTGTCTGTTTGTAGGCTTTTTTTACGGCTGAACTTATCTTGATGAAATTTGATAAATAGTTACAGTATGTCACAACGAAAATTTTCGGAAACTTTTTTCTTAATAAACGCGATCGAAGTTGCGGGCAATAGCTAGTTACCTACAAAACAAGTATAAAAATCGAATAAGTCTCTAAATCAAGAACCTTTTTAGTTCAGAAGCGGTTCTTTCCTCTAAGGGTAAAAACTTAAGTTTTCAACAAAACTCTTTTCTAGAAGTCTTTTAAAAACACAACCAGTTACTTTAGGCATCGTCCTGATTAGGCAAACTGGAAGCAGTTCACTGTCGGCTGGCTGAATCTGAGCCCCATTTGGGCAAACTCAATGTTGAGCAAGCAGTAAACTGTAGCATACAAAATGCGAATCGGGCACTTACTGAATCAGCAAGCAATAAGTACGCCGCAAACTGCGTACAGTACGCGCTGTCCAGACACTCCATTTAAAATATATGAGTGGCTAACTGGAGGCAAACAGACATTTTGTTTAGTTAGGACGAAGCCTCGCCACGAGTAACTTCCGTGAGTTTCCAGCCTTAAGCTGCGTATACACTGCAGATGTGCATGGGAGATAAGCGATGAGGAAAAATCCATCTAAACGATCACTTCATCTACGGAGGGATCTTATCGGTGGATTTTCCTCGCGCAACGCTTAATTTTCCGCACGTAATTTAACCGTAAAATAATGACTGAAGTATCCAACTCGCAGGGTCTAGCCGAACTATCCTAGCACTGGCGAAGTTCGCTCAAAGGTGCCGCGATCACTAATTAGTAATTACCGGAACTTCGCCGCTAATGTCTTAATGAGAGAACAAGATTCTTACAAGGAAATTTGTAATAGTTTCATCGCTCTTTGATTAGTTGGAAACTATTTAAGCTCTCTTTCTTTTAAGTGAATTTTAAAAAGTGGAAAGAAACAGGGTTTTCTTGGAAAAAATAGGATTTTTCTTGTGCTAGGGCTGAGTGAGCTACACAACATAATATTATAATATCTCTAGGGTCAGATTAGGTATTATGGTTAGAAAGCTTGTGAATTTGATTGACTCGGTGGCTTAGTTGTTAGTAAACCTGCCTTCTAAGCTTGGGGCCGTGGGTTCCATTCCGAACTAGGGCAAACATTGATAAAAATTTTAGTTGTATCTTTGTGTTAATATTTGTTCAAGTAGGTACGTATTTACTTATAGAAAGGTATGTCAGTCTCTGGCAGCCATAGTACAAGCTTCGCTTATTTAGGGGTCCGACGACCGTGTGTACAAAAATATTTCAAATTGAAAGTCAAAAGTGAAAGACAAAAAGTTTTTACTCAATTTGGGTATCAAACATACACTTATGAACGTCAAAGTTTTATATTGGATTCGACTGCCTTGTTCGGAAAAAAAGCCTCTACTCAGAAGAACAAGCAAGAAATTGAGAGGCATTTTTTTTTAAATATCTGTCTCAAAAATTTTGGTTTACAGCAAGGTAATATCATATTATATCTATGTACTAGTGGCTACTTGGCGGAAGTGGAATGCTCCAGACATCTTTGTCTTCTAAATAATTCTTAACCTTTTAATATCCTCTTTTCATGAACGTAGTTTTTACATGTGATTTGAATTTTCCTTCAGTGAATTCCTTTGTGATTTGAATTTCATCTTTATTGAAATAACAGAACAGATAAAATATAACAGTTGGAATCTACGACATAACTATAATACCATGATAATGATTATAATAGTAAATGATTCGTAAGGTATGACTTTATTTTAAGTACCTACCTAATTTAATACTAATGTACCTATGTTATTACCATATGAAAATATTCTATATTTCTATTCTACTAATATTCTATTCTCTTCTATTTTTCGCTGTCATTCATACAGCTCAACTTCGCTGAACTGGTTGGGACGACTTTTTGATCTACATTACAAGCAATGTACTGCAATTTAATTTAAAAAAAAAACATTCTACATATATCAGGTGATGAAGATGGATTAATTGATTGAGGAATAAGATTGATGACAATCTTCGTTGATGAAAACTAATCCAGGTTTCCTCCTTCATCTTTTTTAACTCTCTGCGGTAATCAACGTTAATGATACGAGTAGGTACATATGATAAAGAGCGCCCAACTTATCTTCAGAGTTGGCCAAACGATAGAACTGTGAGTTTCCGCGGTGTGAACTTCAGTTTTGTTAATAAAATGCGACGATGTCTCTCCCACTCAGCTCTACTAATAAGTTGGTCAGTAAAGCGCAAGGTGCGCCATTTGTCAGCTATTCTTCGACATTGTAACTGACGCACCTAATTACTTCGCATCATTCACCTGGCCCCCTATTCTTGATGCGCGAGATGTTTTTTGGGCATTCTCACTCCTATGACGGTTGAAACGAGACAGACAAAGACAAAAAAATATCTCGACTTGTAAGAATATCCATACGGAACGGAAACTTGACCTGTCCAGTGTCCACGGCGCTGTTCCGACTAACAAGTACCTACGCCAATTACCTACTTTGTTAGTTTTTAGCTGTTAATATGTCTGGGTGTGCAATTAAAATGTTATGAATAACTATTTAACTAAAAATGTAACGGTTATTTTAAACACATTTTAGTTTTCAACAAAGTAACAACGCCTCTAAAAGGCTCTTAAGAAAACCCGGCGAGTTAGTTGTTCACTTGCACGTAAACGCAGACAAGACGACAAAACAAAGATTTCATTTCCCGCTTCCAACATTTCAAACATTAGAAACTCTATTAGGTACAAACGAACAGTGGCGGATCCAGGATCTCGGTTTTGGGGGGCTTGACTTAGTTGGAAGTGAAGTGAAGTGAATAAAGGCAAGATTAGGTTTGGGCCCCCCTCTTCCAAACTTGGCTGAGCTGATTGTAACCTTTATCAAAGTAGGTAAACTCAAGAACTCTTATGACCACACAATTACTAAGTCCTTATTAACTAGTTATATCGACTCCTAGCTAGCTCCTGCCTAATTTTTTTTGCACGAACCTTGAGCCATTCTTTAAGTTTTTTTTTACTTTATGTGCCCGATAAGCAAATACTTAAAGTAGAGAAGTTATATACTACTTAAACATGGATTTAGCCAGTTCTTATATTTAGTGCGAAAAAAAACAAAAATGTGTAGCTGCTTTTTTAGGTTAAGCCTTTTAAACATGACCCCCCCCCTCCCTGGATCCGCTAGTGAAAAACTGTACTAAGTACAAACTAAGCACAACAGGTCCTGTGGTCTCCAAACAGTGATCTTTACGAGCGAGCCCGGGCGAGGTAACTTCGAGTACTTAACTTAGTTCAGTCCGAGCTATCTTAGCTAAGTTAGAGTTCATTTGGTTAGCGCTATTGTAGTCGAACAGCTCTCTGCTGTATACAACTCTAATTTGTTGGCTTGGTTTGTGCTTGCTTTCAAGGTATTTAGCTGAAGTTGTATTAAGTACTTGGTTAAGTTTGTTATATTATGTGATTTGATGATATTTTACAGATAGCGAATGTTGAAAAGATCATAACTGAAACAGAATTATAAATAAAGAAACATTTTGTTAAGTTAATTTGGTACATTAATTTGTATTTTTTTAAATAATTTAATTACCTTCCTAACTAAAAACTTATAAAGTTCCATCACGATGGGTATACTAACTTCATAACGAAGCTAAAATTGCCTTAAAAGGAATAAAAAGACGTACCTCATCGGAGATGATATCGGATATTCGAAAGAGTCTAAGAGAAGTCAGAAGTTGATTTCATACGCATTTATTGCATCATCATCAACAGTAAATAAAATAACATCAGTTCTGAAAGCTGGCAGTGCAACACTACGAGTATGAAAACAACAACTTCATACTAAAGTAAAAACTCTAATAAAAGCCAACCGCCTGGTCGCAGCTGCGCTATCGATCCGTCGCAGTCGATGACTCGGACATCACTAATTCAGCGCTCGCCAATCGATTCGAGCTTAGGGCAGGTCTGGTTTATTATAAATAAAGAGGTTGTTAGACGCGCAGGCGGTCTCCTCACTCATTTACTTAGGTGTAGTCATTAATTTAACTTTATAACCGGCACGACTTGTATTAGTTTAGCACAGAAAGTTTAGTAATTCCTAATTATTAGGGTTCCGTAGTATGACGGAAGACTAAAAAATGTTTGTTCATCCGTTGGTCTGTTTGTCTATTCTTAATTTGTCAGTCTGTCCCAGTTCACAGCATGTGATGTTTATTAAGTACTTAGGTATAGACAAACCAGGTAGGTACAAATACAATTTAAAATGTTTCTACAAATAACAGAGACTATGACTTTCTAAATTTTATTAGCTAATGAAAACGCAAAGTCATGGTCATTATAGTTATAGTAACAAGCCATTATCGAATGTTTCAATAAAAATTACTTTGTCATGATGAGTGCTCTTTAACTATTTTATATCTAAAGTTAAAATCAATATTTGTTTCCTTTTTTAAATTTAGAAATAGGTTATTTTTTTAACTTGCTTGTCCAAAAATTGAAATAAATAAATAGTTTTACAGTAGTACATTTTATGATCAGATATTCCGAGATAGGACTCCTGAAATCGTACAGAAATAATAGAAGCAATGTATGAAATTAGATTTCCCCAGTTGTTGGCCTGTATGACCACTGAGTCACAGGTCAAACAACGGTTTCTTGGAACTACGGAACCCAAGAAAAGTGCGGCCCCTAATTAAGCCAGCGTGACAGTAAACAGAAAAACAGAATGTCTATTGACTCGGCTTCACGTCTCCCTGATGGCATTACTAAAGTATAAAGAGCGAATCACACTGCAAGCGAAGCTAGCTTAACTGTGGTTAAGTAGCTGAAGATATTATCTGTTTAGGCAGGTACACAAACGACTAAAATAACATCGACTTAATTGACGATTCTCACTCACATTAAGTACTTATGCGTGCTTTCAGCTTATATTGCGCGGTTTTTGTTTAGTAAAGCCTTTCAAATGACACCGTGGCAACATACTACGTGGCCCTACTAGCTAAACTGCCAACAAGCTAGCTTTGTTTTGCTCTATCGCTGCATAGCGGTGTGAATGGCACTTTATTGCTGTTCCATTACTATGCTTCTATATAAATATGCTTAGTCCGAATTACTTTGTGCTTAGTGCTCTGTGCCAGGAAAAGGCAGCCACATAATTAATATTGTGGAAGAGGCTGCCTATTTACGACATATGTACTCAGACATAAGCAAAAGTCATCATAATTTATATGGAACATGATGTTTTTATATTTTGTGTTTTTGTTTTTTTGGTTTTACCAAAGCGCCGTAGTACTATTTTCTATAAAGACATTTTGCGACATGACCGAGTAACGGTACTAAAATTACATAGTGGTACCTATTTAATTTCTGATTACATAAAAACTGTTTATTGAACCAGTCTCTAGTGTATTTCCGTTTTAACGTGGTATTAAGTACACCAAGGAATATCGGTGTAATTACGTTGATTTACTACTAACCTAACCTAGTTTTGAAGTTAAACTTCCGCAAAGTAAGGCCTGATTCAATCAACTATTTCTGAATGAAAGTTGGATGCTGGAATTCTTGAATGAAAGTTCACGTTCATGAAAGTTCTTATGAGAAAGGGCACTTCCTATCTAAAGGAAAGGATAGGAAGCCTGAAAGGAGATCCCTTTTACCAATAAAACATGGCTTATTGATTTTGACACTAGTTTGTAAGCTTGTTCTGTTTGTGACTTCAATTTTGTGATGTGCACAATAAAGAATTTCTATCTACCGGACCTTTGACGGCTTTCAAGAAACGTGTCAGTTAAGTCACAGTGATAAAAACCCAATTTTCGGCTTTTTTCATCAACGTTTCTGTCTCGTGTGAATGACAGTCTATAGCAGAAGGTGTTCCACTTTTATATAGTACATAAGAGTGGGCATTAATCGAACGGAGGTTCATTACGTCAGAGCTTTAATTAAGCTATAAGTGTGACGTATAAAAGATGACGTTGCAGTCCGATGTGCCATTTAGTGCCGTTCGGCACATGTGCTGCTTTTCATTCAGACACTCGCAGGCAATATTCATATAAATATTACCGGGGTGTCTGCCCAATATATTTATGTGTATAATGCAATACATACAGCAAGTTTCTAAGGAGTGACTGAGTGAAGTCCAATTATAGGTTCGTTCATTTACAATTTAAGAGCGTTGCTCTTGTTTGTGGAGTAATGTCCAAGTTGGGTGGTCTTCTGCGACAATTTTTACCTTTTAGGGGCCTACCATGATATCTTATCGCCACGATGGCAAGATTCGTTTCGTTGTCGACGCTCCGAGACCGCGAATCGTATCGACGTACGTAATAAGGTCCATGGTCGCGCAGCGTCGAAAACAAAACATAACCATCACGGCAAGATGCCATGGTAGACCCCCTGTACGTTATGACATATGCCTTATATTTTATTTGATATTTAAATATTCTCCTTGGTCGGTGCCGTCCTCTCTTTCCTTCGGCCTTTCGATCTGTGATAGCATTAACTGAGCTAGTTAGCTTTACTTAAACGGAACATAATAGCGAAGTGTATCGCCATCTCCATCACACCGTGAATGGTTAATCTATGGAGAGTCCTATAATAGGCAGCCAAAGACGCTAGAGTTAACAGGTCCGTGGTTAATAGCCTGCCAGTCGACGAGACCGGTCGCTGTCCTCTCCGCTAGTAATCTACGGGCAGACAGACAGTTCCACTAAACTATTTTATATTTTTCTTTGAAGTTTTTTGTAGTTCTCCACTCTATTTTTTATAAAAACATTTTTGTATAGGTATCTATCAGATCCTGCGGAAACTTTAGTGAAGAGAAAGTAGAAGTAAAAGAAAGTAGAGAAGATAAAATTACGGATTTAGTTTTGGGAAATAAATAATTTTATCTCAACTTCACGGCTGAACGGTTTAAGCTAAAAATTTATGGTTAAATCCGGAATCACAAAGACTACTTTTAATCCCGAAGAATGTAAATCTTCGATCAAAGTTCGAATAGTGACGAAAATACATCAAAAGCTAGGTATTCTGATAGATTAATACCGATCGGACAGCGACAGCAATCAACAGGAAGTAACGTGTCTTGTTAATAATTTATGACACAGAAATAGAGTGATTTCTGGAACACACACTTATTGATGTTGAAGTCTACTAATAATGTCTGCAATTTTATAAATGTGAACGCCGCCGGTGTTTGTTACTTAAGCAATAGTTCACCAAAATTTAAACAGAACATTAAAATTTTAACCGGCTGTTTTTGACATATCTTCAATAAGTTAAATGTCAACAATGGATTTGTTAAATAATCACCAAATTAATGTCTGGTGTTTGTAACCTTAACTACGCAAAACGGCTGAACAAATTTGGATGAAATTTGATATGGAGCTAACTTATTTGGATTGGCATATAAGTTACTATTTTTCAACGGTCCTTTTGTGATAAAGGGAGAATCCGAGGGGCACATCTAGTTGTATTTTTATGCCATCATTATAGTACTAATAGGTTAAATAATATTCTGCTACCGTTAATAATTACACGGGGCTTTAAATTATGTAATTGTGTGTGACACAGAGATGTTCCAGGTAAGTTTGAATGTGGCAGTTCTGAAATTTGTGCCTCCTTCAATTTAGATGAGTTGCAGAAACCTACTTATCCGCTTGCTTGCCCATGGGGGGTCCGCGCGCAACGCGCCTTTGCCCGGGCCCTCAGCGCGTGCCTATCTCAAATGTCCCACGAAAAAAACGTGACGACCCCACTTTGCCCCGCCATTTTTTGCGCAGTCAGCGCGCGGGTCGGGTTTCACAAAATCGTTTCTTGTGACTTAATTTGTTTAAAAAAGTGTCAAGTGTTTTATATATTTATGTTCACTATGAAACGACCTAAACAATGTCATCTTTTGTTTATCAAATTACGACTTTGGTGCAGAGTTATGCTGTGCTGAACTTAGAAGTAGGGCGTTTTGAAGCTCGTCTTGAATTCAAAAGTTCATACCTCAAAAATAAAAGCGATGACATATGGTTTTTATTCTTTGATTATGTTGTCAATATAATAAATAATAGAATAAGAAAAAAAAATGATCACTTGTTCATAGATATTTATTTTTTAAATGGCCTTTGTTTCCATACCAATATCTGGCGCCGCGCGGCGTAATTTATCTTAACTTAACAAGGCTATTAAATGCACAAATATCACTTTTAGGAAAAAAAATAACTAACACTAAATAAGTAGTCTTATATTCTTCGAAAACAAATAAAAATCATGCGGATAGCATTTACCACATTTGAGAAATATGCATATTTCTAAAACAGTTCTCATCCACTCAGTAAAATCACTCAGATTATCAGTTTTGTTTGTTATATAAGTACACTTATGGATATAGAAAAATTAAATCAAAATACAAAAAGAACTCTTTATCCCCATTCCAAAAAGGTATAACACTTGTACAATGTCATAAGATCTAACACCGGATTATCTCCGAATCTTCAATTTCTTATCTGCACAGTCCTCACCGAATCGAGTATGATTCGGACTGAAGTGAAGCGGAATGTTTTTATTTTTTGTCTTGACCTTTGCTCTCTCATTGGATGCTCGACTGGTTGTGTGGACGGTAAATTTCACGAAGAAACGGGACAAATAATACAAATTAGGCCCTGGAGCGATAAAGACGGGTAGAAACCGATTTTTTGACGGCGGGAGCGATGTTAACCACAGGTTGACATGGGCATAGCTGAGTGAAATGCAATGTCAACTACCAGTTGACACGGGCAAAGCTGACTTCAAGGTTATGTTAACTACTACTTGACATGGACATTTCTAAATTCTCGATTTGTGAACTACTAGTTGACACGGGCAAGCAAGCGGTTATTAAAGTCAAAGTCAAAATATTTTTATTCAATTTGGGTATCAAAGAAACAATTATGAACTTCAAAGTTTTATAATAGACTCGACCGCCTTGTTCGGAAAAAGAGCCTCTAGTATATACTCAGAAGAAGAGGCGAGAAACTGAGCGGTCTTCAAAGTAATCAGATTATTATAATTATATTTATTATAATCTGATATAGGTATTGTACTAAATTATTTTTATTGTACTTACTTACATTTTATTGACGGCTTTTAACTTACAATTTATTTTATTTAAAATCAATTTTATTATATTTTTTTCAAATGAATTTTTCGCTCTTATCTTATGCATACCGTCTCCATTTATAATTATTGTGAAATTTGGTTATTTAGTTATATAATATTTTTATTTAATGATGTTTCAGAGTAGACAATATTGTGTATGCTAGTTAATGTCGGAATGGTGCACGTTTTCCATTTTTCAAGAATAATAAACTTGTAGCAGCACTGTTCTATTCATAGTTGTCGTAACGACCGACATCGTCTTCCTCCCCTTATCCCATACAAGTGGGGTCGGTACAGTGTGTACGGTTTCGTTATTCGTCTCTATCACTCGTCACCTCAGAATTTCCTTTTATTTCCTTCTCATTCATGTAGTTCTTTTTCACGTAGGTCGTCCGCTATAGCCATTGGTACATAGTCCGTTCGACATATCGACAATAAAATGTTGACTGCTTTGATATATCAATATCGCAGCCAACTTGCTTAATCAGCCGTTCAATTATCAGCCTAGCCTGTTCAACTAGCTTCCTGAATGATATTTAGCCGTAGCGTCTGATACAACATTTAATAAACTGGCTGGCTGATACCTAGGCCGTTCATATTATTGATACTTCCCTAAGTATCAATAATGTATACTGTATATTTGTCAAATAATGACCCTTCGTTATTTGACAAACATACAATTTTTCACTGAAGAAATGTGTTTTTAATTAATTTTGATAAAAATTAAAATACGAAAATCCGTAAAACAAACCGCAATTCTGATAGTCATGATAATATGTCTAAAACCTCTCCTGCCCGACTCCTTTAACAGAGCAAATCCGACTTGGATTAATTACGTTAGAAGGCTAATAAAGGCTAATAAATAATAAAGGCGGGAGCTCAGCTTTGCTTCACTCTCGCCGTAGTTACTTATAATTTTGAACAAGATTTGTAGTAGAAAAAAAAAAACAGAATTGACATCAAGCCACGAAATAGCAATTGCAAAAACGTTCTGAGTTTGGACTGCCTCAAAAAGCTCTAATTATAATTTATTTTGGACCAACAATTACAACAAATTCGTAATTATCACTAATTATAGAGCCAAATTTCTAAGTAACAAAACATCAGTTAAACTTTTGAGACGCTGCCTCAGCTAAAACAAAGCTTAAACTTTGATTAACGCTTTTTGTGGTGAGACCGTCAACATCAATGTCGATACGCTTGAACGAGCGCGTTGGTAGCTCTAATCAGTAAGTTAAAGTTCGAATCAGTCCTTCAAAGTGTTCAGTGCATGTCTGAATAGGAGCCTTATTCTAGGCCGTGCGATATTATATCGATCGCTTTTACTCCCATCACTTTTTATCTTATAATGTAATATCGTCCGGCGATTTGTGGGTGTTGTAATACACCTCTGCCAATCCATCAGGGAAAGAGGGGTGACGATATGACTGTCACACAATTACCATAAAAATGCGAAAGTTGGATGGGTGGATGGAAGTTTGTTCCTCAATCACGCCAGAACGGCTGAACGGATCTGGATGAAATTTGGCGCAGATATAGATTATAGTCTGGAATTAGCATATAGGCTACTTTGTAACTGCGGGAAAAATCGCGGGGCGCATATTATATTATTTTAATTGCCATAGTCTGGATGTTCGTTTGTTACTTCGTCATGCTCAAATGAGTGAACGGATTTTTGTATAAAGGTGGCTCATACCCCGAAATTACCAGATATGCTATTCTATACACTGTTTAAGCCCGGGTAGCACCGCGGGACGAAAGCAGACACCAAGCAGACAGAAGCAGGATAGAAAGTGACCGAGCCGTGATAATATCGTTCGCGCCAGAACTTGTCCCCAGTTGTCGGATCGGTTGAGTCGGTCCAATCATCGGCCGAAGATGAATGTCCGCGGCGACATCTCACTTCACTCAGATACTTCATTTTTCATAAACTCTGACTGATGGCGTCTGATAGGAAATGCCGGCTGATCGATTTTGTTTAAAGGTCGACAATCTCAATAGCTTTTGTTATATTTCTAAAAAGCTCTGTAATTTTGCTGGCGTTCAGACTTTAACGGAATAAGAAATGAAAAAGACAATTTTTATTGTTATATTTAGTTTTTATGTATAAAATAATCATAGAGTTGTTAATTATACATGTTTCTTTAAGAAAATAGTCTTTTGAAAATCTAAAGTGTACTTACTCACTTAGGATCACTTTGATGACAAGTAACGAATCAAAGTGATTTTCCAAAAGTGCCCAGAAGTTTAGGCTGTGGGGCGTGCCAAAGATACATACATACTTACATACACACATATACTCGGAAAACATAACCCTCCTTCTTGCGCAGTCGGTTAAAAAATAAGTTAATGTTGTTTTGGCCGTCAATCGACAAGCATTAAGTTGCTGTAAGTTTTCACTAGCCTCCGAGCTTATTTCCAGCAGATGCAAAAGCAGATGCTCATGCTTTCCATTTGATCAAACTATGTAGAGTTTAATTACTTAGCGTCATGAATGGGCGTCCCAAAAGGACGTCGCTTCCTCATTTAACGTTCCCGCCGCAAGAAAAACTAATTTCCGCTGCGCACCGCTGCTGTAGAAAGAGCTCAAAAATGAAATGCAACTTGCTCTGATTAAACGTGTACCTCCCCCCGCTTATTATACAAGATGTCTGGGAAAACAATAGTAAAATTAAACTTTACACTTATTTCAAAATAAATGTTTGTTTGAATTTTTTTAATCATTAAGTTAAACTTTCTTTTGGGAGATTAAACACCGCACCAGTCCGCACCGTCCCAGGCATCAGGAGTATTCAGTCTCGAATTATTTGTCTTGCCAATATTATCAACATTTTATCTAGTAAATATTTTTGATCTCAATATTTAGTTTTTTTTTGTTCGATAAACATCTTTCTACTTGACTCAGATCAAAGGTAGGTAAATTTAATTTTAAAAACAACCATCATTCATTTTACTATCTATAGAGCTGTCTGTCGCTACCTCGATCTTCTATCACGCCTTCCCCCCGCGCCCCTTTGCCGCGAAGTCGAAGACTAGTTTAAGCGGTACCAGTATAGTTTAGAGTGTTCAGACACCCTGTACAGCGACGTCCCCTAGCCCCTAATGAGGTGGTAATGAGCCCCGCCGCGGTAAATTGTGTACTTACTCATAATCTTACCTACTTAGTGACAAGAATTTTTAGAGCTTAGCAGGAATTTTCAGCTCGAGAGTAAACAGATTTGTTTGGCGCGGTGAGAGATGCTTAACAATATCTTGGTTGGTTTATGATGATTAACTATTTTTAGGGGAGCTTAGTTGAAGCTATTTTTATCTGACTGTCTAGAAGGGCAGCTTTTTTGGGTGTATGTAGTCAGGGGCCGCGGAAGAGGGGCAGAGGGGGCCTGATGCCCTCCTTAAAATCAAACGGGGGGCCCCGCTCTCTACAATTTTGGTACCAGGTACCTACTAAGCCGGGGCAGAATATTGAAGGATGGGAGTGACGAAATAAGTTTGCCTTCGTCATGGGGGTACTTACGCGGTTCCTGTATGTGGTATGTATTTCGGAGTGTATCTTTGTCTGTTCTATGATGACCCCCTACTGTCCAAACGGCTCGACCGACTTTAAATTGCGCCATGTCGTAAGATTTATCATTGCATTCGCAGTGACGTATATTTTAAGTAAATTCTGAAGAAAAGCTTCGTACTAATTTAATTCCGATATGAATTTGTTATAATCAACCTAATTCAGATGATTAATTTCAAGCCTCATTAATTATTTAAAATCCGTCGTGACCTTTCGATTAATTTGGACAGACACGCGACAAGTCCTACTCGTATATATCGACGCAAAGCCAATAACATTTTATTAATAACGTCGACGGAACAATCTCTTTTGTTCAGGGTTCCGTACCAATTTTGTTAAATACAGTTCAAACTGAAAAGTCCATATTTCAGTGAGCAATAACCACTGTAGCGGCGAGTTCGTCCGATTCTCGATTTCCGGAAAACTTTTCGAAATTCCACTCGAAATGAGTGAAATTATAGCGTATTCGAAGTTGTGGTGATAGGAACGAAATTTATTACTTTCAAGTTGTAATTGTGTTACGTGAGGTTTATGAGATGGCTGTTGCATTTTTGGACAAAATATTTACGACGCATGATGGAGATGAGTAAATTTTTAGTAAAAAAATTTGACAATATTGGGTTTGTTTTTTGATAATTCGCTTGCATTTTGGCCCCCATCGCGCCTGATGTAAAGCAGTGGTGCGAGTGCGAGTGATGTGGTGCCGACGATGAGGCACGTTTGCTTAGAAGAAACCAATTCGCTCCAGACTTGAAGACACCCTAATTATAACTATCGGGGAACAATCACTCAGGCTAACTTTATAACTGTACTATACACTCAGCTTATGGGCTTAAGAGATATTGCAGGACTCGTTTGCGAGATGTGACATTTAGAAACAAACTCTTCCATCTAATGACCATCGACACAAAAAAAAATTGGGTTTACTTGGACCTATACTTTTACTATTGATATTAGACACCACGAGCTTGGAAGCTCGTGGTGCCGTCTGTTTGAAAATTGGACGGTGCTAGCTTTCTGATTTTCTGTCTTGAACCTAAAAGCTGGAAAGAACAGTGAGAGAAAATTGCCTAGCGGTGGGACAAGCATGGTTGAATAAAAAGATAGGTATAGACCGTTAACGTAGTGACGCGATGAGCATGAATGGATTAGGATTAAAGTATTTGCGACGCGATGAAGCCAACGCGGTGCTGGCCTCAGCACGAGAGCCGCGTGCACGGCGCACCACGGGGCTCGTTTGACATGACTGGCGGGGCTAATGCACATAATGAGTTGAACACAAGCGTTTACTAGTGATAAACAAAATTACTATACCCATTTACACTTTCATATTTACATCATTTTTATCTATTTTTTTATCATGAGCTGCAGCTGAGCTCACTTATCTATTTTAAACTTTAGAGAAAAGGAGGGTTTAATTAATAATGTTCTTAAAAACTTTTAATTATTAATTTAAAAATAAACGTGTGAAATTATATCACTGACAAAAATGCTATAGGTTCGTTCGACAAAAACTCATTCATTCATTCTCGGCCATACATATATAAAACGAACTTCCATAAGCAGTGGGACATCCGTGTATTATTAGCAGAACACAGCATCACCATGATTCATCATGTCATTATTATATCGGTGGCAACTCCACAAATATTTACACAGTATTATTCCGACAAAGAGTGGAGCTTATGAAGCAAACAGACAGGCTCGGTATTGGCTCAGTTATTATCAGATGATGATCCGCGGATCCGCGGGGCGGGCACGCCTGCGGTCCGTTACGAGCACGTTACGACGTATTACGATAATAGTAAAATAATAAATAATGCTACACACTCTTAAATTTAAGCGCCCCACTAGGTTTCTACGTGTCAGGGAATGCTGCCATGAACATACACAAAGACATGACTAAGACTATGCCAAGTAACACCCAGACTATTTTGAAGTTTGTCATTCAAACATCTGCCCGGCACAACATTGAACTAAGAGGTGCCCAGAGATAAATGCAAGATAGTTTTTTTTAAGTTAATTGGACGAATTTTTGAAATAAATGATTGTTTCATAATGTAATTAAAATCTACCTACAAACAGGAACTTCTATATTTACGCGAGTATTTACCAGTTGCTACATATTAGAGATTTTCATTTTAAAACCTTTTGAAAATAAATAGTCTTTAATATTTTTGCTGTAAATTAGGTAGAGTAATGTATGTAATTACACACGAATGTGACACACATGTAATTACTATAAAAGTAGTATAAAAAGGTAAAGTAAAATACATATATAATTACACACATATGTAGATAAAAAGGTGCACTAACATTTATTGGTTGATTAACGAGAATTAAAAATAATACAAAGTTTATATTTAAAATCCGAATTGGTATGAGCAAAATCTAGGCTAAAGGTGTTTGACACTAACGACTAGTGAATATACAGAATGTTAGAAAAATCCTGTTGTTTCCGCGAAGTGCGCATCCAGTATCGACTGGAGGATGCAACTGTGCTAGTTTAAATTAAATATTGACACTAAAAATTAACAACATATGATACAGATTTGTTAACATTTCTGTAAAGTTTTTTTTTGCGCTCTTAAACCGACCATAAGTCTTGCTATTTTGAACGTGAATTTTTTTGGTATTTTTGCATGAATACATATAAGTGTGTGTTTATGCCCTTTAATTATATAACAGAGTTTTTGTAACATGCCGTATACCTCCTATAGAAACCAGAATAAAATTGCTATGCCCAAAAAAATGTGTACCTACCTTCCCAAATGAGTATTAAAAAGAACCATTGTTTAGAAATTTTGAAACGATTGTACAGAGGAATTAAATATTCAATTGAGAGCAGCTAAGTATTCAATTGAGAGCCGCTATTGTACTTTCTGTAATCCATTCAATTTTCACAGGCGTTCGTTTGAAAGGACAAGAAACCCGCTAATCCAGAGAGAGCTTACCTACTTTGGATGCTATTCCAAAGAATCATGGAGGATATCATTTTCAAGGCAACGCCTATTTTATGTTTTTATTCCATCCAAAGGTTGTCTGGAAGAAATCGCTCTTAAGCAATAAGACCGCCCATTGCGCCTATTTTTTGAGTGTTTCGTTTAGATTTATTTTGTTTTTGGTGTTAATTAAGAGATTTTGTATTGTATTGTTTTGTTATTCTTTTTCAAGACACCATTCTTGAAGAGAAAACCTCGTTTAAGAGTCTACGGAAACAAGCCGCCATTTTGATTTATAACGTGGCTAGTTTAGGGTGTGGTAAAACTTACCTAAAGGTGTTGTTCAACCCGTCAAAGTGAACACATTTTAGAAAACGAATTCGTAAAATTTTAAAAAAAATCAAGCCTGCATAGAAAATAACTAGCTATAAAGACTTGATTTATATTCTTTACACTATTTGGTCTTTCTTGTTTTTTTTAAAGATGATAGCGATGACAGCCTAGCCGGAGACGCCCCGCCTCTTAAGCCAGAGGGACCCAACAAGAGTCCAAAGACAGGGAGCGGGTTCGGACCCAGCCGCAGGCACACACTAATTTGTGCATTGTATGAATATATGAGCGTATTGTATGTCATCTGCTGACATGACTGGAGCCCGGTGTATGGCGATAGGCTCGCCCCCTGTCACATTTGGGACTGAATATCGTCCGGCAAATTGTGGGTGTTGTATGCCTCTGCCAGCCCCCTCGGGGGAAAAGCCTGACGATTTGTTATGTTATGTTTTTTTTACATGCGTCTTGTATGTTAGTATGTTTTTATTAAACGGTTTTGTTTGGCTTGACGTCGTATTTTTTTAATTGTTACTATGCATCTTTACATTAAACTTTGCGACAGCTTTTTCAACTTTTTTTAATAAGCCGATTTTGGTACTGTCATAGCTTCGCGGGGTAGTGTTGCCAACCTCGTACCGTGAGAATTTAAACATTCGCATTTAGACTCATCCTAACCTGAGCTCATTTTTTCTGGGCATTATTATTTGCGGCCAGTGCTGATTGATTACAGTCGTCCAAATTTATTTGTGATAAAAGTTGACAAATCTATTTTTTTTGTTTGAAATCTGAAATATCGAGTAGGTTAAAAATATATTTCATTGGTAAAAGTAATCAAATTTAAATTTACAGCAAATTATTAAACCACTTACTAATAAACGCCTTGCAATACTTATACAGCGATTTGAATTTTTCGATCGAATCAAAATTTGAAAAGAGAAATTCTGAGGCTATTTATGCAAGTAACAACTTTTATTAATAAGGGGATAAAAGTATCATCTACAATAAACCTCTTTTTTAAAGTTTTACCTTTTCAATCTTCTTTCACTATATTCGCGTAAAAAAAGGAATTAATTTAAACCAGATCTTTCAGTTTCGTGGTCCACTTAATTACAAAGAAGCCCACAAGTAAAATTTGAGTAATATAGGTAGGTAAGTACTTCATCATAATATTTCATTACTAAATCTTTCTGATGTTAAATGAAAAATATTGAATGGCTCAGGCAAAAGTAGGCGTTAATTTAAACGGGCTTCCATCTCGCGTCACAATTCATTTCCATTCCATTCCAGGAAATTCCAAGTAAAGAAATCTACATGTTCTGTTTGTAATTAAAGTCGGCGCGTTGACTCAAGAGTCTTGACTTGATCTTGACTCGGATACGACTCCAGCTAAGTCGAGAGTCACTCCTGAGAACTGCACTTTACTGTGACTCAGACAATTCAATTATCGGTATTTAATAACTCTAACTGCTTTTGTGCTGAGTGAAGTATGACCAAAACATTCTTCCCCTTTCTTCTCAAGTCAAACTCAAAGTGCGAATGGAATAGATTTGCGGCGATTTATTTCTGAAAACTACTGAGGACTTTGGATCTGTGATTTTCTTAGTGGACACCTTAATGGATCGTTAGCGTAATTGACAAAAGTAAGGTCTGAAATTGTATCTGAGAGTATTTACTTCCCTCTCCTAGTGGACAGTTGACTCTTTCTTTCTTGTTTTATATAATTGACTAGCTGCGCCCCGCGGTTTCACCCGCGGTTAAAAAGTATCCTATATGCTATTCTAGACTGTAATCTATCTCTGTGCCAAATTTCATCCAGATCTGTTCAGCCGTTCTTGCGTGAAAGAGTAACAAACATCCATACATCCATTCTTACAAACTTTCGCCTTTATAATATTAGTAGGAAGTAGGATTTTGTAAGTTTTATTAGCTATGGGTAAATTATTATGGGTATATTATAAATGGGTATACTTGATGCCAACGAATTTATAGGCAACTAGCTGCGTCCCGCGGTTTCACCCGCGGTCCCCTAGGAACCGTTAATTTTTTCGGGATAAAAAGTATCCTATGTCCTTTTATGTACCCCGGACTATGCGTATGCAAAATTTCATGACGATCGGTTGAGTCGTTAGGGCGTGAAAGCGTTACAAACAAACAAACTCACTTTTACATTTATAATATTAGTTAGGACTAGCTTCTGCTCGCGGCTTCGCCCGCGTGGCTTACAGGAAATAAATGACGTTTTTATCTTCATAAGGACCCTTTCACCATTTTAGTACGGAACCCTAAGAATGATAACAGCGTCGTTTGTAGCGGGTTAATAACTTTCTCAGCAAAGTTTTCAGAGTTAAATGAAGCCCTATTAGACTCTGTTGGTGGATGATGATGATGATGATTTTGAAAAACTGTGATACACGTGTCTCATAATTTTAATTGAAGAGTATTTCTGCCAATTTTTGAGTCAATCGACCCAGAGAATAAAAAGTTTCATACAAATTTGAACCCCCTATTTCCCCCCGTTAGAGGTGGAATTTCGAAAAACCCTTTCTTAGTGGATGCCTACACTGTACAAAGAACACACCCTCCAAATTTCATGTTTCTAGGACCAGCGGTTTAGGCTGTGCGTTGATATATCAGTCAGTCAGTCAGTCAGTCAGTCAGGACTTTGAATTTTATATTTATAGATTAAATAAAAAAATGGCATTACTGATATTGTGTTACAAAGTAATATAAATACGGCTCAATACCCAAAAAGTTTTGGATCAAAGAACTGTAGAATACAAAAAATCGTATTCTATGAGCGAACAGTAAAAGTGATTCCATTTGTAACAATATCGCGCTACTCTCGCGGCTCTCTATTGTATGAGCTCCATTAGAAATATGAAAATACGGACAAACAACGTCAGCCGGTGATCCATCGTGTTTGACGCGCCTTTCCCGCCCGCCCTGCGTCCGCCGCCCTACCGACCGACCGCTCGCCGCCCTACTGACTGCCCGCGCTGGCGTAGTCTTTTAACACATGATTGTGCAACTTAATCTTACGTGATTTTAAACTCCCTAGCGTCTGGAGCTGGGTCTCTGCATCTACTTCAACTTTAGAAAATCGTTAGTCTTGTTTTGAAAGTTGGTCTTATCTTGTTTAAGTTTGTGGTTGCGTCTTGTATGGAATCTCTCACGAGTCAGGTCATAGTCGCTCTGACCATACGCCTCACGAACCTTGCTCGCAAGCCCCAATCAATTTATTACGTAATTTTGTAGTCTTCACAAAGTTTCAGTGAAGCATTTTGACAGCTGTCATTATGGTTAGTAGAAGTACTTTCAATAAAATATTTATTTGAGTTTTGGGCTTGTGTTCCAGTGGTGCTCTAACTCCGATGAGTTGGTACATCTTGAGAGTTTGTTTATGACACCTAAAAATTCTTGGTTTTAAATTTATTGTCAGTTTTAGTAGAAGAATAAAGAAAGATAGTTAGTCTGACCAGAAAACGTCCTCTACAGAAAACGATAAAACGTCACAACAAAAAGATTATAGAGTTTTAAGCTCGTAACCGTTTGAAAGCTTGAGATGAGCTCTAAAACGAGACACTGGGTTTTATTCCACGTTAATTTTTTCCCTTAAAGTTATTTCTAGGTTTCTTTTATTCGTTTTGAAATGCTTTTCATCTCAGAAAAATCTAACTAATTAAATAAGTACGATATATACGCAGAAAAGTTTGAGTACTGTGCGTGTACGTATCGATGATTCACTTAAGTTCAGCAATGAAGTAAAAAAGCATCCGCTTTACTTTATGTCACTTGTCACTTCCACTGATCTGATTTCTGTCACCGTTACTCCTACGTACATACGTAGGAGTAACGGTGACAGAAATTACTCTAAAATCACTCTGCAAAATCAAATAGGCCCAAGTAACCGGCCATTCTGATATAACGCGTGGGCCATCCCATCTGCGTCATAATCTTTGCCCAATGTCGATTACGGAAATTGTACCGAGTGAAAACAATAAAACTTAACTGTGTGTAATTAAAACCCAACTTGAGCGGGCAGTAGTAAACCGTAATGGGAGCCCGTTCATCAATTCACAATAAAATAAAAATATAAAGCTGAATACACACTTAAGCTCGGGGGATCCGCGCCATTTCCATACAAATTGCACGCCAGATGGCCAAAACGTGGACACGAAATGTTAAAAACAATTTTATATTTTTCTGATCCGAACGCGTACGGTAATTTTATTCCACAGTATTGTGGATGCTGCGTTAGCTTTAGAGAACGTGTTTTTCTCGTTTGTTCGGTCTGGTAGAGTTTTGCATTTATATATAAATATTAATTAAATATGGATTTATTTTGCATTTGGATTTAACTATTGAAAGGATCGGATGCTGAGTTTTGTTGTTTGATTAATACATTTCACGGTTCGATGGCTCCGCGACGAGAGACATAAATCACAGAACACGAATAAATTTCACATATCGGATCACTATTGTTCAAAACCCCAATTTTACGATTGAAAAGTTAATTCGAAACTACCAACAATTAACCAGTCAGAAGTTTAATACAGATTTTATAATTTAATTTCAAAAGACAATAGAATTCGGTCTAACGCTCGTTTTAAATAACTATGGAAATAATAATTGAAAGTTATGAATGGACGTAGACTGTGGAGCACTCAATAAATGCCAACTAATTTTGCCAGTAACCGCTAAAACAGTGAAATAATACTATGTCTATACGAGAATTTATTGGTTTTACAAAGCTATTTTAACAACAATTATAAAAACAACAAGACATAGTTCTGATGGAGCGATGATAGCCTAGTTCGAGAAGGCTAGCCTCTCAAGTATGTCATCTGCTACATGACTGGAGCCTGACATATGGCGACAGGCTCGCTCCGTGGCACATTTGGGACTGAATATCGTCCGGCGAAGTGTGAGTGCTGTAATACACCTCAGCCAGCCCCTTTGGGGGAAAGGCATAGAGATGTGTTATGTTACATAGTTCTGACTGTACAGTAAACATCACATACAGATGTTTATCACCTCGCTAGGTGCGAGGTGTGTTTTATCTCGCTTATATTTTCAACGCCTCAACTTGAGTCGTTTAGTATTTATAGTTTTATAAAACGCGATCCTGCGACACAGACTTGCCTTGAGGCGAGGCGAGGATGGCCCGATGTTGATTAGTATGAGTTGCAGTGGAGTTTCTTAGAAGGAATACTTGAGTTGATGTGCTTTACTGTAAAATGAACAATATTTTTCTATTTCCAATCACCACAAGTTTTAAAACATGTGGTGATTGGAAATAGAATAGAAGAATGAATGAAAGAATAAGCATTGATAAAAAAAATCTAAGCGTTATGTAAACTAAGTATTTCGTAAAGAGATCCCAAAGTTTGCACGTTGGATAATCACCAGAACTAATGGTCCGACTTTAAAACATTTATAACGAAAATCACTATTCTGTGAAAAGCTAGTTAAGCCACGGGCAGTCGAGCAACCCTTCACTTTATAGAGTTAATATTTCTATCACTGTGTTTATTTCAGTAAAACTATTGTTCCCCTGAGGACAGTTTACTTTCATAATATAACGTAGCGAGATGACATACCTACCTAGAGTACCCACGTCAACAAAACTGGGCTTTTCTAATTTATGGCCAAAAAGGAACTATGATCGTAACCTGATATTTTTCTCGCTGAAGGATGGTCCCTTCGGTTATAAAGATGAAACTAGGTAATAAATTAAATTACGGCATAATATTGATATACTCGTAAAAGAAACATACGGTTAAAATTACCGTAAAACTTGTATCAAATGCGTATCCAAAGAAAATGTAATACAAACAAGATTAAGTAAGCTCTACTATAAGTAATTAAAGAAAATAAAACCACTGAGTATGGGCACTGAAGTTACTATGCTGTCAGTGTTTTACAAAAGTATCTGTATATCTTTTTTTTTAATTTATAATATTTCTGATTACATTACATGCCAAGGCATTCCTCATGTACTCTGGTAGGTTTATTATAATTCTTATATTTTTTTCTCCAGCTCATTACAAAATGTAAGTGCCTACTCGTAATTGAGCACACATAAATATGACGACGCGTGACATCATTAGATAAAGAAAATCGTATTAGTAAAAATAGTATTGTTCTGTTATTTTTGACGATTAATGCTCTTGATGACGAGTTCACGGATCAGAAATCAGTCACGATACCTCGGCCTTCCCGACTTTCCCCGACATATATATTTTTTTATATATATCTATTTTTTTTTTACAACAGACTAGGCATGCGTTTGACCCATGACTCGCCTGATGGGAAGCGTCGACGTGATCGAAGGTGTAACACGCTTGCCTAGGAGATACCTATTCACTTTACTCTTAAACACCCCCGGATTGTATTTAGGTGGAAAGACAGACACAGGCAACGAGTTCCACACCTCTGCAGTTCTTACAAGAAAAGTTGACTTGAAACGCTTAGTGCGTTTTAGCGGAATTTCCACCATAAGAGGGTGTCTTTTACTGGTGCGCCTGGTACAATTATAAAATACAATTATATTATAAATTAATTAATATAAAAATAAGGGTAAGTAGTTAAAAAATAATAACATGTTTAAATTGCTTTTATTAAAAAATAACATCGAATAATTAGAACAGACAACTTAAGCATAAAATAAACTCATACCTTCTCATTAATATAAAAAATTAAAATTTTATTATTTATTAAAAAATAATTTGCTAAAACCCACACACTGTTCCTAAAAAAGGAAAAAAATAAAATAAATATGACTTCATCCTGAAATTTTCTTAGAAACCCAGAAAAATCACGGACTCGGGCTTCTGTTGTTCCACAAAAAGTGGAATCTATGAAACTTAGACGAGAATGTTTTCGTAGATACTCTCGTAGAATGTTTTCATGAAGCCTGTGATGTGCGTTACTTCGTTTGAAGGCGGATATTTGCTTTTTATCCAATCTTGACGTTTTTGGCTTCGGAAGAATGAAGAGTGTCGATTGTATGGAATATGTCGATTCTGTGTTTTCTATTTTGTTCAATGAGTATCACCTATGTATGAGTAGACTGCCTCGGTGGCTCAGTTGGTAGTGAACCTGCCTTCTGAGCTTGGGGGCGTGGGTTCGATTCCCACCTAGGGCAAACATTCATGTGATGAACATTTGTGTTTGTTCTATGTCTGGGTGTTAATATCTATTTAAGTATGTATTTTAAAATATATAAGTATGTATATCAGTCTCTGGCAGCCATAGTACAAGCTTTGCTTAGTTTGGGGTTAGATGACCGTGTGTGGAAGTGTCCAGTTTTTTTTATTATCACATCTAAATACTAATCTTATAAAGAGGAAATTTTGTATATTTGTACCGGTAATATGCGGAACTACTTTGTTCCATTTTGAAAACTCTTTTACCAATAAAATTCTGCAACACAACCACTGAGTCACTCACTATGTGTCAGTATGTACAACAACTACTATGTGTCAGTATGTACAACTACTACTAATGGTTCTGTGAGCCGAAGACCTAGAGAAAGCGTTAAAATCACTTTCGTCATTTTGCAAAACAATCCAACAACTGACTTCATAAAAAATTCGTTATAATTATCGAACCTGCGCACAAAATTTAAAGATTTCGACCTGGGTCCCTATTGGTTCTGGTCATTGTCTCTCTCGTTTAAAAATTCGTAGTGAAAGTGACCGAAATAACATATCACTCGTGAGAATAAGGGACCTGTAGAGAAATGGATGCCAGAAGCATTTTTGCCGAAGCTGAAATAGAGATGGTTCGCTCGCCTCCGCTAGCTCGGTGGGTTAAGGCCTAGCATTGAATAACTATATTTAGCCAAGTTACCAACACCAAAAGAAGTAATTAACTATTTCAAAGAGCGGACTACTACTCCAAGAAGTTACATAAATAGACCTATTTTTGTAAAAAGACATATAACCTAAATTGTTTCCAGGATCCAGGCCTCGTGGGCGCGCGTGGAAACCGTACCGCGGTCCCTGTGATGTTCTACGATTACAATATCTTCATAAGACGTGCGAGGGTGGTTCAGGTATTTATTTGATCATTCCCTCAAACATATTACAAAGAAAAATAACGTTTGACGGAAACTGCGCTTGCTATTTTACTTGATATCCTCGGGGAGCCCTTTGAATAGCTAAGTACGGACTACAAGGTATCGTGAATTAGAGTTGGCGCTATAATCGGCTTTTTGCTCAACTTAACTCAGTCGCTGTAGATGCTCGCTGTAGGTCACTGATTCGGTAGAATAATAATGAAATTATAGGTATACTTTGACAAATTTCTAGGACTATTTTTGCTTCGAACGTAACCAATTGAAGGCAATCTTTTGAATTTTTTGATAATCTTATTACGTTATGTTATTCTCATAAATATATCATAGTATCAATATCATGGAAGTTATGTTTGTAATAAACATAAAATTTTACTTTGCTCATTTGTAACTCAATCCTACTCAAAATTGCTTCATATTTATTGATATTGTTAAAAAAGGTATTTTTTTTTATAATAATCGAAGAAATAAGAAATCTATTATTAAAAAAATCTCAAACTGCAGTTAAGTAAATAAACATACTGTGACATATAGACTGTAGCACACTATACCGACAGTACGCCGTATCTCGCGCCAAGACATTGTAAACATAAAGACGTGTGATAAAATACGCATAAATACTCGATAACTGACGCGTACGTCGCTCGCGGATGGAGGAGTACGTAAAATTGATACTAGCGCTGATAGGGCTGTCAGCATCATTGAGATGTATTTGGCTATTGAGATTGAAGTATTGAACTGTGAAAATCTGTATTTATTACTAGCGTCGAAACATATAGTTTGGTAAGTATTTACTTTCATGTCAGACATTAGTTATAAATTATTGTCGAAAGTGGTTTCAGTAATTAGAAAATTATTATAAAGAGGTATTCCTCTTCAATCTACAACAACACTAACAAAAGTTTATTTGTTACGATTTCATAGTTTTTAATTTTTTATATATTGTTTTGTAATCGTCAATGTCACATTATTATTAAGACCTACTAGTTTTGCCAACCCTTAAATCCGAAAAAATGTCTTAAAACATTAACCGTGGCCATAAAGAGAGATAGCGTATCGCGCCGATACGTAACCTTCTGTAGTGTGCACTTTGCCTTAAAATAGCTTTTTGGAGATTTTCTTGAAAAACGCTAAACTTGGTTGCCATGCTTGTTGTTTTGGATAAGTTTCGTTATTTTTATAAGTAAATGCTCAAAAATTAAAAATAGTACAAAAACATTTAAGTAAATACTTAAATGTTTTTGAATATTTTAATTGGTAAAAACAAAAATATGTTAGGAATTTCATTATCAAATCTCCGTCGAGCGATATTCATAATAATCAGGACAAAATAAAAAATCTCACGGATATATTGTTGGAACTCCCGTTAATGAGTCCCTCCACTCCGCCCCCGCAGAGTCGCTAATGCGACTTACATCGCTACTTATGTTAAAGAACAAAAAGCCTTTGCGCAACAAACAGAGCGATGGTTGCTGAAAATGCGAAAGTTTCCCTTGTGGCCGGTTAAAAATACTCTCTCATTAGCGACATCCTGAGGTTTTAAACTTTTTAAAACCTTTTCATTGGGCGTTAAAAAACTGGGAATGTTTTGTAAAAAAAACATTAACACTGAGTTTTGCTCTTATTTTTAACGATGCTTTGAATTGTGCCTATGGAAGTTATTTAGTTTATTGCAAATTGACGTTTCGCTGTTGTGTGTTTAAATAATACTGTGCGTCTCTTTCTCTTGACAGTCTTGTTAGAGTGAATGACTAACTCTTGTTTCAAGCAAAGATTGTTGAAACTATAGTTGGGGCTCGGTCATATCACAACTTGTCACCCGCACACACATTTACATAAGCCGCTTCATTTAGAGTTGATCATCAAAATCGTTTATCATATTTGATGGTAAAATAAGTTTGGTGCCTGGAATTCCATTTACAAAAAAATATGAAAATCCCTAAAATTTTAAAGAATCACGCTCAAACACTTTTTTAATAAGATATATTAGATTTGTGTTTTTTTTTCCAAAATCAGAATGATTTTCAGAATTCTGCTCCGGTTAAGCAAATTTTGGTTGTTTTTTCTAACAGCTGTATTTTTTTGCACCCGACCATCACAATACTTCATATCAAACTAGGCGCAAAGAAAATTCTTATTTTCGTTGATTTTGTGATAATACTGGGCCTTAAGCGCCTAGCAGGTCAACAATAAAAACTGTTTGAACAATGAAGATCGTTTAGGCCGAGTGGCTAGCCCGTAAGTCAGTGTTCCTAGGCCAAGCGAAGGCCTCTGAAGTGGCTTGACGATTGTTTGTTATTTAACAAACAACCGGCCCTCAATTTAACGTGTTACTCGATTTGATCCGAGTCACGGTAGCGTGCAGTTCCAAATGCTACCCGCGGTCACCCATCCGAAGACTGTCGTGTCCTCCGTTGATAAGCATCGGTGACGATCACTTAGTAGAGCTACGCTGTGAAATAACCAGCTAAAAAAGTGATTAGACTTGTTCAAAGTAAAATAACGACATCCAGGCCGAATGTTTCAAGAGGTTATGGAAGGCCCCCGATGTCATACTTTTTAGGCCGCCTAAGTCTCTGACATTGCTTTGCAATAGTTGTTATTAGATAACAAACGGGACCTACAAACCATCGTTCATCTGATATGGATCAGAATAATAATATACTCTGCCAGGTATAGCATTCTGACACTAAAAAGGTCAAGTGGGCGACACGTATAGTGACGTCAATCGATGCATGAGCAAGACGCAGAATAAGTTATTAAAATACAACAAGTTCGAAAGTGACGATGGCGACGCCGAGTGACGTAGTCGTGTGTCAACTCCCGAAACGATAGACCTTAATTTTTTGGATCGTATTAACGTAAAAACTTGGGCCAAAGTTCTATGCAATTTTTTTTTGCTTTTAACGTCTAATAAATAAAACTGTAGTTTGCTGTAAGCAAATATGTGATGGAGTCATGATTGAGAGTCCCAAAGCCTTTACTGTCCACTTATTATATTGACAGAAAGATGTCCGTTTATTCTAGCTGGAGGGCCAACATATTGGACATCGATCGATCATCACATAACTACTGAGAAAGTCCTCACTTTATTGTCAAACGTCTGAGATTTGCTGTCTTCCGCCATTTCCTGATATTTTCATTACGTGAAGGACTAGCTGCGCCGCGCGGTGTTACTCGTGGCTAAAAAGTATCTCAGATGTGTAAGGACATATAATCTGTCTCTGTTCCGAATTTCGTCCCATCCCATTACGTCTTAATGCGTACGTAGTTAATTATTGTAATGATTCTTCTTACAATAATAAACTAAAATATAAGCTTTTTTTCACCAATTTGTTCATTATGTGAACATGTGTGCGTATTGTATGTCATCTGCTACACGACTGGAGCCCGGTGTATGGCGACAGGTTCGTCCCTTGTCACATTCGGGACTGAATATCTTCCGGCGAAATGTGGGTGTTGTATATTACACCTCTACCAGCCCCTTCGGGGAAATGCGTGACGATATGTTATATTACGTTTTTTCTTTTCCTGAATTATTTATTAACAGAACACCAACAATTCTATTTATCTTCGTGATGACGATTTAAAAAATATATTATTCAGTAATATGTATAATATTTTATTGAAATATTAATAATCATGTAAAAAAAATATGTGAGAATTATAAAAATAAGTAGGAAATTAATTGTAATAATGTGTATTCATTAGTAATTACATTCTTAAAAATATCATTTAAAACATATTTACTTTTTTCAATGTATTGTTAACTAGAAAATAGTAAAGTAACTTAAAGCCAATATATTTTCTTTTTCATTTTCGTATTACAAATTCTGCGACGTCTGGGTGCGGGTTCAATTTCCGCCGAAGGACAAATGTTTATTTGCCAAAGAAATATGTCTACGTGCTTTATTTGTCCTGTGTCTGAGTTCGGTGAGTATTTCAGCCAGTTTAGTGCGTGAGGCAAAAACATAAAATAACACATTGTGCCGTTTTATGTTTATTTCAACGAAACAGTACAAGGACAGTATAATCAACAGAAGGCACTTCAGAGAAATAATCATGAAATTGTTACTAGCATATCATATCTCTTCTATTTTTCGCAACGAATACTTTGACAAATGTAGACATGTTTTGTATTAAAGTTCGTTATGATCAATTTTTCAATTAGGAGACCTAAACGAAAAGAGGGAGCTACGTAATCATGGATAAAATATTCGACCAAGTGAGAGTCTGACACGTGCACGAAGGGTTCCGTACTATTATCTATAAAAACGGCAAAAAAAGTCACGTTTGTTGTATGTGAGCTTAAATTTTAATTTTAATTTCTGTTATTTAGTATTTGTTGTTATAGCGATAACAGAAATACATCGTCTGTGAAAATTTCAACTGGCTAACTATCGTGGTGCGTGACATACAGCCTGGTGGCAGACGTATAGACGATCGGACAACAGAGTTTTAGTAATAGGGTCCCGTTTTACCCTTTGGGTACGGAACCCTAAAAAATAGTCACTGTCCGTAACGGTATTGAAGTTTCGACACACGACAGCAACAAGGCTCAGTATTCAAATGCAAATCTCCTTAGGATTTGCATTTTATTTAATATTAATTTCACTAATAAACGTTGTATGGGTCCGGCATAGTTATACAGAGTTTTGTCTTTTTCTTTCTTTTAAACTTTGAACTCGATCAAAAAAGACAAAACCCGGTTGTATCTATTACTGGGGAACACCGAGAAAAGAAGTGTGTTCCACAGAACATATCTACAAGCCATCCGCGATAAATTATTGGTGGTGAAAACTGCACCAAATACGTTGCGTTCTTTAGAAGGATTTAGCGAATTCATAGACATGTAGAGAGCAGACGCGGAAAGGGACTTTGTTTTATTAAACCCCAATACTATAAAAAAAATCTTAGAAGTACAGTTTTTCGAGATAAGAAGTAGCACATTTAAATTCAGTAAACAAAATACCTTCATATCAATCACCGAAATCCGTAGAGCCGCTTCAGCGTGAAGAACCAACAGACTCACTCCCAGAGTAAACTCTGGGCTTGTAACATAGTGCAAAGTGTGATCAACTACTCTGCTAGGCTAAGGGTTAACGTGCCAGTATGGCGTATAGGTAGTCTTAAGTATTGTCAAGTACTTCAATACTATTGTGTGAGTGAAGGAACAAGTAACTCGAGAACACGGGACTCGGTTCCATTAACTCGCGTGGAGTCGGAGTGCACTCCTGTGTATGGCTACCGTTAGCTGCTTCGACTTGCGCGGAGCTTGCTTTCATGTTGTTTCTTAGTTTCTTGTAGTTTAGTTTGTTTCGTGATATCGGTTTTATTGGTGATGGCAACTATTATTGTTGAAAGAAAAATTAAAAAGTCGACTGGAAAATGTAGCAAATAACGCTACGAGTTAAATAAAGACGATTGTAACGACACTGTACTTCAAACTTGTGGTAGACATTCATTCACATAGAAACATTCATAAGTACCTACCTACTTATTACGTGTTACGTACACCCGAATAATATTACTAAATTTTTTGTTAATCGGGTAAAAAATAGCTCAGTAAATAAACAGTAACTGTCTATAAGAAAACAGTTATTGATAAACATTTTGCCAAAATTCGATCGTGTGTTCAGCAATTTTAGGTGATACTTCACACAAAGCCTTCGAATAGACGTATGCCTCGTTTTATATCGAAAATTGCACAAAAACAATTTGCCCGCTATCGAGATGAATACCCCGTATTGCAGCTATCGAGTAGCGAGTGACGATACAAACAGCTCAATTCGGTTTAGTGCAGGTGCGTGCTGTCGACAATATGCGCGATTGGATAGTTTACACTCCATCGAGAGCTGTAGACGCTTTTATTACGGTGCCACTTTTCACTTATTAAAACGCTGTAGTTTTGTGTGTTTCATAATTATATACCAGGGCAGTTAATAGAAACTCTAGGTATGTAGCGCTCATTTAGCGTAGCTTTTTTTTTTTTGTAGAATAGGTCGGCATTTGACCACCAACTCGCCTGATGTTAAGCGACGTTATGGTCTAAGATGGAGCACGACGACCTAGAAGGTACTTATTCACTCTAGCCTTGAAGTTTACTAGAGTGAAGAAGTACAAAGACGGCAGTTGAGTGAGGCGCTACAAGTGCGCCACTGCTCAGACCCGCCTTCGGAACGGTTACACCGGACTACATCCCGAAACACGACTAGGTCATTTCACGGCATGGCTTGGTCCGGTGGGTGGTAACTAGCCACGGCCGAAGCCTCCCACCAGAGAAAGAGTAGCTCGACTAGGTGATCATAACCGATGCTGAATTTAAGAAACGGATGACGCGCGTCAGTGTTCGGATGGGTGACCGCGCTTGGCATTTGCAACTTTGCGCTACCGTGGCTCTGATGACACGTTATATTGTAGGCCATCGTTGCCAAGCCATGTCAGAGACCTTCGGACGCCTAGAAATTCTGAAGTTAGGGCTAGCCACTCGGCCTTTACGAACTTGCGTGCTTGCTCAACAGATACTTAAAAGACCGTTATGCTTTTGGTGTTACAGATCAGTAGGTGAAAGTGACCGCTTACCAACTGGCGAGATCTCGTATTTATTTGTAATTTCAACCCAACAGAAAATTAAAACATTACACAAACGACATTACAACAGGAGGTTTGCTTATTTATTGCTCCATTCCGACAAAACGGCTGAACGGATTTAGATGATATTTGGTATTGTGCTTATCCTGAATTACGACGTAGGGTTGCCATTTTACAAGCTGGCAAATGTTGAAAAAAACTGAAAAATTTATGGGAAAATCAGCAAGAGTTAAAAGATTTTTGTTTTTAAGCAAAAAACGGTTGTAAATGTTATTTAGTGCGTTTTAATTTCAAAATAAAGCATTTAATTATTTCCTAATCGGGTCGAAGACGGTAGGGTAGGCAGTCGGTAGTGGCGTAGGAGACTCATCATCCTGTCAAAAAGACAGGGACGTTGGGGAAACACGACTCGACGGGGCATTAATAAAACTGACAGCTTCTTAAACCTCCCCCACTCTCGATAATACCATTTTGCATTCGAGATTTTGTAAAAGTAACTTTATAAAAACGGTTTCTTTAATAAAATTTCTTTAGAAGTGTAGTGTAAGTTTTATGTACATAGATAAGTATAGTCTTGATTACCAAATATTTGTCCACTTATGATATTATTTCGATAAAAATATTAGAAGTGTGTCAATCTTTTGATTGCTTGATATATTACGCCAACAGTAGCAAGATCCAGCTAATACACAAAGTATCGTAGCATGTGTGGTGTGGCCAAGAAGTTCGTCCAATCGCGGTGTATTCGTGGTAACTCGAATGGTTATTGCGACACTATCAATAATATGGCGCGCATCAAAGGACTTTGAACAAGTTGACTGCTTATTCTGCATGGTGCAGACACAAACATCGCCGATAACCAAAATACACGATGTTTTTTTGCGACAACGCGACACGAATTATCGCGCTCTAATGTAGCCCCAGCATAAGCATTTTATTAATTCAAAGTCAGCTTTTATTTGATTCTTGCATGATATCACGGAGTGATGCGGTCGAGTCAGATTCGGAGGTTAGTCAGAATCCGTTCCTAGAAATATCTAGAAGTAACCGAGTCCGAAGACGGGTCTGAGCAGTAGCGCACTTGTAGCGCCTCACTCAACTGCCGTCTTTGTACCTCTTCACTCTACAAAACTTCAAGGCTAGAGTGAATAAGTACCTTATAGGTCGTCGTGCTCCATCTTAGACCACAACGTCGCTTAACATCAGGCGAGTTGGTGGTCAAACGCCGACCACCAACATTCTACATTAAAAAAAAAAAAAGTCACGTATTCCTTTACGACTATAATTATAATTGAAAATGAGTCTTAGTTACCTTAGAAGTAAATAAGACTGGCTCAGTAGTGATTAAACGCGTCGCCCGTCGGCTCATCGCTCGAGTTAGTTGATATTCATTAATAGGGCCGCTTTGCATAAACCCTTCCCGTAATAGCCTCGCGAATACTGGGCAAATAATAGGCAAACAATGGGAAAATGTTGGGCAAACCCTGGGAAAATATTAGGCAAATCCTGAGCAAATTAATGTCTTCTTCCATTAATCACTAGGGAGTGCAGATGGAATAAATGGTTATTAAACCGGAGTATTCAAACGAAATCATTAACATTTTGAACAGAATGAACATTTTAGACGAAGAGATTGAGAAAACGTTTAACAGTGATAGCATGATAGTAGATTACTAATCTAACAATAACTGACTGTAATGATGGTAATTTAGTCTTAACTTCATTATTTTTTTTGCTAATAAAGGCCATTTTGATTAACCTTCATTTCTTTTAACTTGCTAAAAGTGCAATTGATGTGGGATCTTATTGAGTAAGCCTGGGACTGATATTAATCGTGTGAACGTAAATAAGTTGCCGCGAAAAGTTTGCCACGCTATGATCATTGTCATTACGCATACACAACAAGACCCCTGCCTACAGTACTACATTCAAAACACCGCAACCGTTCAACGTATAGTTTGTCATTCTCGCTTAGAATTGATTTAATATAATATTTTTACTTTGACATTAATCCAATAATTTTTTTTTCTGTATTCTGTAAACTTTTGCATACCAAGCGGTTAAACCATGGCGAACTAATTTTATTACTTAATAAGAACTATCTGTAACCCATGTTTTGCAAATTAAATTATTTGATTGATTGATTGAAGAATTAGAATGAAATCCATCTTAGGCTACTCGGCATAACTCCATCGCATCCTGGAAACCTTTTCAGCTTAATTTGGCATCCCATTATCATTAAGTAGACTTGTACAATAAAGATAATTAAAGTATGCTATTAACGAATGTCTCCGCCAGTAAATGAAAACAACGGAACTGTACGTTAATTAAGAGAAACAATGCAATTGTGTTGATTATAATGAGTTACAGATTTGGGTGATGGGACCGAAATGGGCAATTTCTTGAAATGACATTATTGTTGAGTTGGATGACGCAGGAGGCTGTATAGAAATGTACGAAGATCCGACATTATAACGACCTACTAGCAAACCTTAAGGGTTTTCTTAAAGTGTTTTCTACTTGGCTTTTATCTGAGGGAAAACTATACAATTTTTCTTCCGATACTTCGGAAAAACGTTTGCAAAAACGTTTGGTGCATGGGGGAATGTGAGTGCATGCAGAATTAGATAGATAAGTATAGTTTATTTTGTAAATGAACAACTGCTACTTTTGTCATTTTTATTATCATTAACATTACGACTCTTGTAGGATAGTGAGCAAAACCGCTTATTTATATAATTAGTGTTGTTTTGTAAAGTAGACCGTGTCTTTTATTAAAATGGGTCACCATTGATCTTAGTTTCGCATGAATGCGCATATTCCATTGAAGTAAAATAAGTACAGAAATTTTAACGACCTATTTTAGGTTAAAATTCCATACATGAATTTATGAAAATCCTTGAACCACTGTTCAGAATAAAATGAGTTTTGCGAATTTGACCTTTATGTACAAAGCAAGGAATAGCATCCTTTTTTGCGTTCAAGTACTGTATATAGAAGGTTATTGTGATTTACATGTGAGGGTCGTTGGAGCTTTTGGAAATGTTTTTGTTCAATTGAAATAGTAAATTTAGTAGGCGCTTATTTTGGACTTACTGAAATATTAGACTACATCTGCTATAAACTTTCTGCTTACTCTCTGACACTAATTTTATGAATGCGAAACTCTGTCGGGATATCTACTTGTCATAATTTTCAGACAAAGCAGTTTAAAATATATTTTTTAGAGTAATACAGGATACTCTCGTCTTGAAAATTTGAACAAAAGTGGAAAAACACTTTTCACAAAGTGTTCAAATGTAATTTATTACCTATAGCATATCATCACGCCTTTCCCCCGAAGGAGCTGGCAGAGGTGTATTACAACACCCACATTTCGCTGGACGATATTCAGTCCGAAATGTAACAGTGGGTGAGCCTGTTACCATGCATCGGACACCAGTTATGTAGTAGGTGACATTAGTTTTGTTGCCCATCCGATATACTCGTATTACACGCATTTTTTGAAGCCTGTCATTTATTCCACCCGGAAATCCTGAAAGCAATCGTGAATTCCCAAACCAGTAATCCTAAAACATCAAAAGCATGCAACAAAGCCACCGCATGCGCTCCACGACATGTTAATTTCTGGCTGGGCTCACATCTGACCAGCACCAGCGTCACGTTTCAAATTGGCTCCAACATGTTGAATATGCAAAATAAGGCTTTGATATTTCATTTTTGACTTATAAATCGCAAACGTGCGAAATATGCTGTGGCGTTGCAAATAAAATATCCGCCAGTAGAACGCTAGGTTTGCACCAAAATTCGTCTTGGAATGTCTAATTCTTTTGGATTGAATCCAACAAAAATAAAAAATGTTCCTCAGTTTCTTGCCTGTTCTTCTGAGTAGTGACTCTTTTTCAGAACAAGGCGGCCGAGTCTATTATAAAACTTTGACGTTCATAATTATGTGTTTCTTTGATACCCAATTGAATAAAAACATTTTGACTTTGACTTTTAGACTTTGATGGGATAAAAAAAATTGAAAATCTGAGATTTAATACTTGAATTTGAAATTAAACTAGAATGTTGTATAGAAGCCGGAGGCTCGCCTAACTGCTGTAATTTATAACCTTGTGACAAATATACTTGTGTTTGAATAATCTGAATTTAAAATAATTATAATGGGTACATATAATGTAATAATTATAAATATTTATTCAGGTCAAATCTTGCAACGGTTTTTTTAACTAAGTTGTTACACTTAACAAATACAATATTATAGGAGTCAAACTATTTAACTTAACTTTTTTTAATGATACTCATAAGTAAAGTACTACCTAAGGCTAAAACATAGGTTTTAAGGCGATTAAATTTTTAACAAGTTTTTTTACCGCCATTACATAAGTGGAATATCAACAAAAGATAGTTAATTAAAGTTAAATTTAGGTGAACACAAGTTTACCTTAAACTTGTTTTAGAGCAACACAGAGATGTTATCAACTCGTATTTGTATTTCTCTTCAAGTTACCTAAGAGCATAATTATAACATTGTGGTATGAACTTGAACACAGAATAGATTATAGTACCTTACTGAAGTTCAACATAACTCGATGCGGTGAACTTACAGTCTTTCAAGTTAAACATGCTCTCGTTTGTACACAGATCATGATTAACAAACAATGTTAATATTTAATTGCATAACAAATTGTGTCACTAATGATGCTCAATTGTTTTATATTTTTAGCCAATTAGCGTAATATAGCGTAAATATAGGCGTAAATCTGGCGTCGACCAGCTACAGCTACGGCGTAGCGCAGCGTAGCTTGTACATCTATCGTCGCTCGATAGCACGGGCTCGGCCCGGCACGGCACGATAGATGTACAAGCTACGCTACGCCAAAGCCGTAGCGAGTCTACGCCAAAGCCGTAGCGAGTCTACGCCCAATCGCTACGGCTCCATACTCAGTGGAGCTGAAAAGTAAATCGATCTTATTTCTCGCATTAACCCAAAAACAACCTCTACCTATCTTATTTACGCGAGAAATTAAAGCACCAACCAGTTTATTCCAAACTTTTAAAATATTTTACTTACAAACTCACGAAACATTTATAAAGTTGAGAGTTTTAAGTAAATTACGTGAGCCGTTCAGCTGTAACTGTACACTCTAAAGCCTCACTGCATCTTAAAATAAAGGCAAAGTCTCAGGAGGAACTCAGATTGCTTAACACTCGCAGATTACCTCTCTTAGATTACGCACTTCAGACGATAATTTGAAAAAACAATTGCCCCTCAGTTTCTTGTCTGTTCTTCTGAGTAATGACTCTTTTTCCGAACAAGACGATCGAGTCTATTATACAACTTTTAGGTTCATAAGTGTATCTTTGATACCTAATTGAATGAAAACATTTTGACTTTGACTTTGATGGAAACTCGCCAGTGGGCTACAGCTCCGGAGGTCCTGCTCTGCGTCGCGAAGTGACCACACCCGTATCTTTGCCCAATAAAACACATTCTGTCTGTTACAGCCCGACTTTGCTTTGCTCCAAATTTACATACACTCATAAAAATTTAGTTTTATTAGACACTGCTAGGCATGGCTAGATGCATCTCTATGATAGCCAATAACAACGCTTGTTTTTATTTAATCTTCCTCCATCAATACTTAGCTTTTGTCGAAACAAAGATCTCTCGTTTTTAAAATTGGCTTGTCCCTTTTTAACAAAAAGGGACAAGCCAATTTTCTTATGATAGTGTGCGTGAAAGGTACGTCTTAAATTAGCGTTGCGTCTTACTTTTTGTCCTAGGGACTCTATTTTTTTCTAATCGTGTAATATTTTCAATCCATCTATAGTACGTATTGTACGTATCATTTCTCAAATAATCTTATAATGAGGTATTTGCAGAGGGTTATCTGAGCATAAACCTAAAACAATTTTAATTAATAACGAATTAGCTGAGGCTTACAGGGGAAGATAACTTCCTTCATTAGAGAGATGTGGAGCTACTGGAGCCAACTTTAAAGGGCGAATGTTTGGGCCGCATATTTGTGACGCCGTAGTTGTAGGACGTAACACTAAATTTAGAAGATGAGAATAATCAAATTTATTTAGGAGTTGCAGTAGGCTAGGTTAAAAATAAGTTTAAAGTATACAAGGTGCTGCAGAAAGGTCCAACAATATTTATAGTAGTTAATCTGAATTGAATTTCGAATCAAACAAGCAAACATTAAACGTGAAACCATGACATTTTTTTTTCCATACAAAGTTAAAAATTCATTATTTGGTTTTTTATTTGACAACCCTGACGAGCGCGCCACAACAAACGCACGCGCGCGCGCGGCGGCGCGCCTCACCCCCCGCTCCCGTCGTGTCCCCACGACGCGCGCCGCCGCCCGCGCCGCCGCGCACTCGAACAAATAGGTACCTTACCTACCTAGCATGGCAATCGAACGGGTAACAAAGATTAGGTGTGGAAAAAAAAACTCTTAACTGCTATTACATATTGAACCTGGCATCTCATTTTATTAGACCTACATAGGTAGTAAGCCTGGCTTTCTAATCCCGAGCATTGTGTTCAAATGTAAAGTACCTACCTACCTATCTATCCATGTGTTGTTTCCTATAGGTGCACATTTTTCAATTTACAGTGCAAAGAAATAAAACGAAAAGTATTTTTAATATTTTAATTTCATTTTACACGGAATGGTAGGCAGGAATACATCATTTATTGATAATCAATGGTTACACGCGACAAATCAGAGACATACCTACTACACATAAGATTGTAGTAATGAATAAGTTATTAATGTCACAATTGAAAAATTAAAATTAGGTAGGTAGGTATTTATCAGATAAATGCAATTACAAATGTCAAACAAACAAAAATTTTAGTAAAAAACAATAGTTTAAACCCATTTAATGAGTACGGAAGATACAATACCTACTAATTTTTGGCTGTAATATTCATTAACCTTTTAATATTACATTAATATGAATCCATAATCAGCATCTACGTTCTTATTTTAAGTGATGCGAATTAGGTACTAAACTGTAACATTGGCATTTCTTCGGCCACACACAACACAAGACACAACACATCACAAAAAAGGCTCGAAGTGCTGGCCGCCCTTCTCGATACATAGCCGAGCACGACGAGAAATTGACGCCATTACGTTTCTAAGCATTTGTGGGGTTACTTGGTTAAATGCCGCTGTAATACGCGGTATCATTTCCTCCCTGGTATTACACGGCTCGGAATAAACCACATTTTTAATGTAACCCCACAGAAAAAAGTCTAATGGCGTTAAGTCCGGCGAACGAGGTGGCCAAGCCGTCGGGCCTGCACGGCCGATCCATTGGCCGGGAAAGCGTGCGTCGAGGTACTCGCGGACACTGCGCGCGAAGTGCGACGGTGCTCCGTCGTGCTGGAACCACATCCTGCGGTACGGCCAACGGCAAGCTCTCCAGCTCCTCTTCCAGCTCGCCTGTGAGCAGCTCTAAATAGCTTGCGCCATTCATGCTGGCTGGCAAAATCTTGGGGCCGATTAAGCGATCTCCGAATATGCCTGCCCACACGTTGATCCGCCATTGGTGCTGAAAACTGCTTTCAGTAGATACTCGAGGGTTGACGTGCGCCCACACGTGTTCATTGTGTAAATTTGCAAGGCCACTGCGAGTAAATGTCGCCTCGTCAGTCCACAACACCGTTTCTGCGAAAGATGAATCGGCAGAAATTCGACCTTCTAACCACTGGCAAAAAACTACACGAGCACTGAAATCCAACGAAAGCAGCTCTTGAGTGCGACGAAAATGGTACGGATGTTGGCCGTCATCATGAAGAGTTCTCCATATTACTCTGTGATCCACTTGGAATGTTGCGCCAGCACGACGTGTACTGGTGCGCGGATTTTCAGCGAAATGTTGAAGAATCTGCGTTTCCAATCTCGATCCGATGTGCGTACTGGGACGTCCTTCGTTTCGTGGTGGGTGAACGCTTCCCGTGCTGTGCAGACGGAGACAAAGCCCTCGAAAACAGGAATACGAAGGAAGCGTCCGTTGTTCCGAAAGCGGCCTTCCGTCAATAAATCGTTGCCGGTAAACTTCTCGTGCTCCATGACAACTTCCACCCGCAGCTCCAACACATAAAATCATGTCGTAATATTCCGAATTCGTATACTGGGATGACTGTGATGACATCGTAGATAAGAGCGGTGAATAAGACAACAACACAACCTCACACTTGAAATGATCTAATGCGAGTGAACTTTCAACTCAAAATCTTTCAAAAAATTGCAATTCTTTAGAAAATATTTTGAGGACAATTAGGGTTCCGCACTTTAAAAACCCCATGCTACCTAAGGTCGTGTAAAATTGCTTACTTTATTACTAGATATCGGAGTGTGCCAAGCTGACGTCTTTAAGAGAACTATTTACCATGCCTTTGTCCATAAAACAAGAAAAAACTAATTTCTATTCCCAAACATTACACGATTTTAATAATTAGGTAGTTCATATTAGCTGCGCTTACGGTTTTACCCGCGAGATGATGAAAAACGGTGATGATGATGATGAAAAGTAGCCTATGTGTTAATCCAGAGTATCAGCTACCTCCATACTAAATTTCATAAAAATTGGTCCAGCCATTTGAGCGTGAAGAAGTAACAAACGAACACACAAACTTTCACTTTTATAATACTAGTATGAACACTGAACATTTCACAGTAAAATTATAATTTTTATGTAGGTACTTTACAGTCACCACCATTTTACGTAAGCCGCAACTCAATATCATAATAAAATTATTTAAAAAAAACTCGACTGCATTTAAAAAAAAAAGTACCCTATGTCACTCGCATTATGAAGACGATTTATTGACACCTCGAAATCTATCGAGCCGTTTAGGCTGTAGAGTAGAGGGTGACAACGAAACCTCATACATACATACAAACATACTCTCGAAAAACATAACCCTCCTTCTTCGCAGTCGGGTAAAAAACCCTCAGTAAAGGGGTTTGTGGTACTTGACTGTGACTTGAAAATCCTATGAAGTTTTATCGTCAGCACCTAGCCGGTAACACAGCGGCGACAGTGTTGCAGATGTCCATAGGCGGCTGTATTGCTTACCATCAGGCGAACAGACTGCTTATTTGCCGCTCTTTTATTTAAAAAAAAGTATTTACATATTGACACTAAAAACACTAGTTTTGTAAAATAAATAAATACGCCTCACACTCATAGCTGCCCACTCGGTCATTTTATTTATTTATTTTGTGTCGAACGCACAAGTACAACTAAAACTAAGACCCAGAGAAGATATTCGAATTCATCATTCAAATATGGACCCGGCAGGGAATCGAACACGGGACCCGAAAATAATAAAATATTTATGACGGAACCCTCAACTATTAAATTTCGCAGATTTTGGCGCTTTCTTATTCTCCTTTCGGCTTTTACGCGTTCGCGCGTTGAGCTTATTGGTCCGCGCCAGTATTTGTAAAATACCGCTGCCCAATAAGCGGGAGGCGCTATCCTTTGCTCTGTTTGACTGTTGCCGACAAGTGCACGTGGACTTCCGTACTTGGCAAAGAATAAAACTAGACTAAGAGGCGTCAATTAGTTTGAAGTTATACGAAATATGTCGAAGTAATGAAATGATAGTACATTTTTGTACGATACTATCACAATAAATTAAAAAACAAAAGCTTAGGTGCCTATTTCCAGTAATAAATGACGCTAGACGTAGGTTTACGATGTACGTGGGGTTGCTTGGAACTTATAGGCAAGCTTTTTATACCGCAGTACTTATTCTAGGCTTCTTCTACTTTAGTCATGTAAGCCAAGTGGCTAGCCCTAGTGTCGGAGTTTTAAACCGCCCGATATGACTCCAACATGTTTTATCGAATCTAGCGATTGTTGTTTTAGAGCATTTAATTCTCAGTAAGGTATTTAATTTATGTTTATTTCGTTCACAGTTTAGAATTAGGTAATAAAAAAATCTTTCTGCGCAAAATTTAGTCTTTGATAGACAAGGTCGTTTGTCAGCTGTTCGTATGTTAGGGTTGCAGCTGGTCAATTTTACATCAAACTTTGATTCGTATTATCTGGTAATCTAACATGCTGAGGTGAATCAAACCTTCGGAGATGAAGTCCACATCAGTGTTGGCATCGGCTGTCAAAATATTGTTGGGGGTAAAACGGGCACCTTGTATAAAATCTATGCTAATTTATTGAGTGTGACTTTCGTGTCGTAACTGGCAAGCTGTGCTAACATTGATTACTAAAAATCTCTTATTTGCTTTGGCTTTCTTTTGTCTGCTTACTTCTCAGTACTGAGTCGAAATATTGCTTTTTTTTTATCAAAACTAATTTGAACTTAGGGTCTAATTTGAACAAGCGCCACAAAACGCTTCTTCGTAATATGACAGGCAGTTGGCGGGCGCCGGTATAAAAACATAATATATACGAGTACTCGTATATCGTCACGCCTTTCCCCTGAAAGGGCTGGCAGTGGTGTAATACAACACCCACAGTTTGCCTGACTATATTTAGTCCCAAGTACTGGGGGCCAGCCTGTCGCCGTACACCGGGTTCCAGTCATGTAGCAGACTACTACATCTGAAATGCAACAGAAATGATCCATTGCACACAATTTCATATACCTTTGCAAACGAGTGTTTGGGCCGCGCGTCGCGAACGCGCTGGCCGCGCTCCTCAAGCTCCTGTATTTACTAGTCCCTTACCAAATACCCATTATTATATTACGCAAGCCTTCAAAGCAACAGTCCGCTACGTCTTCAACCGAGGCCGAAACTTGAGTTAATAATCGAAGTTGTAACGCAATCAATTCATTACGAGCTCCGATCGCCGATCGGGACGTTAATGCTATTTCCATTTATCAAAATAAGTTTAGGCGTAACAGCTCGTTAGCCAACTGCTGGCCGGGAACAATGAGTTGGAGTTGTGTTGAGTTGTTTTTATGTTACGACACTGTTTTATCATTAAATTATTTTTTGTTTTTCAGATATTTACTAACGAATAGGGCCCTATTCAAATTGCTTAATTGGTAAATCTAAACTAAATAAAATTATTGATGTTCTTGTCTATAATACGCAGCAATAACAAGGACAGTATAATTTATTGGCTTGTATAAATTTAGCTTTTTATTTAATAAGGCCAAATAATGGCGTATTCGAACTATCTCCCCACAAGCCTTTGTCCTAAGCGAAAAGAAACTAGTTTCATAATTTTGTTTGACATTTTTAATGTGAAGAAGAAAGAGTTTAATATGTCTATGTGATCCGAGATTATATAGTGTTAATTAATATTTACTGTAACTAATAATACTTAGTGTTACTAAACATATAAAACTCATAGCGCGTCCGGTTATAAGTAAGGGGTCCCGAGTGCGATCTCTGTTCCGATTGTAATTTTTTTAACATCTATGTGTGTGTCATTTAGAAGGGATGAAAGCCTAGTTGGAGAAGGCCCTCCTCTTAAGCCAGAGGGAGCGGGTTCAAACCCAGCCGACGGCACGCACCAATTTGTTCATTGTGTGAACATATGTGCGTATTGTATGGCATCTGCTACATGGTTGGAGCCCCGTGTTTGGCGACAGGCTCACCCCCTATCATATTTGGGACTGAATATCGTCCGACGAGGTATGGGTGTTGTATTACACCTCAGCCACCCCCCTTGGGGGAAAGAAGTGACAGTATGACGATATGTGTGTTTTATTGTATTCCCCACACAGGGAAACCTAGTGAAGAGCCATGAATGTAAAGTGTAATTTTTTTAGTTATCAATATGGGAACCAAAGTAGTAAAGTTTTTTGATTTGAAACATTTCTCAACCGATTCTCGTGAAATTTTGTGAGTTTGAAATTCGGTTCGATAGTTCTGTTTCTTTTCTATTAAAGAAACAGTTTGAAGGTGCATTTCCGCAAAGTAAAGTTTAATTTATTCAACAAGGTAAAGTTTTTTTGTCGATTTGGTTTTTGGAAATTTTTCAAAATGGTGGAGATGTGCAGGTTACAGATTCGCGAGGTCTTCAACTCACAGAACCACTAGTCTAATAGTGATATCATAATGAGAATGCAAAGGCATGTTATTAAAAACAGTTTTAAATTGTAATTCATAATTGTATATCTTTCCAAAGCAACTCGCGGTTTACCGGTAAACATCTAGACCAGTCCAGGTAGTCTAGTTCTGTGTCAGGGCAAACGAACTTTTTTTTAACAAGGACCGTGTGCCCCACCCTTCTTTAAAAAATAAAACCACGTTGTTTATTTCATCGTTATTTGTCCCATGGAAGTCTTATCGATACATCAAAGACTTCCTCGTTGGTTATTTGCAGTCGAAGCAAAAAGCGAATCGGTCGTCCTAAAACAACGTGATTAATCGACAGAATAGAGTGTAGTGTCCCCGGAGGAAACAAATCACATACAAAGACGACGAGGAAATACTTCTACTAAAATACGTTAGGGTTTTGCAAGTTATTTACAAAGTAAGGATATCGTGAATCAGGAAACAGATGTCTAAGTAGGATTTAGTTTGGGTCCATCCCAATAGTCCCGCTGAGTTTTCCCGTGACGAGACCAATGATACTATTTCGTTCCAGTAGTCCCGTGGGACTTGTCACACTAATAGTCCCGTTTCACTAGTCCCGTCATATCCAATGAATGAAATGACACCGAATCTTGTATCGTCTCCTAATGATAAATTAACCATTTCAAACATTTCATATCGCCTTTTCCCCGAAGGGCTGGAAGAGGTTTATTAATTTGAATTTGTAAATAAATTAGTATTATTAACACCCACACTTTGACACACGTTATTCAGTCCCAAATGTAAGGGCGAACCTGTCGCCGTATACCGAGCTCCACTTACAGACGACATTAAAACATTAAAACAAATCATAAAAATATTTTTATTAAAACGTTTGAACACCTCATAATATTTGGATATTTGATAATACGTAGAACATTTAAGACTTTTAAAACGTATTTTACATCATTTTTGTAAATAAACTGATTTTAATGACTGGATTTTTTTATCTAATCTAATCGAATCGAAGAATAACTTATCGACCGACTTAGACCACTTGCAGTACATTATTGAATAAGCAGTTTCTAAAAAAAAACGAAAACACAATTGCTTTGTACGAAAACGGAAAATGACCATTCTCATTACTAGTAAACGCTGCGTATAGTTAAACAATGTTTTGTCCTTTAATTTATTTGCATTTTGAACTCGAACAAAAAATAGAAAACACTGTATAACTTATAACGAGGCTATATAACGTTTATTAGTAAGGTTGCATATGTCCAAGGTACCGATAAGATGCAAAAATAAACGAGTAAGTTTAAATTCAGCAAGATGTTTTTAAACTTTTCTTCATAAATATCAAAAACAATAAATAACTTTCATTCTCTTTGCTCAAAGTCAAAGTCAAAGTCAAAATGTTTTTCAAAGTCAAAATGTTTTTATTCAATTTAGGTATCAAAGATACACTCCTTACTAGGTTTCCCTGTGTCCGGAATGCCATGGAACACACACAAAGATATACTCGGGGCTAGTTATCAGGGCAGAACAATTAATTTATCATTCAAACATCTGGTCGGCCAGAAACCGAACCTAGGACCTCCTGCTTACAAAATAGTCGAGTTGCGACTAGGTTATAGGAGGATCGTCTTAAAAAAGTAATATTTTTGAAGAAAGTTTTGAAATATCCTGATGTTCTTATTACGATGATTGCTAGGTGAAGCCACTGACGCCGCCCGACTAATCTCAAATCGTATCCCCGCACAACAAGGTTCATAGTCGCGCAGCGTCGGCGGCAGAACGTAATAATCGTCACGGTCTGATCCCTGAGTACATTGAGTCACTAAGTACAACGTTCCTTAGTTGCGTCACTTCCTGTTCATAATAATCTATAAACTTTATCCAATTTGTTCGAAACTCCAATTAATTTAAGGAGAAAAATCTGCAAATTAAAATATCTAAAAAATATGAGGGCCGAACTCAAGTTTTCAAGTAAAGCTATATTAATGACACTCGTCCTAATTGGTCCGCCCGCTGCCTGTTTCGCAAATATTTAATTACAGCACTCATTTATTATATTTCCTTAAGTCCGCGACTGCCTTATTGTTGGTGACGTCACGGATGATGTTTATTAGGGTTCCGTGCCCAAAGGGTAAAACCTATTACTAAGACTCCGCTGTCCGTCCGTCTGTCTCTCTGTCCGTCTGTCACCAGGCTGTATCTCATGGAACATGATAGTTTGAGTTGAAATTTTCACAGATGACGTATTTCCGTTGCTGCTATAACAACAAATACTAAAAACAGAATAAAAATAATATTAAAGGGGGCTCCCATACAAACGTTATTATTTTGCCTTTCATAGGCCAACTCGCAGTTGGCCGATTTTTAAAGGAAATATTATCTCTAAGTACATCAAAAATCCAAGTTTTCATTTCATATATATTTTGTTTTATTTTTTTATGAGGGAGAGAGGGATGAGTTAATTTCTGTTCCTTTCGGTAGGTTCATGATAAATGTCATAGATTGTATTCCAACTATTTTCAGTCTTGACCATTCGAAACCTTCGAATTGTCTGACTTCCTTCCAGGAAAAATCGCCTTAGACTATAACGACGCCTTTGTTTTTGTAATTGTTTAAATATTTATGATAATAATGTTTGCTGTAAGTAAAAAGAATGTGTGAACAAACATACGACAGATTTTGTCTCAGAAACGGATATTTGCTGTGTTATTGTCACTTTTTACAACAATATAAAAAGCAAAGCTTCAAAAACCGAATTCCCGTCAACAATGTAAAACATTTTTTGACTTTTGTTGATATTTTAAGAACTGCTTGACTGATTTTGATAAAAATTATATGGGACCATCTCTAAAGTATGATCAACCAAATAAAAAAAGAATAATCAAATTCAATTTCAAATTTGTGGAGTAATCGCGTAACATAATATACAAAAAAAAAACCATACAGTTGAATGAGAACCTCCTTTTTGGAAGTCGGTTAAAAATAATAGTATATTTATCAAACTGTCGGTTTGACAAGAAAAATGCTTGAATGAGTTTCTTTCAAATCTCATGGGTCTACGAGCGCGTAGCAGGTGCTACGCAACTAAACTTCGTAGGCTTTCACGTTGCAAAATTGTTATTTGTCGAATTTTGTTGTTTTGATCATTTTTAAGATGGTTAAGATGTACGTCATAATTATTTTAAACTTTTTACGTTGCGTAATATTTTGTATGTAATTATTATACGAGTATTAATGCGACCAATTTGATCCAAACATGGTAAAAATTCTCTGTCGTATGATAAAATAGAAGCTATTTTAAAAAGTGGAACGTAACCGTTTTGTCATTCTTTTGTTAAATGTAGAACTATTAAAATAAGTTGCGTTTTAAAATTAGAATAATTGAAATGGACTAATATTTGTAATTTTGGTATTAAATATTGTGAATCTCGGTCTTGAAAGGCGAAAAAGTAATGTGTTAAACAGGACTACGGGTTGCCTCGATACAGGCTTGCCTCGTGAGGCAATTAGAAAACAATGTTGCTCTTACATAATAAGTTATTAAATTAGGTATTTATTTGCATTTTCTTCAAAAACAAAAATCTTCTTTCTTCACAAATAAAGAAGGAGGTTTTAATCGTTGACCTAGTTTGTTTTTATGATAGTATTAAAGTTTAGGGTCTTTTAGTTGCCGTCGGCCGGTGATGAGTACCTGACGGCTGTTCCGGCGGCCTGGTTTCAGAGAGTTTCAATCTTAAAGCGAATAATATCTCTTTATTAATTTTATTTTATTTGGTTAAGGTACAGTCACAGACTAAAAGTTAATTTGTACACATCAAAAAGAATCTCTTTGAACTTTAAGTCCACTTACGAGAATAGACACCTTGTTTTTTTTTATTCTGCTTTTACCCGACGGCGCAAGAACGAGGGTTATGTTTTTTTGGACTTTCAAAAAATAAAAATATCTTTTAATGGTAAACACACAGAACAAAATTATTTAACAAAGTTGTTGCTCAATTCACACTAATGCAAAAGTTTGGATGGATGGATGTTCGTTACTCAATTACGCCAGAACGGCTGAACGGATCAGGATGAAATTCGGATCAGAGATAGATTAGAGTCTGGAATAGCACAAGGCTTTTTTTAGTTTAACCACGGGGCACAGCAAGTAACTAAAATATTTTTACGGTCATCATTGATCGTTTTCTATTTTTAAATAAGTAATAGTTATTGTTATGACATACATTTTGTCTTCGACATGAAACTATTGTTGTTACCAATAAGTATTTTAACAAAAATAACCGAACACATTACGACAAACCGTTTTTTCATCTACATTAACATCAATTAATACAACAGCACGCGTCGACACCGCTCATTAATCAACGGGAAAAATCGAACACGAATTAATTAACGTTATTATTGACGAGTTATAGGAAAGTGGGGACGTTATTACCTCTTTGTTGTTCTTAGCTAGTCACTTGACCGGGTTTTACACGTGTCAAATAATAATCAACATTATCTGTAGCCTTCTCTATCCCTTAAGGTACAATTGGACGGAGAGAGAGTAATTTATTCCCGCGCTAAAAATTGTATAAAAGAGAAATAAAACAGCGCCCCAACGCCAGTGAAAAAGAGTATTAATAAGTTCAAAGTAACCTGAAATACGTGTTTTGTTTTATTTTATAAATAAAAAGGCGACTTCGATACTTTGCGTACCTAAATGTACAAAATACGGAGTGGCTCAAATTTAAAAACCATGTTCCCATCCCTACTTTTTCATTCTCTATCCACACAAGGTAAAAAAATTGCTTATTTAATCAGCAAAAATATCTCGGAAAAAATAAATCAAAAGAAATACAGTCGAATCGAGAACCCCGCCTTTCTCAAGTCAGTTAAATTCCAAAGTCGGTTTTTAAGAGACAAAAAAATGTTTTGCTTGTAGAAAAAACAATGCTTTATGATCTTTGTGCTTCTACGAGTTTAAAAGAAAATTTTCTCAAAAATTATCGCCAAGTTCACTTTCCTTAGAATTTAAAATTCCTAACAAATAAATCAGTCGTAAAACGTCACCCTAGTTATAGTTTTGCACGCCTATCGTTTTTCTCAGCGACTTAGTTTCAATTTCCTTAAACTAGTACTCACCGTGATGTGACTCGACGTAAAGTTTTCTGTATGGAGAAACGTGCTTTCAGTTGCGAGTCGAAGCGGTCACTGGCAGCGTTTTCAGGCCCGTGGGCTTATATACCAGGCGCCGGCTTCAGGCAGGGGGCGGAGCCCAGCCGCGCAGCTTCAGCCAATCCCCGCCCCATTTTGACAGCTCTCGATGACGTCACATGACGTCATTGACAACCAAAGCCTGTCGTGTTGTATATCACCTTGGAAAGATTGAATTTAGCGAATTAGGTCCGCATTTGGAGCGGAAAATGGTCTTAAAATCCTTTATAACGATTTGAAGAGAGCAAACGTTAATTTAATCCATGACGTAATCTGATACGCGCTTTGTTGGTTTGGGATTTAAATGCCTTCATTGTGGAGTAAAGTTAAAAAGTTTGACTTAAAAATACTCGTAGATACTCACCTGCCATGAAAGAACTTAGTTCGAATTACAAGTACAATTGGAGTATCTCTATTGGAGTATAATTTAATTTAAATTAATAAAGAATAAAGTGCTAAATTATCTTGGTGCTTGATGTTTTTTTTATTAATATGTTTTCAATATGCAAGACGTTATTAACAGTTATAATATTGCAATTCAAAAATATTCTGCAAATTAATTTTGCTCTGAACGTAAATAAAGTCATAGTAACTGTTTTCATAAAAGCTGAGTGGCTAATTCTAGTATCTGAAGTCTGTTCTCTGAATGTGTGAATTTTTGATCCTTTTTATTCAAATTGGCGTGAAACCAATTGATTGCAGAGCCCCGAGCGCAGATTTACAGATTTGTCCAACTCGGAACAGATTTTAATTATCCTAAAACCCGGTACAAAGTCGGGGCATGTCACATGTGTTACTTTACTAATCGCTTATTGATTTCGCTGTAGTTTATTGTGCTGTGTAGGCAGGATCTGCGATAAACCACAATTGTAGTAAGCTGTAAACTGGCCGTAAAAACTACACGACGTCAGCTGAATAGGTTTATAGACGCTAGTTAGATTTTAGGTTCGCTAATCTTACTAGTATTATAAATGAGAAAGTTGGGGTATATTTTTAGCTCCGAGTTGACTGCTCATCAGAGATTAAATTGGTAAATCGTCTTGAGCCATCAAGAGTTAGAAGCTAAGCTTGAGTTTAAACAATTTTAGAATTATATTTATAACGTTTTAACTCGTGAGTTGATTATCTTTGCGTTTAGGGATTTAACTCCGTATCTTTTGTGTGTGAGTATGAATGAGTGTGTTCGTTACTTTTTATCACAAGCTTTTATTTAACATGCGTTGTTCGGATAAGTATAATAGGTATGTTTGTTACGCACAATTTGGAAAAACGTGCCAGGGTCCGGTTGAGCTGAAATGAGCTGGTCTGATGATGATAAGATTGTAACTTCATAAAAAGCTTGTTATAATTTTTTTTTTAAATTAAAAATAGTTCTCAAAGGATTTGAATGAAATATAGCATAGAAGCAGCCTACAACCTGAATGACCATGTTTGGTTACATTGTAGGTATAATTAATATCGTTTAGTGATCACAGTAGTATGATGTAAGATGTATGTAGTATGATGTAAGTAGTAGTAGTAATAAGAATGAAACTATTTTTTTTTTCGTTGATACAACTAAAACTGTTACTTTGTCTTTTATTTCACCTTTATAGTTTTAGAGTAGCATATACATATGTAATTTTAAATATTTTTCGCCACAATGTTTGTCGCTGCAGTGTCATTCGCCCTGGTGGAATTCGCTTCAAAGACTTTTCGCTCCAGCGTACCACGCTAAAAGTTTTTCGCCACAACGACCTTTCGCTACAGCGTCATTCGAAACTACGTACGGGAACCGATAGAAACATGGTCACAAAAAGAAAACAACAGATGCCTTTACTAGACAGCATCATATTGAGATGTGGATTTGCGAAAACTGTTACGAGTAGATGGTGTTTAATTATTTAAATTATATTAGTAATCTTGTTTTAGCAGCGATGGCAGCCTAGTTGGGAGAAGGTCCGCCTCTCAAGCCAGAGGGAGCGGGTTCGAACCCAGCCGACGGCACACACCAATTTGTTCATTATGTGAACATATGTGCGTATTGTATGTCATCTGCTACATGACTGGAGCCCGGTGTATGGCGACAGGCTCGCCCCCTGTCACATTTGGGACTGAATATCGTCCTGCGAAATATGGGTGTTGTATTACACCTCTGCCAGCCCCCTCGGGGGAAAGGCGTGACGATATGTTATGTTTTCTATCACTGTGTGTTTTACAAATAAAAATAAAATAAAATTGTTTAGTTTTGTTTTCGCAATGTTGCAGTCATGAAAACACATGAAAATGTATAGCATTACAACAGCCATAGGTACAACCACAGAAATACCTACCACAAGCAAAGCCACGTACTGAACTAGTGTTACAATAAAACCGATTGTTGTTTATTGGACTATAACCAGCAATTAGAAGTAACGGTCAGTCGTATTAACTGTTATTTTTACAGTCGTCTTTATGCACTCTCCAAGGAGTGGTCATTACGGAGGCAGACGACGGGAGACTACGTGCATGAGTAGGAAAGTATTCGCTGAAAACTAACGCACTCCAGTAGGGTACTTAGAATTTGCATTTTTGAAAAGTTGGCTGCCTCTATGGCTCAGTTGGTAGTGACTGCCTCCTGAGCTTAGGGGCGTGGGTTCCAATCCCACTTAGGGCAAACATTCATGTGATGAACATTCGTGTTTGTTCTGGAAGTTATCTATTTAAGTACGTATTTAAAATATATTACCAGACACCAGTCTCCAACCGCCATAGCTTTGCTCAGTTTGGGGTCAGACGGCTGTATGTGCAACAATATCCCGAAAATAAAATAAACAAGCCAACGAAATAAAACTGTTGTTTTTCTCAAATATGTATTGAAAAGAAACCGACGTAAGATAATATTATAATCAGGCCCTCTATTTTGACGTGTAAGATGTTATTATAGTCACTTTTACTCTTATGACTTTTCAAACGAGAGAAACAACACCAGACAATCACGTGTAGGTTAAAATAGGGCCCAAGGGTATTTCGAGCGGGTATTTCGGGCAAGTCTCGAGCGAATCGGTTTCTTTTAGAAAAGCTCGCTCCATTGTAGGCGCATTTATTTGACATCAAAAGAGATGGAGATTGACCGCAGGCTTATTTTCTAATAAGAAAAGAAAGAGAGAAGCGATGATAGCCTAGTCACAGAAGGCTCGCCTCTCAAACCAGAGAAAGCGGGTTCGATCCCAGCCGAAGGCACGCACCAATTTGTTAATTGTGTTAACATATGTGCCTAATTGATATACATAACTGGGGCCTGGTGTATAGCGACAGGCTCGCCCCCTGTCACATTTCGGATTCGATATCGTCCGGCGAAGTGTGGGTGTTAAATACACCTCAGCCAGCCCCTTCGCGGGAAAGGCGTGACGATATGCTTATTATGATAGTCAGGCGTTGACTTAGGGAAATGTTTTATTTATATTTTTAACGGACTTCTAAAAAGGAGTACTGTATTCGACTGTATGTTATTCGACTGTATGTTTTTTTGTTTGTATGCGTGTTACGCGTTTACTCCGCTAATCGTGCATCGATTTTAATGATTCTTGTTTCTTTTGTGAGATTATACTTTATAGGGATCGGTCAAGCATTTTTTTTAATATTAACAAAGGTCTAAAAACTGTTTACGTGGATGACGAATTACAGGATGGGAAGTCGGTTTTTAAGTTTTGCTTTTTAGACTATATTTTAATTAAAAAAATACTTTATTTTAGGCTTGTTTAGTTTAGTGCATGTTCCAGCAGAATCAGCGCTATGTAACCTATTCCATTGATCACGTACTCGTATCTTGTATGTTTAGTAACGATACTACAAGTGTGCAAACACTCGGCGCCGCGTGTTGACAAAGCAGATTGGAGACATCTCGCCCCGCTACGACGACGGGACTAGCGGACCAATCGGACGGAAATATCTTGTCGATTATGGAAAAATGTGTGTTTGTGCGTAAATATGTATTTGTAGAAACATAAACCTGGTATACCTACGGTAGAGACAAATTAACCATTCAGTTTGAAAAAGTTTGTTGTGTGTTTGAAATAGGATTATTACGTTTCAAACATACATTACATTTTAAGCATAAGTACCTTCTCTAACGCCAATTGCAGAAGCTCAGGTTATCTTTTTAGCCCGGAGTTACTGTTTATTAGAGGTTAAACTGATAAACTACCTTGTGCCACCATGACATTAGTTAAATCGCTAACTTTAAGATTAAACTATCCTATATCGACGAGTATTTAAAAATCCAAACTCAGTTTTTTTTTTGTAACTTTTAATGGCGCAAGAGAAATTTTCACTTCAGATTCTACAAAAATGCTTTCGTGTGTCCGAATTCTGTATGGAACTCTGTCCGGATCCGCTACAGGTCGCAAAAGCGATTCTCGCGAAATTTGGTAAGCTGGCTCGAAGAATTTTTTGCCAAGTCAGTTTTTAGATTTTTTTCAAAATGGCGGAGAAATTTTGGTGAATGGTTTGGAGAATTTTGGCGGGACTTGTAGAAGAGGGCAACCACAAGTTTATATAATTATGTGTTAGCAGTTAACTACAAGTTAATAGATAACCCTATTTGACACAAGTGGACCTAAGCGGTCTATTTATAAGTTCTTTCAAAAAACACGTAGTGGGTACGTATTCGACAGAACTACGTATAAAAATAAGACTACCTAAAGGCCGTCAATGAAATTGCCCTATCATCATCACCAGCCTGTAATTGCCCACTGTTGAACAGGCCTCTCTTCTTGTACGCCCCTCATCGATTACGTACTTACTGCATTTTATTAAAGAGAAGTTTTGCTAGATGTACTGTTAAATACTGTTGCAATACACTGTACTGTGTACTGTAGCGTGGTGCAGAACAGCCGCAATAATTTATTTTTAACCCCCGACGCAAAAACGACGGAATGTTATAAGTTTGACGTGCCTGTGTACATAATATATGTGTGTGTGTCTGTCTGTGACATCGTAGCTCCCGAACGGACAAACCGATTTTGATTTTGTTTGTTTGAAAGGTCGGGAGTGTTCATGAAATCTATGTTTCATGAAAATCGGTGTTGAGGAAAATCGGTGTCGGGGGTTTATTATTATTTTTTTCCTTGAGCCCACGTTTTTTCTTAATTTACTATAGTTGTTGATAGTTCCGTATTTAAGGCCTGTAGGCTAAAACGACGCTCAGTCATGAATCTCAATTCAAAGCTATTTTTATGTAAGGAAAAACTAGTTTCAAATCGAGATTCAAGACTAAGCATCGTTTTAGCATTCGGGCCTTAGTGTTGGGACTTGTGATATATTTAACGTGCTGTGGGCTTACCACGAGTTTTGATAGTTAACGAAAACTTTTTTCGTTTTCGATTGGCTTCATACATTTATAGCCTAGTTCCTTAACGTTTCCGCCAGGGGCGCTTTACTGAAATATATAGAGACAAACGAAAACGAAAAAAGTTTTCGTATCTGTCAAAACTCATGGTAAGCCCCTGCTGTTGTCATCATTTGTAAATCGCGGCAACATTCAAGGGCGAAAAGAAACGATTTGTCTAATGTCACCCGAACCATCCTTAAAATTAAACCAGTACCTACCATTGAAATATTTATTGTAGTACCTAGTAAAATATTTATTTTATAACAGATAGTTCCCGATTAGTAAGTTTCATGACGACGTACTCGTAATAAAATAAAATGGCAGTGAATCATTGAGTTATATTACTACGTATAATAAAGACTCTACAAAAAAAAAACTTTTTTTTAACCATGTTTTGGTTAAAAAAAAAAGTTTTTCACAATACAGGGTTATCAAGAAAGGGTGTAATAAACCGATCATTGCACTTATCATTATGAACAACTTTTACTAAGGGGTAAACGCTCAACGAACTTTTTGTATGGAACAGCTGATATTTTTTTGGCTAAGTACACCCTATACCGATAGCCCTGTATATAAATAAACTAGCAATAGATTCCAAAATTATGAGTGACAGGTACTATTCAATTTACACAAAAAATACGTATGTGCATTGTGCGTGCTCGTGTGTGTGGGTGTGTATGTGTGAGTGGGAGCTATCATAAGGAAAGGTCATGCTCCATTATGTTGAGAGTTTCAACTAAAGTTTGCTGCAGAGCTGAAACAATAATTAATCGTCTAACCACACAGCACAAACACGCAGCGCAAGAAAGCTAGGCGCAGTTTTCTTGCGGAAAAAAGGTCGAAAGCAATTTGCGCGCTCGAGAGCTAGCAAGCAACTAAGTAAAGAGTAGCCGGATGGCTCCACTTTAACGGAACATAGTAGTAATGTGCGGTGTTTTCTCTATACTTAGTAATATAACTCAATGCAGTAATTAGATAAGGGTTGTTAATGTATCATCGATCTATCTCACTAATCGCAGGCAATTAAGATAGCTGCCATAAAGGTGCGCCGCTCATTTCTATCCAACTAGGGGCACATTCTGGCGCGATCGACATCATTTCTATCTTTTATTGACTGCATCGATGGCTCAGTTGGTAGTGAACCTGCCTTCTGAGCTTGGGGGTGTGGGTTCGATTCCCACCTAGGACAAACATTCATGAGATGAACATTTGTGTTTGTTCTATGACTGGGTGTTAATATCTATTTATGTATGTATGTAATATATTTAAAAATATAAATGTACGCATAGCAGTCTCTGGCAGCCATAGTACAAGCTTTGCTTAGTTTGGGGTCAGGCAACCGTTTGTGATAATGTCCCGAATTTATTTATTTGTATTATTTTTTTCTTTTTATAAAAGTCCTATGACTGAGTTGTTGATATAATTCGAGTGTGCCAGAATAGGGCCGCAGAGTAGGCTTAAATTTCAAGAGAAATTTGAGACAAGCAAAATGTGTGACTTGCGGCAGAACAGGGTTTTAAATTGTTTTGATAAATTTTACTAATTCATTGAAAATGATTATTTTTGTTGATTTATTCCGTGCGCTGATTTATTTGGCACAGGGTAGATGGCTTACTAACTCCTGGCTGGCCGAGCCTGCTCGACTACAGTACTTTGCACACCACTGCTTCATTATCAATATATTTTATAGCTGTTAATCAGTTATCTCTTGATTAGTATAGAAAAAAGTCGCTTTCCATCTATCATTTGTCTGTTTGTTGTCTTTATTCACCAGCGCCTCCTAAACCACGCAAATGATTTTGGTGCGATTTTGTTGTTTAGTTTTCACTTCAATTTTTCAAGGTAAATTTGTAGCTCCCGTGCTAAGCCAGGGCAAACCGCTAGTTAACTGTAATGTTGATTAATTGATTAACTGTATCAATATAATTTCTCCAGACCACCTAAAATTTTTCATTTAAGAGGGCAGCGACGCTCTGAAATTTTCATACAAACGCGCTACTCAAATTTCTTGAATACCATTTGTCAGATTATAATGAAATTTAGCATGTACAATTAAATTAACAATATCTCCGCCCCTATGTTCTTGGTTATTTTTAAAACGTTCTCAAGCGAAAATAGAGGTATGAAAAATATCGGCATTTTCAAGGGGTCACTTTTGACAATCATACATCCCATTACATAGGGAGGTTGTCTACATCATTAGCTGTTAAATGAATCCATAATACAAGGGAAATTCTTAGTTACTTAAGAATGATATATTTCACACTACATCTAGCGAAATCAATTTTTTTTTTAAATCTGTTGAGAAATAAGCTAATTTGTATAGCTTTTTAACCTATTTTATGTTTACCGAGTAGTGAAAGTACTGTTAGTCAATTAAAGTAAATGCATGCCGTGTTCACATCAAGAAGGTCGTACATTAAGTATCTTAAATTACTATATATGTAGTACTGTTTAAGTTCAACGGATGTATTTATGTAACGGTCCGTTTTGTGAACCAATAAAAAAAAAAAATATTACAGAAGTCATAAAAAAATTGAAATTGCACTTTGTCACTCTGTAGGTAACTTTGGAGGCTCGTCAGTATCATTACTCGCTCTCTTCGCTCGTCTTCTTCTTCTAGACGAAATGGCTATAGAATACCTTAAGCCAATGCGAAGTCAGTCTAGGTCGCCTAGGTCGAAGTTAGTTATGTCGCCGGACTCTTAAAAGTGAAAGTTCGTAATTTTCAGTTTCCTTGAACGGCCTCGCCCCACGAGGTGCGTCAGACGCGACGTATCTAAATGAGCGATAAAACGCTGTTGATATCGATAACGTAGGTCAGAACTATCTTATCGACATCTGTGAAGTCGATAGTCGCGTGGTCGCGAATTCGTGCAGTTGTGACCGGCAGCCTCGACTGGAGGCTAGTGCAGGATCTGTACCTTAACACGGTACGTTATTTAATTTAATCTATTTTATTATGGCCTAGTTTTTTAGTTTTTGAGAAAGGTCAAAAAGGTGTTGGCCTAGGCGGTTTTATTGTTGTATTTGTTTGTGTGAAAAGCCTGTTGAAAAAAAAAAAAACAAGATGAAAAAGTTTTTAATATTTGGCTTAGCAAGGTATAATTCTCATCTTAGAAACTGAACTTTTGTAAGAAAAGTAATTCGGATAATGTCTTTCTGAAATGAATTGATTAAAAAATTCAACCGGATGTTAATAGATATTAGTCATTGCTAATGACAAATTTTTAACGTGTATCATAATGATACTAACATAGATACATTCACACATAGTGATTCATAGATATAATGGAAAATGTTAATTACTATAGATATACAGGCTGATACAAAAACCCTGTTGTTACCGCGAGGTGCGGACCCAGGATCCGCGCATATCGACTGGAGGATGCAATTATACAAATTTAAATTAAATATTGACTCAAAACAATTTTCACACACATTGCGCTCCTCTTTCGTGTGCGTAACTACAGCTTCCTCATAGGTGATAGAATAATTCTACCTATGCCAATATGAGCATAACAGCTGCACAAGGTAGGAAAAATCTGAACGATGTTACTCAAAACATGTAGAAGCTATGATCAAAAAACTGTGTGTGAGCTGGTGTTGTGTCACTTCAGCTACTCATCTCATATCTTCCAAACGAAAGAAGGCATGACTATGCATTTTCAAATTTGAACATTTTCAAGGCTCTGGGTTATATACTTTCCGAGTTATAAGCTAATACCTATGTGTAAGCTGAAGTTACATCACTTCAGCTGACACATGTTGAATCGACGAAACAATCAAACGTAGAGTTTTGATTTCAAGGGAAAAATTAAAGCATAATTGCTGCCATAGGCAGCAAAATTTCAGGTTCCTAGACCAGTTTCCACGTAATAATCAAAAAACAAATTTTTGCTTAAAAGCGGCGCTGCCGTTCCGTGCGGTTCATTATTGCAATTCAATTTGATCTTAGCGCCTATAGTGTTAAAAGTCATTTCAACTTGCATTCAAAATTATTTTAGTTTTGTTTAGACCGAGAGCCGCTGAACTATGCGCACACCCTCTTTCCAAAAAACGCAGCCACTAATCACGTTGATCGTCATTTTATTTGTAAACTATTCGCGTCCCTACGTTCTTTGAATAAAAGCCACCAACATATATGACATTGATTTGTAAAAAAAAATGTAAAAAATCCTTTTTTCTTGCGTACTATAAACCGGTTGTAATTCCTGCTATTTTTAACGTCAATTATTTTTTGCTATTTTTACATGATTCCTAATAAATGTGTGTACTTGTACATGCTCTTCAATTATACAACAGGGTTTTTGTAATATGCTGTATATTGTACAATGTGTTAGATCAGCGTTGCCAGATTATTTTTCGCCCAAAGCTATTTTGAACCTTTTAAGTAAAAGTGGGATTATTACGACAAAATCGGCTATAATACGTGAAATAATTAAAAAAAAAAATTAAAAAAAAAATTAAAAGTAATGATTTTATTTGAACCTTATCATATTACTGTAGACAACATTTTACCATATAGACCGATTTCAATTTAAAATTGAGTCAAAAATTATGATAGCATAATTTTTTTTTATTTTAATTTCTTTTTACCTAATAATAACTGCAATATTACCTGCACTCGTAACTCGTAACTGCAAGTAATCCTCAAAAAAAGCCGGTCCGAGTCTGTCGGGCGTGGGACATTTAATTCTGGGGCTTAGAACTGTCCCGCCGACACCGAGACGCCTGGTAACGCTGATAAATACCTACAATGTACTATACCCATGTTGAGAAGTTGTCTTCAGATTCAATCAAATAGAAGTGTTCGATAATAATTATCTATGAAGTAGACTATTGTTAGAACGTTAACACAGTCACGTTCGTCTCAAGTGCTAGATAACACTAAGTACTAGTTACGTTCGTGATTTTTCAAAATCCTAAAACTATTCCAACTTCTTAATCCTAACTAATATTATAGTAGCTCTATGAGATGAAGACCTTGCGAAAATGCTCTCGTATGTCCGTCCGTCTGGCATCTGTTCACCTCTACAGGTTGCATTCCTCAACCGTTTTTTTACGTCGAAAAATTCATTAAAATAAACCATAAGCTGACTCGACAAAAAAACCTACTTCCAAAATTTTTCAAGAATTGGTGCTGGATGGATATAAGATTTTTTTTATTTTGCGGAAGCTTACGCAGAGAAACTTCGCTCGGTTGAAAAGTGAAAATGACTTTTGAAAACTGAAAAGGATACAGGCTCACTAAACAGTTTTTAGCCGCGAGCTTTAAGATTTAACTGCTACGTACTAGAAAAGCTATTCCAAACAAAATACGTCACACAACTTGAAAACTGCGCGGCCTGCCCGCGTGGACTGACTACAGTGGCCCTATTCGGAGATTTGAGATTTTCATCTCATCTTTTTCGTCCTTGTTGCTCTCGTTTGAAACGTCATAGGTGTGAGAGAGACCAAGATAAAATCTCATCTCATCTCACGCGCAGGAATAGCCCTCCAGGTTCGTGCAGCGCTAAATCAGTCGTTATATCTATCGTCCAACTGAACTATTGAAACATGCAGTAGATTCGTACACAAGCACACGACGTGCGTGTTGAAGCCACACTAATTTAAGGTGTACTGATTGCAGTGCAGTATAGAGGATGAAAGTTGACGAAAGAAAAAAATGTTCAGATGAGGAAATCTAGTATGTATAGTACATAATAGAGAATATTAATTGCCGCGAGTGACACCGCTGAGCGCAGGTTACATTATAATTTCAATGCAACATTAATAATAAATAATAATAAATTCGGGACACTTCCACACACGGTCGCCTGACCCCAAACTAAGCAAAGCTAGCACTATGGCTGCCAGAGGCTGATATACTCGTACATCCTTAGATATTTTTAAATATATGCTTAAATAGATATTTACACCCAGACATAGAACAAACACAAATGTAGATTGTTTAGATGTTGTAATTGAAACATTTGTAAAATACGCGAGAATACCGAGTCATACCTGCATGAAGCGAATGTTTGATCACATTACATAGTTATTTTACATCAGTATCTAATCGAGTACTTAAGATAGGCAATATCGAGACCACGCCAATATTACCTCGATGTACCTAATGTACTTACAAATTAACGCATTGTACCTGCGTCACAAATATTATAATAACAGTATTAGGTACACGTGCGGAACCAAAAGGGGTCTCTAACAGCCTCAAGTCCCCCAAAATATCTAATTCACACTTTACAGTAGTCGAGTGTCTGTTTTTAGTGTTTTTGTGCTTATGATAAAAGTTATTTTAGTTAGGTTGAGGTCCCCTCCAAATCAAAGTCACACCTTTGACGTTTGACGATTTTATGTGTGTCTTTTGATTTGGCACCTACCATGGTAAAGCTTACTTTCACCTGTCAAGCCCGCCCCAAACTAAAATCCTGAATCCGCCCACGATCCAAAAAACAAGGTCTAGTGTTCCAGGAGTCAACACCTTATGACGTCACTCGTCATTGTCATCGTCTCTTTCGAACGTGGTTTAAATTACTTTTTTTGGTCTTGCTCAGGTATGCATCGATTGACGTCACGTTACGTGACGTCTACGTTACGATTACGTGTTACCCACGTGACCATTTTTGACTCGGAATGCTATACGGAATTTACTATTATACCATGGAACCGCAAATGCAATCTTAATATTTATAAATCTCGTGTCACAATGTTTGTCCTCAATGAACTCCCAAACCACTTAACCGATTATAATAAAATTCGCACACCATGTGCAGTTCGATCCAACTTGAGAGATAGGATACTTTTTAACCGCGTGTGAAACCGCGGAGCGCAGCTAGTAATATATATAAATTACGTGTCACGTTGTTTGTCCGCTATAGACTCCTAAACTACATAACCGATTTCAATCAAATTTGCACACCGTGTGCAGATCGATCTAACTTAACACATAGGATAGCTCACATATATATATAAGTAAATAATAAACGCGAACGAAGTCGCGAGGTGACAGCTAGTATTATATAAGTTTAAACGCGGATTTAGATTATTTTGAGACCAGACGATGATAGCAGAGCTAAGAGGCTCGATAGCATCTGTGTCGTAAGCTAAGATAAGATACATTACTTACTTCGTACGGTACCGAGCGACGTAATAGATAGTGTTGATAAAGTTAATCATTTTTAATTGATATCTGTAGAGATTGGGAACGTTATTAATGTGCAACATGTTCATGACAAAGTGATAATAATAATTCGTTATAAAACTGGACTATATAGATAATAATCCTTATGCTAGACTTTTTACTAAATAGGATAGGCGGAGACTGACTGGTACCGTATTGTGTTCGTGTATCGTGTATGTGTAACAGTTCGACAGTCGCGGTGAGCTTTTGATACTCAAAAACGAAGCGGACGGCTCGCCGCAAGCACCTTGGTTTGACGCCATCGACATGAAAACAAATTTCAGTTTATTCGAAGATCGTAGGGTTCGCGGCGAGCGACTCGGCTCGTTGAATTGATACGGCTAACTGTTACGGCATAACTGATACGCGTACTCGATACGTTACGAGGTTTAGCTCCAGTCAGCTTCCACTTCATGACGATTGATAAAAGTACGAAATAATCACAACACACTAATATTACTTACTCTGTGAGCTGTAGACCTCGCGGCCGACGTCTGTCCTCCGGTACAGGTCACATTCCTTAACCGATTCTTTTGAAATTGAATTGAGTGAAATTACAAGAGAATCGGTTAAGAAATGCGACCTGTGGAGGAAGACAGAGATCCAGACGAACAGAACAAAAGCATTTTTGTCGAAGCTGAAGTATAGACGCTTCGCTCGCTCCGTCGATAATCTGAAAGTTTGGATGAATGTATGAATGTTTGATGGGTACTCAATCACGCTAGAACGGCCGAACTGATTTGAATGAAAATCGACACAAAGATAGATTATAGTCTGGAATAGCACATGGGTTACTTTTTAGGCGCGGGTGAAACCGTGGGGCGCAACTAGCATTCAGCTGATTAAATTTTTTTTGGCTTTGAGATTTATATTTACACTACCTTGTTACCAAGTCAAGTCAAGTCAAGTCAAAATGTTTTTATTCAATTTAGGTATCAAAGATACACTTATGAACGTCAAAGTTATTTAAATAGACTCGACCGCCTTGTTGGGATAAAGAGCCTCTACTCAGAAGAACAGGCAAGAAACTGAGGGGCATTATTTTTTCAAATAATAAATAAATTACAGTCTCACAAATTTTGGCTTACAACTAGATAATATCTATAAATACTAGTGGCTACTTGACGGAAGTGGAAGGCTCCAGATATCTTTATCTTCTAAATAATTCTTAACCTTATAATATCCTCTTTTCATTAATGTAGTTTTTACATGTGATTTGAATTTTCCCTCGGTGAGCCCTGTTATATTTTTCGGGATTTTATTGTAAAAACGAACGCAGTTGCCTAAAAATGACTATTTTGACTTAGTCAGTCTAAATCTCGGTACAGCTATCCTATCCTTATTTCTAGTGTCTAGTGTAGTAAGTAGTACCAAAAAGAAGTGTAAGTAGCAGTAAGTTGGTATATGGAGGTACTTGGTAAGTGTATCTGATATACCTAATATCATATCATAAGGTATCATTGAAATTAACAGAAATCATGAAGCATTATAGATAGGTATTAGTTAAAAAAGATAAGTAGTTGATAAAAAACGGAATATCCTCAGATAATGTTAGATTCTTTTTTTTCTTTTTTATTAAGTTCCGTGTTAAGAATGACAGATCATTTGGAATCATGTGTCAGCATGTGACTCAAACACTAAGGCCCGCATGCTAAAACGCGATCAGTCATGAATCTCAATTTAATACTGGTTTTACTATCCTTAGCAAGTAACATTATTTAAGACTAGCTGCGCCCCGCAGTTTCACCCGCGATTAAAAAGCATCCTATGTGCTATTGTAGGCTATAATCTATCTCTGTGCAAAATTTCATCCAGATCTGTTCAGCCGTTCTAGCGTGAAAGAGTAACAAACATCCATCCATCCATACATACATACAAACTTTCGCGTTTATAATATTAGTAGGATAAACAAAAAACCAGGCTGCAAAATGTTATTATACCCTATGTTACTTCCACTATCAAGACGATTTAAAATTAAATGACACCACCTTACATGTCGAAAACTATCAAGCTGTTTAGGCTGTAGGGCGTGCCAAAGACACGTCATACATACACACACTCGAAAAACATAACCCTCTTTCTTGCGCTGTCGGGTAAAAAAACATTAAACGGTTTCCAAGAATATGAAGATACACATAACAATTATTGGAATCTGAAGAGCTATAACGAAGCTAGGGTCTGATACAGTGACTGAGTCAGGATTTAAGAGGTGAGGGGTCTTCCTGACTAACTTGACTTTTAACAACGTAGTACAACACCTATAGTAAACAAAAGCCACAACAAAACAGACAGTTTCGACTATTGTAGAGCGTGAACTTTAAATACACTGCAGCTTAGAGGACAAGACGTCAAGTACGTATGGAATAGTACGTTAACTACCTGGGCGTCCTCATAGACTCAGATGTACGCATGTGCTCGCACTACTCGCAGACCACGCACACCATCGAAGGCTGCTAGAGGCTGCTCAATCTGGTTCTACAATCTAAGCTGCCGCAAAAGACCAAAGAGGGGATGTACACGACTGACCTACACTGCACCGCACTAAGCTTCGTGCACTATGCTCGGTCAGCCAAGAGACTCCAGGTGATTCAAAACGTCACCCTAGGGATGATCTCGGGAGCTGGCCGGTACGTACGCAAAACGTCATCGTCCGTGACGTGAGGACCGAGTCGGTAGGGGAGGTCATGGTACATTTGGCTAGCAATATGTTGGCTCGAGCCGACAATGGACCACACTTCTACCTTAACAACATTGCACCACTTTACTCACGCCCCTCTGACATGCAGTAGGCGGCGTTACGCATGAGGACCAAAAGAAGAAGAAAGAAAAAGGCACTACCAATTAAGCCGTGATGTACCTACCCACCGTGACCAAAACGTGATTTCAAAGGAGGGTGCCGAGAGGCCGTCATTTCTGTAATTTGCCTGGAGGCAGTGACCCCTAGTGCCCAGCCTCGGCATAGAGGGAATCCTAGGAGCCGAACCATCACCTTTCTCAAAAGGGAGAAGGAAGAACCCTAAATGAGGACGAGCGCGCGCGTCGCCCGCACTCACCGCGTGTAACGCGCCGCTGCGCGCTGCCGTGGTCTGTCACGGCGAGCGGCGGTGGCGCGCGGCCCATAAGTACTCGTATTAGGCTGTTGTGCGTAAATGAAAACCGCTTCATCTAGTAAACCACTGAATATTTTCCGATAGTGTTTTATATTTTTGAAATCAGCTTATAAGCTCTACATAAAAAAAAATGTTGTATCCTATGTCTTCCACTATCAAGACGATTCAAATGACACTTCATGACTTCACATGTTGAAATCCATCCAGCGGTGTAGGCTGTAGGCCATGCCAAAAAAAACCTCATACATACACTCGTAAAACATAACTCTGCTTCTTGTGCAGTCGGGTAAAACAGCTTTAAATCGATATTCATGACTGAGCGTCTGATTTAGTATACGGGCCTTACATACCAATAAGCTTAATTTCTTGCGTAAACCTGACTTTTTGTTTTTGGGTTAAAAAATCACCATGTAAAGTAACGTTTAAATAACGAACTGAATGTTAGAGTAATTAGTCAACTCGACCGCAAAGATCTCGACCGAGTCGCTACCTTTCATCTTTAACCGACGAAACGAAGGAGGTTTACAAGTCGAGGCGAATATTTTTTTTTCATTAAGTACTTATTTAATTTTACGTAGTTAACTCGACCGCTAGCGGAAATTTGAATATTAAACGCTTTGAAATCGTTAAACTTGGATTATTTAGTACCTATAGGATTGATTAGGAATTAGGATTGTTACATTCTAGTATAGGATGCCGTTAATAACGAGCCCTTGAGACCTCTATCAACTTAGACCTCTTTGTTAAATTGTGCTAGTAGACTTACTTAGGTACGTCTTATTTTTCACTTAACTTTAATTTTCTTAAATCTATCCACGACCAAACCCACGGTGTAGCATTTTTATTTAATAAACATTTTGCATGCAAATTAATTCTTCAGATCTCTTTCAAAAGTTTTAAAGAAACAGGAACCTAGAGTTCAGAAATTCATGTCACATCTTCGAGAGAGTTGCGCAAAGTATTGGAAAAAGTTTAGAAAACGTTTCAAAATGTACTTTTTTTCTTTTTAAATTAGTCACCCGTCGTCGACGGCTTAGAGATTTAGTTTAGTGTATGTCGATAATATTTATGTAAGCAACTTGCTTGCTTGTTGGGTGGACTTTGAAACTTTGAAACTGACAAATGATTACTAACAAACTATACTTTCATGAGGTACCTACTTTCTTCTAAACTTGACTTGGAAAGTTGACTTTAGAGTCTAAAGTCACTTGCGGTTTTTAGAAGCTGATAGCAGCAGCTTATTGACCGAGCGAGCGTCAGCGAACGAAGCGTCTCTGCTTCAGCTTCGACAAAAATGCTTTCGTATGTTAATTCTCTCTAGATTTCTGTCCGGATCTTTGTCTTCCTCTACAGGTCCCATTTTTTAACCGATTCTCTTGAAATTTTGTGAGTAGGTTCGATAATTAGATAGAACTTTTTTGTCGAGTCAGATTTTGGAAAAATCTATTAAATTATAGACCCTGCTCAAAAAAAAACACGAGAACTGGTTGAGTAAAGCGTCGTCAGACGTCGGCCACGAGGTCTACCTTCAGCTCACAGAATCACTAGTTAAAATATTATCCAACAGTGAAAAAAAAATTAAAGTATTTATACCACTGATGTTCGATGTGGTTCGTTGGTAGACACTGCTTTAAAGTTAACGCTTAGCTGTCGTTCCAAAATGATCAACATCCTCAATTGTAAACAGGCACACGCATGCAATAATCTATTCAAGAGTGTCAGGTCGAAGGCTGCTTTTAATGACAACTAAAGACCCACCCCGGCTTCACAAAGTACCTGTAATTCTTTCGTCAAAAAATATCTAACTGATGTTGATAGCCGCATCGAAATCTGTTGCTTGGTTTGGGAGGAGAAGGGGCAGACAGACGCGGAAAGTGACTTTGTTTTAAACTATGTAGAGTATAGAGAGCAATAGAAGATAGAGATGACGGTTAGGGTCAACTAGGGCAAATGCGTCTGTGGGGCAATTGTGTCTTTTTAGAATTACTGACAAACCCTTCACAAATTAAAACTACCAGTACCGCTATTAGAGATTTACAAAAAAAGTCCTCTCTATTCCTCAATTTATAAATACAATAACACTCCGGACACTATTGAAACGAAAACAAATGATACAAACTACGCCAATTCTTCATAGCAAAGTGCTATTGCAATGTAAACGTTTTTTTTGATGACTAAAATTATTAATTAATAATATTTATTATTTGTAAATATAATAGATTAGTTATATAGGACTTAATAAACAAATGGATCTCTTAGGTTTGTAAGTCAGATAAATATATTATCTTCCACACCCGATGTAACGATTCAAAATGTAAATGGAAATGTAACTTTTAAATTATAAAATTTAATGTCATGAATCTGTAGTAGGTACTATTTGTTTTACATTTTTACAACATTTTTATATACGAGATGTGACTTGACTTTGTCTAGCTACACACTAGCACGCCACACTTGCAACGCCCTATGTATAGGTTATATTAGTACAGTAACTTACTAGTTTAAGTGAAGAATATGTAATATCAGCAATTAAAAAATAAATTAGGCAATTAACGCCATCTTGTACAGATTATTGCAACTAAAGATAGAAAAAGATGTAGGTGGCGCCTAATTTGTGAAGGGTTTGTCAGTAATACTAGAAAGACGCAATTGCCCCACAGACGTATTTGCCCCAGTTGGCCCTGAATGAAAATTTGACGAATACTTTCCAGACATAGCAGAAGATGGGCGAAGTAAAGCGGTACACACTAGCCGAGGTGGCTGCGAACAGCGGCCGGAACAACTCGCCGGTCTGGCTGGTGTACCGGGACTCCGTGTACGACGTCACAACGTACCTCGACCAGGTGACGATAATTTAAAATCGCTTAATAAAAAAAAAAATAGTAAAAAGAAAGCCTGCCAGTAGCGTTGTATAAAAAAAAAATATTTTTGCTAAGTAAGTATCTATGTTTATTTAAATTAACAATGTAACGGGCTGCCTCATGGTAAGCGATCACCGTCGTCTATGGATATCACTAACATCAGCAGCACAGATGAATTTTGGCATCGAGAACTCGCTTTTTAGCATGTGGGTCCATAAATCGGAAAGTTCGGAAGACCTACTAACAACATTTTTACTTTGAGAAAATCGGATAGCTATGACAAAAAGACTAAACTTTGAAAACTATCTCAGCTGATGGCTTCCCATCGAACGAATTAGTTTTCACGATGGCCTCGGTGGCTCTAGCTGGAAGTGAACCTGCCTTTAAGCTTGGGAGCTTAGATTCCCACCTAGGGCAAACATTCAAGTGTTGAATATAGGTGTTTCTATTTAAAAATGTATTTATGTACGTTTCTCAGAGTCTGGCAGCCATAAAGTATAGACACACCTTGCCTAGTTTGGGTTCAGACAACCGTTGGTGCAAAAATGTCCCGAAAATTTATTTACCGATCATAATGTACTTATTGTTATTGTGTTCCAGCACCCCGGCTCGCCCGATCCTATTCTGGAAGAAGCCGGCAAGGACGCCACCAAGGCGTTCGACGAAGTGGGCCACTCCTCCGACGCACGGACCGTCTTGGTTAAATATAAGATAGGAGAGATCGTTGAGGTAATGATATGGTCTAAATTTGCAGAAAAACGCATGACAACTTACAATTAAGTAGTTGTTTTTGGCTCAATTGAGTTACTGGTAAGCAAGCATTTGGGAATTTCGCAGTTTGCGAAGAAGAATTGCAGGTTGGACATTTATTCAAACGCCTACTTAGATGGTAGGTATGCGTATGCTTGCAATATGTTCCGGATTGAAGAGTCAATAGTTCCAATACATAACGACATAATTATCCCACTTCTCTAACTATATAGTGTAAAACAAAGTCGCTGTCTCTGTCTGTATTTTTTTTTTCATTTACAGGGCGCATTTTAGCCCCCTCTGTCTTCATTTCCGCAGCCCCTGCTTGGCGCAGTGATTTGAATAGATTTGGATAACATTTTGTCAACTTAGGAACATCTCGTTTCTGACTTGTAAACAATAATCTAAGTTAACATCAAGTATAATGCGTGTGAAACCGAGAGTCACAGCTAGTCCGCGGCAGGCCCGGTAACAGTATAGCGTCTTGCAAACTGCTGCCAAGCTCCCGGGGCAATGTGTAATGTCCTCCATCCACTTACAGTAATCATACCATAACGGCGCCTTCTGAGGGCCTTTCGATGTACCCCACCACATGCAGTGGCTGCTATTGCTATTGTTAAGGACATTGAGAGTACACAGCATACGCAGTTGTTTTGGTTTCACTCGAGCAATTAAGTAACTACTTATACTGCCGGCCAGTACCAGCATTGTTATTATTTTAAGAGAATAGGATAAGAAATACGACCTGTGGAGGAATGACAGAGATCCTGACAGAGTTCGGATGTACCTACACTATCATTGTTGTCGAAGCTAGAGCGTAGGCGCTAACGCTCGCTCGGCCGATTGTAGAAATAGGTAGGTACTGAACTATTTATATTAAAGTATTAAAAAGCGTGGTGTATGCAAAGTTCCACGTTGATCGGTTGAGTAGTTAATGAAAGCGTAATACAAAAACAAAACAAACAAACGCATGTTCGCAATCCTACTCCTACTAATATTATAAACGCGAAAGTTTGTAAGAATGGATGGATGGATGGATGGATGTTTGTTACTCTTTCACGCCACGAACGGCTGAACAGATCTGGATGAAATTTGGCACAGAAGTAAATTATAGTCTAGAATAGCACATAGGATACTTTTTAACCGCGGGTGAAACCGCGGGGCGCAGCTAGTTATAAATATTGAAGTTAGCAGTTAGGATAGCTAAACAGTGTAAACTTTTTTTTTGTTTTTTCTATTATTTCGTCCGACAACGATAGCACCCATTTTTAAGCAAAACACTTTTACATTGACTTTTTAATTGCCAAGTTTTTGAAAATGAACAACAGAATTCATAATTAAAATTCATCGAGCCCGATATTCTTCGCTTCGCTATTAAAACTGCCCGCTAATATTTGTTCTTCTGTTGTATATTCAGGAAGAAAAGAAATACGACGCAAGTGGCAAGAAGAAGAAGAGGGTAGTGACAGCAGCTCCTGAAGAGACCAACAGAGGGTGCTGCAGCATCATCACATGTGGACTAGTGGGATAACGCGCCAGTACCATACATCTATAGGCTCAATTTTATTGGTCGTTGGGGCCCGCATCCGGGGTGCGGGTCCCCGCGCGTGCCACAGCGCCCACAAGCGAGAGCCGTTGTCATTAGACGAGGGGGCCCGCATGTGGCGTGCGAGAGATTTCGTGTTTTCGCATGCCATTGGTCAAAGTTGCTTTCGGGCAATACCCGCATGCTGTTTATCGACCGGAGACCGAGGTACAAGTGCCGAGGGACAACTTCAGATTTTGAACACGACCGATTTTTCGACTAATGAAATTGAGCCTTAACATATGATATCGTCACGCCTTCTACTTCGAAGGGGTTGACAGAGGTGTACAACACCCACACTTCGCCGGACGATATTCAGTCCCAAATGTGACAATGGCAGTACCTAGTGTTAGAATAGTTAGTGTGTATAGAATAAAAGTCAGTAGAGTTGTGAGGTAGAGAGATCCATCTCGTATTTTTTTATTTTTTGTTAATTGTATGATATAGTTAGCGGCTGTATTCTGGCGCGGTCGAGATTATCTCGGTCACAGGTCTATTTCAATGATGACGGGTAGAGATAGTATTGAGCGCTCCAGCTTAGGGCCTAAAGATGATATCTGTGATACGCTGATAGGGATCCAGGTACGCAACACTGGTCGGAAGCAATAAGTTCTTGTAAATTAATATTAGTTTTTTTTTGGAGAGTAAAGTAAAATGACACCCTGTATGAGTGATGTCTTTGATAGGTACCTATAGGTATTATAATGTTTTGTTTACGAATTATCTACACCTATTACTTAATTGCGTCAATATTCTGTTCATAAGTATTTAAAATGTACCGACAGAGATTGTATATTTTGTAAAGTAAGTATTTTTAAATGCCGAATTACAACACTTTTATTTGATACAAAAAAAACTGTATTTTTTTTACCAGAGCAAGGAAAAGAAGAGAGGAAAGTTATGGGACCAAAATAGGTCAACATAATTAACTATGTCTGCAAAAAGTTTTTCGCGAATTAAAAACACCCTGTATACTATTGCCAAATTTGCGAGGATAAGTATATTTAACAACAACAACAACAACAACTCTTTATTAAAAACATAAAATAATTACAATAGTACTTAAATAAGGCTTAACTAAGTTTTTAATTAATAGGGTCAACTGATACAAATGCTTCTGCAATTGCATCTTTGAGCGATTTAGACATTCGTGTTAGGCTTTTTGCTTTAAAGGTTAAAAACGTTTTAAATAACCTGATCATGAGGGTTCAAGAATTACTGACAACCCTTATACAAATTAGGTAACTAACCCCATCTAGTACAGATTATTGTAATTACTATCTATTCTAGATGGCTTTAGCTTCCTAATTCGTGAAGGATTTGTCAGTAATTCTCGCAAGACGCAATTGCACAACAGACGCATTTGCACCAGTTGACTCCATCTAGTAGCGGGTTTCAAGTTTTCAACATTCAATGTACGTAAATCTAAACTTCACTTTGTTGGAAACAAGCAGCGCCTCCTTTTCCCTAAGCAGGTAACTGGAAATATTCAGTTAGGTTCTGCAGGCAAATTGACGGTTACTCGACATGTTACATTTCTAAATCAGACTCAGCATGATTTATTTCATAAAAGGCGAGCTAAACGCCTGCGGTCTACCACGCCGTTATCCGTTACCGAGATATTTAGTAGTAGGTACTGACTAGGTATACTGTATACTGCCTATTTAATCACCTACCTTTACTTCATTTCTATATTCAACTAGCTGCACGGCTTATAAGCCTATTTGCTATTTTTACCAGACTATAATCTATCTTCATGCTAAGTCTTATTCAGATCCGTTTAGCCGTTCTGACGTGACTTTTTAACCATGGCTATTCACCCACCATAGGGCGCACCTAGAACAGTAAGTATACCTAGTAATTATTCTACTATGTACTTAATTACAAACCTAGTAAATATAAAATACTTTTACTTATAGACTGCAGTACCAGCGTTTCTTTTTCAATTAAATTTTTATCTTTGTCTCAATGAGCAATTAGTAGGTAGCTTTCTAACCGAATACCGGGCAGAATACAGGGCACCGGGGTGCCGTAAATTTTTGTAGAAAACTTTCTTTTGATCATTTTCGGCTAGCTTGGACCGTTTGCTGAATTGCTAATATTCAATTTAATGTTTAGTTTAAGCGCCATCTAGCGGAAATACTAAAAACTTTTTAAGTGTGCAACATTTGTAATTGTAAGGTCACGCTAGTTAGTAAGGTTTCATGTAGAGGACGTTTCTCAAAATAATAATTTTGAAAATAAAAAATTCTATATTTAGGTTCCTCCAGTAAGGAGGAAGGAGCCTACATACATATTTCAAAACTTCCTAGTAGAGGTTCTAGAGTTTGGCTACGGCGTAGAGGGCAATTTCATTACTACTTTCTTAAGCGAAGCAAAGCAGTTGCCTCAGAATACTCATATTACATGGCAGTCCACCTACTTAGGTAACATTCATGGGCGTACGGAATACCCGTAGTCCCTAACTCGAACCTCAGTATTTAGTAAAAAAAAAAGGTCAATCAATTAATATTAAAAAAAAAACAATTTAGAAAAATCCCTCGCAGCTTACTATCCATCCATACGATACGAATATTTTAAATCAAAAGTAGCTTTGTCTGTCTGTTTGTGGGCTTTTCACGGCTAAACGGGTCTTGATGAAATTTTAAAACAGTATTTTACGAGGAACATTTAAGGATTTATTATTTTCTGTAGCAACGCTACATCGCTGGTAACAGCTAGTTGAAATATAAAGATCAGTATTTAATAAAAAGCATTTTAAAATTCCTACTGTAGTGTAACCTACTTGTTATTTACTTTTGACCCATTTCTAAAAAAAAAACTGGATATGCTAATGGTCAGATTCTAATGATGTGCTAATCGTCATACCAACTATCATATTTCATATCAACTAACAGAAAATGAAAGTCGCACTTATCCAAATCGTTTATTCAAGCAATGAACATAATATGAACAAACTATAACATTAAATTTATCTACTTAATGATATTTACATTCCATACCTCTCTTACCTTATTACTTTTACGATTACACTACGCACGTACACCTAGGACGCTTATCCTATGTATAAAAATGCAGAACACAATTTTACCCCAATGTACTCTCTCTGTATACATACCTCTTCTCATAAAAACTTAGGTAAAAAATATTTTTACTACTATATTTCACACAATACCCCTGAGGACGCAAACCCTTCCCAGATTTGCACCAAAATCTTATTCTGCATTTTTACTCTCAATTAATGTAAATATTTAAAAGAAACTATTGATAAAAATACTTATCAATAAGTTTTGTCATATTGTAAATCATGTGTCAACATCTATGTAGTAAGACATGATTGTAGCGGAGACATTTGAAACAATCAACCAGGCACAATGTTCAGGCAACAATTTATTGCATAGTTCCCGTTGGATCCATGGGGCCTTAATACTGAAAATAGCCTCAGACTATGACAAGTTCGTTCTAAGACTTCACCGATCCAACACTTAGATACAAAATGCCAAATGCATAGCATCAACAAAGACTCATACAAAACTTAAATAAGTGCATATTATGTGTGATCCAACTAAATATTAAGAAACAAACAAGTCTGCCTCGTTCGCAGCGGCGGCAGCCCGCTCACTATGTGAACTGTTTACAATGATACTGTGCCGCCGCCACCAGCCTGGCATAATTTCACAACTAAAATTAAAATATAGGTTTTTATAATTATATCTAGCACGCTACACACTGCATTGTCCAGTATTTATCTTGAAGGAACATAATAGTACAGAAAGTGGTAAGGTTTGGAACTGAGTAAAACAGAAGACAATATTGAATATATACACAGTGGGTCACAAGAGCAAAGGGTCTAAAACAATGTGCACAATATTAACATAGTAATACATATAATTTATATATTTGATTAACAGCTTGATGGTGAGGAATTTATATAATTTCAAGTTTTATTAAATGTACAAAGAACAATACAAGAACTGCACACTAGGCACTTTAGCAGAAGTTTAAAATGAGGTTGCAGTACCGCACCCCGCACAAAACTTTAGTTTAGGTATCACCTACCTAATATGTCATAATTAGTGAATTATTTATTATTATGCCAGATCTCCAACAGTACCAGAACTCAGTGTGTTCAACAATACAAGATTACGTACTGTAAATAATAATATTAATTATTTTAAGAGTAAATAAAATATTTTAGTAAAACTCTATAAGGACACCTAAACAGACCCATTTATAACATACAAAACTCATAAACTATATCAGTATGTATAACTATCGTCCGGAGCGTCGCACTTTCATACAATTTACATTCTAGGTATCGCCGGCATAGAGTTTGTCAATGAGTCCCTACGGCGCCGGAGACGGCGGCTCACTGCTGCTGGTGCGAGTGCGTCGCCTGGTTGGCCGACTTGGTGATCACGATGGTTTGCTTGCCGCCCACGGGCGACTTGCCCAGTTGCAGCATGTTGGAGGGCAGCGTGATGATCTTGTTGCCGCCCACAGTGTTGGTGGAGACCAGCTTCACGATGGTGGCGCCCGGCGCCAGGCCCTGCGCGCTGCCGGTCGCCGGCGTCACGCCCCGCCCACCCATCATCGTCATCTTGGGCATCGTGGCCACCGTCATGCCGGTGGAGGTTTTCACGAGCGTCACGTACTGTGGCTGGTTGGTGGCCGTTGTGCCGCCGCTCGCCGTCTTCTTTATAATTACGGGTATGCCAGCGTTCCCGCCTGCTTGCCGTAGCACGGTCGCACCGCCCGTCGCCGTAGTCGTCTGCACGGGCGACGACTGTTCGCTCGACTTGGCCGTCACTATCTTATAGACGGGAGTCTTCTGGCCACCGCCTGCAATCTGTATAGCGCCGCCGCCGATCACGGGCAGATTGCCGGCGCCTAGTTTCACAGGCACACCCTTGTGCAGGCCGGCGACGCCCGCTTGCACCGGCATACCGCCCGCCGTCTTCACGAGTACATTACTCGTGCCGATTTTCACATTGCCGGCGCCGATCTTCAGCGGCACACCCGCTTGCCCGATCTTCTGCACTGTGTTACCCTGGATCTTGCCTTGAATGTTGCCGGCGCCGATTTTCAGCGGGAGCGCGTTGCCGGCTAATTTGACAGGCATGTTGCCGGGGCCAATCTTAAGGGGCACGCCGGCGGGACTGCCAGTCTTCACTTGCACGAAGCGCGGCGTGCCGCCGCCGCCTGCCGCCGAGGTGAGCACGATCTGGGCGCTCGACTGCGCTGTGGAGACGCGTACCGGCGTGCCCGCGCTGGCCGCGCCCAGTCCACTCACGATCCGCGTAACACCCTGAGGTGTCACTGCCGCTACCTTGATCTGCGACGAGCCCGCGGTCGCGGGCGATTTTACAATGGTCTTCGGTTGATACGTGGCCTGCTTGATGGTCGGCGTGCCTGGGGAGATTTTAACGGCAGTCGGGCCCGCCACTTTGATGGCGGCTTGTATTTTCTGCGGCGTCGAGACGATCGGAGTGGTGATAGAGCTGACGGCAGCAGCTGCGGCCGTGGGTGTGATAGGTATAGGCGTAGGCCGCGTTGGCACCGGTAATTCGGGGGTGACGGGCGTCACAGCAGGAGGCGGAGATGCGAGTCCAAAAGCTTTGCTCGCGTCGGGCTGCACCATCGCCGGTGACGCGGGTGGCGGCGCGCTCACGGGCTCCGCCGACGGGACGCGCGTCGGGGTCACCTTGCCGCATTTCTGTACTTGTAACAAGTATGTGGTGACAGTGTTGAGCGCAGGCCAACACAGCTCCAGTGAAGTGGTGCCGGCGCGGACGAGCGCCACGCGCCCTGCTTGCGGCGGCACTCCCACCTCCAGGTACCAGAGGTCTTTGCAGCAGATTTGGTTGTTCCATGTTTTCCTATATCCATCTCGTCCCGACCAGATGTACAGCCTAGTCTGTATGGCGACTGCACTGTGACCGGCTCGGGCTCGTGGAATGGATTCTTCAAACTTTTCTAACGCTATGTTGTCCCACGTCATTGACCCCAGATTTAGAGAGGCTAGTGTGTTTGTGCATTTCCATTCTTTTTCATGTGTGGCAAGTTTTGATTCATCAGGTACCAGCGGCACCCATCCTCCATATACATACATGTGATGACCAATTACAGTTGCAGTGTGTAGGGAGCGGGGCAGCGGTGGAGGCCCACCCACTTCAGGTCGAGACCATGACATGCTATCTACATCGAGAACCCAGAGGTCACCAAGTCGTGAGCCACTCATGCCACCATATATGATAAGCGATGATTTTCCTGAATTTTTGTCAGTGTGGGAGACTCCGCTGTGGGACTCTCTTGGTGGAGGTGACTGGCCGTAAGTCAGTGGTATATCCCATACTGTCATTGAGGAATTCGGATATAATTCTAATGTGTACAGGTCGTTGAGGTATCTGGGTATATTATTCTTGGGGTCATCGCTCTCGTTGGCGAGCCCGCCGAAAAGATAAACTTTTCCATTGAGGAGTGTGAAGCTGTGGCCGAGTCGTGGGCACGGCGGGAGTCCTTGCTTTGGCGGGAGAGGCTTTAGTCGCTTCCATTCCCACCGAGAAGCCTGCAGTTCATAGAGATCGTTAGAATACTTGCCGTACTCCACCATGCCGCCAAAAACTAGAAGGCGAGTTCCGTCGACCACGAAGCCGTAGGCGGCGCATCCTGGGGGCACTTCGCCTTTTGTGACGGGGACGAACCATTGGTTTGTGGTGGTATTGAAGACGTGCAGCTCATGAACTATCCCTTCGTTTCCGCCGCCGAAAACTATCATCAAATCTTTTATGGCGACTGCACGATGACCATGGCGTGGTCGTGGTTGGGGCCCGGTAGGATTGTTCACTTTTTGCCACTTAAGTACAGCGTTTTCCTTCATTTTTACTATACATTTGTTAACGTAAAGCTTTTCACCGTATGTATCGCTCGGGAATCTCGGGATGCGATCTACAGCATAGACAATGAGAAACGTCGTAAATAAGCTTGGAAGAAAATATTCGGGTCAGTTGAAGCTGCATACAGAAATCTTATTCTTCTTTCTCTGTCGCACTCGTAGTCTGCTCCAATGAGTAAAATAAAATCACCTTATGTAGCTTCGAGTGTATAACAAAAATGGCGTTTAGCAACGGTGCTGCCAACGTTATAAAAGAAGAAAGAACGGCGTCGGACGTCAAGAGTTTGTCTATGTTTACTTTTACTCTTAAACCAGAGACAGAAATTCGTCGTGATTTACAAAATTGATCCACCTGATACCATCAGTTTTTAAAGTCAATACCTTTAGTTGGTTCGTCGTTTAAGGATTCATTAAGGATCATTCGTTACATATTATTTGCAGGTCATGACTATAATTAACTTTAGCAAACTTATTTTTTTTATTAATTTTAAAAACATTTTAGAGATTAATAAAAATTAATTATTTTTTAAATTAATAATTATAGTGTAATGTGAACTAGTACTAGTACAAAGCACTAGTTCACATATAAGACATAAAGAATATTATACGGTATTCGTTGACATGAGTTAATTAATTTTGTTATACAACTTCGGGTAACCAACAGCCTATTATTTTATGAATAAAATAAACACATGAAGCCAATTATAGCTCACTTCGTTTATAAAAAATTATCTACTTACCTAAACAAACCATTTGGTTTTTTGGTGCAACACCTAAATATTTTTTTTGTACCAAAATTTTAAGAGATAATAAATAAAATAAATAAAACAGTGTAGGGCTACATACCTACATTACCTACCTACATCACACCACAAGTGTAACGCGATACGCGATATAAGAGTAACGTACCTATAGCTATAGTTAAGCATAGATTTAATCACACGCTATTGTATTAGTCCTAAGCCAACATCGCAGTAAAGTAGTCGTATCGTGAAAGGTTTTTCATTTACCACATTTTGGAGTCAGCAATAGTAATACATAATTAGTGAGAGTGATACATATAGGGTAGTCGCTCTACTACATACTCTCCCACACCAACACTAACAAATATTACCCTATAACAGAATGTGAACAACTACATGGTAAAAAAATAAAATTAAAAGAAAAACAAAATAAATTGATAAATATAATTGGAATACTTGCAATATCTGTATTTATGTTTATATCTATTATTTACAAAATACATATACATAAATATATTATGTATTTTAGATTTATTGAAAACGTCGCCATGGCGCATGGGTTTGGACTTATTCTTGGCGTAAGTTAGGCGGATCTTAACCATTTTTAATAATAAAATGGTGTGGGTAATTCGATGAAGAGCCGTTTGAAACTAATTCAACTGATAAGTTTAAAAAAAGTTTTTTTAAATACAACTCTTATTTTCTGCGGGGTCGGATATTCAACCGATAGAACGGTTGACTTCAGGTCTCAAACAGTTGTTTATAGTTTCAAACAATTTTAAACGGTTGGAGGATTAATTTTATTACTCTTATTTATTTATTTTAAAAATTAAAATTAATCAGATTATGTTGTTTAATTTACTGTTTATCTATATAGGCAAATCTTGCAACAAGCTTTTATACAAAATAAATTGCGAAATGACGCTTTAAATTGATAGCAAAATATTTATTAATTTTCATTTATTTTAGCGCATTGAAATTGAAGCTTTTTTTAAAAGTTTTTTATTTGTAAATTATTTTTAATTTTTAGTTATCGCTGGACAGGTTTTTTAATCTGTTTATTTTAATTAGTGCACCATCGTTGCTAGATCGTTTGCCGGTACATTTCGACTTTTAACTCACATTTGTATTTTCAACAAGTCCTTTCATACCAATGACTATGAAACCTGTTTCATACTCATTTATAGGAAAGCAAAAAAAAATCGCACTTACACACACACACATTTTCGCATTTATGATTTTATGAAGTTTCAAAAATATTGAATTTACGTAACTTTTTTTGTCGTCGAACTAACGAATACCGATTTCTTCCAGAATACTCTGAGACTTGGCTTTCACTTGGTCAATCATTTGGTTTTCACGTCAATCAAGTGACTTTAAGAGTTTGACCATGATTATAATTAAAAAAAAATCATGAGGCATGTATCCGAGCTACTAATTTTTATTTTCTATATTGGTAGTCCTGAAAAAAAGCGCGGCAAACAATAATAAACTAGTCTATGGTGAAGTGGCCATATTGAAATAAATAGTGCAAAAGATAATCTATAGATGGCGTTGAAGTAAAACGCTGAAAAAAAACCAGATAATATTAATTAAATGTTTTTAATGACAAATAAAATATGCAACTTTTGTAGAGTAAAACCTACAATACACTTACAATACAATCACGCTTTAACTTTTCTATCCTTCTGCACCTACTTCTGTGCGATCCATGTGCTCAGATCAATCTAGGGTAAAAGATGGAACACTGCGTTATATCTGGCTGAAGCCACTTCTTTTTAAACCTGGGGGGCTATTCCTGCGCGTGAGATGAGATGAGATTTTATCTTGGTCACTCTCACACCTATGACATTTCAAACTAGAGCAACAAGGACGCAAATTGGTGAGATGAGAATCTCAAATCTCCGAATTGGGTCCCTGTGCGCGTGGTAATGTTACCATGAAAAAAATTTAAAATTGCACGAAAACTAATATTAATTCTCAAACTCTACGTTAGTCATTTCCGTTCCAATATACAACCTTAGTAGATTTCAATATTTAATACATATTCTAAAACTGCACATATCATGTTTTTGTAAGAGTTTAATGTTACGGCTTTTTTAAAATTGACTCGTAAAAAAAATTGCACAGTTTTAAAAAAGAACCTCAAATGGTAGTCCTGGCCACACTTTTATAATGCACCTACCAATGTATATTTATGTACACGAAATTATACCATAAACCAATGCAGATGATAAGAATGACCAAGCGAGTAGCGTAGTTTTTTTTCGTCAATGTGTGCGTGTTGTGTACCTATACGACAGTAGCGTAGTTTTTGGATGGTTTATGGCTGCACTTAGATCATACGCCGTGCGCCATCTTATTCTCTCTAGGTTGATCTGAGTCCATGGTGCTCAACTGCAGGAAAGTGAGCCATCTACCGACAGAGAAACTAAACATTTCAAAGTAGACAAGGAACAGTACAGTGACTAAGTGATGCAAAAAGTCGTATAGCTGAGTGGGGAGCCACAACCGTATTTTATTTTTAGGATTGGATCACTTAGGCTTAGGACTTTGTAGGATTTCATAATTACAAGTAATTTTAGTGGTATAACACGAGTACGTGCCACAAAAGATGAGACTTGACGAGCGTCAGTGGCGGCGAAATATTTCAAATATGTATACATGTATTAAGTATTCCATAATATCGAAAACACTATACCCATCCGGGTTTCAGGAATCGTGACGTCAGCTGAGTCGATGTTCATAACTACGCCGCGGCGTAGATTATTTATGCCTAATATTATTTATATAAGTAAAGTAAAGTAAAGTGAAGTAAAATTTTATTGCTCAAAACTGTGTACATTATAAAGGTGAAGTATGTTAAAGTACCTATTAATTATCCTATAATTCGTTATTTGAAAAGATCGAGCCCACCGGCGCTCCGTGAACACTCATCATGTTAACTCACTTGTATTCATATCGGTGAAACATAATTACAACAGCCTCAAAGTCCTAACTAATGATTGAAATGCTATTCACAAGATACCTACCTCAGGAAAGTCTGCAAGCGAATGTGTTAGGTACCTCCTTGCCACGGCCCGCCAATCTAAAATTAGGCAAGATGGCGTGTTCGTCGTCACAAATATCTAGTAACATTAATTAGTGACAAACTATGATTTGCCGATTCATTTAACAAATTAATGCATTGTTTTAACATTGAGCTAATTCTTTAAAGCATTAAACATTTGATTACAACCTATCTAGTAATATTTAACTGTTAGGTTTGAACTCAAGATTATTATTTTCAAAGATGTGAGTTTCGCGCCGACGTATTTCGAATATTTCAATCCAAACCCTCAGATCAACCTAAACAATAAGATGGCACACGGCGGATGTAGGTAAAGCTTAATCCATCCAAAAACTACGGTACTGTCGTAAATGTACACGACACGCACACATTGACGCAAAAAAACTACGCTACTCGCTTGGTCATTCTTATCTCGACATTATGAACATTGGTTTATGGTATAATTTCGGGTACTTAAATATTCACAGTGCATTATAAAAGTGTGGCCAGGACTACATTTTAAGGTTCTTTTTTAAAACTGTGCAATTTTTTTTACAATTCAATTTTGAAATGCCGTAACATTAAACTCTTACAAATACATATTATGTGCAGTTTTAGAATATTAAATCTACTAAGGTTGTCTATGGGAACGGAAATGGCTGACGTAGAGTTTGGGAATCAATATTAGTTTTCGTGCAATTGTAAATGTTTTTCATGGCAACATAATTATAGCATAGGAATATAACTCAGTGTTCCGTCTTTTCCTCTAGATTGATCTGAGTCCAAACCTAAACTTCGAAATCATTTAGTCAATCCACGTGGTTTGTCTCATCTTCCGTGGCACGTATAAACAGGGGGGCTATTCCTGCGCGTGAGATGAGATGAGATTTTATCTTGGTCACTCTCACACCTATGACGTTTCAAACTAGAGCAACAAGGACGCAAAATGGTGAGATGAGAATCTCAAATCTCCGAATAGGGTCCCTGAGCTGTGCGCGCGCGCCGCAAGCGAGATTGTGCGGCGTTTCTGACGCCCGCGCATACCTTCGTTTCGCCCCTGACTTCACAGCCTTGAATCGGCCCTAAACTATATAAAATAGGCATTCATCATCGCAGGCTCTACATCAAATGGCTCTACGGTATATAAAATGATAATTGAATGGGTAATAATATTAGCATTTTAATGAAAAAAAAAAATACACCTACTTACAAATTTCGTTCATAAATTAGTCAGAAAAAAACATTTATTTACAGGGAACCCTTAAACGTTGTTCAAATTTAAATACCTACCCTTTGACACTTTTTCCCGATTTTCACGCCCCATTGAACCCGAGAAAGGGTTTCTACTTTCCTTTCAATTATGACCGAATACCTGAAATCGAATTACAGGTGACAACCTTAAACCCAACAGCTCTCAAAATACACACAATGAATACGAAAGTTTATGAGTGAAAAGAGAAACCCCCTTATCAATAAACGTTGTATTATTTAAACTAGTGGTTCCGTAGGCTGTAGACCTCGCGGCCGACGGCTGTCCTCCGTTACAGTGCGCGTTCCTCTACCGATTCTCGTGAAGTTTTGTGAGCAGGTTTGGTAATTATAATTTTTTTTTGCCGTGTCAGTTTTTGGACATTTTTCAAAATTGCGGAGATATGTTTTTTTTTCAGAAAAAAAAAACAAATATCCGCTATTTGGAAAAAAAAAATCCAAAAACTGACTCGACAAAAGAAATCTACTTAAGCAGGGTAAACTGGTACAAATGTCAGACATATTTGTGGGGTAATTGCGTCCTTCGAGAATAATTTCTAGCAAACCCTTCACAAATTAGGCAACTAACGCCATTTTGTACAGATTATTGTAACCAAGGATAGGAAACGATGTACTTAAGTACACACAATGCAAAAGGGCGAGGCGATCCGCCATTAAAAAAAAATACATTTTTGTGAATGTGCCTATAAATCTGGATTTATTTCAAGTGTTCTTAGAGTTCAAAGCTTTTCCTATGGATAAGTGATTACACAGTATAATTATGTTTGTATATTTTAACACGTGGACGTAAATATTTGCTCTAGGAATAAAGTATTTTTATTATTTTTAAAAGACTTTAAAATTTTGAGGTTTGGTTTTTTTGCACGAGGCTTCTATGTGACGCACTTGCTCCTACTTCGAGTATCAAAAACATTTTATTTTTATCCTACTTTAGAAAAGGAGGTTATTAATTCGATACGTAGGTATGTACTTATGTAACATTATAAAATTATAGGTAAAAATATTGATTTTGAAAAAGTTCATGAATAATGTTTGTCTATTAGCCGACTTTTTAAATTTATGTAAAATGTTTACTTACCTTCTTGATATTGGTTAAATACAAATATGTTAGATATAAATGTGTGAAGCCAAGCCCGGGAAAAGAAACTTTACAATAAAATTTATTTGCCTCCCTAAATTAGCAATTCATAATGTTACTACTTAAGATATAATTATTTGAAAGTCGAGTAATAAATCAATTGTTAATTTAAGAATGCTTGCACCCCTGACAATATTCATGTGGCGAATGCGTCTAAAAAGAAAGGAATAAAGTAGACGCATTTGCCTCATCAATTAATGCTTCTTGATAAGTTTGAAACAGCCAACAGTCTACTCTAGTGGTTGTTAAAAAATATTTGGACCAAGTTTATTGAAAATTACTTACAATTGTAAGTAATTTTCACTTAATTTTCTTTTTTAATTTTCTTACTTAATTTTCAGATGGTCCTAATTTTATGAATTGAAATATTAAAATTTACGGGCGCAATAACCCCAGGTAGGGTAAATGCGTCAAAGATACTCCTCTCGTAAAAATTATAATCATGTCTTCAACTGTTATAGAATTGTAAAATAAAGGACACCTTTTCAGCTGTAAGCTTGACGACAGATACAATATTGTAAAAGTAGCTTATTCTCGGGGTTAAAACTTGGATACTTTATGTCTGAAAAATTTGTTGGTTTCTGAAGGAGAGCGAATGAATTCACATAGCGCAGTAGTGCTTTAACCTTGTTTTCGCAGCCAACTGGCTTAATTCGCCGTTCAATTATGGGCTAGTTTGTTTACTTTGATAAATGATATGTGGACTGAAAAAACACAGGCCAAAAATATTAACAGCCAACTGTTAGGCTCTAAATTGACAAAATGTATCAGGCAAACCTAGTAAAAGACGTACTGTCACACACTAAAAGAAGTTTAGTTAGCCTGTCACTGTTCGTTCATAACCAGCACGGAACTCTCTCTAGCTTAGAATATTTACTCTTAAGCGTAAATAGAAATATTTACCTACTCTATTTACTCTCTAAATGTCATTTTTCTAAGCTCTAGACGTTTTTAGTACTCATAGCCTGTTTACTAAACGGCGCCGTTCAACTAGCTTCCTGATGATATTCAGCCATTCAATTAAGCCGATAGGCAAAATTGCTTGGATCGACAACGTTGCTCGTTTGGGGAGTTTTTTTTTATTATGTAGAATAGGTCGGCGTTTGACCACCAACTCGCCTGATGTTAAGCGACGTTGTGGTCTAAGATGGAGCACGACGACCTATAAGGTACTTATTCACTCTAGCCTTGAAGTTTTGTAGAGTGAAGAAGTACAAAGACGGCAGTTGAGTGAGGCGCTACAAGTGCGCTACTGCTCAGACCCGTCTTCGGAACGGTTACACCGGACTACATCCCGAAACACGACTAGGTCATTTCACGGCATGGCTTGGTCCGGTGGGTGGTAACTAGCCACGGCCGAAGCCTCCCACCAGAGAATAAAAATTGCTATGGGTAATAGGTTTCGGGAAAAAATAGCTACAAGGTAACCTTACCAACCTAAGTCAGATTTGCTCTGCATAAGGTGTCGGGCAGGAGAGGTTTTAGGTTAATTTAATATTATCTTGTCTGTCAGAATTGCGGTTTGGACGATGCCATCAGCCGGTTTTTACGGCGAGCATCGGCTGCATCACCGAAGACCATCAAGGAATATAACCTGCAGATGGCCATCAGAGATCGGAACGCGGTGGTGATGGAGGCTCTGAGTCGGGAGGGGGCCATGATGTTAAATTAATTGTTACAAAAATTGTAATAATTTCGCGTTTTATATAAATTGAGGGTCCATCTCGAGCATTCATGCTCACTATCGAAGGCACCTTCTTGCGGCGGCGTCGTGTGTCGGGTCGTTCTTTTCCCTCAAATATGGTTGAGGAGGGCGATGGCTGGCACATGCGTCATACTCGTGATCGGGTGCTGCTTGCAGACCAGCGACCCGGTCTGCTCGTGGTGTACTCACAATGCAATAAGTAAATCTGAAAACCTTTAACCTAACCTTAGATTAAGACTTAATAACTAACCCCCCTCTACCTGTATTCCTTTTAAATAAAAAGGTTGCCTGGAAGAGATCGCTTTTAGTGATAAGGCCGCCAGTTGTTACATTATTAAGTTTATAGGTATAAGTTTTATCATTATTTTTCTCTTGTTGTTTTGTTATCTGTGGTGTGAACAATAAAGAGTTTATCTATCTACGAGTATCTATCTAATTTAAGATTTATGTTAACAAAAGTCACGGTCCCCGGAGTCCGTGGAGTGTAATTTTTAAATAATAATAAAAAAAAAGAATTGCGGTTTGTTTCACGGAGTTTCCCTTTTTTATTTCATAATTAATTCAAAGCACATTTATTCGGTCAATAATATTATTTTTGTCAAATTATCACCCTATTGTATGAATGACCTGAGCATCAGCCAGCCAGTGTATAAAATGTTGTAATAGACGCTTCGAATGCATGTCTTTCAGGAAGCTAGTAGAACGGCGCCATCTAGGCTGTTAATTGAACAGCTGATTAAGCAAGATGGCTGCGACATATAGATTAGGTACTTACCTATATTCGAACGTCAAAAGTTGCATGATCCTGGTGGATAAGGACCCGAAATTGTTCACCGAAAATGATAAAGTTTCCCGAGTGATGTCTTGAATTTCTTTTTAACAATTTGTAAATTTCTTCCAAATATTTGGGCTTTTCCTTTTGATTATACAAAAGTTTGTTTTTCTCCAACTCTTTGTGGTTTCGTTGGAATAAATAGTAGAAGGAATAAAATGTCTTACGCAGGTAGGTAAGGAAGAGTAAGTAAGTAATTCAAATGTACTCAGGTTTAAAAAATTCTGCATAGTTAATAGTGGGTACTAGAATTACTTTCTCATGGTCTAATAAACAAGGTCTAGCGTTTCGGAAGTTGACACCCAACTTCGTCACTCTGTATCATCACCGTCTCTCTCCAACTTGTTGTAAATTACTTATTCCGGTCTTGCTTAGGCATCGATTGACGTAGGTAGGTAGGTGCCTAAGTGCGTGTCACCTACGTGTAATTTTTTCTTGCAAAGTATAATATCTTTAAATATTATATAATATGGAGTATACCATTTCTCATCTAAATCTGCGCGCCTTACGAAGAGCTCCATTGCATATTCAGTGGAGGGGCGCAGATTGGAAGGTACTTAAATATTTTAACTAAGTACCTTCCTAATTTAGGTACTGGCCAGACAGCAAAGACGACGAGGACGAGACATGGGCAGGACGCAGACGCGGCGTACTTTCACACAAAATGTGAAGAAGAGACGCGATGCTACACACACAAAGAAAAAGTTTTCCTAAGCGCCCCGCAGACGGGGAGCCAACGCGACGCTTCTCGTTTTTAACCGACTTCATTCAGATTAAGTTGTATTATTAAAAAAAAAATGTTACCATAAAACTCCGTTATTTATGAAATGATGTTGAAAAATATTTTTTTTTTTGAAAGGATATGCTTGATAAAAAAATTTGTCTAATTGACATAATCTAATTCGGATGGTGGAAGCCGGTATTTTTTTTAAGATTATGTATAAAGGTCTCATGTCTCCGCTCTGTATGGGTCTCTCGTCTTCGTCCTACGTCTTTTCAGTCTGACCAGCGCCTTAAGTTCCTAAAAATTGCACATGAAACTCCCACTTTCCAGCTGTCATTACAATAGCCGCTATGGTACGATTCTTTTAATGAGACAGTAATAACGTTAAGATCTAAAATTCGCCCGCACACCATCCCACTCCCATTTACTGAGAAAATATACAGATTGATGATTTTGGGTGTAGTAATACTTAAGGGTGTTGTTCTAGCCGTCAAAGTGAACAACTTTTAGAGCATCAGTTTCCAAAATTCGAAAGAAAAATAACGACGTGATCGTTGTTGTTATTAACAATATAAAATAACAAGACAATTTCAAATGACGTAATCAATTTTGTATGAAGACTTGATTTAATTTTTTTGAATTTTGGAAACTAATGTTCTAAAGGTTGTTTAGTTCGACGAGTAGTATAACACCCTTAAGTATTACTACACCCAAAGCCAGCACATTGTTTATACTTATGTTAATTTATAAACAAGCAGTTGAAGAATGTGGTTTGAGGATTTTCTGATCATAAAATTATAAAACGTAACGTAAAGCACCTTTATCTTCTAGAATAGGTATATCTAGAATACTGGTTGATTTCCTTTACCGTCTCGAAAGAAACTAGGATATTAGGTAAAGGCCGTAATCGCCGGAGCCACGAGTGGTAGGTGGTGCGTGTTGCAGCGTGTGAAGCGTGATGAAGTGTGAGCGTGGTGAAGCGTGATGCGACCAGAGGGGTACCGATTGGCTTGTGGGTTGGGCGTAAACTTTTTATTATTGAAAGAATAAATAAATAAAGCGATTAAAACATTATTTTTTTTTTTTTTTATTTAAAAAATTACACTCCACGGACTCCGGGGACCGTGACTTTTTTTAACATAATTCTTAAATTATTATTTAAGCGAAATACAGGTAGAGGGGGGTTAGTTATTAAGTCTTAATCTAAGGTTAGGTTAAAGGTTTTCAGATTTACTTAATGCATTGTGAGTACACCACGAGCAGACCAGCGACCCGCAAGCAGCACCCGATCACGAGTATGACGCATGTGCCAGCCATCGCTCTCCTCAACCATATTTGAGGGAAGAGAACGACCCGACACACGACGCCGCCGCAAGAAGGTGCCTTCGATAGTGAGCATGAATGCTCGAGATGGACCCACAATTTATATAAAACGATAACAAAAATAAAAACTATAACAGAAATTATTACAATTTTTATAACAATTAATATAACATCATGGCCTCCTCCCGACTCAGAGCCTCCATCACTACCGCGTTCCGATCTCTGATGGCCATCTGCAGGTTATATTCCTTGATGGTCTTCGGTGATGCAGCCGATGCTCGCCGTAAAAACCGGCTGATGGCATCGTCTTCGATGTCATCGGCGTAGTAGGTGAAAGTCCCGGTGTGCCGTGATATTGCGACGACTGCGTGGGACACGCTCTCATGCAGCTTCATTTTGGGCTTGGTCTTTATGGCGATAACCGACTCGTACGTTAGCCCCTGAGCTTCGTGGATGGTTAGGATGCGTGACCCTGCGCCTCCCCCATACCCTTGACTTTTGAGGGTCTCCTTTTCTTCCTGCGTATGTACCAAGAAAAGGGTGTTGGGGAGGGTGGTGGGAATTTGTGCTCCCTTGTACCTTCTTTGCTCGACGGACTTAATACGAGGAGCCGAGGAATAAATACCCGAGTAAATTTCCCTCAGCGCATACGCGACGTCCATTGGGTTCCTGTGTGTGCAAAGCAACTCCTGGCTGATGTTTGTGACCAGGTTTGGGCGTTGGTACCTCATTTCGAAGAGATTTTCTCTGTCAATAAAAGGTAACTGATTTACATCTCCGATGAGGACAAGCTCACCAGCACCAGACAGCCGTGCAACCATTATTATGGCTCCAAAATGGTTCATGAGCGCTTCGTCTACCAGGAGGCGGTTGAAACTCTCTCTACCAAAACCATTTACGAGAGAAGAAGCCATTGTTCGTACCCTGGATTTCACCAGGTCTCCGATACGGTGCGATAGTTTCTCTCTCAGATCTTTTGCTGCCTCTGTTGTTGTGGTGATTATGGCGTCCCTGTCCACATCGAAGTGACGGATCACCCATGTTGTCTTGCCACACCCTGGCACCCCATTGACCCATTGTATCTTTGGTACCGACCAACTTTCCCAACTTGCGTCGACGTCTGGGTTCCCTTCGATGGTTTTGGCCATCTCTAGGATTCGGTCGTCCAGCATTATCTTGGTGCACTTGGCGGTGACTACAATTGGATCCTTTGATGGTGTCCCGTATTTCGGCTTACCTATTCGCTCCGCCTCTGTCTCGTCCAGCGCTACAAAACCACTTTCTGCGCTATAGGCTGCCATATACTCTCCTTTCATGGTTCCTTTGATGATCTGGGAAGTGACGTTGTTGTATATGGCGGCTTCCGCTTCCTCAAGCCTCTCGTTTAGAAGACTTTCACTTCCTAGCCTAAAAGACTGCAAGATGTTATCGCAGGTCCTGAGATTAACTTGTTTCGTCGCTCTCAGTATGGCTAGGAATTCGAGGAAGGCGTTTCTCGCATGGCTTTGCAGCCCCGAGGCCGAGACATAACGGGGCGAATCGACCTGGCCCATGTCGGCTCTCGTCCTAGCTGCTTGAAGTTGTGGAGCTGCTCTCGACGTCTGTGGAGATGGTGTTTTGGGTGCGATACGGAATAAGCTCTGCGTTATAGCGCTGAATGCTGTTATGAAACCGGTTATGTGGCCATTCCCTCTTTCTCGGTTACCACTTGCATGGGGTGCGGCCTTTTCAGAGACAATTTTTTGTTGTGCCCTTTCGGAACCAGACTGGGTGGTCGAACTTGGAACGGGGTGTCCCCAGCTATCTGTAGCACCTATGTGGTCTAGTGTTTGGGATTTGAGAAAGCTCAAGTTTTCTCCTCTATCCTCGTACACGACAACCTCATGGTGTTCAGAGGCCTTGGTGCAACCTAACCGGTCTACGACTTCCGCTTTCATATATTCGACCATCATCGCGTCCACGCTTATTACCCGGGGAGTGCTGTCACCATTTTTGCTTAGATAATTAAGCAATGAGCTAGCTTGCGCAAAAGGTGACTGTGCCGCCCATTCCAGCAGTGCGATCGTTTTGTTTTTCGTTCGCACTATTCGGAATCGGTAGCCGTCTGCCATGCACACTGGCATAGCTTCGTAGGATTTCCGCTTCATAGTTACTTTAGCGGTGCTCCCGTTGAGCAGACATGCTAATCAAAACATTTCGAAGTTTCATAAGCACCCAGCTAAATGCGCACAATATTCAATGAATTCGAAGCGTGATCTTATTCTTTGAAGTCGGTTGATAGGTAGATACTTGCCGCTCGTGTTGCCGGCCTCTTTGATATTATTCACTCACGAGCCACAATCGCTCGCCTGCGCCCCACGCTATCTACTAGGCAAAATATGCTCGAGTATGGATTCTATTCAAGTTACCTACACAACACATTATAATTATTCACAAACTGGTAAAAAAAAAAACAACAAATTTATCTACATCCAATAAGAAATCTATCCATACTTCCAGACTAATATTGTAAAATCTAAAGTTACTCTGTCTGTCTGTCTGTAGGCTTTTCACGGCTAAACGGCTCAACGGATTTTAATGGAACTTGATAATTAGTTACAGTATAATATCACGAGGGTTTTTGGCTACTATTTTCTAAATGCGAATGAAGTTGCGTAAATATAGTATATAACCAGCTTATTAGTAAATACTTGAATAAATCATATTTAAATTATCACTATTTTCCCCTAAGATTGCCTAGATTGAGAGACATAGGTGAGGTTTGACGACTCCAAGTAACTAGTTATAATTCGGGACATAGTTACTTACCATTGATTTGCAGAGACATTATTCAAACAAGAACTTCTGTCTTCGTAACCGTACCAAACAGACTGACCAACATACTTGAAGAGTTGGCTAAATTATGGAACTAAAATATTGCGCTTGAGGCTTTCAGTTTTGCTTATAGAGTACGATGGTGGCGCCCCGTGTAGCTGTATGGACAACTTGGTCGTATAACGTTCCGTTAGTTTCAAGCAATTCATTAAGTTATGAAGTGCTTCCAAGTCAGTTTACTTAGATACCTCCTTCGCTTTGATCAATATTTATTGTAGTTAAATATCCATAGAGTAAACCATTGCTTGAAGTTTGGGCCTAGCAAGAAGTTTTGGCAACTTGTGATTCTTTACCTATAATATATTTAAATTTACCTTCTTTGTATATCTTTGAAAATATTATGCACGTTCGCAAAAATCTACATACATTTAAATTGAACTGTGACTATCACAATTATAACACTAGAAATAAGGATAGGATGATGATGTTATAGATGTTATATATATGAGCTGTACCGAGATTTAGACTGACTAAGTCAAAAAACTCATTTTTAGGCAACTGCGTTCGTTTTTACAATAAAATCCCGAAAAATATAACAGGGCTCACCGAGGGAAAATTCAAATCACATGTAAAAACTACATTAATGAAAAGAGGATATTATAAGGTTAAGAATTATTTAGAAGATAAAGATGTCTGGAGCCTTCCACTTCCGTCAAGTAGCCACTAGTATTTATAAATATTACCTAGTTGGAAGCCAAAATTTGTGAGACTCTATTTATTTTTAAACTCTAAATATGTATATCAGTCTCTGGCAGCCATAGTACAAGCTTTGCTTAGTTTGGGGTCAGGCGACCGTGTGTGGAAGTGTCCCGAATTTATTATTATTATTATTATTTATAATTTGAAAAAATAATGCCCCTCAGTTTCTTGCCTGTTCTTCTCAGTAGAGGCTCTTTGTCCGAACAAGGCGGTCGAGTCTATTTAAATAACTTTGACGTTCATAAGTGTATCTTTGATACCTAAATTGAATAAAAACATTTTGACTTTGACTTTTGACTTTGACTTTACCTATAATTTTTTTTTTAGTAACTAATTAGGAAAGTAGGAATCAAAAACTTTTTTTTAATCGTGACATATGCTTTTCTACATATACTTAAGTAAAACTAAGTCGCTTTATGCGTCTGTCTGTCTGTCTGTATATCCGCTAACTGCTCCTAAAACACGCAACGGATTTTGATGTAGTTCTCACCATCATTTAGAAATTTTTTCACGGAAGGTTTATAGGTACCATGAGAAGCTGGACAGCGGGTCTGCTAGTTTTTTTATAACTAAGTATATTATTGGGTATTATTTTAGTTTAGTTAACTTTATTTTAGTTTCAGAATACATGTTATTGTATTCAATCAATAAAGTTTTATTCTGTAAAATTTCGATCTAAAGCAAACCTTTACCGTCCCCGAAATTTTTGATTATATTAGTAACAGCAGAGCAATTTCACTTGATCTGAAATTGATATTCGCGCGGCGCTTCCCGGCACCTGCTCGCTAGTTTTAATATGTGCGTACTAGCTGCGGCCCGTGGGTTCACCCACCTAGAGTCCTAAAACTGCTAATTTTACCAGGACAATAAGTCATCGTCATCATCATGTCAGCTCAAAAGACGTCCACTGCTGACGGCTGCCTACCTCCCTCCATGATTTTCGCAGCGTCCGGTATTTCGCTGCTCGCAGCCAGTGGCTTGCCTTTGGAAGGAGGTCTTCTACACTGCGTCTTCCGGTTACCACTCGAGAATCTTTCTGGCCCAACGGCCATCCTCACTGCCACTTCAATTTGGCAATTTTATCATTTTTTTTTTATCATATGGTCACGCCTTTCAGTTCAGTCCCAAATTTAAGCCGCGAGCCTATCGCCATACACTGGGCTCCAGTCATGTAGCAGTTGACATACAATACGCACCTAAGTTCACACAATGAAGTCAATGAACAAATTAGTGCGTGCCGTCGTCGGCTGGGATCGAACCCGCTCCCTCAAGCTTTGAGAGGCGGGCCTTCTCCAACTAGGCTATCGTCGTTATACCGTTATACAAAATTGTATTCAAACCCTTTTGAACTGACATCCAAAAAAAGAGAAGGTGCTATGATCGCGTGTGTTTTCTTAAGTCTTTTTGTTGTTGAATTTCATCTCGGATATGTTACTGTTTATTACAATAAACAGACAGACAGAGTAGTTACTTTAAATTTAGGACACTGTGTAAATGTGGATTAGGAATGCTTTGAAGCGAATCACGTCTCAGGCTGCCGCCCTGTGATGTGATAGGACCGTGACACGACGGAACCGTGACGAGACGGGATTGTGACGAGACACAATGTCGTGAGGTGATGGCCGTGACGTACCGGAACCGTGACGAGATCTAGGTAATGTCGTGATATGATGCGATAGGATAACACGCTTTAATAATACTCTTTCCTTGGATAAAAAGTTTCTAATATGCAAAATATGTTAATCTAAGCTACTTGCACACCGAATTACTTCCTATTTTGAACAAACTTTAAAAAAAAAGAGGAGGTTCTATGTACGTCTGTATGTCTTAATGCATTCGGTGGCAAACAAGCAATCACCTGCTGGTAAGCGATGGCTATCACTTATGGTCATTTAATTTAAATTAATTTGACCCGTTTTAATTTGAAGAAGTCACAAACACACATTCACTCACAAACTACTAGTGTGATAGTTATGACTATCACACTAGTAGTTTGTGTGTACATATATATGTACACACATTCACTAACAACATTTATGTAGTTTGTGAGTGAATGTGTGTACTTGTGTATGTACAAATTGTACATACACATTATGATGTGTATGTACAATTTGTTATCCATGTAAGACTCACTTGCTGAAGATAAATTCTTAAACGCAGGGTTAATTAACTCAGAGATAAAATGTTAAACGACTTATAGAATACAAATATGCAAAATTCGAGAAAAAAAAATTAAGTCTATCCAATATTGGTCACGTGACTAGTTATTTTGTATGAAGTACTCGAAAGTTTTTCTTTTAAAAATTTAAAATTTGTTTTTTTCACTTTTTCACTTTGACGTGTAAAACTACACCCTTAAGTATTATAGTCACTCCTATATTGTGTTAGTTTAAGGATAGTGGCTCTCCTCCGATGGTTCCCGCCTTGTCGTTCTCAGTAAGTAAATAAGGTGGTGTGGGTCAGTCAACTGAGGCGGAGTGCAGTGTCAGTCAGGGAGAGGACTGTAGGTGTGTCGTTGTCACTTTCCCTACCTTCCGCGGCCTAAACAGGGTCGCCACCGTTTCGATGGCGGACGCGGTGGAGCCGCAGAGGAAGAGGAGTGTCGGTGTATCGTTGCCGCTCTCCTTATCCTCTGCAGCCGAAGTGGCAGGCGGCGGGGCCATTCATCTGACCCGTCGCATGGGGACCATGGGCGCCTAGGCACGGGTGCTGGCTGGTGCCCACGGGCAAAATTGGTCCCCGAGGAGGTGGATGATGACGATGTGTCTGGTGTTCAACACATCGTCGTCGAGAGGGTGAGAGCGCAAGCTCGAGGAGGGCTGGCGCTGTCGGGGCTGCGGAAGAGTCCGAAAGCGTCCCCGTAGCCCCGACATTTTGCGCCGAGGTGGAACACCCTTGGCTTTTTAGTGGGTAGGCCGTCAGTAGCGGGATTCCCACATAACCACTCTGTGCCCGCACCCGGGGCTGGTGGTGGTATCCATAAAGGATTTTCCCAAGGTGAAAAAAAAGGTTAGTGGCTCTTGGTGGCGCCGCATGATTTAGGAGTTTAACCTCTTACGAGCAGCTAGCTCCGAGTTAAAAAGTTAACCGGGCTTCTGCAAGTGGCCCTGAATTTTTGTTTGATATTTATTTATTTATTTATTTTTACATTTCAGGTCAACCAACGCCCTTACAATAACAGAGTAATAAATTTAATATATTTACTAAAAAGTCATTTACAGGGAGACACTTCTAAGAAATATAATAGAAAAAAAAGGAATTGACGCACAAATAGGATGATTAAATAAATAGAATTTAAGTAGACGTACTTAACAAAAACAAAAAAAATAGTAAACAACGCAAAAAAGTAGAATTTGAAATAAGAATGAACTAAAAAAAAAATATAAATAAATAGTTAGATAGATAGATAAAGCATAGTATCAGTACTCGCTAACAAAAAGAAAATACAAGAAATTTATATTGCCAGACAAGTACAAAAATAACGCAAGCAGTTTTTACCAAGGTGTCTCGTTTAATCCCGCTGCAATGCATAATTCGCACCGACTTGCAAAGTGGCTGCATATATTAGGATTCTGTCAAAGCTTCGCTTAAAATTACAGACTTGTTTTTGTAAGACCATAGTACAATGCTAATACTGGAATAATAAGTACTATCAGCGCCCCGTGGTGCTACCCACGGTTAAAAAGTATTCTATGTGTTATTACAGACTATATAATATATCTCTACGTCTATTTCATTTAGCCATTCTGGCACGATTGAATAACAAACTTATATATTAACAAATTTCGCATTTACAATATTAGTCTGACAAACCTCGCACAATACCACAAAAGTTGATTAACATAATTTTTTCAAACACGTTATCTCTCGTTTTTATTCGTATTTTATCGTTCTATCTATCTCTCTCTGCCCGACTATGAATCTCATAGTTATGGTGGTGGGTTAGCACTCCTCACTTTTCTCTTCCACTTCGCTCTATCAACGACATCGTCTTCGATAAATCTCACATTGTGGGTGTTGCTGTTTCTAAGTACCATCGTTCGTACTCCACAATTAAGTTTACTAATAAGATTGTCTGGAAGAGATCGCTTTTAGCTATAAGAATGCACCATTTTGTGCCTCTTTACAAAAGTAGTTGCTGCACATTTTTTCTTAAAAATAGTAACGATATAAGTACGTACTTATTTTTTTTTACTGTTAAATTTTCAAAGAAAAATTAAAATAGTCTTTAAGCATTTATAGGTGAGCCATGCTTACCGGCTCTAGGGCTCGCCAGTGAGCCCACATGCCGTGCGAGCATCCCCCGTGCAGTCGGTTGCGTCGGGCGGTGCTACGCGGTCGCGTAGCCTACGTAGCGCTGAACGGACTTTCGTAGACGCTACGAACTTCGGCCGTTGTAACGACAAAAAGTAGTTTTAACTAGAGTGCAAGTTATAAAAACTTATCAGTTTAATTTGTGGGTGTTTAATTCGTGTTTTTCGAAGGTTTGAATACTAAGATAAAATGTGATTTTAACTAAATCGTCAACTCGATCGTAAATTTTTTCTTAGTAATTTTATTAACATCCTAGTGCTGTAAAAAGTTTCCTGTAACGCTGTCACCTTAATTAATTCCAAAATTAATAACTTAAGAAGCAAAAACATTTAAGTGCTAATAAAAAGTTTTTTAATCAAGCGTAATCTCGCTGCTAATTAAGAACTTAAAACACATAAAAGTCCTCACTTTATTACGAAACTTAGACTAAGTTAACTTGAGTGATATCAGTGACTTGTGTAGCGATATGCTTTTAAAACTTAACCTGGCCCGGACGCTGCTAATATATAAATTGTGACGTGGAAAATTTAAATATCCTCACAAAAAATACCCGAAAACCGTTTTAAAATAAAAAGAAATATAGAATAAGTGGAAAGTAAAAATAACTATTTACCTGTGTTGTGTATTATAATAATTGTGACAATTAATTTATAAAAAAAATAATTGGTAAGTAAACGCAAAAAAAAACTATAATACTGCTAAAATTTGAATTAAATGTCTACTTACCTATTTACAAACTTAAAATTAAAACAGTATTTTATTAATTAAATGACGTAATATGTTGTAATGGACTTAATAGACCGAGAGGTCAAAGTAAACAATTTTACCTCATCGGCTCCGTACAATAAAATAAAAAAAAGTACAAGAAAAATATTGGAAAAACGGCTGACCAGAGATAATTTCATTTAAAAGTTATTAAAAAGTGTTTAAATAAGTGTCCAATATGGGCGAGTTCCACCGCCCCAACGAGTCTTCGGGGCAGTTCCTACAGCGCTGCACCAACCTGTCGCAGTTCGACTGCAGCGAGGAGGAGATGCTCTGGCTGATGATGGGCCCGCGCACGCTGCCGCTCACCAAGCTGGTGCCCATCTCTGTGGTGCTCTGCTCCATCTTCCTCACAGGTCATTATCATCACTCAATAAAGGATCTTATTAAAATACATATAGCTACTAAGATTAGCGCAAGCACGAACCGGAAAACGCAGAGTAATGATCCACCTGGGTGGGTCGACAGTCCGGTAGTTAGTGGTAAGTGTTGCGAGAAGCCGCTGGATGCTGGCAGCACTTGGACCGGCCTGACATGGAGGTCATTGAGATACGCCTTAGACCAACTGTGAAAGTTTTCCGGCTGATAAGATGATGATGATGAAGTGTTGTAATTGTTAACCCACGAAGTAGTGGGGTTAGGTTGTCGAGCTCGCCAATGCGGACGAATAAATTACTAAGGTATACATTAGGGCCAAACAATTAATTCAATAAACAGTCATTTAACACAATTTTTCAAGAAAATACGGTATATTTCAATGCAAATGGTCCTGAGATTAAAAATTCTTGTTCTCAACTATTTATAAACGCATAAGCGCGGCGCGTCGTGGCATTTACTATGCACATCAGGCAAACAGCTCGCTCATCGTTTCCTATGACTCAAGTTTATAACTTCTCTGTATTCTTTGTTTGTCCTATAAGCCGCCTCGCCTTATCAGAGGCCTCAAGCGACCCTAAAACTGACACTAGAGACCCTAGATAAGTTCCAATCCGTTTTAAGCGATTCCATTTCTCCTATCGTTAACGCCATATTATATCGCTGAATATTAGCCACTGATGAGACGAGTTGACAATAAGGTCACGTGACATTTATATGGCTTGCTGTTTGTCCAATCAGCTAATGTCGAGCGTATATCTGTCGTATATCTTGAGCATATATTTCTACATAATTTTAAACATAACTTTTTGGAACCGAATTGAACTCGCTTAGGGCCCCAGGGGTAGCCTTTCTGCCTACATGCCTATAAATCTGATGCATTTACTGACTTTTGAATTGTCACCAGGCGTGGCGGGGAACGTCGCAGTGTGCGTGGTCATCATTCGACATCCTGCCATGCATACTGCTACCAACTACTACCTGTTCAGTCTGGCGCTCAGCGACCTGCTGCTGCTTCTATTTGGTGAGTTCGATTGTGAAGCATACAGGTTTTACGGTTCCGTACGAAAGTTGTAAAAAGAAACCCTTATTGGTAGAACCAAGGCGGATTGCATTGTAAGAGAGAGGATTGATTGAACAGTGACATCACGAGGGCTGTGGATGATGATGGTGACATTTCGATGTCTGTCCGTCTGTATGTATGTCAATAGGTAGAGACCAGTAATTCGCTTGTCTGTTGCACAGCATTACGCTTGCATCACAGTTCAGCGCTAATTAGAATTTTAAATGCTTATTGTATTTAGACAAAGAATTTGTTTGAGAGATAATTTTAAGTCGCAATAAAAGTAACGATAGACCATTTGACTGTACAGGACATTTTTCAGAGCAGCATAGGAATCAATCATTCGGAAACGTTTCCGTCCTGATTGCAAAAAATTTAAACACAAATTATTCGAATATCAGTCCGTATTCATAAGTTTTTAAACGTTATTCGTTCTTCGAGTCGGATTTATACTCGATCCCCTATTCCAAAATGTATAAAAGTAGACCGAGATTCGAACAATTTGAGTTGGATATTTGTGGGATCCGATCGGAAACATTTCCGAATTATTGTGAATCGCACCGAGATACTCAAATGACAATGGATTGATGTTTATATTTTCTATCAGCTATTTGCTGTTCAGGTAGGCAACCCTTTTCAATAATGTGCCTATCGCTTTTGACAAGATCCTTCATTTTTATTCGGACTACGTCTCAATCTCTAACCATGTAATTTTTTTCTAGAAAATAAAGGAAAACGTAATAAAAACTGATCGAGATTCATGCATGTCTAGAATTTCAATTGTGTTGAATACCGAAGATTTAACGCCTCGTGGCGTCTTCTCTATTCCATTCCATTTCATACTCCGTTGCGATGCATAAAATACAGTATTATGCCACCGCCACATGTTGCTATCTCCGGTGTTTTTTAGTTATTTTGTACTTCTGGTATTTGACTTGTAATTGTTAAAAACGCTCTAAAAGTAATGTTAAATTTTATTAATAACAAGCATCAGCATCAGCATTGTCAAGCATCAGCATCAGAACGGCTGAAAGGATCTTGATGAAATTTGTCACCGAGATAGATTAAAGTCTGAATTAGTAAATATGCTATTTTTAACCGCGGGTAATATGGGGCTAGTTAATAAATAAATTAAAAAATTATAGACCATTCAAAAGTCAAGAACAGAGGTTCCCAAACTATTTTGTTCATCGTACACCACCTGCCATGTTTACACACTGATGGTCATTTATGTAACTCGCATTATCTCGCAAACATCTTGTATTGATAGTTCATAAAAGAAAATAAAAACGTGACGATACTTAAATGAGATCGACTATCCGTGGGCCCCGTTTATAAAATATAATTTTTATATTGTGGGCCCACAGACTCAAATACCCCTTGTAGACCCATTTTGTGAATCACTGGTCAAGAATGTAGCAAATGTTTGACTAAAAAGTTCGACAAATTAGTAAAGTATCTCTCATAGTTCTATCCTTTTGGAAAGTATACCTACGTAATACTTTTACACCCACATAACATTTTAAACCCAAAAAAAAAATTGTCGAAGAACGATCTCGACGCAAAGGCCGAATGTGTGGCGCCAACATAAGCGAAGTTTTGCATTTGAGCTCACTGTAATAATACTGTAGAGATACTAGAGATAGCACGAATTTCAGCTCGTGTTTGAACTATTGAAAGTTTATCGCCCACGAGCGAGATAGCACTAGGTATGCAAATGAGATGGCATGTTTACACAGTTGCTGCTGATAAGTTTTCAGTAAAATGTTATCAGTAAATGTAGGTTTTATCTATTTAGGTTTTAGCTTTGGGTACCGACTACTATCTAGGTACACTAGTATTGTATGGGTAATGTTTATTTTAGTTAGTATATTTGTAGGAGGTATTTAATATAATATGTCTGATGTGCCCTGATATGTATGTTAATACATATGTCTGAATCAGTACTACTGGCCCTTCGATCATTATGGGAGATTTGGTACGAAAACCTAAAAATGGACCGCATGAATTAGGTGCTGCACACAATTCACGGCAGTCACAAACAAACGCAACCAGTCGCAACAGTGACCTCGTTCTTGCTATAGTCTTGTACGTCTCTCTATCTTGGTCATTGATACACGTAACTAAATCAATAAATAAATACGTAACATTATTGTGTTACGTGTATCAATGCATGATATGTATATCACTAGTCATTGATGCACGTAACATAATATTGTCAACGGAGCTGTGTAGTGTTTGCTAGTAGTTGTATTGTGCCCACGTGCTGTGTGCTAGAAATTATATTAGTCTCGTGCTACTTCTTCATTATAATATTTCTATGTACTGACCAGAGTAATGACTACTTCACTTATCAGCTACTCAATCATTTGTGTAGCCTGAGAGTCTCTTAGACACTGACCAGACAGAAAATACTTAGGTCAAGAAAGACACACACCCGGACAGACACGTCAAACGACAAGCGTCACGTCGCGTCGCGTCCGCGTCGCGTCACGTCCCCGTCTTCTCTGCTTGCGTAACGTTGTATAGTATAAATGTATAGAAGCGACCTTCTGTACGTTTTGTATGAAGGAACATTGAAGGGACGTCGTGTCTGCGTCCCGTCCGAGTTTCGTCCGCGTCTTACGTTATTTTTGCCTGTCTTGCCGCTTAGACTATAACACGCGAGCGAATTCGCAGGCAGAGCTAGTATCACAGAATAAATAATAGTACTTTAGTCTACATCTACACTAGTAATATTATAATGAGGAAACATTTGTATTTTTGTTCCTATGTTTGTAACGAATTAACTCAAAAACTACTGATCCAATTTCAGAATCTCTTTCACTATTAAAAAAGCGACATTATTCCTTATTCCTTAGTTTAGACTACTCTAAGCTACTAAACGCGAGCAAAGCCACGCGCAAAACAGCTAGTATGTAATACATTAACAACTCCCACACAACTGAAAAAAAAATCCTATTACGCCCATGAAACAGACTGTATTTGACTTTCATAAAAACAACCACGTACTAAATATGCTAACGTCCATATTTTGTACGTAATTATTTTAATCTACTATATTTTACCTCATTATAATTTTCTACTACTCATGATTACAAAGCGTAATTATTTTCTTTGAGCAAATAATGTAGACCGACAAAAAATATAAGTATCATTATTTTCGTGGAAGCTTGTGTGGAAGACGTTTTCATAGAATTTTACTTTAGTAAGGCACTCGTCTCACCGCGGCGTCGTGCCGGCCAAGAAGCGACGAAGTATTTCAACAATTAAGCGACAACTATTTTCTGGCTCAACACAAAAAACGAACAAACGTATATACAACCAACGTAACTAAACGTAAATAGGTAATTATGACCTATACAAGGAGCTGGTTTTGGCTGTACTAATACTTAAGGCTTGGCTGTATTAATACTGTTCTACCCGTCAAAGTGAACAACTTTTAGAACATCAGTTTGCAAAATTCGAGAAAAAAAATTTTTCGTACAAAATTGATTACGTGAAAGGTTCTTTTGTATGGAGACTCGGTTATTTTTCTTTTGAATTTTAAAAGCTTACGTTCTAAAAGTTGTTCATTTTGATGGGTGAAACAACGCCCTGAAGTGTTACTACACCCAAAACCAGAATGTTGTAGATGCCGTGTGGATGAAGAGACACAATCATGTATCAAGTTGCACCTGACTGTTCACACTGCCGTCGAGAACTTGCTGTACAGAAGTCTAACTAACTAGCACCTCTGTGTGCACCTCTGTCCTCCTACAGGTTGCATTCTTTAACCAATTGTCGTGAAATTTGGGAGCAGGTTCGATTAGTTATACAGATTTTTTTGCCGAGTCAGTTTTTGGATTTTTTCAAAACGGACGGAAATTGGCTATTCGAAAGAATTTTTATTAAAGCTGAAGCATAGACGCTTCGCTCGCTAACACTCGCTCGGACGTTGTATAGCCTCGAAATTGTTCTCCAGTGTTTTGTCTTTATCGATTAAGTCGAGTTAAAAATCTAGAAGAAATAATAAGACAAAACACTGTACAACTATAAATGTCGAAGCTATTACAACGTTTATTAGTAACGGGGTTTAGCTACCCTTGTTAACGATAGTCTAAGATAACGTTTTGCAAAACCGATATTGACAAAGCCGGTCGAATATTGAATACCTCGGTCTTGCGTCCGACTCCGACGTGTCATTCAAATAGCCCCGGTAGCGGCGTCTACTGTACGGACGAGTAGTTCCATTCAAATGCAGTACGAGATTGCGACGTCACTTTGTTGTATTTCGGAATTTGATCGCCTCATGTACGAGCGGCCCCGCCTTGCACTTGACAGCGTGTTTATGTGAGTTAGATAGTCGCTAAGATTACTCACTATAGATACCGCACTTACGGACAACCTGAAGTCTAAGCACACTGCTATCGGTCTAAACTAATTAATTATTAATTTACACGCGTAAGCACAAACAAAAGATACAATATTTCAACTTAATTATTTCACCCTCGGTGGCTCAGTTGGTAGTGAACCTGCGTGGGGAGCGTGGGAGAGCGTGGGAGCGTGGGGGTGTGGGTTCGATTCCCACCTAGGGCAAACATACATTTGATGAACATTAGTGTTTGTTCTATGTCTGGGTGTTAATATCTATTTAAGTGTGCATTTTAATATATCTAAGTTTGTATATTAGTCTCTGGCGACCGTGTGTGAAAGTGTCCTGAATTTATTCATTTAATGAAGAGAGCTAAAAACAAATATGTAGTCATAATTTTTTTTTCTTCTATCGGTTCATTGCTAGGCGCGACGAGATAGGCTGCCCCCATCATTATGTGGAATAGATAGTCGGGAAAAGAGAAAGACAGAAGGATAACGACAGTAATAAAGAGGTTATTTGCTAGGCTTTAGCCACATAGCCACATAGCCAATAGCAGCACTTTGTTTTAGTCTCCGTAACCCGTGATTTTCTTAATCTGTCTATCTATACTAATATTTTAACGAGGCAACATTTGTGAATTTTTGAATTTTGTTGGTCGGGGCTAATCTCCGAAACTACTAAACCGATTCTAAAAATTATTTTACTACTAGAGAGCAACATTATCATAGGCTATTAAATGCGAGCGAATCCGCGAATAAAAGTGCTAGTATGTACTAATTTGAAACAAATATCTACTCTCGTACTTAGGAATCTAAGGTCTCGTGGTGAGGTATTCATAGAGGGTAATCTGTGATCTATCTACCTAGATGTAATTAAGACAGCGAGACGTGTTTATTTTTAATGAGTTGTTCATTACAGGGCCTTTGACGGCTGTTTTCTTTTCACTCTCTCTAACACGGACGAGGGACCGGAGACGTCACTAAAGTTTTTACTTCCCACATTAGCCCAACAAAATACACTTTATTCTACAGGAGTTAGAGAACATAATTCTGTGAATATTAGAATAATTATTGCAATTTGATAATAGTGTAGCCTTTTTTATGGAAGTTAAAGAGCTTAGCAATTACTTTGGTGTTTTTTTTTAATTTGGAAAGATTTGCATTCAGGTAACATGTTTCAAATGCACAATGGAGTAAACAATTTCTTGTCTAGAATTATTAGACCTACTATTATTATGAGACGGTTATTTTATATCTTACGTGGACGTAAGCTAAATACTTACACATAGATATAGGCACCTGTCTCCTACATATCCCATCCTACTCCTACTAATATTATAAACGCGAAAGTTTGTAAGAACGGATTGATGGACGGATGTTTGTTACTCTTTCACGCCAGAACGGCTGAACAGATCTGGATAAAATTTGGTACAGAGATAGATTATAGTCTAGAATAGCACATAGAATACTTTTTAACCGCCGGGTGAAACCGCGGGGCGCAACTTGGATGTGTATACATAAGGGCTCGTCCAAATCAAGCGAAACTGCGAACTGCGCACGTGCTGCACGCAAACTTTTCGCAAGCGAAACCTAACATTCGCCATATTCGCCAGATCTGGACGAGCCTTAGTATACACAAGTTAGGTAAGGTATAGTTTGTTAGGTGAGTTGTATTCCCCTTAGAGACGGCGCCTGTCAAAGTATTTCCAACAGCTCACACCTATATCGAAATTAATTAATTCAAACGTTGTTAACTCTAATTCGATAGATTGGATTCCTCCTGAAGGATCGAAATTTCCATTTGATTAGACTTGTCGATTCGTTTTTGTGATTAACGAGATTAAATTTCGCTGAAGGTTCCATGAACTTATCTTTAGGTGCTAAATTGATTCATTAAGCTCGTCTAGATGTGTTAAAATTTAAATATTATATCAACAAAAGTATTTTAATATTTATGTAAAACTAGCTGTTGCACGCAACTTCGTTCGCGTTTATTCAGAAAATAGTATCCATAAACCTTCCTCGTGCTGCAACTAAGTAATAGAAAATAGTATCCATAAACCTTCCTCGTGCTGCAACTAAGTAATAGAAAATAGTATCCATAAACCTTCCTCGTGCTGCAACTAAGTAATTTTCAAATTGAATAATAATCCGTTACCAAAGAGATCAGAGTCAAACATTAATAAAAAATACTGGCTGTTTTTGAGCGGAGTTTTAATTTAATTATCAGTTGTTATTTTAGTACCAACTACGTACTATTCTTTAATGTCGTCTGACGCATTTGGTAAGCGGCGCGTTTTGTTTATTATTTTCAGAATTTGATGACGAAAAGATTTTTTATTCAGAAAAAAGTATCCAAAACCCTTCCTTGTGTGATACTGTAACTATTTATCTAATTTCATCACAATCCGTTCAGCCATTTAGTCGTGAAAAGCCTACAAACAGACAGGCAGACAGTAACGTTCGATTTTATAATTAGTTACAATAAGAATAAGAATGGATAATAGGTATGGTTTTTTTTTAATTTTTATTATTTAAAATGACACTACACGGACTCAGGGGACCGTGACTTTTGTTAACAAAAATTAACTTAATTAAGTGTCTAAATTTTTATTTAAGGGGAATACAGGTAGAGGGGGGTTAGTTATTAAGTCTTAATCTAAGGTTAGATTAAAGGTTATCAGATTTATTTATTGCATTGTGAGTACACCACGAGCAGACCAGCGACCCGCAAGCAGCACCCGATCACGAGTATGACGCATGTGCCAGCCATCGCTCTCCTCAACCATATTTGAGGGAAAAGAACAACCCGACACACGACGCCGCCGCAAGAAGGTGCTTTCGATAGTAAGCATGAATGCTCGAGATGTACGCACAATTTCTATAAAACGCGAAATTATTACAATTCTTATTGTCATAACATCATGGCCTCCTCCCGACCCAGAGCCTCCATCACTACCGCGTTCCGATCTCTGATGGCCATCTGCAGGTTGATTGGTATATATAGGGTGGAACGGGCGAAATAGACGCAAACAGTCAGCCGCTCACAATTTGATCAGTTACGACGAAGCTTAAGTATGACCGTGTAATAAGCACTCCAAAAATTTAAATAAGAATATTTGTTCTCACCCAATTCCAAACAGTCAATAACATAAAAACATGTCAGAAATAATACCAAAAAACCTACCTAATAAAAATCCTATGTCGTCACAACAATGCCCAAAATTGGAGCAAGGCTGGTCTATGGCTGCTCGCAATGGTAGGTAGGTATATACAACTCAAGCGGGACGAAGACAAGTTCAAAACGCTTGGATACTAAACCTCTCTACTACACCTACCTATAGGTGTAGACTATCTACTGATACTGTATTCATTGCAGAATGGTGCGGGTGACATTAGACAAATCGTTTCTCTTCACCCTTAAAGATTTGCAAATCATCATATAAACAGCTATTAAACTTCAGCAGCACCATAAATATCAGTACTTACACTAAAATACGGAATAATAAATACCTAACTGTAGAAAATACCTTACTTTACTAAATGATTTTAAAAATGAAAATAGCTTACCTTTAACATTTTTTTTTTATGATTGAATGGGCCCACGTTTGACCACAACACACCTGATGGAAAGTGAGGATGCGGTCTAAGATGGAGCACATTCTGAATTCTAAATTCTAATTAATTCTGAATTTCATATTATTACTTTTTATTTTATATTATATTCTATGAGTGCAATTTATTCCTCTCTCTCTATAAAAAATGTTATACCCGATGGGGCCCTTATATGGTTCTACTTTGACATATTTGTCATCTTGTTTTAAACTAAAGCGTTGTTCTATTACAGTGCGAGCACACGATGATCGCGCGAACTGGCGATGCTACCATAGCACGCTTCTAGACGAAGACGCGAGCATCGCGCGAGCGTCATGTCAGTTAGGACACTTGTTCGGAATCAATGTGTTTGATTTTATAGCGCATTCGCCAGTTCCTGCGAAGATACTCGTAGCGTGATCGCGTCATATTAGGACAACGCCATTTGGATGCATGTGATACATAAATTAATAATAATAATCCATTTATTTTAGGCAATATAACTTGCATACAATGCAAGTTATAGAGGCCCATAGAAAATAAATACTTACCTTACTGACTAACATACATATAAATAACATCAATAGGTAAAATTAACTAAATCTTCTGGGCTTTTGCTCCCTGTGCGGCCTCCCAGTAGCGCTGGAACACTAGCCCTCTTGGCCAGAACTTAGGCGAGAGTAGCGCTGCCTTGTGTTTCAATTAAGCAATTACCTAGACTCGTACATACATACCGTCACGCCTTTCCCGCGAAAGGGCTAGCAGAGGTGTAATACAACACCCACACTTCGCCGGACGATATTCGGTCCCAAATATGACAGGGGGCGAACCTGTCGCTAAACACCGCGGGCTCCCCTTAATTAAGTGACAGGTAAACGAATTAAATTCATGTTGCAGTGAATAGAGTATAGGTAAGTAAGCCCGCTAGGCAGTAAGGTATATATTTTCTAATCCTGTGTTACACGGGTTCCGTAACGTGCGACCCGCCAGACACGGGCCCCATCACGTGACTTCCAATCATATAGATTGAGAAAACGTAGATGACCTGTATTACGAAGTGAATAGCTTACCTATACTATGTAGTGACTAAGTTACAAGCTTACATTGTGGATCTTCAAATGCGTTTTCGAGAAGAAGCCTAGCTAGACTAACTAGCCCTAGTGTCAGAGCTTTAACACGTTAACTGCAATGTTATACTTATACATTTACTTTATGCTAACTTCACATTGGCTAAAGGATTTTTATTGCCTAACCATCTAGAAGACGACAAGCGAAGAGAGCAAGACAAAATACTGATGAGCTTCTGAAGTTATCAACAGAGTACCAAATTGAAATTTCTACTTTTTTTCGACATTCTTACTTCTTTACTAATTATTCTTAAATTATTAAATATTTCCCTTGTATTATGGTATTAACTTAAAAGCTAATGATGTAGGCAACCTCCCTAAGGGAAAGGAATTTTTATTTACGTTGCCTGTCTTATAATTATTTAAAATCACTCTAAGGTGATCTCTTTCAAATGCGAATATTTTTATAGCTCTATTTTCTCTTGACGGCGTTTTATTTTAAAGAATGACCTTGTGGAAGTAAATAAAGCCCATATATTTATTTGTTTGTAGAAAAACAAACAGTCGATCAACAATAAAATGAGTACATGAAAAATAAAAACAAATAAGCCTAATTAGTTTTCACTAATAGCAAATGTAAAATAAACAAAAGTTGACTAAGAAAGTAAGTAATAATACATACCGAAGAATAACATAAAGAAGAATGTGAGAAACAACGAAAACCTAAACAAACCATAAATATATTCCTTACTATGAAATAAAATAAAAGAATGCCATATCATATCAATTTACAAAAATAATAACATCAATAGAAAATACAGAAAACTGATTATTGTTCAAAACATTATTTGAAAATAACAACGACATACACAGAACGCAAGTGGTGACGCTTGCAGCTTGAAATATAGCCATCTAATTTAGTTTTATTAGTTGTCGACCGAGCGAGCGTTTAGCGACAAAATGCTTTCGTACGTCTGGATCTCTGTCTTCCCCTACGGGTCGCATTCCTCAAACTATTCTCGTGAAATATTGTGAGGAGAATCGTTAGGTAGGATGGTTTTTTTGGTCGAGTAAGTTTTTGGATTTTTTTTAAATGGGTAAGGTATGATATAAAAAAAAACAGCACGTGGCCACAGAGCCACTAGTACTAGTTGCACATGTATGCGAAATTTTTAACATAATCAAATTAAGTTTAGTATTTTATCTAGTAAAAATATAATATGTTTTAGTAATAAGTTCATTTGGAGGTATTTTGTTAAATTGGAGAAGCCACTGGCTCCTGACACACAGTCTCTAACTAGTTTGGGAGCCTCTGGAATCAAATTTGAAATTGTCACATGTATTTATACCCAAATAAATTATTTGTATTTGTATTGTATTTGTATTTGTATAATCACAATCCGATGAAACAGTAAAACAATAGTTTCCAAGGATAAGACAAGCGCTTTTGTATGTACATTTCAGAGCTCCTTCATTGTAAGCCACTTTTTTCACGTCGATGTGCCGCCTGAAGACTTTTGGTTCGTGGTTTGACAGTTGCTACAGTAGGACCTACAATTTAAAGTGTCTAGTGTCTACCGAGCCACGGTAGCACTCAATATACAATATTAATCGACCTATTTTGAATTAACTAAGTAATTAGCTCTCCTTCTCGGCCAAGCGCTCAAAGAGCCAACACGTCCTAGTACTTTGTTACACTTACAATCTGGGTGTCTTCAAGTCTCGAGTGAATCGGTTTCTTCTAGGCAAGCGTGCTCCATCGTAGGCCGCATCACTGCTTATCATCAGGTATGTTGGCGGCCAAACGTAACAAGTAATAAAAAAAAAAAAAAATGTATTTGTGTTTTTTCCTGAAGATGCCTCATGATAAGGTGAAACGCATGTCGATAAAGTGCTCTAAGGATATAGGTATATTAAGTATTTTTCAACTACTCAGTTTCGAACTAAATTCGGCAGCACCATCTTTAAGCATTAGCGCCAGGTCTAATTCTTATCCGGTCAGTAAATTCTCGTTCCGATAGATTTTCATCACGTTTAATAGCATGGATAAATAAGAAAGGTTTCAGATGACGAGTAGTAAATGTACAGAGATATAGCTATGTTATCGTAGCTTTGGTTCGCGCTTGATAAAGAGAAGAGAACATAATATTACCCACGTGACATATACCTAATGACCGAGAACCACACGCAACTTCAAAGCCAGAGTGAATTAGTACCTACTAGGTCTTCGTGCTTCATCTTAGGCCACAATGTCGCTTCACATCAGGCGAGTTGGTGGTCAAATGTTGACCTATTCTTTATAAAAAAAAAAAAAAAACTATTAGCGATGGTTACGCCAGATAATGATCATTTAATTCTATTTTAATTTTGGTGCATTTACCATTTTCCTACCTACCCTTCCTTAAAAACAGCACTGTCAAGTATTTACTTGAACGCGCGGCGAATCTAACCTACTTCAAAATATGAGTGGGACAATCAGTGTGACGTCGACCTCCGTGCCGCGTGCAATGCACTCATCCGCATAATATTTGTGGAAACTATAACAAAAGGGTTCTATACCCAAATTAGCCGAACATTGTGATCTAGCACATAAACAAAAACTCGTTTCGCCTTAAATACTGTGGTGTGTGAGAAATAAATACGGTCAAAGGGTGACGTGTGCGCGTGTGAAGGCGCCGCACGCCTTGCAGGATTTTGTTCCGGAGGAAGCTGATGCAGGACGATACACAAGTGAGTGCTGTTCCTATCTTTCCATCTCTTCCTCTATTTGTTCGAATGCACCACGTCCGAAACCTCAAAAATACAGTCCACTTCTTAGGGGCCCGAATTGCCCCACCATAATTTGGCGAAACCATAGTTTTTCCTTCGAGCCGGATCCCCGCTCCGGCTTCTTTTCTCTTATTAGGATATATTAAACGCCCTAATAAGCTAATTATAGTCATTGCGATTATAATTATTCCCATAGCGTGACATTGCGTCATCTATTTTATCCCCTAAAATATATGTATTAACAGCCGTAAGCATTGAGCTAGGCATTTAATCAGCTAGGTATATTATTTATCTATGCGTATTTATATATATTTTACATTAATACTACATTATATAAGTAAAATAATCATAATTTAAAACTTCATTGTGATTACAACTTAAATTCAATTCTACCCTCGTTTGCATTTTAACTCGTGCCTACGTGACTTCGACGCCAAACCGCCCAATATAACGTTCGATATTATACGACCGTGTAGCGGAGTTCGGCCGTCGCAGGCGCAGCACAGTTATCACGCGCATGTTAAAGTAAACCTACATAATTTGTCAGTATAATAATAACCATATTTTTATCAGTAACAGTATTTTTAATTTTTCGGTATAATACTTGCCGCTTTTACAGTGATTTGCATTCCTTAAATACACCTTATTTTGTCCGTATAACATTGTTATCGGTGCATCGAGCTAATTACTTACTATTTATTCTTTTGTTTTGCACGAAATATTAAATAATGTCGCGAAGAAAAGGTTTAGATGAAGAAGCCAGTCGATTCTCCGACTGTGAAAATGTCGATGCAAAGATATTAATGTTACAATCGAAACGTGAAGCGATATTCGAAATAGTACAACGGTGTTATGATTTAGCTTCCGCGTCCGATATTGACAAAGATGAGGCTAAGAGGGAACGATTCCTAGATGAGTCATCACAGATAGATTCGTTGCGCGATAAGTATGAACGGATTGTTGATGATTATAATGCTCGCACGTTAGAATTAAATCCAAAAGCGAAGCCAGACTATCAATGTCTTTTTGCATTTGAGTCTCTGTATAGTAAAATAAAGAGAATGAATAAGCAGTATAGTTCTGCCAGTATCTCATTGCGAGATGGTATGGACGCTTCCTCTGCATTGCATAAGGCTAGGCCTAAGTTGCCTCCGATACAGCTCTTGGACTTCGATGGTGATATTAAATCGTGGCCGATGTTCTATGCGACCTTCAAATCCACTGTAGATGATAACCTGCTGTTATCGCCTAGTGAGAAATTATATTATCTCTTACCTAAATTAACTGGGCGTGCTAAAATCGCGATCTCTGGCATTTCGCCATGCGCTGAGAACTATAAACTGATCCTTGAGACCCTTATCAAAAAATATGATGATAAGAGGATGCTTGTTTCAGCTTATTTAACGCAGATGTTTGATTTTAAGCCCTTTCAAGTGGCTTCTGCAACTAACTTCGATTTGTTTACTGATAACTTCACAAGCGCAGTGAGCGCACTAAAGAATTTAAAGTTAGATAATTTATCTGATCTTTTCATTTTGCATATTGCTTTGCAAAAGTTAGATTCAGAAACAGTACGCGCATTTGAAACTAAATACGGTAGTAAAATGCCTACATTCGACGAGTTTGTTGAATTTATCTCAACTCGTGCGAAAGTATTTGAACGAACGACATGCGTTTCAAGCGCTCGTTCAAATCATAACATTAAAAAGCCTAATACTGGCACTATGTCTAAAATACCTAAATATCAAGCTTATGTAAACACAATTGATAAGCCTGCATCTAATACTTCTATTAAATGTCTATGCGCCAATGTGACGCACACGCACTTATACAAGTGTGCTGAATTTAATAAAATGACGAGTCCTCAAGAGCGTTATAAATGCGTGAAAGATAATAATGCGTGTGTTAATTGCTTAGCATTTAATCATAAGGTTTCTAGTTGCACTGTAAGACCGAATTGCAAGGTCTGCGCCAAAGCCCATCATGGGAAACTGCATTTCGTGCGTACGGAAGTACCTAACCGTGCGCCGTCATCAGGATGTACTACCGGCCCGGCGCCGCCGCCCGCTGCTAGCGTCTTATCACCGCCGGCGCATGAAGTGAATGACTCATGTAGCCAACCTGTTGCATCTAAGCCTATTGAATTAGCGCGTTCAGATATTACGTTATGCGCGACAAAAAACGATTCCTGTTTACCATTGCAGAGGGAAATTAATAACAACACTGTATTATTATCTACCGCTCAAGTAGCTACATATGATTCGAATGGCAAACGTCATATCATTAGGGTGCTCTTAGATTGTGCATCTCAGAGTCACTTTATAACAAAAGAGTGTTGCGAAAGATTAGGAATAAGACTTAGTAACGCCGAACGTACTATTATTAGGGGCTTCGGTGGTTTAGAGAAAGCTTTACAAACTGACTCGATAGACTTAAAGTTTTATTCTAGATTTGACGATAACATTAATTTTGATATTGCACCACTCGTAGTCGAAAAGGTAACGGACTTGTTGCCTACAGCTGTGATAGATACGTCTGGACTATCACATTTGAAGAATTTACCCTTAGCGGACGCAGACTTTGGCGTACCTGCTAAGATTGATGCGTTAATCGGAGCTTCCCTATTTCCGCATTTGTTATTACCCGACGTCCATGCTTCGCGCGAGGCGTCGACACCCGTTGCACTGCGCACGGTTCTGGGATACGTACTTTTAGGGTCAGCACCCACTATACCTACAACTAACGTGAATACGGCCTTGACATGTTGCCTCGCTCAAGAGCCTACCGTTATTGACGCGTTAGTCAGGCGTTTCTGGGAGCTTGAGGAGATTCCTTCCGCTCTCGTTCGGCATCCTACGCACATTGAGTGCGAGGATTTTTATGCGTCGACTACTACACGCGATCCTGTTAGTGGCAGATACGTTGTCGGCCTGCCATTTAAGGACGACCCATATTCTTTAGGGAATTCTGTAGACGCAGCTCACAAACGTTTCATGTGCCTTGAAAGGAAGCTTGAAGCTTCGCCTAAATTAAGGGCGGCATATGATGACGTCATTAAAGATTATCTCGCGAAAGAGTACATCTCTCCGGCGCCACCATACGATACGCAGGACCCTGCGCCGATATACGTTATTCCTCATCACGGAGTAGTTCGCGAAGATAAAGCGTCGACCAAGCTTCGCATAGTTCTGGATGCTAGTAGCCGTTCCACTTCCGGTCGGTCACTAAACGACATTCTTCATGCAGGTCCGAACCTGCAGGGTGACTTATTTAAAATTATTTTAAATTTTCGTCTCCATGCAGTCGCAATGACCGCAGACTGTCGTCAACAATTTCTGCAAATAATTATGCGTGAAGCTGATCGCCGTTATCAGTGTTTCCTGTATCGGTTTAATCCACGAGACCCTCTCGTGCTATACCAGTTCAATCGCGTGTGCTTTGGCGTATCGTCGAGTCCCTATCATGCATTGCGCACGGTTACTCAACTCGTTCAGGACGATGATGGCGCAAAGTATCCGCTTGCTAGTAGTATTGTACTACCTTCGCTGTACATGGATGATGTTGCCTTCTCGCTACCTAATGAGCGTGAGGCAGTCGCAGTATCCCATCAGCTGATTGAACTATTCAAGGGCGCACAGTGGGACCTTGTTAAATGGAATAGTAATTCACGCGCGGTGTTAGATAGTATTCCCACCTCGCACAAACTCCCTACTGAAGTGGAGTTTGATAAATCGACACATAAAATATTAGGCCTTCACTGGTCCACTGATGATGATACGTTTTACTTTAAAATTTCCCCGCCAACCGACGAGACTTGTACAAAGCGCACAATACTGTCTACCGTCGCTCGTCTGTGGGATTTAATGGGATTTGTTGCCCCCACAATTGTATATGCAAAGATGCTAATAAAGTCTCTTTGGCAATTGAATTTATCATGGGATGACAAACCACCGGCACACATCATTAAGATGTGGATGCAGTTCTGCGCCGAGCTACCGGCACTTAATAAAATTCGAATACCTCGTCATGTAGGAGTATCCGAGGACTGTGACGTCACCCTTCTGGGGTTGTCCGACGCCAGTCTTAGCGCTTATGGTGCAGTCGTATACCTACATGTCAGCTCCGCCGCCGGTAATACCGTACGTCTTGTATGCGCGAAAAGTAAAGTCGCGCCTACTAAGCCAATGTCGATCGCGCGCCTTGAACTATGTGGAGCTCTTCTGCTTTCCAAGCTGCTTCGCACAGTTCAAGACAATTACGCAAGTCACTTGTCTGCAAAGACCTATGCTTTCCTTGATTCTAAGGTTGCATTATACTGGATAAAAGGCTCGCCGCATAGGTGGCAGACTTTTGTCCCCAACCGCGTCGTACAGATAACCGAAAATATTCCACCTGATAATTTCTTTCATTGTCCCGGTGTCGAGAATAGTGCGGACATTTTGTCCAGAGGTGTCACTCCAGAGAAGCTCGTCTCGCACCCTCTGTGGCTCCATGGACCTCCATGGGCCTCGTTGCACCCATCTCAGTGGCCTCTCAAGAGCCTAGATGGGCAATCTATTCCTGACATACCGGAACAAAAGGTATTAACGCACACTGTGTGCACGCCTGTAAAGCAATGCGCTTTATATGACCTCGCTCTTCGAACTTCATCGTGGAGCAAGTTACTGCGTATAATTGCGTACGTTTGTAAATTCGTAAAATTGTTACCTCGCCGCAACACTACTGCAGTAACTGCCGAGGACTTAAACCTTGCTGAAAATAAAATGCTTTGTGCTCTGCAAGGTCAGCATTTTGCAGAAGAATATAATAAGTTACTTAATGATAAAATTTGTTCTCCGGCTTTCAATCGTTTGAGGCCTTTTATTGACAACGGTCTGATCCGCGTAGGCGGTCGCCTTGTCAATTCGGCGCTGGAATATGCGCAAATGCATCCAGTTATTTTGCCGCGATATGATCATATAGTGAATATGATTATTGACTACTATCATGTAAAACACTTACATGCTGGACCTGAAACGTTGATGTCGTTGCTTCGGCAAAGATACTGGATTTTATCGGCACGTCGCCTTGTGCGACAAAGAGTCCACAAGTGTAATACTTGTTTCCGTCTTAAGCCGCGTCCAACTTACCCGCTTATGGCTAATTTCCCTGACATACGTACACGTCCAGCTGTCAAGGCCTTCACGGAAACAGGCTGCGACTTCGCAGGTCCCGTTTCGTATACTCCTGTGCGCCGCCGTGGTGTACACAGCGAAAAGGCCTGGATAGTTTGTTTTACATGTATGACAACAAGAAGCTGCCATTTGGAAGTTGCTACGTCATTGAGTACGCCCAGCTTCCTGGCCGCGTTCAAAAGGTTCCTCTCTAGACGAGGACCTGTTAAAGTTCTTCATAGCGACAATGCTACGAACTTTCAGGGCGCTGCTTCGTATCTCCGCGATCTCTATAAGTTTCTTAAGGATGAATATTACCCGAAACTTGAGGTGGAATGCGCTGAGAGTCGCATAACCTGGAAGCCAATTTGTCCCAACGCACCACACTTCGGTTCTTGTTGGGAGAGTATGATTAAAGTAATGAAGTCTACTTTGTTCCGTGTTATCGGACAGCAATTACTGTCGTATGAAGAACTGTGTACTGTTCTCACGCAGGTTGAGTGTTTATTGAATTCACGCCCGCTGACAGTACTAAGCCCTGACCCTGCGGAGCCTTCAGCTCTTACGCCGAGTCATTTTTTACACACTGCACCTCTACTTTCATTGCCCGCGCCTGATGTAAGCTCTGAAAAGGTCAGTTTGCTTCACAGGCATGCGCTATTAGATAACTTAGTCCAATCCTTCTGGAATCGCTGGAGGATGGAATATCTACACAGTTTGCAGGTTAGGCAAAAATGGAATACTCCTTCCTTACCAATCACTCCGGGAACTGTCGTCGTAGTGATAAATGATAATGTACCGCCTTTAGCCTGGCCTTTGGCAATTGTAGAGAAAGTGCATCCTTCCAAGGATGGTATTATACGCGTAGCGACTGTAAGACTTTCTGGGAGGACTTATCTCCGTCCAGTCGTTCGCTTGTGCCCTCTTCCATCGCAGTAGTGAATGAATATTGCTTCATAGTTTACATTAAGTTTACACATAAGTTCATACTATATTTTATTACTATATTTGTATCCTATATCATACTATATTACCTAAGTTATATCTCCCCATATTGTTTAGGGATTTATTATTAGTTATTACTCATGCGCATTGAGCGTTGTTTCCCTTCTAATCAAATGAGATAATTTCACACCTTATAGTTTTCTTTAAAGGTACCCTTTAAGGGCGGGTGGATGGTTACGCCAGATAATGATCATTTAATTCTATTTTAATTTTGGTGCATTTACCATTTTCCTACCTACCCTTCCTTAAAAACAGCACTGTCAAGTATTTACTTGAACGCGCGGCGAATCTAACCTACTTCAAAATATGAGTGGGACAATCAGTGTGACGTCGACCTCCGTGCCGCGTGCAATGCACTCATCCGCATAATATTTGTGGAAACTATAACAAAAGGGTTCTATACCCAAATTAGCCGAACATTGTGATCTAGCACATAAACAAAAACTCGTTTCGCCTTAAATACTGTGGTGTGTGAGAAATAAATACGGTCAAAGGGTGACGTGTGCGCGTGTGAAGGCGCCGCACGCCTTGTAGGATTTTGTTCCGGAGGAAGCTGATGCAGGACGATACACAAGTGAGTGCTGTTCCTATCTTTCCATCTCTTCCTCTATTTGTTCGAATGCACCACGTCCGAAACCTCAAAAATACAGTCCACTTCTTAGGGGCCCGAATTGCCCCACCATAATTTGGCGAAACCAAGCGATGTAAACTTAATGGCCCAGAAATTCCTCGACTAGATACGTAATTAGTTGGTCAATTTAAACATGTCTTCTTGACTAAATAAACTAACATAACCGGAATAGTCATTAATCTAGACGTAAAATGAATTCCAGACTTTACCAAAACGCAACATCTGGTGTTAAAGTACGAGTATATACTTAGTTACGTGGTTAAGTGGACCTAGTTAATGTTATACAATAAAAATCTACGCAATAACTAATTTCTGCGTTCATTAGAGTCGTCCTTCTGTTCATTTCGTTGTCGGCGGCGGCACCCCGCGGCCATACAAACGACTCCATTGAGGCGGGCGTGTTTAACGCACGTTTTATAGCCCACGATAAAAAGTCGGAATTAAATTGAAAGTGTCCGGGCGGTAAGTCTACTCCGACGGCGCGATCATTGAGCGGCTGGGAAGTTTCAATTGTGTTCTTTACGGCTCCGATGGATAGATAAGTCTGGAAATTTGAGCTGGACAATTTACAGTACTTATGTAGGTTAAGCTACTTATTTTTATGGTTATCTACTGTAATGGTTTTGTTGGACTCGTTTTTCTTTGATTATTGTTGTTTTTAGGTTATTGTAGGTTTTCTGCTTTTTATAACTAGAAAACTTATATTCATGTAATAGTAGCAGCGACACACGGTTAAAAGTTACACTATGTGGTATTCCAGACCACATATGTGCTTATGTGATTATAGCATATGTGATTTGCCAGCTCTGTCAAAACCTCTACTTTGACTCTATGCAAAATTTCATCCAGATATGTTAAGCCGTTCTGGCGTAATTGGTGACAAAACAAACATCCATCCATCCAAACTTTTAAATTTAGAATATTACTTGCTAAGCCCTGCGGTGTTATCTGCGGTTAAAAACGGCTACCTAAGTGCTATTTCTGACTATATCCTATCTCTGTGTCAAATTTGACACTTATTATCCTGTTTTAGATATATTTATTTATTTATTTATTGATAGGAAAACAAACAGCTGTTAACAATAAACAAAGTACAGAGCGAAATAAAACAAATAAGCCTAGATAGTTTTCACTAATAAGTAAGATAAATAAAAATATAAATAAAAAAATTACTGGTCTCATCCAACCACCGTCTATTAAAACCTTCAAATTTATAATATTAGTGTGCACTGTGATAGTGTGATTGATGTTTTTTTTTATTATCTGAGGATTGATGAGACGATTTCGTTATAGTTACTTTGGAAGGTGAAGGAGGATGTCTCTGGGGATATCGGCGCGAGTGCAGCCGGGCTAAACTGAAACAATGCTCTAACCGAACAAGTTACTGAGAAATTAGTGATTAGTATCAGACAGCCATTTATCATCGTCACGATTCATTTTAGGGTCGCTGCGTCAATTTAGACGGTACGCAGCTATGATGTATAAATGACCTTCTAGCTGACTAGCTTTGACTAGCAATATCCGTTGAGCGCTAAGAAGTAACGAATAAACAATCACACACACCACTAACTTTGACCTTAATAATAAAAAAAAATATATATTACGGGACACTTCCACACACAGTCGCCTGACCCCAAACTAAGCAAAGCTTGTACTATGGCTGCCAGAGACTGATATACATACTTAGATATTTTTAAATACATACTTAAATAGATATTAACACCCAGACAGAACAAACACAAATGTTCATCACATAAATGTTTGCCCTAGGTGGGAATTGAACCCACGCCCCCAAGCTCAGAAGGCAGGTCCACTACCAACTGAGCCACCGAGGCAGAGAGGTTATACTAATAACCGACCCGCTTCGGCTTCCAAAGGTAGGTACCTATTAACTTTCCGTGAAAAACTATCTAACTGATGGTGAAAGCCGAATCAAAATCGTTGCTTGGCTTTTAAGAGGAGTTAGCGAATAGGTACACCACAGACCTACATCTATTTTTTCCCACTTTTATGGGATACTAGCTGCGCCCCGCTGTCACACACTTTCGCCTTTATAATATTAGTGTAATGAAGTGTGACGATGCAGACAGTCGCGAAAAGCGCCTTTTTTAATACTTTAATGAAAGAGGAGTGAGACGAGATGACACGGGATCAGCCGACTCACTGCGTTAACTGCTAAAATTGAAGACCCACGTCAACCGACTGATAGGCTAGCCATGACGAGGTAATGTCCCAAGACCCCGTGTTCGCGTTTTGTCACAGCTCTAATGAAACTGAACCCACATTCAAATCAAATCAAATATTATTTATTGCATCAGATTACAAATTTTTAACAATTACTACTACACTAACTTATTACGATAAAGGCGACGTTAACACTAACATTACTAGTACTTCGATTATCTCATACTAATAGTATAAGTCATCTCGACCCCTAGGTAGGGTCACCTGGTACAAATACGTCTATGGGGCAATTGCGTCTTTCGTGAATTACCGACACAACCCTTCACAAATTAGGCGCCACCTACATCTTTTTTCTATCTTTAGTTACAATAATCTGTACTAGATGGCGTTAGTCGCCTAATTTGTGAAGGGTTGGTCAGTCATTCTCGAAAGACGGAATTGCCCCAGACGCATTTGTACCAGTTGACTCTATATCTTTACAATCCCTGAAATGATTTAGCCTACATTCTATTTTACCTTAAAAATGATTTTGTAGTAACTGCTTTCTTACAAATTGTCATGAAGATCAAATAAATGAACGATACCTACTCAAGTTTTCTGCGAATATCCATGGTATGTTAATATACTCCGCCAGGTATAGCATTCAGCAACACGTAGTGACGTCAATCGATGCTTAAGCAAGACCGAAACAAGTCATTTACAACAAGTTCAAAAGAGACGGATGACGATGACGTCACTACTTGTTTGCTGAATGGCTAGACCTTGTGATACCTAAATAAACGTTGATTTGTCCTTGTAGACTCTGAGACCTTGCTTTCACTCGGATATATAGCTGTATCTCGCTCTTTCCTTAGTTTCTAAGCAATATCTAGACCTTTTCAAGTCCAGATTGAATGTGCTGGACATCGAGAACAAACGGAGCTCTATTTTCAATGAAAAGAATCTAAATAAAAGACGAATAAAACGTAGCTCTTCATTTTTACTACTTACTAGACAACTAGAGTTTGTCAGCAAGTACCTAAGTTTTTATACAACTGTAATAATGTCTGTAATATAACTTTTTCAGTAGCATTAAGCACTAGCGGATCTAGGGGGAGGGATTAAGGGGTTGAAGCCCCAGCCAAAAGTATCTAATTCACACTCTAGAACAGTTTAAAATGTCTGTTTCTTTAGAGTTTTTGTGTCTACCCAACTTGATGAAGGTTACCCCTACAGCTAAGTCAAGCCCACAAATCTTACCTAGGTACCTTGACCAAGCTTAGTTTCACCTAAATGACCCCCCCCTCCAATCCTAAATCCACCACTGGCAATAACTGCGGTGACCCGCCTCGGTGAATGCCACTAAAATTACTGATATTCAATATCGCGAAAATGTTTGTTCAGAGACGAATAAAAAGAACTATTGAGGAATAGTCAAAGAACTCGAATTACAAGTGTTATTTCTACGCTACCTTGGTATTGAGCTTCGGATATTTACTTTTAGACTTTGGTAAAGAAAATCTTTGTTACCTAAAAAGGTTCAGTTGGAGGTACGTACTTAGTGCTATACTTTACACACCCTTTTTAATAAACTTTATGCAGCCTCGGAATAGTATTACAGTGTTTTGTCTTTATTTAGCGAATTAAGAATTTAAAAGAAAATGAAAACACTGATTAACTATTTCAAGGCTAGACAACGTTTATTAATAAGGGCGTTAGATTATGTATTTGTTACTGCGTACTTACATACTTAGGCACCAACTCCACGAGCGAGTGTATCACAGCAAGATTATTGTAGTGTCATGTCACGTATTTCTATGTAAACACTCTCATACTCTCATAGATCGTGTCTCCAAGCGGCATTGTTATCGCGACGTTCCAACGAACGTGTTTGTACAGAAATACATGGCACAACGATAATATTATCGTCGCGATACGTTCGCTCGTGGGGATGGCGCCTTACTGGTACGTACAATCCATTTTTTTAGGTATACATAGAGCACGTTAAACTAAGAACAAATTCTCCATACAACAAAGCTAAAATTTCACTCGCCTTTTAAATTAACAATGAACGAAAATAATTGAATCTGTTTGCTTCAAGTTCAGTTTAATTGAACATTTTCATTGCTCACTCCGACGTATTTAAAAGCTTTTATTCAAACGTTCAGCTTTTTATTATTTTAGCTTATCTAAAGGTATTTACAATTACTTTCGGTTTTAAATTTCACTTAATCGTTGATTAGGTAAGAAGGTACGCAAGCACAATTTGAAAAATGTTTCTTTACTTTTTACGATGTTCCTAACTTCGGCAGACGGACCAAATATGCTTAGTTACTTTCAAATAATTATAATAGGAGTACCAAAATGTATGGTGCCTAGTAGATTTGGTTGGTTGGTAAATTGGAAGGATAACCTTATCAGTCCATCACATTATCATCATTATCATCAGTCCATAAGAGTTTTCCCTTCTTGTTCGCCACGCGTCAGACTTTACGACATCTATAACATCTAGTATAACATCTTATTCCCATGATGGTTACGTGTTGTTGTCGACGCTGAGCGACCGCGAATTGTATCGCTGAACAATAAGGTTCATGGTCGCGCTGCGTCGAAAATAAAACATAACTATCGTGGCATGAAAGCGATGATAGCCCAGCCGGAGAAGGCACGTCTCTCAAGCCAGAGGGAGCCGAATGCTTATATGCACATATATTCATTGTGTGAACATATGTGCGTACCATATGTCATCTGCTACAGGACTGAAGCCCGGTGTATGGCGACAGGCTCGCCTCCTGTCACATTTGGGACTGAATATCGTCCGGCGAAGTGTGGATGCTGCACACCTCTGCCAGCCCCCTCGGGGTAAAGGCGTGACGATATACATGTTATATGTTAATACTAGTTATTACCCGCGACTTCGTTCGCGTTTACTCGGAAAATAATGTTCAGAAGTATTCCTCGTGATGTAAGTAACTGATTGTCAAACTTCATCAAGATCCGTTCATCAAGACAAGCAGAGTTACTTTCGTTTTTATTATTTTAGTATGAATTTATGTAATAAATAAATATTTCATATAAACTTTAAATATTTTATTATATTAATATTTATCACAATTACATTAATGTACAAGTTTGTGATTGTGTATGTTTCCATATCACTCATACTAACATTATAAAATCTAAAATAAATCTGTCTGATTTGATAATAAGTTACAGTACTTATATCACGAGGAAGGTTTTCGGATACTCGTACAAAGTCGCGGGCAACAGATAGTTATTTATACGACAACACAACATTACTTCATTGGAGCAGAACGCTTTCAGATGAAACATGTTTTCCATCATGATTATTTTATTTTATCATCCCTTCATCTTACTTCATACTTATTTCATCCTCGAATATTGTACGGTTCTGTTCCTTCATAATTTTACTACAAACATTAATAATCAGCTGTTTTCATATCGGTTTTACAAATTAAACTGGAGTGATACAAGTGACCCTTGAAGGGTACGTTAATTAAGTGAAGCGGTCGGAAACACATATTATCATTAACCAAGACAATGCCGGGTCGTCTGTGGCTTCATCCCTTTGCGAATATTAAGCTATTTCTGATCCATTGATATATATAATTAGTTCGTAAGGACTAGGCGAATGAACATTTCATTAGGTACCGATTGCACAAGCATACAGGTCAGGCGCGTCGGTGGACGGAGGCACGAGTCGTGCTACTCTTAAAAGCCTCTTCCTTCATATTTATACACACGCATTATACACACGCATACACACGCAAAGTCACATTAACCAAATTACACATCATAAACGTTTAAAATAGATTATATAGGTACGCTACAACGCACGCATACGCTACACGCATAGGCAGTCAGTAGAATTGAATCTAAAACAGATAGCACCAGCCCACAGAAGCAAACAAAATGGTACACAATATTCATATTTCTTCGTTCTACAAAAAACAAGGTCTAGCAGTCCGGGGGCCAACACGTGTATAGTGACACAACGTCGTCGTCATCGTCCCTTTAGAACTTAGACCGTCTAACCAACTTTCGAACTATTTGCAAATGACAAATTTAAGTCTTGCATAAGTTATTTCTTTAAAAGTCGGCTCAAGTGATGCAGGAATAATGAAACACAGATAGAAATGGACATTCTAGCATCCCAGCATTCCCCAAAAAACTTCAAGTCATTCAATGAAAAGGTAAGAATATCGTTCTCATTGACAATAAACCTGTGCAATAAACCGACGATCGTGTGAGAAGACCTACGGAGAAGACTCATGGAAGTAAAAGGAGCGAAAGATATGTGCCAGAATCGTAGCAAGTGAAGAGAAGTGAACTCTGCCTGTCCGTACTGGAAATGCGTATATGTTTCTATATATGTATGTGGAAACAAAATACTTACTTTAATCAACTGATCACTAGAAATAGATCAGACGTCTGTATAGCGGAATGATTAGATGTAACATCTTGGGAGCGAGAGGATCTCCTCGCTCAAGTAGTCGCTTCACATACTCGTATATTCCCCGGTGAGAACTTAGAGGAATTGAAACTTGCTGTGGTCACACCGGCACATTGTTGTAGGTATTGATAGAAGAATTGTTGTTCCTACTAGTTGTTTAAATATTTGATTGGTAAAGTAAATTAAAGTAATTGATTGGTAAAATGTTGGGGAAAGTAGAACTCACACATAAACTAAACAGGGTCATAAGCTTGGGGTATTGTAGCCGAAGCATCCTAATCCGAATACTAACTATTGTTAAGAATGCGTAAGTGTGTTTGTTGCGTTTTCACGTCATAACTACAGAACCGAGCGTCATGAAGTCATGATAATATTGAAGGTTGTCATGGTCACAGAAATAGACACAGAGTAATTTTCCATCCTAGAAAATTTAATGGTTCCTGTATGTGCCGTGGGTGCAGTTAGTGTTTAAGAGCCCGGCGCCCACTTTAGACTAACGTCGCATTGACTAAAGGTTTTTTATTGCCATTTCGTTTAAAAGACGACGACGAATGTAGAGAGCAAGTAAAGATACTGACTGAGCCTCTAAAGTTATCTACAGAGTGACAAAGTGCAATTTTAATCATTTACATGATTTTTGCACTTCTCTTATCATTCTTAAATAATTCTCATTATGTAGACAACCTCCCTATGTAAAGGGATTTTTGATTTGCTTTGTTTATCTATAAAATAAAACAGTCAAAATTGACCCCTTACAAATGCGTATAATTTGCATAGCTTCATTTTCTCTTGCGGACATTGTTCTTGTTTAAAAAAAAAAACGGATTTATAGTCAACGGGCGTTAACGGAGATATAGTTAATTTAATTGTACATGCCAAATTTCATCATAGTTTGACCAATGGTTTCCAAGAAACACAGCATAATGTCTTAAGGCATTTTGCTGTGGGGATCAGCTGCTGAAGTAGAGTCCATTTTTATATTGCAAAAGCGAGCGATCCGCGCTATCTACGGGATGGGTCCCCGTGAATCATTGAGAGATTTATTTAAAGAAATAAATAAATTAACTTTACGTTCTTTGAAAATATTATATACGTTCGCAAAAATCTACATAAATTTAAATTGAACTGTGACTATCACAATAATAACACCAGAAATAAGGATAGGGTAACTGTACCGAGATTTAGACTGACTAAGTCAAATCATTTTTAGGCAACTGCGTTCGTTTTTACAATAAAATCCCGTCAGGGATTTTAAATATAACAGGGCTCACTGAGGGAAAATTCAAATCACATGTAAAAACTACATTAATGAAAAGAGGGTATTTTACATTAGATTAAGAATTATTATATTTAGAAGGCAAAGATGTCTGGAGCCTTCCACTTCCGCCAAGTAGCCACTGTATAGATAGAATAGATATTACCTAATTTTAAGCCAAAATTTGTGAGACTTGTAATTTATTTATTATTTGAAAAAATAATGCCCTTCAGTTTCTTGTCTGTTCTTCTGAGTAGAGGCTCTTTATCCGAAAAAGGCGGTAGAGTCTATTTAAAAAAACGCTGACGTTCTTAAGTGTATCTTTGATATCCAAATTGAAAAAAAACATTTAGACTTTGACTTTGACAAGCGCGTTTGTATGGAAAATACAGAGCGTCGCGGAACCCTTAAATAAATACTCGTGATTCTGAACAACTATACCTATTTTGAGCCAAAAATTTAACCACATACATATACGTCCGTAAACTAGCTTTTGCCTTCAGTAAAACCGCTTTTAGTCACACACAGAATCTAATTTGCGCTTCTTTGTTGAGAAATCTTCTTAGAAGTTCCTCATCCCAGACTTTTCCATCCTTCAAATTATGGTCTGGTGGTATATTCCTAGTTAATAAGACATGATTTGACTTGAATGGAAATCGATTACGGTTTCGGACAAGTTTAAATGAAATCTTTAAAAAGTTAAGGAGCTTCCGCGTTTTTGGCATGGGTCTGGCCATTTTTTATGAATGCTAAGAGCTAGTACGATTAACTTACCTATATTTTCATTGATAAACATCTCTTCTCTGGCTATCTATTCATAGTATAAAACATAATCGTTTTCCGTGTCTGTCTGTCAGTCTGTAGGTATATCTGCTAACTCATCCTAAACCAGCACACAACGAATTTTGATGCGGTTCCACCATCAGTTAGATAATGTTACACGGAAAGTTTATACGAGTCTGAAGTATGAAGCCGTGTGAAGCCGGGGCGAGTCGCTAGTGTATTATAAATGCAAAAGTTTGGAAGTCCTAATGTGTGTTAAAATTAGTTACTTATTCCCGCTCAACGCAAGCTATTTTTTCACTGCGGATGATAACGCAGAACGCAGCCAGTATGATAAAAAATATCTCGCAAAGACAACCCTAGTACAAAAACTATGAACAAAAATGTCGTTATCCGTTTTTATTTTCATATTCCATAGAATACGTGACTACTAGTGGGTGTATATCTAAAATATCTAGTACTCACCTTTTATTTCTCAATATGTCTACAAAAACACGTAATTTAATCCAGCAGACATGACTCGTATTATTCCCCGATGTGTAAGTGCTGTAATAAATAAAAAGCAATATTATAAGATCCTTATTAATTTAGGCTATTTGCGGTTTTCTTATAAATCGGTTATTATTAGCCTGCCGCTTATTTAGGGTATCTAATCGTGCTCCCACGCTTACATTTTATTTCCCCGAGGGGACTTAAGTATACTCTTTTTCTACTCACCGTATAGGCTGTTCAGTTTCAACCGAAGTAAGATGATTTATTTTATTTACGTCGAAGGTATCTACAGGAAATGTGGGAGGACAATGAGGGATGCGCGATGAAATATCCAGCAATAGGTCTGTAATATACATTACCAGCTGCGCTCTACGTTTTCACCCGTGGAATCAGGAATCACCACAGGAACCATTATTTTTTTCGACATTAAAGTTACCCTTTGTCCTTCTCTGTACTGTACCCCTTACAACGTGTATGAAAAATTTCATGATAATCGGTTGAGTAGTTTAAGTGTAAAGGAGTAACAAATAACAAACAAACAAACACACTTTTGCGTTAATAATATACTAGCTGCGCCCCGCAGTTAAAAAGTATCCCATGTGCTATTCTAGACTATAATCTATCTCTGTGCCAAATTTCATCCAGATCCGTTCTGGCGTGAAAGAGTAACAAACATCCATCCATCCATTGTTACAAACATTCGCGTTTATAATATTAGTGAGAGTAGGAAGTAGGATATTAGTAGAAAGTTATGATACACGGGGCCTACCATGACATCTATTTTAAATTTGAATCTTATCGCCACGGAATAAGGTCCGCGGTCGCGCAGCATCGAAAACAAAACGCAACCATCATGGCATCATGGTAGGCCCTCAGGGACCCGATTATTCGGAGATTTGAGATTTTCATCTCACTTTTTTTCGTCCTTGTTGCTTTTGTTCTAAACGTCATAGGTGTGAGAGTGACCAAAATAAAATCTCATCTCATCTCACGCGCAGGAATAGCCCCCCAGGCCAGACATATCCGCGGACACGATTTAGGCGTGCATACTGTAAAGCGGCGTGCCTGCACCTGCGCCTGCGCCTGCGCCGCGCCGCGCATGGATAAATCAAAACACGTCATTTTCATACATTTTGTATGACAGCTGAACGCATTTTGTAGCGGCACCGCGCCTAAACCTTGTCGGTACCGGATCCTCGCCTTACGTCGGACCTGTATGTTTCAGGCCTTTGAATCACTTTATGTAGGGTTTTTCCCTGCGCACCGTTTATTCAGGTATTACGAAATAATATTTTGTTTTATTTCAACGGTGCCACTCACGTGTGTTTTGTAATGGTCTGCGTTTGTAGTCGGAGTCGGAGTTACACAGCATGACGTGGTCGAGCGCGTCACGTTTGTTTTATTCTCACTAAAGACATCAAATATTGACATTACTTGAGAACAATGCTAAACATCAACATTTTTTTATTTATTAAGAAAGAAAAGTACATACAGGCAGGTTCTTAATTATGATTAACTAAATAAACTATAGTACTGAACTAGATGTTGACAGTGAGTCCCAAACTAAGCTCTAGGCCTGTATCTTGGGGCTCGGTGCGAAGTTACCAAGAGACACTTTTAGCTAGACATTAAAACAGAAACGATAAGAATAAATATAATGTATGAGTGGACAACATGAATCTCAGCGTGTGTGTGTGTGTGTGTGTGTATGTGTATGTATGTTATTAATGTGTATGTGTATGTGTAACATTGTATGTAATTACAATGCCGTCGTATCTAGCAAGGCTACCAACGTATCCATTGGCATGCTACAAGTTTCTAGCCTGTTGCATACAATAATAATAATTCAAAAAATAACTTGCGTCGTCTACACAACCGAACGGTTGCTGACAATTCTGAAGGCAAATCATTGCATCATTCATATTGCTCTTGAATAAACAAGAAACTTGCACTGTTTAAATAGGCCTTTTAAAAAAAAAATTACACTCCATGGACTCCGGGGACCGTGACTTTTGTTAACATAAATCTTAAATTATTATTTAAGGGGAATACTGGTAGAGGGGGGTTAGTTATTAAGTCTTAATCTAAGGTTAGGTTAAAGGTTTTCAGATTTACTTATTGCATTGTGAGTACATAGGCCTTCAGACATTGAGCAAGTTGGTTTTTGAATAAGTACGTTGAAAGAGTTTAATTTTTTATGCGTGAGGTTATAAAGTTTTGTTCCTTTAAAAGTACCTAAGTGTTTTTTTGCCGTAGTTAGTTCTTTGGCAAGACTAAAATATTAGCTCGTTGTACTTCGCTTTGTAGTTTGTTTAATTTTTGTAAAATAATAGTTACTTATTAATAATCCTCAAAAATAGATAATTCTTAAACTATTTTAATTCTGACTTTTAACTTATTTATTTTAAATTGATTTATTATTTTATTCTATTCTAACAATGTACATTCTATTATGAACGGTAATTCCACGTTGTCAGCGCAGATCAAATAATGTATGCTCTGTTCTCAGGCTACCCAAAATACAGGCCTAGCCTAGTTTGGGGCCCACCGATAACATTTTTCGGGGTTCTTCGCTGTGTTTTTGGAATAAATGTTTTATTATTATTTGATATTATCATAATAATAATAAAAACTAGATAATAATAATAACAGTTCGAGTATTTCATCCATTAATGCGTAAGGCCCGTGTAATTAAAAATCAGTTAATTAGTTTTAAGCTGACCCAAATGGTAAGTCTACAGTTTGTCTGTATTGTCATGAGTGAACTGCCACTGGAAATACCTACTACTTACAAGCATAAAATGTTGTTTTTTCATAATGAACCTTGGGCTTTATTCTCCGAATTACGAAAGACTTTAAAATAATCAAGACTTTGTAGATTCTCTATTGTTCATTAGTACGTAGTCAATTAGAATATGCTTCACAAGTTTGGAACCCCTGTTATGATAAATATATACACATCCTTGACCCAGAAGAAATTTCTACGTTTTATAAATTTCAAATCTAAGATATTGTGTCCTGACTATAAGTATGAGGAGGTGTGCTTCCACCATCATCTGTTGCCTGTTCGAATCAGAAAGGAGCTGATTTGACCTTTTTGAACAATATTTTATCTGGTAGGATCAAATACCCTTCACTATTGTGTCAGATAGGTCTTATGACTCCTCTAAGTTTAGCTTCTCGTAGAAACAGTCTTCAGCTGTATATTCCACGTTATGAAACGAAGTTTCGTAAAAACTCGTTCTTTATCCGCACACTTATTAATTTTAACCGGAACTATTCAGCAAACTTTGACTTATAAAATTTATGACGAGGCATATTACTTTTAACAATTTCATTTCTAAACAGTTCTTTGATTCAACAAAAGAGAAATGCGGTTCTACAAAAAATAAAATGGCAAATAAACGTTTTAATAATATATTTTTTTTAAATATAAGTATTTGTATGAGGTACTCAATTAATTATGTAATTTTAGAGGGTTTTTTTTACTTGCAACTATTTAAGCGTTTGTAAGTGAAAACTACTTTGGCTTAAATGTTAACACTTATCGTCTATCTACTGTGTAAAATTAGCAGTCTGTTTTCCCTGTACAATAAAATAAAATAATAAAAATGTGTTCGTTTGTCCGTTCGATTGTTATGCTTTTACGCTTAATCTACTTTTGAAATTTTAAATACACGTTGTCAGGGGTACAGAAAGGACTTACGTTACTATATAGCCGCGGGTAAGCACGCGGGGCGCAGCTAGCTTTCTATTATCATGGTAAGCATACTCGAAGTATTTTATTGGAAAAATAATAAGCGTTCACCATTGGCACGCAATAAAATTAGGAATACAATTTTATTGACGGGTTTTACCTTTCGAGTATCTATAGACTCTTTTTTAATCTTGTCTCGTTTTTAACTTTGAAGAAGGCACCAGGTTTCATAATAAGCAATATGAATAAAGACACGTCTGTCAAATTTAATAACATGCAGGCTCTCCACACAAATATGAAAATAAATTCAAACACCACGTAAAATACGTTCAAACTCGCATGTAGCCTGATAAGCAGATTCACAATATTTATAACATAAACGTGTGTTCATAAAGTTTTATTTGTTTGGTAAAATAACCGTTCGTCCCGAGCCACCTGTTCTTGTTTATGGACGAAACTCGCCGTCTCACTTTACCTAAAATTACAGAATTAGGCTTCGACCAAAATTAAATAAATGGACGGCCAAAGCCGTTGCGTGTTCAGTGAAGACCGTCAGATTCTACATCGATACCTAAATAAAAGCACGCACACATAATGGTACATTTGTTACAAAAAAGGAGATAGCATATCCAAATTAAGTACTTTATTGAGATAAAGAATCACTAAAAACATGTCGCCTTTCTTACGTCCAGGGGGGCTATTCCTGCGCGTGAGATGAGATGAGATTTTATCTTGGTCACTCTCACACCTATGACGTTTCAAACGAGAGCAACAGCGACGAAATAAAGTGAGATGAAAATCTCAAATCTCCGAATAGGGTCCCTGGGACTATACTGAGATTTGAGATTTTCATCTCACCTTTTTTCGTCCTTGTTGCTCTCGTTCGAAACGTCATAGGTGTGAGAGTGACCAAGATAAAATCTCATTTCATCTCACGCGTAGGAAATAGCCCCCCAGTGCAGGAGTGAGACACAATGCGAGCCCGTGGCCCATTTAATTGGCTTAAGAAGTGTGGTTCTTTCATTTTATTTTGGTCGAAAGAATCTCTCCTCTATAATAATAGTATAAGACGAAGCCGCTTTCCGCCTCTTTTTAACCCCCGACACAAAAATGACGGGGTGTTATAAGTTTTATGAGGTGTTATAAGTTTTGCACAGATGTACGGATTTGGATTTTGATTATTTTTTTGTTTGAAAGGTGGATTAGCCGAGAGTGTTCTTAGTTGTGTATAATGGAAATCTGTGTCGGAGGTATTTTTAATTTATTTATACTTGTTCTGCCTGTACATAATATTCGCTAACTCTTTCTAAACCGCGGATTTTAATGCGGTTTTCAGCATCAGTTAGATAATTTTTTCACTGGAGGTCGCTAGTTAGATACATTTACATTTTGTGGTAGATACATAAGTCTTAAGTGCCCTAGGTGTCCGAGGTGTTCAAGGTCTGTCTATATTTGTTTAAGTGATTCAAGTCTAGACGAATCATGGTCTAGGTTTTGGTTGATTTATTTGATCGTCTGTAACTATCATGTATATAATTTATTCATCTATTTATAATTTATTTAATTTATTTATCTTATAGATAGGTAATATTTAAAGCTAGAGATTAACTGACTTCAAAAAATGCTGGTCTATAGTAGAATGTCATTGGCACCAACTTCAAACTTCAACAGATCAGCTGATTTATCCAATGGGTAAAGCAGCTGACTATTTTTGTCACTTTGCGACAAATTAGTAAGTAATGGTCTCCTAATAAATCTACGCAGGTTAAACAAAATGCTATTTAAATTAAATGAATACGGTTCTTTTCAGCCCTCAAAGTTGCTTTGATTTACAAATTATGAATTAAAAGTCCAGTAGCACCTTAAATATCACAACACTAACATACGAAATTATCAATAACTATAGTAAATTAAGCAATAAAAGCGGGTAAAATGAAAAAATACGGCTGTGACCCGCACCATGCCACAGTAAATAGAATCCATGGTCCAAAAAACAAGGTCTAGCACTTTGGGAGCCAACACGTAATGACGTCACTCGTCATCCGTCTCTTTCGAACGATTTGTAAATGACTTATTTTGGTCTTGCATAAGCATCGATTGAAGTCACTACGTGTTGTCCACATGACCGGGATGCTATACCTGGCAGAGAATATTATTATACTAGGATAGAATCTACATTGTAAAAGTGACATTAGCGCTGTCAGATTTAACTCGACCTTCCTCAGAAAAGCTCAGAAAGGCTTTTACTCGTATTCGCAAAGTATCCAGGAAAACGTTCGTACACCGCACAAAAACAAGCGAATCAAATATTCATGCTTCTTCACGTTAGCGGTCAGGAAGTGATCCCTGGGACGCGTAAATGCTTTCCCAGTCTAATTTCCTGTGTCTAAAACATTTTACGTGCCTGTTGGGAACAGCTAAAGCGGTGTGAGACGTGACGTCATGATTGTGACGTATTTTATGGGTGGTTGAATTGGCAGGTCAAGAAAGGCGTTAATGTAACGACCATTTCTAATTGAATGTTTGAAACAGTTTAAAAATAATCCGTTGCACTCTTAGAGACTATTTGAGTCAGGAAGTTTATAGATCTAAAATCAAGTTTTGGAATAGCCATGCAGAATTATAATTTTCTAATGTATCATTCGTTGGAGTGGTGTTCGAGTGGCTTTACGTGCCATACTCACAGACAAAAAAAGCTCTTTCTCCGATCAAGGGGTCTAATAAGGATCTTAGCAGTAAGCAAGTAAGTAGGTACACAGGTTAGTTACCTCCTAGCAACTACAGACTCAAACTGTTTCTTTAACAAATCCAAGTGTGTTTTCGCATACATTTATAAAAAATAACTATTATATTCTAGTCTTTAGTGTATTTAATTATTGTATTTTGTAGTATATGCATTTTTTTTTTGCCCCGTAGGGCAGGCTATAAATAGCCAACAAGGCCAACAAGCCGCCTAGTCATCCAAATGATATGCACACATTAGTTATTAAATCAAATCAAATCAAAATCATTTTATTTGGAATCCAAGGTGAAGATGATAGAAGAGAGGGTGATTATAAATGAGAAGATGAATTCCTCCCCTTTTCCCATTTCAGTAAAGCCGTGGATACTTCACTGAAACTTTAAGTAGAGTTTTGTAGAGAACACGAAAAGTAGCATTTCCTAATGTTTAAATTTAAATAAAATGAATAAATACGAGACATTTTCACACACGGTCGCCTGATCCCAAACTAAGCAAAGCTTGTACCATAGCTGCCAGAGACATATACATGCATCTTTAAATACATACTTAAATAAATATTAATACCCAGACATAGAACAAATACAGATGTTTATCACATGAATATTTGCTCTAGGTAGGAATTGAACCCACGCCCTCCAGCTCAGAAGGCAGGTCCACTACCAACTGAGCCACCGAGGTGGTCGGTATGTATCATTTGTCCACACTCGTGCACCTTAATGAACCGGTACCGGTAAAGGCTCATAATTCACCATTATTTACACTCACTTTAACGCTCGTACAATCACAAGTTTTGAAAAGTGATACTAAACGACGAGACCATCTTATCGATTCCCTCTAAAAACCCTGTTTCAACTGACTACAGACTCTTTGGTTTCCTAACGGCTATTACGCGAGTAGTCAGTTGGTTCAATGTTAAAACCTCACATCTTCTTGTCGTTTGTAATGTTTCTATTTTGTTGCAGGTCTCCCGAACGACCTGACGGTCTCGTGGCACCAGTACCCGTACAGCCTCGGCATCATCTTTTGCAAGCTCCGAGCACTCATATCTGAAGCGTGAGTATCCTAATACTATTAATGAGAAAGTGAGTTTATTCGTTTGTTTGTTACAGTCACACGCCCTGACTACTCCACCGAACATCATGAAACTTTGCATACACGTTGTCAGGGGTACACAAAAGAACGGTATCTTGTATCCCGAAAGAAAAAATTAGTTGCTGTGGAACTGTGGGTGAAACCGCGGAACTTAGCTAGTTTTTTAAATACTATTGATTTAAAAACTAACTGCGGGCCGCGGTTTCATCTTTATATAATAATAATAATATAATAAATTCGGGACACTTCCACACACGGTCGCCTGACACCAAACTAAGCAAAGCTTGTACTATGGCTGCCAGAGACTGATATACATACTTGGATATTTTTAAATACATACTTAAATAGATAATTAACACCCAGACATAGAACAAACACAAATATTCATCACATAAATGTTTGCCCTAGGTGGGAATCGAACCCACGCCCCCAAGCTGTATGTTATGTCGGCTGCATTTACGTACTCGCTGAGCCTCATATCATTCATACTATAAAATCCTTAGATCATAGAACTAATGACAGCTAATAACTGGAAACGAAGAGTATCTTGGATTCGAGCGCATTCATGGATGTTATCAAAACAGCATGAGTAAGACGCGATCGACCAGAAGCGTTTTTACCTCTGACACAAAAACGACGGGATGTTATAAGTTTGACGTGTCTGTGTGTGTGTGTATGTGTCTGCTGTGAAATGGATGAACCAATTTGATTGTTTTTTTTTTGTTTGAAAGGTGAATTAGTCGGGAGTGTTCTTAGCTAGCTATGTTTGATGAAAATCGGTGTTGATGAACATTGGTGACGGTTTTTTTTTTAATTTTTTAATTAATACTTGTTAATGATATTTCCCAAAGAGACAGTAATATGAACAGAATGTTGAAATTTTCTTTTAGACCATACAATATCAAAGGCATTTTTGGCATAGTCTGACTATAAACAAAAGAATAATAAATTACGATCACAAGTTGAATGACTCTTATCTCGAACCTCGCATTTAAAAAGTCCAAATAAAAATTTAATCCCGTAAGTAAATGTTGAAAAATTTCTCGTAAAATGCGTAATAAGCAAACAAAATGTTAGCAACACATACAAAAGAATGCAGTCTATGGTCTGCTGTGTGACGTTTTGCGAGCGAACAGTCAAAGGAATGAATGAATGAATGTAGCGTAAGGAATGAGTCGAGTCGCCCGCCCCGCCCAACGGGCACTCTTGGCTGGACCACGGAAGAGGACGGATCTCGTATTGATCTTGGTGTCCATTCGATTCTTACTGAAGTTATTTAAACATATTGTACATGGTTTGGATTATTAGAAGTATTAGTTGTTTACATTTACATTAAGGTAGTTTTGAATACCGTCTCTTCAGAAATAGTTTACAAAAACAACAATAGGAGCTCGAACAATAGCCGCGATTACATTTTCAAAAGCACGCGCCTTTCAAGCTCTTTCATTCTGGTGGAAGCCCCGGATGTGTGACAGCTTATCGCGCCTTTCTATTTTTCGCCATATTTTCGCCTTAGGCACCTGTTTTCGTTGAAGACGCAGCGTAATAGACGCCAAAGAGGAAAATAGTAAAGACTATCAAAAAGACAAGACGTAGTTACAAGAGTTTTAGTATAAAAGCCAATGAAAACTCAAACTATACTTGATAAATATTGGATTTTTTTTTGTCTTCAAAGTATTTTTCTAAGATATTGGAATTATTATTATTTGACACTTGAGTGAAGGCGCCGGTGTCTTTTGGAAAGGATAATCTCCTTAATTAGTGAAGGAAAAGAACGTACCTGTCAGAAAAATATAATATAGGACTTACATCCAGTTACGGATTTCCCTTAAGGCCCGGTAATCCCTAGGGCGGCCAAATTGTAGGGGCGGCCAAAAATTACAAAATAAACGGTCAAGTGCGAGTCATACTCTCACACCGGGTATGTAAATAACACTTGAGAGGGGCGGCTTGTAATCTACGGCCTAGGGCGGCTAAGACTACAAAGCCACCGCTGCTTATAAGTATCGGGTATTTCAATATTATATGATAATAGTCAATGTTACAGGGATACAGTTTATGTCAATACATCCAAATAGTTTTAATCGTTTGGTATGATTTGTGCCACGTTATGACGAAGGATCTTTTGGCAAAAAGGTCTGTATCTACGTATTAAATTTCATCTTCATTTTTTTCTTCATTTTGGCCAAACTAACTAACTCAACTGACTGAACTAGGCACATTGTTGGCGCAGCGACCAAAATCATATCCTGGCCTTCGATAGAAAAAGCTCCACTTTTAACTGTTTTATGCAAGGGCACATCTAGTTTTAAAATTTACATAAAACTGTAAGCGTTTCAGTAAATTCTACGTATTCTATGTATTTCAATGTTTTGAAGTTCCGAGTATTTGCTTTTTGAACGACTCAAAGTGAGTGGTGTATGGCACACGAGCTTAGAGCATTTACTCAGAGCAACTGAGAACGTAGTTAAGCTCAATTCACATTAAATTCGATCTTGCCCGGGTCTAAACGGTTCCGATATTAAAATACGAGCCCAGATTAATTTGCAACGACTTTACTTTTATTTCCACCCATCAATGTGGGTTATTCCCGCTGCTCACCCTGATTTGGCCTCTAGGGTGATTTGAGTGAATCTGATGAAAACCTTGGTAAAAATATCGTCTTATGCATTAACGTTCGATAAACTAATTTGTCTAGTGGCTATTAGTGATACTCACTTATTTTAAAATAAGAGATTTTTAAACTGTTATTATTTTGTATAATCATTTAATAGTATAATCGTGTAATAGCTTTACATAATATTTAACTATTTTTACTATACCTACTTAACTGTATAATGACATTAATGAATTATTTAATTTGACATAATTACCAATTATTATTGTTCTCACATTCGTTTTTAATTATAAATATTCAACTGTGACGCGTAACTATAGGAGTTATCAATAAATACTGATTTCTGATTTCTGAATTCACTTTTTATAAAAGAGAAATTGACAGACCAACATGGGGGCCATGACATCTTATTTCTATGATGGTTATGTTTTGTTTTGGACCGCGATTGCGACCGCTGATCGTATCACCGCGTTACAAAGCCCATGGTCGCGCAGTGTCGAAAACAAAACGTAGCCTTCATGGCAATAGTATGCGCTAGGCAATAGTGCTAAAAGATTTGTCGTTAGCTTAATGTTTGTGCTTATAAACACTTTTAAAGTTGAAGTTTTCTTGTGCAAAGCACGATTAGAGCTCACATTTCAGTAAATAATCCTTCTATACCCAGAGGACCCTAAGCCTAAGTGTAATGTGAATTATCCCTAAAACTGCAAATATTTCAGTGAATCTCACATATAGCCTTCACCAAACATTTCAACGCCGACAAAACATTTTAAAACGTTGTCTACTTCGAGAGTTGGGTTGAAGCGACAAACTTATTTGTTAATCATATGGTGGAGCCACAGTCGTGTTTTCGGAATAACAGTCTATGTAGAATGTGAGTTCTTTCATTTGATCAACTGCGCAGATAAGTTGGTCGCATCGCATGGTACAGACGAGGGGAATAGGTATTTTATTTGAAATGTTGAACGCGACGCAGATTCGAGTTTGCTTCATTAATCTGGAATGTTTCAGCTTACCGTTGTTTACCCTTTCAACAAGTTCAGATTAGGTATTTTCTTTTCTCGACTCGGAAAATAAGTTAGTAAATTGAAAAGTGAATTATTACAATTGATTAACTGGAAGTGAATAATGAAATTTAGTATTTTTATACTCACTAGCTATTACTCACGACTTCTAAAAAAATAGTATCCAAAAACCTTCCTCGTTATATAATTTAACTAATTATCAAATTATATCGTTATATAATTTAACTAATTTGATAATTAGTTAAATTATATAACGAGGAAGGTTTTTGGATACTATTTTTTTAGAAGTCGTGAGTAATAGCTAGTGAGTATAAAAATACTAATTTGATAATAATTTGATAATTAATAATAATTTGATAATTAGTTAAATTATTGTTATAATTGTGTTATAATTTGATAATTAGTTAAATTATATAACGAGAGATTTGATCAAGATCCGTTCACCCGTTTAGCCGTGATAAGCCCACAAACAAACAGACAGACAGACAGAACGAGTTGCTCTCGATTTTATAATAAATAGCAAGGAAAAGGATTCTATTAATTGGAACGCAAACTTTAATACTCAATACTTGATAAATATACATCCTTTGTGATAGTATACTTACGTATAAACTTTTTTCTATGTAGTAGTGTATCCTGCCCAATTTTCATCAATATTGGTTCAGCTATTCAATTGTGAAGAAATAAAAAGTCTTTTGCGATCAGATATGATCGTAGAGACACGCCATCTTACATTCGCATTGACTGCCTCTGGCTCAGTTGGTAGTGAACCTGCCTTCTGAGCGTAGGGGCGTGGGTTCGATTCCCACCAAACATTCATGTGATGAATATTAGTGTTTGTTCTATGTCTGGGTGTTAATATATATTTAAGTATGTATTTAAAAATATCTAAGTATGTATATCAGTCTCTGGCAGCCATAGTATACAAGCTTTGCTTAGTTTGGGGTCAGGAGACCGTGTGTCAAAGTGTCCCGAATTTATTATTATTATTATATATAGTAGAGAGACTGGTTTGAGACCCTTAAATTTAAGTGCTAAAAAGTGAAAAAAAGTTTAAGTTACTACTCCTTGTTTCGTAGGTACTCACGTCTAATACCTAATTCATCAAATCCAATTCATTCCATTCCCTCTCATCGCATTATTAAACGAATAAATCCAAAAACTCGTAGTAAAGTGATTATTTCCATCAAGACGAACAGAGCCGCCTTTGTCCGACTCAGACACAGATGGATCTAATTTTTGTCTAGAGCCTGACGAGGGTAGAGAGGGGTAAGATGGAACGAGGACTAGATCTGTCGTTCGGAACGGGGAGGTCGGGGTGCGTCGACATCTGTCGTGAAATGAACCCTATCGTTAACGCAATCTCTTGTCAAACGAAACCCTTGTGTTTTTATGGACGTTAAGCGGTTCTAAATATAAACCTCTCGGACTGTAAAATAAAAGTCGTCATAAAATACGTCGGGAGCTAAGAACAAAAACAAGACAACGTGAAGTTTAATAAAATTACTAGCTGCGACCCGTGGTTTCACCCACGGTTCCACAGGAACCGTTGATTTTTCCGGGATAAAAAGTACCCTATGTCCTTTTCTGTACCCTAAACAACATGTATGCAAAATTTTAAGACGATCTGTTGAGTAGTTCAGACGTGAAAGCGTTACAAAGAAACAAAGAAAATGAACAAAGACTCACTTTTTCATATTACTCGTATAAGTAGTACCTTTGATTTTAGTCTAACCTCAAAGCAAACACTCATTGACTTCGTGTTACTTAACAACGCCATCTGCTGTTGTGTCGTTAAAGCAATTAGTTGCTCACAAAAAATAGTATTATTATTCGCCAATAGATGTCAGGAAGAATCATATTTTTCAGTTGAGACTACTCAAACGCCTCCTTTTTGTTATTTTTCTTCCAAGTTTATGTTTAAGTTGATTATCGATAAAACACGAATAAAATGACATTTTCTAAAAATGATTCCTAGCTAGATCGATTTATCGCCCCCGAAACCCCCTATATACTAAATTGTATGAAAATCGTTGGAGCCGATTCCGAGATTCCAATTATATATATATAATTATACAAGAATTGCTCATTTAAAGATATAAGATAAAGTTTGTGTTTTTGTAGTTTGATATGCTGTCCAAAACAAAATGGCGTCCGCGTCAATTAGCGTCAAAAACTGCAGAGCTGAACTTTATATGGCTTTATTATTTTGGAATAGGTAAAGCTAACTCCATGTTTTGTTAAGGACAATGCGTACCATTAAATTAAAAAAAATACATATGATGTTGCAGTTCCACAGATTGTACGACACAATACAGCACGAGGCTAACTTTACATATGCATGCACACTTTGATTCCTGTAAATTAGCGCCGCTCCGTACACAACCACACTGCACGCGTGTCGGTACCACACTAGTGCTAGATGCAAGGATTTCAGTGCACTGGATTGCACGAATGTTTGTGTTTGGATGATGAAATCTAGTACGTAGTACATTTACAACGTGTTGTTTTGCATTCCCGTGAAATTTGTAGAGGTACTCCTCTAGCTGAGCACGAAATAACTATGAGGCCATCTTGAATCCGAAAAAAAAACAGCTGTTTGTTCAGAAAATTCGTTGATCGTTGTTTGGAATAGCTGCTTTTGAAGTGATAATGTCTAATAAATCGATGAATGTCGGCTACAGGCACGAAAAAGGATGACTCATTGTCCCGTTACGTTTACGATAGGAGCGAGAGCGCTACACGAGCGAGCGAAAGGCACGATCGGCTTAAGCGTTCGGCTTGCGCCGCATCTGTCTCTCTTCCACTCGATTGGCCTATGAGTCCGAGGAGAAGATTTCATCAATGTTATGTTATGACGTTGTCACGTAAACTATCGTCTGTAAATCGACTTTACAGACAACCAATTTTTTTTTAAAGTTGCTCCATAGTTTATTCGTGCTCTGCTAGTGGAGTATAACCACCTCTACAAATTCCGTAGGAACGCAAAACAACACGTTGTATACGTGGCTGAGCCCTAGTACCAATATCGTCGACTGTCATCTACTCCGCGGCATGGAAAGCGTGTTCAAAGCCCCAAACCTACTTAAGAGCTATTTTCTCGTGCGAGGGATACTAAACCGATTGATGAGGGTCACTAGGTAGGATGAATAAAAGATTAAACCAATTTGGATGGAGTCTACGTATTGTCGTGCCGGGAAATGCAAATTTCCCCCGGGAAAATAGACTCTATGACATTAGGCTAGTGGTTTATCTTAGCTTTATAAGCCATTTTGGATACTCCGGTTTTCTATTTCATATCAGGTACGGTTTTACTTCGTTGGATGACTTTCTTCACTCATTTTATTGAAGTGCGAGTATTTTTGGGTAAGGCATATAGTCAATCGTTGGTTTGAGATTAACGAAGTTGAAAGTTGTTATTTTGTTGGAAGCTTATTGTTAGTCACGTTACGTTTCTTACATCTATTAATAGCCCCTTTAGCAATAAACGTTGTATAGCCTCAGAATAGGAATAAGTACAGGGTTTTTCTTTTTCCGATCAAGTTCAAGAATGTAAAAGAAAGAAAAAGACAAAACACTGTGTAACTATTGCGAGGCTGTACAACGTTTATTGTTAGTGAGTAATTGTCCCAATCTGCAAACAATACTTTGTAAAAACTGTTTCTAGGACGAATCGAAGGACGAAGAAAAAAATAATAATATAAAAAGCAAAGCCAAACAAGTAACATTATTAGAAGAAAAAAAAACGCAGCTGCAAAATTTTGTACCCTATGTCACTTCCACTATCGAGACGATTTCAATGACACTTCACATGTCGAAATCCATCAAGCTGTTTAAGCTTTAGGGCGTGCCAAAGAAACCTCATACACACATACAAATATACATTCGAAAAACGTAACCGTCCTTGCGCAGTCAGGTAAAAACCGACTTGCGTCATCCATGGAAACAAACTTGTAGGCTTTCTTTGATATTTTAAAACCTGCTTGACCGATTTCCATAAAATGTTTATGGGACCACCTCCAAAGTATGATCTACCAAACAAAAAAAAAAGATTAAAATCGATTCACAATTTGCGGAGTAATCGCGTAACATACATCCAAAGAAAAAAATTAAAAAAAAAACAGTCGAATTAAAACCTTTTCCTTTTTTGAAGTCTGTTAACAAAACTTATTTATTACTATTTTTGTAGCCCTTTTAAAAAAAAATTGATTAAATTTGTAAATAAAAAGGAGATTGTTTGTCTCGAAAAACACGATCAAAACCGCGGGACACAGCGTCTCGGTTGTTCGCAGCTATCACCTTGAAACAGGGTGCAGTAAAGTCAGCGCCGAACTTTATGAGCGCTCTAAACCGCGGTTAGTGCCGCCCCCACACCCGTGCGCGTCCTCTGACACTACAATTTTGATATTGCGACCCTGATATGCGTTTTGTGACTACCCTTAGAGCGGCCATAAAGTTTTGTAGCGTTTTACGATACGAACTGTAATTGATTAGTTTAAAATAAAGTTAAATCTATTTTTAATTCACGTGTCGGAACCACTGTCGTCACCCTATAGCTGTAGGGGTAGGTGTCAGTACCTATAGTGTGGGTTCCGGTAAATGTCTATACTTATTAGCGGGTACAATTAATACGATGGAAATACGATTGTGGAATATATTTAGTCCTCCAAGTAAGTTACAATCAGTGCGGCGTGTGGAGGATGACTGCGGGCGCAAGGAAACGCGCGGGCGCGCGGCCGCCGACATTCGACGCCAGCTCCGCGCCTCTATTCCAAACTGCAACTCAGCGCATTCCTTGCCCCCACACACGTAAAAAAATGTAGTTCATTAAAACTTATTCTGTAAGTAAGTAAATAGTTACTTACACCAATATTTAAGCATCGTCCTGTATAAGCGATCTGAAAGGCTGACTGCGTCCGCTGGCTAACTCCCAGTCGCGTAGTGGGCAAACGCAATTTTGAGGATGCGGCGATCTGTAGTAAACAAAATACGTATCAGTCGCTCACTAAATGAGTCAGAAATTAGAATTTATTGACAACTCCTTTAGTTACACGTCACAGTTGAATATTTTTATTTAAAAATGAATATCAGAACAATAATGATTAATAATCATGTCAAATATAAAAATAATTCATCAATGTCATTGCACAGTTAAGTATAATAAGAAAAAAGCAAGTGAGCAAGCGGTATGCAACAAATTGCGTACAGTATCGCTAACTGTTCATCACACTACTATCACACTAATAGTCACACTAATAGTCACACTAATCCTAATCCTAACTTCCTAACTAATATTATAAATGCAAAAGTGAGTTTGTTCGTTTGTTGGTTTGTTTGTTTGTAACGCTTTCAACGTCTCAACTACTCAACCAACCGTCTTGAAATTTTCCATACATGTCTGGGGTACAGCAAAGGACATAGGGTACTTTTTATCCCGAAAAAATAAACGGTTCCTGTGGGACCGCGGGTAAAACCGAGAGGCGCAGCTAGTAGATTATAATGTATTATATATATTATAGTATATACATACTAGTATTTATACTATGTGTAATTATAAATCACACATAATTATAAAGCCGAAAGTTTGCGAGTGTGTAAGTGTGTATGTTTGTTACTTCTTCACGCTGAAGCGGACGGACGGATTTTGATGAAATTTAGTGTGGAAGTAGCTTATACCCTGGATTAGTACATAGGGTACTTTTAAACCGCGGGTAAAACCACAAGGCCCAACTAGTTTAAAACATATAGGGTTGGTAGCTGGCGGTAAAAACTGTGCTCACTCCGTTAGAAAGGGACGAAGTTTTACCGTTGTAGTCCAATCTTACACTAAATACATACACAATTCCAGTAAAGCTGATACTGACTGGATCACGTGGGCGATGACCCTTATTTTGGGTTACTCCTCAAATCCTCCATACTCTGTAAGGCCCACAGTGTTAGCGCATATATTATGGCGGGATTTCTGCAAATCCCGATCTCCATACTTCATGGGGACTTGTTATGTAAACATGGCACGTTTGTCGTACAACATAAAATACAATTTACCAAGTCCCAACGCGAAACATAGCATGTCCTATACATCTGTCTCCACAAACTCTGAAAAAGTACGTGATTTCAACTTAAATACAATTTCAAGAATGTCTCCAAAAATATAATTTTACTTACTTTTTACTTGTTCGAGATTTATGTGCCTTTTCGTGTATTTCGTACGTTTTTCTTAAAATAATTGCTTGTTCGCAGGTGGGCCTCCTTAATTGAACAATAACATAACTACAGTCTAGTTACTTGAAACATTGTTGTTCTTGTTCAGAGTCCAAGTTTTGTGTTAGCAGACATTGTTTTGTTATGTTAAATCTTAGTTGAAACGGGGTATCGTAAAACAGGAAGCTGGAATACCAATCTAAATAGCACCTACGCTAATTCAGTAGCATTCCACAAATACTAAATCAATACCACAGAATAAATAATAATATTACTCAAAACTTTGTATTCAATGCCACCTAAAATAATTAGGCTCGGCGTATGCTGAGACGCATAGAGGCGACACAGTTCGTCTGCCTCTACTGTCCTGCCCTGCAAAATCTGGCACCTGTGTCTCTGCATGCGTCTAGCCTTACAAATAATGTAATTTGAGGCTGATGATAATGACGATCGGCTGAGTACTCACGTCTCATTAGGTCTTTGGATATAGATTACCGCGTATGACATTCTATAACTGAGCGTTGATACGATTTGAATATATGATTGAACTGTATCACAGAAGAAATACTAGTCCTATATAAACTGTACATATGTGCTTGTTCCAAACATGTCATCGTCAGGTCAACTCTTAAAATAATTAAGCTGCCCAAAAAACATAATGTACATACAAAATATATTGTGTTCGGTGGCAAATGCAATCTGTAGTCTGGCTGTCTACTGGGTAGCGTAGCGTAACATTAGATATACAGATAGTCAGTACCGGCCTCCTATTCTAAGACGTGAGATGTTTCTTGGTCCCTCTCACTTCTATAACTTTTCAAACGAGAGACAAGAACCAGAAAACATCTCACGCGCAAAAATAGGGGCCAGACACAAAGCCAGATAATCCCATCATCATTAAATCGCATACCATCATGCGAACTATCGAATACGATAGATCGCATGGTGTAAAACCCCTCAATAAAGAATCGTTACCTCTACGCCCACGTATAGGTATTTTTACTACTATAATCTTTTACCTTTGAAAATTAGCACCTATTTATCTTAAATAAACGTTAACAGGTATCTGGTTAGACTACCTTACCTACCCTTTCTTCCCAATCCAGGGCATCCTACGTGTCAGTGCTGACGATAGTGGCGTTCTCCCTGGAGCGCTACCTCGCCATCTGCCACCCGCTGCACCTGTACGCCATGGCGGGCCTCCGCCGAGCCCTCAAGATAGTCGCCGCGCTCTGGGTGCTGTCGCTCGTGTCGGCGGCACCCTTCGCCATGTACACTACCGTCAGCTACCACGATTATCCACCTGGTGAGTACAGAAGAGCCACCTGAAGCGGTCATTACATTTTCCAATTTTCAGTACGATAGGTGAGCTAGCGGGCTAAATTTCGGTGTAATGACAGTTAGACAGTTGGCAATCTAATCTAGTGCAATCGCACGGGCTCTTCCACGTTAAGTCACACATACCTACCTACTTAGCATACTGCGAATTGGACAATGTAATGGCCACTTTAAGACATCACGTTTGAAACTCCATCAAAATTCAACACAGGCAACCTTGTAACGAGAGCATACAATATATATATGTCGGGGAAATGTAAGAAATAGGAGCCACGCCGTCGCTGTCATCTATATATGTAGATAAATTTTTCAATGTTAATAATTTGCCGGATGATTTTTTGTTTTGATTTGCATGTTCGATTCACTTTTACTTTTTAATATTTTATTCTAATACTATATATATGGAATGAAGAAGAGAAACTAGGACGTTTTCTATATGGTACAGAAAATCCATTATGTACGAGTACTTATCTAAAAGCTCCAACTCGTAAAAAGCCGTACTCGTACGTTCCAAATCTGTTAACGTCAGCAAAAGGTAGCTACTAAAAATCTAGGTAATCTCTCTCGGCATAGGAAAGCCATAAAGACTAATTTTATAGCATCAATCAACGTCATTTGTATAAACGATCTGTACTTTACGATCGAGAATAAAGGCCCCAGTATTAATACTAGGCTCTATATTTCTATGTCTTCATTACACATGCGATTGACTCGTGATTTTATGGGAATCACTATAAAAATCCGCAGACGTGGGCAATCAAACGTTACTGTACCGAATTTATAGCTACAAAAACATTCTACTTATTTAACGAACAACAAAGATTTCGTTATGTAAAGTACAAAAACAAGTATTAAAGTAAAGAACACGACTCAGGTTGTTATCGAGTTTAGTATAAGCCACGTACAGAATGAACCAGATTGGAAAATCTCATAACACGAAATGAAACGTACGATGAGGTGAGCTGAGCTCCCCGACTTGCAGGAATTGGGTACAGTTGTTCAGTTAGACAACTTATTAGGCTTCGGCCTGATTAAGAATACTGTGTAGCAAACTATTTTTTGCATTTGTAGCAAAACAAATGCAAATCAGCCGCACGTCAGTAAGCTATACACCGCAAGCTGAGTACGGGCATACTCAATACGCGCTATTGGGATAGTTAGGATAGTTGTTTTAAATGGAGCCCTGTATATACAGGGCGGCGAACAGATTAAAATTAATGGAAACTTTGTAAAAGCTTACATGTTTAGTTACATTTTAGTTACAAATATTTTTAGTAATTTTAAACTTATTATCCCTTTTCTCATAAACATGTTTGTGCGGATCCCTCGGCGCGCGATTCCAACTCACACTTGGCCGGTTTTTTTTAAAATTTAAATTGAGACACTGCGTTCGAAACAACGCGGTGTGAGATTCGCCTAACATCTTCTCTACATAATATAAACAAGGCCGCTTTCAAGCCAAGCATTTTCTGTATCTCCGCTAACTCCGCCTAAACCACGCTGGACGTGGATTCCGGATTTCGATGCGTTTGCACCATCAAATCACCTATCAGATTAGATATTTTTTCACGGTAGGTTTATAGGTGCCGTGTGAAGCCGGGACGGGTCGCTAGTCAGCAAGATATAGAATAATATGGCAGTGAATTAGCATATGCCATTAATTACTAACATATATACACAGCAACTAAACCAGTTAGTACAACTTTTCTGCATCACAGTCACGTCTACCATTTTCCTACGTTTTCACGTTTGTTTTCATCATTGACATTTCAATCTCCGATGCTTGAACAGCAATGGTAAACCCGGAAAAATAGTTAAGAGCCATGTCCAAATATTTCATAGTGCATGGTTGGCTCGGAAAGACGATGGCAGTGGCAAACGAAATAGTCTTAACGCTATTTGGTCCTATGGCGACGTCCAAAAGCAAAGTGGTCATAACGTGATGTAGTCTTATCTAGATTTAGTCATACCTGCTGCCTAGTCTTATCGAGATGTGGGCAAAGCTTCTACCACAAATAAAATAATACACCTCAAGGGAGACCTCAGACATCCTAAGATCAGCTAATGTGTTACCTACACTGCTCAAAAGAAGCTACACGTGCGTGACGTCACCACCGGTCCCAATGGAAGATCAGCGCCAGTAGTCTATACAGCTCACGCGTCACGCTGAATTGGGGTCTGTCTGTGGCTAAACACATGTTATTTTAAGTTCTTATTTTGTGTTTTTGTAACCTCCGACGCAGAGTAAACGTGTGTCTGTATGTGTGTACATATGTGTGTCTATGTGTAATGTTATAAGAAAAAGGTCTGTGTGTTTATCTATGGCATTAAACTCCCAAACGGGTAAAACGATTTGAATTAGTGTTTATATCCGAAAGGTGACTTTATCGAGCGAGTGTATTCTTTCTAGTTTCTTTCTTAGCTATTATAATTGCGGAAGTGAGTTTCTTTGTTTGTTTATTACGCTTTCACGTCTTGACTATTTAAGTAATCATCAGAAAACTGTAAGGAGTACAGAGGACATAATAAACCTTTCATCGCGAAATTTAACGATTTCTATGGAAGTGCGAGTGAACCGGCGGGTGGCAGTTAGTTTTTTATTAAAATTTACTAGCTGCGTCCCGTCTTGAAGTTTTGCATACAGTCGCTGTCTGCAAAATTGGTCGATGGTCGGTTGAATAGTTAAGATACTCGTAACCAACAAACTTACTTTTGCATTTATGATATTAGTTAGGACAGTTTCTATCACAAATGAATTCATTGTCTACTGTATACATAAGTAGCATAAGAAAAATGTATTAGAGTTTCTCCAAAGTATCGTTTCACCCAGGGTCTGGCAACGCATCCCTCGAGTCCGCATTCTGCGCCATGCTGGAGCTGCCCTCCTGGTACCTGTGCGAACTGAGCAGCCTGCTGTTCTTCATCCTGCCCGGCATCATCATCCTCTGCCTGTACGTGCGGATGGGGGCACGGATCAGGTATGTTATGGGGTATGTATCTTTATTCTCTAATCAACTCGGTGCCGGACTCTGACTGCCTCGGTGGCTCAGTTGGTAGTAAACCTGCCTTCTGAGTGCTTAGTGTGAGTTGCGCAAAGTAAATCGCATAACTTTACTACAGCGTAAACGAGTTTACGTCAAACGGATCGACAATCGAAAACGAGCGAGTGTGAGTGCCGATCGAGCTTGTCACTCGATTCGCGTAAACTCACGGTGAGAAAGTAAATTTTTCATGTCAATGTTGGCAGAGCTGTTCGGCCCTATTCGGAGATTTGAGATTTCCATCTCCCCTTTTTTTGTCCTTCTTGCTCTCGTTTGAAACGTCATAGGTGTGAGAGTGACCAAGATAAAATCTCATCTCCTCTCACGCGTAAGAATAGCCTCCTTTCTCGCTTTGCTATAACCCGACCAAGTTACGATGATATTTTGGTCTACATAATGTGATGGAATAGGCTATCTTTTAAAATTAGGCGGATATCACATTGTTTTTGTTTACAGTGATAGATCACCCTTCAAATGGCAAGCGGCCAAATTTTGACATAAAATATTTAGGCCGCAACTGGCAAGCGACCAGAATCTGGTCGCTCGTCAAGTGTTTTCTATTTGCCTTTATTGAAGTGCCAAGCATGCTGTGATCCTTTTCTAACTTCTTAGACAATTCATAAAAATACAAAGGATAAAATATACTGTGAGTTTAAAGTCCCCTTCGAACAAATTGTATCGAAATTTTGCCGTTATTTGGGTACTATCGCGCGCGTGAGTTAACGCAATTAACACCTAAAACATGAAATAGGTAGTTACTTTACTTTGAGCTTAGAAAATTTCTAAGCTCTTAACAAGTTTATATCTTTTCGCTGAGATCTTCCAGAGGTTCACTAGAAGCCCGAGCCATTGGACGTACACAGGGGGGCTATTCCTGCGCGTGAGATGAGATGAGATTTTATCTTGGTCTCTCTCACACCTATGACGTTTCAAACGAGAGCAACAAGGACGAAAAAAAGTGAGATGAAAATCTCAAATCTCCGAATAGGGTCCCTGGCCATGTGATTACGCTCGTCTCGACCCGGATGTTCAACCAATCTCCAAGCAAAGAAATAACGTGCAGCCATGATAATTGTTCGACTCTATGAAATTTTCAGCTAAATAATGGTTGCAAATCACTTGTTGAACTCGTTGTCACCACGCTAATCTCAGTGAGTAAATTTACAGCCGCGTAAGTGACAACTTTACTACGTAGCTGTCAAAATGTAACTCACACTCGCAAAACTATCCAAAACGCTCGATTACGCGCTCGCAATCGAATAAGTTGTCGATTGTCGATAGCGAGAGAGTAAACAAAAAACTCGCACTCACGATTGCGGTTTCTCATTACTCCCACTAGGTGGCGCTTTTTAATTTTCATACAAATCTGAGTTTACTTTTACGCGATCGAAAAGTAAGAAAAACTCACACTAAGCACTCTGATCTAGGGGGCGTGGGTTCGATTCCCACCTAGGACAAACATTCATGTGATTAACATTTGTGTTTGTTCTAGGTCTGGGGGTTAATATCTAAGTTTGTATTTAAACATATATCATATGTATGTATATCAATCTCTGGCAGCCATAGTACAAGCTTCGCTTTGTTTGAGGTCAGGTGAGCATGTGTAAAAATTTCCCGAATTTAAAAAATTAATAAATAAAAATAAAATAAGATACTCTAAGTAAGCATATCTATTCCTGACTATGTATGCCCTGTGGTGGGTATGTTATGGGGGATGTAGCTTTGGTTTTTTAAGGCGCGGTCATACCACGAATTTCTACCCGCACACACGTATACTTTTAAGCCGTTTAGAGTTGAAAATCGTATTTAAAATTTGATGCTATATTAGATCGGCGCCTAGAATAACATTTTCTTGCCATTTTTGTTGGTATTGATCATAACAAGGACACAAATTAAAACAAGTTACTCAGTTAAACTTTAGAGAACTAATCTGCCTATTTAATAATCGAAATAAAAAAAAATGTGTTGTAATCGCTGAAAATTTAGAGAACCACGCCTAATAAGTTTTTTTCAGATGATAGTTTTTGTCATTTTTTAAAGTGAATCCTCTAATGCGACTTCCAACAAGGTTGCGTTAAACATTTGACGCTCCTGGCGAGGGGGACTAGAAAGAGACAGAGCGAGAGTGAATGCGTGGTACTCGAACGCATGCGCGTAGTAAAAAAGATACACAGAAGTTTCACTTCTTCCGTGCGGAGGTTCTCCACGAGCTATTTTTTTTTTCAATATTCTATTCCGGTGAAACTGTTTTTGGTTGTTTTTTCTATCAGCTGTATTTTTATTGCACCTGATCATCACAATTCTTCATATAAAACTGGGCGCAAACAAAATACTTGTTTTCGTCGATTTCGTGATAGTATCGGGCCTTAATAATCTATTTTTCTCTCTTCCCGACTATGTATTCCGCATGGTAGTCGGTTCAGCCTCACATACCTACTTTTCTCCTTAACTTTCCGACATCGTCCTGCTTAATATTATAAACGCGAAAGTTTGTATGTATGGATGGATGGATGGATGTTTGTTACTCTTTCACGCCAGAACGGCTGAACAGATCTGGATGAAATTTGGCACAGAGACAGATTATAGTCTAGAATAGCACATAGGATACTTTTAACCGCGGGTGAAACCGCAAGGCGCAGCTAGTCTGTAATAAATTGGCTGCATTAAAATAAATCTTTACAATTTGCGTCTTTTTCAAACTTATTCTCCCAACTTTCTGGCTTGTGTTATTTTAGCTAAATTGTGATTTTGAAACTATTTTCTGCCGAATTTTCACGTCACGTTTCAAGTTTCACGTGATACACAAAGTGCATGTGACTGGGTCTTGCTTTTAGGACTTCGTCTCATTATTTTGAACGAGTGTATATTAGTTACGTGAGTACCTATCATACGTTTTTGTTTAGTTATTAAAACCGTTACAAAAGCTGTTTCACAAAATTTCAAAGTCTCTTATAAAATAGGCAACATTTTTGTTATCCGACAACACTGATAAATATGTCTGACTGCCTCGGTGGCTCAGTCGGTAGTGAACCTGCCTTCTGAGCTAGAGGGCGTGGGTTCGAAATCCACCTAGGACAAACATTTGTGTGATGAACATTTGTGTTTGTTCTGTCTGAATATTAATATCAATTTGAGTATGTTTTAAAAAATATATGTATATGTATGTCTTCAGTCTCTGGCCGCCATAGTACAAGCTTTGCCTAATTTGGACTTAATTTGTCAGACGACTGAGTGTGCAAGTGTCCCGATTTTTTTAAAATCAATGCTATTGTTAGCATTATTATTTAAAAAAACCGACTCCTTTATATAATCATACGCATTATGAAATATAATTCAGCCGCATTGAATTAACATTCCATATTTTAAAAATAAATTGAAATACCTAGTGATGCACTAAATGCAAAACGTAAATGTTATTTGACCCTTATAGATTTAAAAAGGTGCAAAGGTTGTTTGCGGCGGTTTCGACCCCGCATGGAGATTGAAGGTAGATATCAGAACGTCTAGACTAGACCAGACTAGACCGTAGCCAATCTCCCGCTGCAACATTCAAGCTAAGCTTTTGTTTGAAATCAGCACCTTTCGCACTTAATTTATATCCTTCTTAGATTGTATGATAAAACGTTGAGCGCAGAATTTCTTCAATATCCTAGCTTCTACAGAATAAATGGTTGCTGAGACAGCGCTACTGCGGCCACACAATAAGGTCTTTTGCAATAAAAAATCCGATTAATTCAAGACGCGTGGGGACTCCTCGTAAACCGTACTTGCTTCTCTCTTTCTGCCAGACGTTATTACTACTAGGTATCACACTATAAAGGGACTGACGGTACATAATACATAAAAGTACATTTATATAGATCTAAAGGGTGGAAATGAGCATTATACTCTTCGCAAATTTACTGACAACCATTCATTGCGACCTAGAAAGTAAGACTTCACTTGAAGAGGCAGTCAAATAAAGGAGCTAGAAAATGTTACGGTATAATTGTATGTTGTTCAGAAAAAGTAAGGAAGGTTTCCGCATCTAAATCCGAACCTAATGTACTTGATATAAATACTGACGTGGTTTTTACACATGAGCGCGCGACTACGCATGTCTTGCACGCGTGTGTCACGAGTGATTACAAGAATCACTCAAAACTATACAACAACAACAACAACAACAACAACTCTTTATTAAAAACATAAAATAATTACAATAGTACTTAAATAAGGCTTAACTAAATTTTTAAATCTATACATATGTATTCAATAATACGTCATTATTGTCCCTTTATTAAAACTCAAGGATTAAGGCGGATAACACAATCCCTTTTTTTTTTTTTTTTACCTTGGGAAAATCCTTTATGGATACCACCAACAGCCCCGGGTGCGGGCACAGAGTGGTTATGTGGGAATCCCGCCACTGACGGCCTACCCACTAAAAACCCAAGGGTGTTCCACCTCGGCGCAAAATGTCGGGGCAACGGGTACGCTTCCGGACTCCTCCGCAGCCCCGACAGCGCCAGCCCCTTCGGGCACCTCCTCGAGCTTGCGCTCTCTCCCTCTCGATGACGATGTGTCGAACACCAGACACATCGTCATCATCCACCACCTCGGGGACCAATTTGCCCGTGGGCACCAACCAGCACCCGTGCCTAGGCGCCCATGGTCCCCATGCGACGGGTCAGATGAGTGGCCCCGCCGCCTGCCACTTCGGCCGCAGAGGATAGGGAGAGCGGCAACGATACACCGACACGCCTCTTCCTCTGCGGCCCCACCGCGTCCGCCATCCAACGGTAGCGACCCCGTTTGGGCCGCGGAAGGTAGGGAAAGTGGCAACGACACACCAACAGTCCTCGCCCGCCGCGGCCCCCAGCCTTCGGTTGCAGTGTCGCACACGCGACACTGCACCCCGCCTCAGTTGTGGGTCTGCCCATACAGACCCACACCCTACTTAGGCCGCTTCCATGTGGGCTTTGGAGCTAAAAGCCCTAAGAAGCGGCCCCACCTCGGATTCCTCTTGGCTTCACCGTGGTTGACGAAGCCACGGCTACTGAGCCCCCCCGCCACGACAAGGCGGGAACCCGCGGGGGAGGATAACACAATCCCGCCGCAACCCGCTGCGGTTTGCGGAGCGACGAAATTCGCACGGCGCTTCTGCGCACGAAGACGCGGTGTCAGAGTGTTACACCAGGCGGTTTTTGTATACAAATCAAGATTTTACGGTCAACACCGGACCGGGGTCCGGTGCAGTATGTTTTGCGCCTTAGGACGTTTGCACTACAAGGAATTTTACTGTCCGGCAATACGATATTTTTATTTGTATGAAATGAGCGAGGCGTGCGTCGTGGGCGCAAGAGGTGGGTGAGGTGAGAGAGGGAGCCCCGCGCTCGCCCGGCCTGCTCATGAAAATCGCGGACGCAGTGCACAAGCTTGGGCACGCTTTTCATTGCTGTTATCTCGAACCGGAAAAAAACGGTCCAGAATGGGGAATAGTAAAATGTCGGCCGGCAAAATTACGTGTGGTGCACAAGCTTGTATATAAATTCATGGCGTGCCATTTCGGACCTTAAAAAATCGGACTGCCGGATAGTAAAATTCCTTGTAGTGCACAAACGCCTTTACAATGACCAAGTTGATTTCACTGTAGAGCTAATCATATTGACAAAACAATAACAGCTACACTCTATAGCCAACTCAGTTCTCGGACAGTTTCACCAGAGTCCAATATCGGTTTCACGCAGCCTCAAACCGTTAGCCTTGGGCTTCGGCTCGTAGCAGAGCTTTATGTCCCCTACCCATGAGCTTTAATAGTTAAAGGAAACTTTTTAGTTTGGCTCCATACATTTGGCCTAGTTCCTCAACGGTTCCGTCAGGGGCGCTTTATGTATGTATGGAGCTATTAATGTATGGAGTTAAACGAAAATGAAGCCATATTTCTCATGAAAAATATTAAGTTTTTACCCGACTGCGCAAGAAGGAGGGTTATGTTTTTCAAGTGTGTGTTTGAAAGTATGTATGTGTGTATGTGGGTATGTATGTATGTATGTGGGTATGTATGTATGTATATATGAGGTTTCTTTGGCACGCCCTACAGCCTAAACATAGCTTGATGGATTTCAATATGTGAGGTGCGTCATTTGAATCGTCTTGACAGTGGAAGTGACATAGGGTACAATATTTTGCAGCCAGGTTTTTTGTTTTTCTTTTAATAATGTTACTTGTTTGCTAATATTTTAATTTTTTTTAAGTGTTGTTTATACATATTTCTATTTGACATTCAATTTGCACACCTAATGTGAGGTAGTTATTGGCTGTTCAAACTTAAATTAAGATCATTGTAACCCAAACGAGCAACTAAAGAAATTGAATTGTATTAAAAAAAGTTTACTTTACTATCACAGCTCATGGTAAGGGTAAAGTGGAGAGCGGATAAGTGAGTGGCTCAGAGAGTTGTTTGTCTGTTCAGGTTTACATGTGTGCGGGAAATGCATCCTACAGAATAGAGTTTGAAGCTTTCAAAGCGATGGAGGGCCAAGCAATACAAGTACCAAAGACAAACTGTGCAAGTATTAAAAATTAATTCAAATTCAAATTCAAAATTAATTTATTTCAGGCATGACAACCATCTTATTAGCACACATTGTTTCAATTATATAACATTACATTCGATTAATTATAATAAAATTGTAGGTAACACATAAAAGAAAAAGAAAAATGGGGACTTTTTAATTACAACAATTAAATATTATGAATAATAATAATAAAAACAAATATGTTAATTAAAATTAAAATTAATAAAAATAAATGTCAAATAAAATAGAAGGTACATTAAAAATTCACAATTAAGTCAAGGGCAACAATTACTAGTACCTTCTCCGGCATCGGTACCGGTAAATGTCTCTCGCCACAGTCCCGGAGATAAGCACAGTCTAATCTGTTCGCGATCATATTTAGGACGGTGTTGGTGCTGGCCCCCACTCTGCGCACCAAGGACGCGGCTCGCGACCTCATGATCGCGTGTAAACAAGCCATGTGTGCATCGGCGAACATGCCTGAAGCGCTACAAAATCGGGGCAACCCCAACTACACCCTAAACGCATTGTTATAAAGGTTGCTATAAGGACCCGGAGGTCACTATATCTCCTTTTAGAATAGTCAGCCTACAACTGCAAGTGTAGAGGGATGTACAGAACGCTCGGAAGAGCGTTACTTTGACCTCTGCTGAACATCGTGCAAACCGGCGGGCTATCATACTCGCTCTGACTGAAAGAGATCTCCGCTCCTGCTCAATGTCTTCGTTGTCCTTAAGGTCGGTTGTAATTTGAACCGATCAACCCTTTCCAGGGGAACACTGTAAGGGAGAACTGGAGGCAAGTTCAAGGAGCTCTTACTACCGGCCTCAAAAACCACTGGAAAAACTCCACTGGCTCTTCCCTACATTATATTGTAAACCGTGGCCACACGCGTACTCTTCACATATCCGTATCAGGGTCCTCAATCCGCAGATAGAGGCACTCAGCAGCACCATGTCGTCTGCGTAACTTAAGTTATTTAAACTTTAATTGAATTTCAAATTGGGTTTAGTTTTAATGTTTTAATCACAATTAAAACAGGAGTTCTTTTATGAAATCAATCAGCATTTTTGTGTTTTAAGATTTTTAGGACATAAAAGTTGTTGCTTAACGTCAAATTTAACTATTACGCAATATTGAGGTAAGTAGTCGTTTCTGTCTTGGGTTTTGCGTAGGCGGAGTTGTGAGTTCTATGTCTAGATAGTTTCCAGGGCACCTAAGGTCTCTGATGTGTCCTAACAATTGTTATTTTAGGACAAACAAGAGAGATAAACAATAATACTTATTTGATCCACAGAAATCTCTTGGGCCAGATAAAAGTGATTCTGGGAAATACTTTTCCTTAATTCTGTTCGATAAAAGGATCCAGTTTATTTTATACGTAGTTTATTGATTGTTTTGGTACATTGCATTGGTGAGGTAGGTATTCTTTGGTATTTGTTAAGGAGTCTACACACTAAAGTCGCCTACAGCCGCCGACATTTTGTTATTTGTATGATGGCTTGATGTTGGCTGCTTTATTTTTTAAGCAATTATTATTTTCAAATTCATATATTTTTAACCCTCGACGCAAAAACGACGAGGTGTCATAAATTTGATGTGTCTGTGTGTGTCTGTCTGTGCCATCGTAGCTGCCGAACGGATGAACCGATTTTGATTTTGTTTTTCTTTGTTTGAAAGGTGAATTAGTCGGGAGTGTTCTTAACACAATGTTTGATGATAATCGGTGTCGAGGGTTTTGATTTACTTTTATTTTTAACAAATTATCTAATACAATAATTCAATGAAAAACAATGTAATCTATTCAAATTCATAATTTATATATTTTTTACTCTGTCGTCAATTTAACATGTGGTTTATACCTACAATTGAACCGGCACTGACGAATTGTATAGAATTGTAAAATGTTGAAATGTATTCGTTTTTGCTTTGCTTGTGTAACAATTTAATAAATGTTTAAAAATCAAGCCGCACACAATATTATCTTTGTAGCTTGATTTCTTTTGAAAGTTCTGTCGGCGACTTTAGTGTTTAGAGTTCTGAATAACCTAAACCTATTACATAGTACCTATCAGTAAAGTGATAATAGCGACGGAAGCGATGATAGCCTAGTTGGAGAAGGAACGCCTCTCAGAGAAGAGCCAGAGGGACCGGGTTCAAACTCAGCCGACGGCACGCACCAATTTGTTCATTGTGTGAACGTAATATGTGCGTATTGTATGTCATCTGCTACATGACTGGAGCCCGGTGTGTAGCGACAGGCTCGCTCCCTGTCACATTTGGGACTGAATAACATCCCGCGAAGTGTGGGTGTTGTATTACACCTCTGCCAGCCCCCTCGGGGAAAAGGCGTGACGATATGTATGTATGTATTAATAAAGAATATTCATCAGTAGAGTTACTTGAAAGTCATAGCACTATTAGCATTTCAAAGGCGATGGAGATCATGGCAGTACAAACTATACAACTAGTTAGGTATAATAGTATTTTCGTCAGGATTTTTCACCGCGTACAATCACCATTGAATAAAATTGATATTAGTGCCGAAAGCCTCCTTACTAGTCGGTGATGTAATATAATTGAAACTTTTCTAGTTTTCCCTTAGGAGGCTCAGACTGGGCGCTAGTTAGAGCTCTGGCCGCTAAACTAATCATCTAATAAGGCTATAGAAATTGAAGAACTTGGGTAGACGTGTGTAATTATAATTATTGTAAGGCTGCGTCTCAATAGGAGATGTGCGAGAAGATCAGCGGTGAGCGAGGAACATATCTAGGTACCAATATTTTATAACTGAAAAGAACTAGCCACGAAGATACGGAGTACCACCCAGTTTGATGGTTAGGACACTTATTAACTGATTGTACTGTTTTCTAATAAATAATTTAAATTTATGAATAGGATCACTTAATTTACACAGTTACGGTCGTGCAGTTCTTTGCACAAGAACTGCACGACCTAATTCAGCCAACACCGGTCTTCTACAATTGCACGGCACACTACTACACCGACACTAAACATACATCTTCTTTTAGTAGAAATTCCGCCAAACCACACTAAGCATTTTAAGTCAACTTTTCGTGTTAAAACAGCAGGGGTGTGAAACTCGTTGCCTGCGTGTGTCCTTCCACCTAAATACTATCTGCGCGTGTTCAAGAAAAAAGTAAATGGGTATTCCCCTTAGCAATAAACGTTGTATAGCCTCGAAATAGTTTCACAGTCTTTTGTCTTTTTCAATCGAGTTTAATAATTTTAAAGAAAGAAAAAGGCAAAACTCTGTATAACTATTCCAAAGCTATACAAAGATGTAAGAGAATCCACCCCTTGAGGCCAATGAGCTTTTAAATTCGCTCCTGTAATAATCAACTTTTTTCACGAAAATCAAACGAATTCAGTTCAATGATAAAATGAAAAGAATACTTGGCAAAAAATTTAGAAGCATTCATTTTCTTTAAAAGGGTTTTAGGATGGTCGCTTTTTGTTTTAAATAAGTACCTACGTATTTGAGCTTTAAAACTGTATTATGATCGGATCTAGGCTTTAAGATTAAGAGTTAATTTAATAGGGCTTCTACTTAATTGATAATTAAGCAAGTGTTGTTTAAGAATCATTTTTGCTTAATGCCTTTAAAGTGTGGTAAAATCAAATTATAGGATCAAGGGTATGAGTGTTTATTTAAATTGGGTTCGTAGATCGTACTTAACTGAAATTTAAAAATAAAATTATTAAAATCTTTAAATTAAATTGACTAACTGAAACATGGGACTTCACACCTGGTGCGGTGCTGATCGGTCCTGAGCCAGCCGCAGTCGGAACCGGTTTCGTGTTTCAGATTTGCATATTAAACAGTTTTATTTCAATCGGAAAATGATTTAGAATATTTAGCATAGAGAACAAGCAAAGTATTAAAAAAAAAAAAATTAGATGGTTGGTAATTTTTCCATCGTTTATTTCGAAGTTTACGAATTTATTCATAGTTTATTTATACAGTGAATAATACAGTTAATATTATATGAAAAGAATATAACTTGTAACGTTTCCCGTCATTTTCAATCATAAAACGTTATCCTCACATGAAAAGATCATAGTTTTCTTTCATGTTTCTTGAAACAAAGGGAACTTAGAACGCCATAACTCTGAGCGTAACGTTACTTATACTCGGTTACAAGGATGAAAGTGAAAAACTGTCTATCTCAGAGAACAGAGGCTCCGTTTAGCCCTAAGGCTGCGTCTCCACTGTATATGTGCGCTAGAGATGAGAACGCGAGAATTAATTCGTTTATGGCGTTAACACACCTCCGCCGCGAAACCATATTAGTGAAATCTCATTATCTCATGTCACTCGAGCATGAGCCTGATATAGGCCATGCACGTGCGTAGTTTAGGGCTCATAGTCAAACTATGTAAAATGCTTTAAATTAGTAAGATTATCTGTTTGTAAATACCTAAGTACCCATACTTTTTCCTTTTGCTAATAAGGTTTTTTATGTCTTGTGCTTTGTATGACAAGCAAAACAGAAGTAAAACTGCATGTTCTGATGTGCACATTTTGGTTCTATCTCTTCCTCGCATGATTTCGTCGACCTGCTTGGAAGCTGGTTGAAACCTCAGTCCGCCGCTTTGTTGCGACGTGGACTGAGCACGGAGGTGCAAGTAGCTTCCAAACAGATTGACGAAATTATACGGGAAAGAGATATAATCAACTACTGCGGTTACGCTGGTATGGTTTCATGGCGGAAGTGTGATATCACATATCACCCTAAATGAATAAGTGATACTCGCGCGCTGCTAATTTTCCTCGTACATCTCTAGTGTATACGCAGCCTTGAAGGAGAAACTGGAAACCTACGTGACATTTCCGATAAAATATTTTAGTAGTCTTGATACGAGCGGCCTTTTTTGTCAGCTTCTCGACGACGACAAATATCATGAGCAAAAACGAGACATTTCAATACATCTCAAATTAGGTTTATTAGGTGTTAGAATAGAGTTGCTTTTTTGTTCTAATGATTGGCCAGTCTTATCGTCAGGCGCTGGCCAGACAGAGAAGACGTGGGACGACGACGAGGCACGCACGGGCACGAACCTTCATACAAAACGAAAAGAATCGCGTACACGCCCCGTCTGCTGGACACGACATGACACGACGCAACACATACAGAGAAGACAGTCCTGTCCACTTCCCGTTCATATCTCGTCCGCGTCTCTCGTCCTTTTTATCTGGCTTGTCTGTCAGATTTTAGGCCACAAAAAGGTTAAAGGTTAACCCTTCATGTGTTGCTATAACTTGCTAGAAACAAAGTTAAAGACTGACTGACACGCTGGTTCCCTAAAATTTGCTGATCTATTGGTAACCACGAAGTTGAACTCACCACAAATGAATATCTACGACTGAATTAGAAAACTGGACAGGTGCTACGCCTCCGCGACCTTATCCTATAATTAATTATAACTGTAATCCCGATTTTGATCACCGCTCGTCGGGGTCCTGCTAATTCTCTAATTCGAGCCTACATTATTTTATAATTAGGATAATTTTGGGGATACAATAAAAATGTTCATTTGTTGAAGCTTCATAACGAAGCTAACGCTAGGTTGGGTCAAAATTCCTGCGGGACTATTGTAATTAGGAATTTGTGTTTCGAATATACTTAGCTATATAGTCTCATGAGAATCTTGGAATCTCCGTAAGCCTCTTCTGACTATGCAGATTAGTACGAAACTTTACTTAACATATTGAGTTCACAAGTCCGGCTGGATAAAGTGTAAGCGGGAGAGCACACACAATACCAGTAGGTTGGCGTGAACGAGATAGCATGCGATCAGTATTACTAGTCCGACCACGATTAACTTTACATAATTAGATTGCAGGACGCACAAAATCGGTCACGAATTGGTCTGATTGGGCTTGACAACCCGAAAGTTACAGCGCATTATGCTAGTTATACACCATCACGCCACCATTTCGATCTCGACTACCGAATAAGCAGTGCAAGTACGGTTCATGTCGATCGATAAACTGATGTTTACGCATCCAGTGGGTCCAACGACAGACCAGCAGCATTATGCTGAGTTGGGGCTGATTTGTGACTTAGTTGTCTTTTAGTGATTTGTAAAACGAATTTGGTCACAAATAAAGAATTTTTCTTTTATTCTTCTTTTTCAGGGTTCCGTACCCAATGAGTGACTATCCGTCTAAGACTATCCGTCCGGTTTTCGCCAATTTTGTGCAGACTGAACTCACGATTTTGTCGAGTTTAGCGCCAGTTTATTGGTTGAAAAAAAAACCGTAGGTACTTGCACTATACTACTCGTACTTGTTTTGTGATGATAATGATGATGTCTTCTTAGCCGATTCCGGCTGCGGAGACTATTGCTTCTCTTACCTATTACTTATCATATCATAAAGCATATACACTTGTACTGTAGTATCAACTCGTCAAAATAAAAGTCAAAGTCAAAATGTTTTTATTCAATTTAGGTATCAAAGATACACTTATGAACGTCAAAGTTATTTAAACAGACTCGACTGCCTTGTTCAGATAAAGAGCTTCTACTCAGAAGAACAGGCAAGAAACTGAGGGGCATTTTTATTTCAAATAATAAATAAATTAAACTCACAAATTTTGGCTTACAACTAGATAATATCTATAAATACTAGTGGCTACTTGGCGGAAGTGGAAGTCTCCAGACATCTTTGTCTTCTAAATAATTCTTAACTTTATAATACCCACTTTTCATTTATGTAGTTTTTACATGTGATTTGAATTTTCCCTCAGTGGGCCCTGTTATATTCTTCGGGATTTTATTGTAAAAGCGAACGCCGTTGCCTAAAAATTACTTATTTGACTTAGTCAGTCTAAATCTCGGTACAGCTATCCTATCCTTATGTCTATAGTTCTCTGTTCTTCTGTTATTATTGTTATAGTATTTATGTAGATTTTTGCGAACGTACATACTATTTTCAAAGATATACAAAGAGGGTAAAGTTAATATATTTATTTCTTTAAACAAATCTCTCAATGATTCGCGGGGACCCATCCCGTAGATAGCGCGGACCGCTCGCTTTTGCAAAATAAAAATGGCCTCTACTTCAGCAGCTGATCCCCACAGCAAAATGCCATATGACATTATGCTGTGGAAGTAAGCAAAGTAAACCATCCGAGCTGTAGCTATATCCGTCAGTTGCCTAATCTTACGAACCGCATAAGCAGCAGAACTATGTCTCCCGACAGACCACTAATATGTGGACCCCATTGCAATTTAGAATCAATTCTTATACCCAGGAACACCGTCGCCTTGTCTATAGAGTCGAGTACTAGACGATGAAGTTCATAGAAAACCTCAAACAAAACAACGCAAACAGCTAAACGCAGTTGAACACTAGCCTATTATCAAATTTTACAAAAGTAGGTAGCGCGAAAGGTAAAGCGAAATACAAAAATAAAAGTTGTTGAATTCGCAATCTGCTATTAGTTCCGAAAAACGAAACTAAGAAAATAAACTACAAAATCGTTAAAATAAAATTGGCTCTCTGTAAAGAGTTTTAAGCGCTTTTCCGGAGATTTTCAAAAGCTTTTACGTTTTCATGCTGTCACAGTGAGACTCGTCACAAGCACTTACTTCAGAGCCAGATTAAAAGAAGTGACCAAATTGGAAATAAACTGATTGAAAATAGTTAACTGTGGCGTAGAACTAAGAAAACTTCGATGTATTGGAAATAAGTAGGTTTGAAATTGTTAAAGTGGTTCAGGGTTATCTTTGATTAGTCCCTTCAACATATTATGTTGCACAAGTTTGAAGGATCTTTGAAGGATGAGGGTGAAACGGCGGTGCATAGCTATTGTAAATAATAAACTAGTGTAGTTTGGGAGCTGAATACCTCACGAATAACGTAAAAAATCATGCCTGCGCCGCATCGCAAATGTAGGTATAATTCAAAACACGATACTTTCGTGAATTTTAGATAACACATTTTGAAACAACACCGCGCCTGAACCTTGTCCACGTTGTATTCTGTATAATTCATTTTCCGTATAAAAATCTGCCAACAAACCATCACGACGAAATTTGAGAAGAGTCCGGGTTCGACCCGCAATTTTAACAACATAGCCAAGCCGTCTCGTATTTTCAATCAATCGATATGCTTGTAAGGTATTTCCACGAAAACATTGCAAGGAATCCATTCTGAAAACAATGTTCAATTTAGCCCTAGAAAAAGTAATAATTTATCCAATTCTCTTACAAAACGTCAACAGAAGAAATATTACGCGAAGGCACGCCAACGTCTCTAATTTAATAAAGAACCGAAGAAGGCGGTTTCGTTATAATGAGAACGTAATTGTTATAATAAGTATTATCTTTGAAGAGCACCTGTCTCCTGTAGGCTGCTTTGATAATTATAGAAAGGGCGTGGAATTAGTTACAGCGATCTACCTCACCATATAATGAAATATCTGTCTATATATTCGCTTGGGATCCTTGGTACCCTGAAAAGCACTACTACGGTTATATTTTGAGTTCACTAGGAAGCACCAGTATCTCCACCGCTGCTATACATATTTTCATGACTGTAGTACCCCGAGCTGTATCACAGCACATTCCGTCTAACTTTTCATCCAACTTACCAAACAATCTCCGCTCGTAGCTTCGTAGCGACGCTACGAATCCACGTACTAGCTATGTTACGCTACAATTTCCGCTAAAGCGCAACACTTTGTCCCTATGTCCTTTTGAAAATTCGTCTAAAGCCGGAATCAGACTACTGCCGCGAACGCCCGCGAAAGTTACTTCACATTGGTTGTTAAAAGTTTGACCAATAGGAACGGCATGTCGGCGCTTAGTATAGTTTAGTATCAAACTACAACCATCGCGCTATTCTGTCACAGCTGGCTAGCGGTTAAGAAGGAATGTTCTTAGCAAAACTAAGTGTGAACTATTAACTTTTTTCTGCGTGTCTTTATGCGTTAGCAACTGCAACTCATTATGTCAAAAACTGTCAAGGAAATACCTATGTGCATTATATGAACAAGGCCATTGATTACTTCTAATACAATAACATTTTCTCCAACATTTATTCAGACATACTCAAGTTGTTTTTCGTTATCCAGCTTGGCAGTTCGCAGGCTTAAATTAAAAGCAATTATTCCACCGATTTTATTGTTCAAGTTTATTACAAAACGTATTGTAATAAACAGTCTATCTCGAGTTTATGGCGTTAAATCAACCAAATTACTGCAATACTTCATCAAGTAATCCTATCCTACAATATTACAGTTGAAAACAAAGATTAAATTTATGAATACAAACTTATTTTAATGTTTATTGCTTTGCCAACTTTTACCTATGGTTTTAATAACAGCGTTTCTGAGACCTATTAAGTTTGAAAAGGTAGATAGGGTCAATTACCTAAAGGTTTCTATACCAAAACCGTTGCGTTCCTAAATATTGTTTACACTCGAAATATAATATGCTACCCCTTTGTTCTCTCAGCAATAAATCTGAAATTTAGACATTAGGGATTATCTATTGAGTTACATGGTAAAGGGATGACTGGAATAGCAGTTTAGCAGGTGTGGTACATTTTAAAGTTATTGTGAAAATATCTTATGGTGTGATTCTGTAGCCGACCGCAGACGACAGCAGCAGACGATTTTTCGTTGCGCCATCACTTGTTTCTATGACATGTGTTGCTCGCTACACGCCGCTCGCTACGGAACGTGTCTCATACAAATACATAAATAATAATATAAATAATAATAATAATAATAAATTTTTATTTCAAAAACTACGTGGTATAGATAAAAACTATCAGATACAAACATTTTTTTTAGGAACAATAATATAATTTTGCCTGAACTAGGTAATCCTGTTTGTCAGGCGATAAATACGGCAAAAATTTAACTTAAAATAATCATTGCATACTCACATATTCTAATTCAATAAAATTCTAATTAATTTTAAACTATAAAATAAACTTACTGTAAATTTAAAATTAAACATACAAATTAAACACAAACAAATAACAACTTCTCTGTATCTTCGTAGGACATATTTTGGAGAGCTTCTTTAACAGTTTGCTTACATTTTATATATGTAAGGGAAAATAATTTCCCGAGAGAATTAAGTCTATTGTAAAGAAGCGGACCTAAAAACATGAAAAATTTTCTTGTAAAAGCATGCTTTGTTGCTTTTTGAGGGCACACAATATCTTTCCGTCTTTTATTAGTAATGTCAGTGTTGTAAGGAGTAGCTGCGTGCTGCTTTAGTACTATGTTCATTATGAAAAGCTGGCGAACGGTTAATACTTCACAAGATTTGTAGAGAAGGTTAGTAGGAAATAGGAAGGGACGGAAAGTTGACACCTTGAGGATCGCACGTTGAGCTCTCTCGATAGTTAGTAACAATGTTTTCCCTGCTCCACCCCATGCAGTTATACAATAAGATAATATTGATTGACAAAGAGCTAAATAAACCTGTCTGATTAATTTTGGATTTGAAATACTGCGTAGCTTTTTAAATACAAATATCATCTTGCGAATCCTGTTGCATAGCATTTCGATGTGTGGTTTAAACGATAGAGTTTCATCTAAAATTATACCCAAGTATTTTATTTTATTCGTAATTTTAATGACAGGACAGTCACATTGTATATCACCGGAATCTCTACAATAGTGCGCTAATACTTTAGTGCTAGTTTGAGTTGATGCTGGTTTTCGCATTGAAAATTTAATGTATTTTGTCTTGTCAGCGTTTAGTGTTAGTAGGTTATGTTGAAGACAGCGATTAATAGCGTTGAAGCCGTTTTGCGCATGCTTGTAAACTTCCTCTTCTGAGTCAGCCGAAAAAAGTAAAGCAGTGTCGTCAGCGTATGATATGACTATGCCATGATCCAAATTTACATTGCAGAGGTCGTTGATATAGATTAAAAAAAGGGTTGGCCCTAATATACTTCCTTGGGGGATACCGTAGGAAGTGTTTTTCACATCCGCGCTGAATACACTGTCAATCCTAACGCATTGAGTACGCTCTTCCAAGTAGCTTGCAAAAAGTTTTAACTGGGTACCCCGTACCCCCAGGTTTTCAAGCTTACGCAAAAGGATTGGGATGGACACCGTGTCAAAAGCTTTTGCGAGGTCCAGGAAAATTCCTATAGTGTGGTTACCTTTATCGAGCTCATGAGCTAAGTAATCGGTTAGATGATGAACAGCATCTGCTGTTGAAATTCCAGGTCTAAAACCAAACTGCTTCTCAGATAATATCGATTTATCCTGTAAATAGCCGAGCAACCTATTATTTATGATTTTTTCTAATATTTTAGAAAAAGAGGGCAGTAAGGAAATAGGCCTGTAATTTGTCACTTGATCTTTCCTACCCGATTTATGTATAGGAATAATAACGGCTTTTTTGAGACAGTTGGGGAAAATACCCACGGTTAAACATTTTCGGAAGATGTGAGTCAATGGTGGTACTAATAGGTGCTTATATTGTTTTATAATTTTACAAGGAATATTATCCCAGCCAACTGCACAGTTATCTCTTAAGCCCATGATTATCCTTTCTACCTCAGTTTCGTCAGTATTTAACAATGCAAGGGATGTTAAGGAAATGCAAGCGGAAGGGGGGGTTGTAAGAGGATTTAATTGATTTAGTACTTTTTCTGCCAGAGACTTGCCTGCATTGACAAAGAAATTATTTGCTATGTTAGCAGATGCAGACTGTGACGGGTGTGCATTCAATAAACTTGAAGATGACTCATTTTGTTTTGAGGAATAAGTTACATTTTTAATATGTTTCCAAATCATTTTATTATCCGTACCCGCCTTTTCTAATGTTGTTTTATTATAATTCAGTTTTACTTTTCTTAAGAGATCATTACAAAAGTTTCGGTATCTTTTGTAGGATAATTGTAATATTGAGTTGGTTGGATTTGATTTAGCTTTCATGTGCAGTTTATCTCTATGTCTCATACAGCGAATAAGGCCAGGCGTAATCCACGGCTTTATATTGCAAAGTTTGTTACTTACGCGAATATTCTTCGTATTTTTCTGAATTGCAAATTGTAATTTTTCTATTAGGTATAACATACAAAAGTGCGGGTCAGCAGAATTATAAACCGGGTTAAAGTCAATGTCGCGAATATCATTTTCAAGTTTATTTTTGTTTAATTTGGTGATTGTGCGAATTTTATCTATTTTAGGTAATGCGGTGTTACTGGTTAGTAGGACAGTTTTGTGATCTGTTACTGACGTGTTGATAATAAGTGCAAGAGATGGCAAGGTTGACTTAAGCATGATATGGTCCAAGCACGAGCCACTTTGATGAGTAGGCAGCGTGTGTGCAGGGAACAAACCGTGAAAGCAACATAGGTTGAGGTATTCCTGAGCAACTGCATCTGCATTTTCTGAGAGAATATTAATGTTAATATCCCCGACCAAGTAAATGTTTTTAAATTGTGATAACTTCTGTAAAGTATCATTAAGGCTGTTAATAAAATTTGTCGTATTTCTAAAAGAGGGGGGTCTATATAAAGCTAGTATTGCAAAATCCGAACCAACTTTTATTAACAGTCTATTACAGTCTTGCATATCTGGTTCTTCTACAGTGACATTGACTTCATTTTTTACATAAATTATCACTCCATCATTCTGATTGTAGTTTATATTACTGTTGTACATACTATACCCTGTAATCAGAGGAACGTTATACTGTTTGTTAAGCCAGCACTCTGTCAACACGAAAATATCACAATTAATATTAAGCCTATGGAGAAGTACAGAAAAGTTGTCAAAATTTTTGTAAATGCTGCGTATATTCTGCGATAGTATGGTTAGAGATTTTTTGTACATAGACAACAATTCTTTGCAATTTTCAACTTCACAAACGATTGGTTCTGATACAGCAAAGTTATCTAAATCATCAGTGAAACTAATAATCATAATGTATAATAATAATACCACAAAAAATAAACAATTAAAAAAAAAAAAAAAGAATGTATAAATAAAAATATATAAATAAAGTTTGTAAAAAAGGGCAGAAAAAAAAAATAAGTAAGTAACGGCGCTCTAGGCGCCTCCATAGTCGATAGAGTTTACATATCTTCTTTCCGCCATTAGTTTTGCTGGACACTCCGCATCGCCTGTTTTGTGTTGACACGGTTTTTTAAAACGCAAACAAGTAGCACATTTCGGATCTTCAGTCTTTTTTGTGCACTCTTTTATTGAGTGACCCAGATCGCCGCAATGGCCGCACGTGTAGGTTTGTTCTCGGCATGACTTGGCCGCGTGACCGTACTGCTGACATTTGTAGCACCTTGTGACCAAGGTGAAGTCTCTAACAGGGCAAGAAGACCAATTTACGAATACCCTTTCCTTAGTCATCAGGGCTTTACGTATAGTTGCAGGAACTTCCAAAACAAAGTTACAGGTCTCAGCATCTTTCTTTCCTGATTTGTGGCTAAGCTTGACTGTGCTTAAAAATGATTCCAGGGTGGAGTTCGGAAGGTTCTCAGTTAAGTTTTGGTGGTAAAGGCAGCTAAAAAGCTCCTTTTCCTGCATTGAAGTAGGAACGCCAATGATTACTACTCTAGGCTTCCTTTTAGTAGGTTCATCCACCGTAAGGCCCGAGTTTGTCAGCTGCACCGATTGTTTAAGTTTTGTTATATCGTCTTTGGTGTCAGTGCTGATTATGACACCCCCATTTCTGGTCTTGTGCACGCTTCTAACATGAAGTTTCATTTGTTCTGGACAAATAATTTTTTGTACTAAAGATTTAGTCTCTTCACTAGTTTTTAATTTGTCATTCGGATATATAGCCACTGAACGAATATTTGTCGGCTGTATAAATTTTCCGGCACCTCTTTTCACCATGTCAGCAAAAGTTCCGGTTGCAGTTGGCTTCCGCGACTCTTCGACACTCAGCTTTAGGTCTTTCAAACGCTGAGTAATCTCGACTTGGCTTTGGAGGGTCGTGATTGAGCCATAGGCTTTGGCAATTTGGGTCTTCAGGGACTGGTATTGGACTGCCATCTGAGAGGTACCGTGACCCACTCTCCGACATAAATTGCTGATTCGCATTTTTTGGTCCGAGTTCAATTTCCCGTCTGACGCAATCTGACATACCTCATTCAGGGCCTGTTCTATGGCTGACATCCATTTCTGAATTTCTTCAGTGGACACAACCTCACTAACCAGATCTTGGGTCGGTGGCGGCGCATCAGGTACGGCGCGGGGCGGGGGCGTGGGCGGGGGCGGAGAGCGCGCTGTCCTAGAGCTCCGGTTGAAGGGACTACCTTCCATCTTTTTATTAATCTTTTTTTAGATCTATGCCATAGTACGCAACCACACACATACACAATAAAACACACACAGTTAATGTTGCTACCGATCAAAGGTAAAACGAGGTCACGATTATGCAAGTGATTACTTATTTATTTTGATAAATATGCGGCACGTCTGCTCTCAATGAGTGGTCAATGAGCAAATAGCCAGTACTGTCGTGGCGACACGTCGTCTGCTGCTGTCGTATGGAGTCGGCTATGGAATCCTACCTTAACCATTCTGTGTCTATCCAATAGAGGTAAAGTTATTTTATATAATTTGCACAGGCAATTACAACACTCTTGTCGTTTTTTTTTATTAGGTACTTAATTAATTTCAGTTTTTTTTTTATTTAAAGTTGTTTTTTCTAAACAGTTTAAGTAAATTACTAGGCAAACAGTGTTCCGGCCATTGTTTACAGTGAAATACGGACGAATAATTCTTACATCTTTGAATTCCGTCAATCCAGGTTAACCTGTTGATTATTCATCTAGCCAACTGTATATAGCTACTGTAAATGTCCAGCTTGTCCAGTTTGGGAACGCGTAGCAGAATTAGTCGGCGCATTACGTTCGGGACACGATCTACCAAGCGTGTCATTCAATACAAACGCTATCAATCTGGCTACGCCCGACTATACCATGTTATTGTATCTTGTACCGCTGCGGTGTCTCTGTACCAGTGCCGATGTGGAAGTATATCCCTAAGCGGTTTAAAATCGCCTTATGAATATTCAAACCACTAAATAACACAATAGAGGCGCTGTACTGAAATGTGGAATATTATAATTATCTTTGTCACTCTCGCACTCATGACCAGTAATAGGATATTACTAGGTTACATATTTACCTAAACTTCATGACTTGGCTAGCATAAAGAGCGCTTCTTTCATCGATAAATCCTGCGTTTACAAGGATCAATATAGTAGTATTTGTAAAGGAATTTAAATAACATATATAGGTAACATGTAAAATCCTAAACGAATCCTACTAATCCTACTAATATTATAAACGCGAATGTTTGTAAAAATGGATGGATGGATGGACGGATGGATGATTGTTACTCTTTCACGCCAGAACGGCTGAACAGATCTGGATGAAATTTGGCACAGAGATAGATTATAGTCTAGAATAGCACATAGGATACTTTTTAACCGCGGGTGAAACCGCGGGGCGCAGCTAGTACTACATATGTTGATATACCCCTAATACAATATGAAACTAAAATAAACACTCAAATAGAATTGCAATGGGCGGTCTTAACGCTTTAGAGCGATCGCTTCCAGATAATCTTTTAAGGAACAAAAACATTATGATGAAACATGGACGGAGGTGTGTGCTAATGAAAGTTCAATGGTAAATAATTATTTTAATGAAATGTTTTAATAAAATAGCTTGGGAAAATTAGAAGCCGCTACAGTTTTTTTCACTGTAGCAGAAAAAGTGAGCGATAAAGCTCACATTTTCTCATACTTTCTTTTCATTTCTTTCTCACTTTTAATCATAAATATTTATATAGCTTTATTATTGTCTATATGGATCCGAATTTCTGACCACTGCTCCTGACTTTTCTAACAAAAGAGACAGTATCAGCAAGATAGAATCGCAAGTACTTAGGGCCTTAGCTTTTACCTTAGCTGATACAGCCAATAGAAAGCCTACTGAGTACCAAAACGTTCTAGAAAATTCCAGCGCTGACTAGCAAAATCTATGATTACTGTTAAGGCGGAAATCGCCTTACTGCATAGATTCAATTCAGTAGCTACGCTTACGGAATACTCGGTAGAAAAATTCTCGTAATAAAGTTAGGAGTACAGATTATTACTTACTATCTGTATCCTATACAAGGATTCAGGGTTGAGGTACACTGAGCCGAAAACACGTATATAATAAATACTCCTAATTCTAAAAACCTTTTCGTAAAAAACAGATTGAAATTGCGAAAAAAATCAACCATTCTAATCAATATACTGTCTGTGGAATAGTTGGTTCTTTAGTATAAATCGAAAATACAGTGAAACCTGGTTAAGTGGGACCTGGATAAGTGAGAAACCTCTATTATTGAAAGTTGCAATGAGGTCCCGGTTCTTTTGCATTAAATTACCTCTGTTAATGGGACTTTTTGAACCTGGTTAAATGAGATTTGAATTCTAAGACTTTTTCGATATTTACCTCTATAATTGAGACTCTTTAGCTCAATTACCTGTATAAGTGAGACAAATTAATCAGGTTTTAACACGTTTTGACATGTTTGTTTACATACATTTCGCGTCGCATGCTTTGTTTGTCAGTACTACCATTTCAGGTTTTGACCTAAAAACAAGGGAATAAAAGTGTTTATTCCCTTGTTTATAGTGTTTATTCCCATTTATACCTACATTAAATTCATAACACCAAAAATACGCATTTTTATTGACATTTCCACATCTAAAAATTGAATAACGGCACATTTCGACCTCTGTAAGCGGGGGCCTCTGTAAATGAGACAACTATAATTTTAAACCTGCTTAAAATTGGAACATATGTCTTGGTCCCTTTAAGATCCCAATTAACCAGGTTTCACTGTATTAGCATTTTTATGCATTTTAATCTAAGTAAACAACTCATCACCCTGAATTTATACACAAGGTAACTAAACACCACCAACCAAGTTGGGTTATGTCTGTGTAGAAATTTGCTGTCACACAATGTTTTTGTTCTGTGTATAACTTTCGTTTCTACACTGTAGAAATTTGCTGTCACACAATGTTCTGTGATTGCATTAAGTCCATAAAAGTGTATTAGGTTTGTGTGTTCCGTAACTCTGTCTAATAGATATAGAGACTTAGGGCCAGTGTCCATTGAAGCGGAGCGAAAAAATACGAGAAAGACGCTAATTGTAGGAGAGTCTTAGAGGAGATGTAGGTTTGCTAATAGATGGAAATCTGTCTGTTTACTTTGTCATCGCTTAATTGTAGTTTTTAATCAACTTCCGAAAAGGAGGAGGTTCTATGTTCGTCTAGGTGTATTTTTTTGTAGGTTTATTTCGAATCAGATTTTTTATTATGGAAACTGACGTGGTTTTCACACATTATGATTTATGACACGGGAATTTTCTATAAATTCCCGTGTCATAAATCATTTTCATCAGATTTTTTGTTTATTGAATAAAATTGACGTTCTACTCTGCTAGATCTGTTTATGATATTGGGCGGAGAGAAAGTAAGAATACTTAGCATAATTGGATCATAACTTGCATACCTACAGTTTATGTGACGCTTGTAAATTTTTGTGGGTAGATCATGAAAATACATTATTTATGATGAATATGAGCAAAATCGGTTGACGTGTTCTTCCGAGATCTCACTTTTACCAAAGAATGTCATAAGTATGGCCACTTGCAAAATATAATAGAATAGCCTAAGTCATTGCTTATCTAGTTTTGAACTACTCCTAGGGAAATATTCGTTTATCGGGCACATAAAGTTAGAATGCCTTAAGGTTTGTAATACTTATAATAATATGTGGATCTTTGTGTCTTAAAAATAAACATTTTGATTTGATTTGATTTTTGTGTAAAAAAAATTTGGTAGGAGCAAGCTAGGAGTAGATTTAACTAATTAAGCAAGGACGATCATCAAGGAGTTCTCATATTTAGTGCAAGATGCCACTGTCATATAAGTCTCGCTGGTCTTGTCGCCGTGGTGGACACCGGCCCTTATTCGATGTGGAGTTCCACAACTCCGTAACCTAGTTACGATCTCGCTAACACTACGGCTCAATATTTGTTTCGCAAGATTGTTTGGGTCTATTTAAGCTTATTATTTTAGAAATAAAGGATAATAAAAGATGTTTCTCAAATCGGTAAGCGTATTGAATACGAATCAGGGTACGAAGTGGCTTTTCGAAGGCAAGTGGGGCTGCCAGTATTATGGTAATGAGGAGACGATTTTGTGTGCTTAGGGACTGAAGGTCTTACAGATGGCAAGTTTTTGGAACGGTACGTGGTTCAATGGCAATTTCATTGCGATGTAGACTAGTGTGATTTAAAAAATCTGTATAGAGTTGAATAAAAATATCATACATTACTAACATAATCCGAATGGAGATTATTTAATTTAAAAATACATACTATTTACTTATGTATACATAAGTTCACTAAACTAACGTTGTCACATTTATACTCTTCATTACTAGTAAAATCATCATAGAAATTATCATAGTAATACGAAATAGCTGTAAAGGCTCGTTTACACTGCTACAATAAATCGCCAAAAGTGAGTGCCACCTTGTTAGCATTGAGGGTCTGGTGTAAATATTGACGTTATCCCCCAGAGCAGCTGATTGATGTCGTGGTCGCCACAGTATTGTGGATTTGACAGCTGTCAACGTGACAAAATGATATGCGTGTGGGCGAGTTTGCGATTATTCACAGAAACACAAGCATAAATAAGTAATCAGTCAGATTATTATCACGCTTGAGACCTGCGCTCCACGGTTGAACGATTGTGGGACCGTGGGAGTTACATTTTTCGGGATGTAAAGTACCCCATATCCTTTTCTGTACCCCCGAAAACGTGAATCTAAGATTTCATGATCAGTTGAGTAGTTAAGGCGTAAAAGCGTAACGAACAAACAAACTCACTAATCTTATGTTAGGGTGAGAGTATATTTAAACAGTGTTATCATGGCTTAGACTTTAGATATACCTACTTACGTAATGCTAGGATATACACAATCAGTATGGAACATAGTTATGAGATGGTGCTTACCTCGCCCGGGGAATTAGCGTTTGCTATTCAACAAAGTAAAGTCGGCACTCGGGAGCCTTTCGAGTAGGTAGGTACTTACCGTGGATAGTGAGTTGAGCCACAGTTTGGTTATCCGCTACTTCGTAACTTGAGCGCTGTTTATCTGTAGTTAGTTTAAAAGGTTTCTTTTTTTTAAATAAGTAAATATTTTTATGAGTTCTCGGTTTTGTTAAATATAATCCGTTCAGTCATGCTGAAAGACAGCATGACTTGAAAGCTTACTTGTCATATTAGAAACAGCAGCATAAAGAATGCTTCTGTTTCTAATATGACAAGTAAGCTCAACCGTTGATTGAATTACAATAGGTGTTTAGTGATTACAATTTTATATTTTTCGATAAATCAATCAAAGGACTATTCTTGACACTACTAGTCTACGAAGCGCTTCATTTTGCGAGGATAATAACTCACGACCTTCGATCAGATATACATATTATTACATACGTATGTAGATGTCGTGTCTTTTTAGAACACAGGCCTCTATCGTAGAGCACCCCATGGACACTTAAAATTTTATTCAAAATAATCAAATAGGTACAGCTTCATTCGAACCTGAGCCCTTATATTTCGCAAAAACGTTGATGACATTTGCTAAAGTGTTTTAGCACATCTAGACGTCGTGATACTAACGCGGTCATAAAGCGACTGAAGGCGAAACAAGGCTTACACTTTAATGTAAGCCTTGTTTTTAAGCTGCCATTTTTCGTATTGAGACTTCATTTCTACGTATATTCTGATCGAATCGCATGACCCTCGGATTTGTGAGGAACACGACTTAAGGAGCAGGACATCTTCCGATAGTCGTTCCTTTATGCTCTTGGAAGCCTTCACAAGTTCCCAGCTACTGCTAGCACTAGTAGAAGCGACCAGTAGTTTAGAGGCATATCTAACTTTCTAAAGAAGGATTTTACCCGACTGCGCAAGAATGATGGTTATGTTATCCAAATGTACGTATGTAAGTTTGGATGTATGTATGTATGAGGTTTCTTTGGCACGCCCTACAGCCTAAAAAGCTTGACGGATATCGACATGTGAGGTGTCATTTGAATCGTCTTGATAGTGGGAGTGACATAGGGTACAAAATTTTGCAGCCGTATTTATTGCTTTTCTTTTAAAAATGTTACTTGTTTAAACTTCTTTTCTCAACTCTCAGATCGACTCACACCAACAAGCCGGGCCAGTCCGGGACGCTGAACGGAGTGAACGGCAGCGTGCATGGAGAGGCGAGGCAGGCGCAGTCTAAGAAGAACATCATCAGGATGCTTGGTGAGTCCTTTCTAATGACCCACTCGGTATACCACACTCGAAAAAATACCTATTTTTCGAGTGTGGCTTACCGGGACCAGTGTATAGCGGAACGAACCGCTTTTTTTGTACCAAATAGCTCTTGAATTTTAATTGCGATCTAGCTGCATCCCGCGGTTACGTCCGCGGTCCTACAGAAACATTAAAAGGGAAAAGTAAAGTTTAAGTTGTAACAAACTACAAGATCTTTTTTCAACGCAGTTGGTATGCGTTTGATCACTAACTTGATGGGAAGCAACGACGTGATCGAAGGTGTAACGCGCTTGCCTATACATATAGGAGATTCCTATTCACTTTTACCTTTTTTTTCACATTTAGAGTATACGTTAGGAGTTAGGATTAGCAAGGTAAGCTACATTCCGCGATCGATTACCAGCTTGGTAAGCGATGATGTGGTTGTTTGTGAATCTTAATATAATAATATATAAAATACGTGTCACGTTGTTTGTCCGCTATAGACCCATTACTCTAAATCGCCAATTATCTTTGTGATCATTCACTAACCAAGTAGTCTAAGTGACTGTATGATTAAAATAGTGAAAAGTCTACACTGCTATCTTTTTTTTTTTTTTTTTTTTTTTTTTTTATGTATAATAGGTTGGCGTTTGACCACCAACTCGCCTGATGTTAAGCGACGTTGTGGTCTAAGATGGAGCACGACGACCTAGAAGGTACTTATTCACTCTAGCCTTAAAGTTTACTAGAGTGAAGAAGTACAAAGACGGCAGTTGAGTGAGGCGCTACAAGTGCGCCACTGCTCAGACCCGTCTTCGGAACGGTTACACCGGACTACATCCCGAAACACGACTAGGTCATTTCACGGCATGGCTTGGTCCGGTGGGTGGTAACTAGCCACGGCCGAAGCCTTCCACCAGAGTTTGCTACCCGGTTAGCACTACCCGGGGACCACGTGTAGGGAATCAGAATAGAGTACACTCCTACGGACGTGGGTAGCTCAGCCCCCAAATCCCCTTATTATCCCCTTATTTCAACGTTCCTGAAGTTTCACGCCCACCATAGAAACCCGTGATGACGAGTTCATGGCTCAGAAATCAGATACAACACCTCGGCCTTCCCGACTTTCCCCGTCATCAGAAGTGGGATGTGACGGCGCGGTCCCTACCCTCCTTTCCCCGACATATATAAATAATAAACGCGAAAGAAGTCGCGGGGTGACAGCTAGTATACTTATGTTATAAATATACTAGTGGCTAGTTATCACCCATCGGACCAAGCCATGCCGTGAAATGACCTAGTCGTGTTTCGGGATGTAGTCCGGTGTAACCGTTCCGAAGACGGGTCTGAGCAGTAGCGCGCTTGTAGCGCCTCACTCAACTGCCGTCTTTGTACTTCTTCACTCTACAAAACTTCAAGGCTAGAGTGAATAAGTACCTTATAGGTTGTCGTGCTCCATCTTAGACCACAACGTCGCTTAACATCAGGCGAGTTGGTGGTCAAACGACGACCTTTTCTACATAAAAAAAATTAAATATATATCAATATATGTACAAAAAAATCTGATGGGCAATAAGGCAAAAAATCTTTCACATAACTAATTGTATGAAATAGCTGTTTTTTAACCCCCAAAACGCAAAAAACGACAGGTTGTTATAAGTTTGACGTGTATGTGTGTGTTTGTCTGTCTTTGCCATCGTAGCTCCCGCACGAATGAACCGATTTTGATTTTGTTTTCGTTTTTTTTTTTGTTAGAAAGATGAATTAGTCGGGAGTCTTTAGCTATGTTTGTTAAAAATCGGTTATGATGAAAATCCGTGTCGAGGTTTTTTTTTTAATTTTTAATTTAAGTACATATACTTGTTTATTGTATTGTAGGGTTGGTAAATTGAACCTAGCAAGTTAGATAACTTTTAGACTCTGCACAGACAGAACAAAAAAACCGTCGCGTACTTTTCAATTTTATGACACAAATAAACTATATCACCATAGCCTGATAAACAAAATCGTATAATGTCAACAGAGATAGACAGGGACAGGTTGATTACTACGGTTTTGTATTAAAGGCCATTGTGATGCGTTCATCTGTCAATGACGTCTAAAATTGCGCGAAGATTTTTCCTTTCTGTCTATGTTATGTCTGAGTCGAGCCTTACGGATGCATGTACGTATCTGTACTTACTCGCTAGAGCTTTTCAGGGTTACCTGAATCGGAACCGGGAAAGGGTTTTCGACGAAGACGCTAAGAATCTTCAGGGTCTTCGTAGAAAGGTAGAAACCCCTAAAATCCTATAAATGGCACAGATAGTATGAATTCAAACAAGCTTTCGTTCATGTTAATAATTATTATCTACATCATTTGAAATTTCGTTTTCTAGAATAAATTAAGTAATGAAATATATTTTTAGAACACTTTCGAAAGTAGGTACCTACCAAACTACCAATTGTATTACACGTGAGCATTTTTTCATGTTTAATTAAAAATTAAATTAACATTGTAAGAGCCCACATGAGAGTACCTACTCGTACTATGCAAATATTCTAAAGCAATGAAATTTAAAATGAAAACTACGCAAGCAATTTTACTGTAATGAACTAAAGTAACTAAAATGGTGCGCGGGATTACGTACTAATTTTTGAGTAAACGTTGTTGTAACTAACGTTGCACTAAAGTGTGTCAGTTTGTATTTAAAACTAATTAACCGACTAAAAAAGAGGAGGTTCTCAATTGGACTGTATGTTTTTTTGTATGTGTGTTACGCGATTACTCTGTCAATTGTGATTCGATTTAATGATTCTTTTTTGTTTTAGTAGATCATACTTTGGAGGTGATCCCATATGAAACTGCCTCGGTGGCTCAGTTGGTAGTGAACCTGCCTTCTGAGCTTGGGGGCGTGGGTTCGGTTCCCACCTAGGGCAGACATTTATGTGATGAACATTTGTGTTTGTTCTATGTCTGGGGGTTAATATCCATTTAAGTATGTATTTAAAAATATCTAAAAAGGTATATCAGTCTCTGGCAGCCATAGTACAAGCTTTGCTTAATTTGGGGTCAGGCGACCGTGTGTGGAAGTGTCTAAAAAAATCGACATCGTTTTTATTATATCAACAAAAATCTAAAAATTGTTTACATGGATGAAGGCTTCACTCGGTTATATGAGCTTTCTTTTTTTATATTTAAGCGCGAGAAGGCCCGGCACCATCTGCGCGTGGCAGTAAGTATTTAATACAAAAAAAAAATGAAAATCGGTTCTTAAATAACGGAGTTAAGCGATAACAAACATTTGAAAAACTGCAACCAAAATGAGAACCACCTCCTTTTTGAAGTCGGTTAAAAAAACTCCGCGCGGAATTCGCAGGTGATTTGGCTTGCCTTTAAACAAAGGCCAAAGCGCGTTGTGTGACGTGCTCAAAAATCACCCTAGACTTGATTCCTGTAAAATTGCTCTCAAAAAACTCTCTCCGTGTAAATGGGCCTTAATATTACGAGCACAAATCCCTCGAAACAGAATCGTGCCTGTTTATCCGCTCCGCCGAAAACTCGGCTTGTTCACGAAATGTTCACAAATCATGAGTCAGAATCCTTTCCCCGCTCAGCACTAATTCGGCGAAATCAGCTAAAATGAAAACTTGTTTTTCTTCAGAATGTAGTAAAAACTTGAGGGGGATTTGGTTTCATAGCTGTGTGCGGAGCGGAGTTATCTACCGTCACTTATTTTAGTACCACAGACAGTTTAAAAATATAATACAGAGGTAGGGTCAACTGGTACAAATACGTCTGTGGTGCAATAGCGTCTTGCTGACTTACTTGAGAATTACTGACAAACCCTTCACAAATTGGCTTCGCAGTGACCGAATGGACACCCAGATTAAACAGAAAGAGGAAAAGAGGTACACAAGCTCGAAGATAGACAGATGAAATAAGAGCACTAACAGGGCCATTATGGACAAGAATCGCTAGAGACAGAAACGAATGGAGAAGACTGGAGGAGGCCTTTGCGTCTCGCGACGCTCTGAGCAAAGACAACATCATAGATATATTATAAAATCTCAGACTCTCAGATTAGAATCAGATAATAAAGGCTTAATATTAATAATAATTTATGTTAAGATAGGTACTTACATAAAGTATATTATACTACCTACCTATACCATTAGAATGTTTAATCATTGGGAGCTACTATATTACGTACCTATTTTTTTTAACTACATAAAACTGTACTGTTAAAACTTGTACTTGATGTCGCTATTTTTAACATACATACGAGTACTAGCAAAATTTTGAAGCTGATTCTCTTCATCATAACAATCAACTTTTACTATGGAACCAACCCTGAATCCCAAGACAAAATTAGCTGTTTCATGCAAAAAATTAATTGACTGGAGACAACATTTTATTATTTAATGAGGCAAACAACAAACAACGCACATATTAGAAATACAATAAATCTAATCATGGTTCCATGCTTGTAACATGCCCCAATTATAGGCATACACGGCTTGTTACAAAGTTCGATTGCCTCCAAGACTAATTAATATAAAATAATAAACTTTTATAGAAATCAAATAAAAACCGTGAGGCAAAGCAAAAAAAAAATTTAATAACTTAGCCTACAGAACTTAACACTTGGGCAAGTACTTTCTTAATGTTTCAAGGAGCCAGAGAAAATATCCACATAACTACTAAAATACTAATACTATAAATTGGTGAATTCAAACCCAAAAAAAAAAGTACAAATAAAAGGTTCATTTATTCTGTGTCTGGGGTAACGAAGAAGCACGCGTAGTTTGACGTTTGTTTGTCCAAACACTCGCACAAGTGTTTTGAGCACCAAGACAAACCTTTTGGGTTTATAGCGCAACACGTAATTATTCTCATGTAGAAAACTTTAAGGGACAGTAAATAATTTTTTTAAAAGTATTTCAAAATCTAACAACACACTAAGGCCCGCATGCTAAAACCACGAAGTCTTGAATCACGATTTTAAACTAGTTTTACCATGCATACATACAATAAAACAGTTTTAAATCGAGATTCATGAGCAAGCACAATTTCTGAATATATAGTATAGGAAGATAAAGTTATTTGTTTTTCTTCAACTTGTCTAATTAACAAAGTTTTTCTATGTAATTGAATCAAAAGCACAACATTCTTAATAAACTACGAGTAATTGCAAACGGGCCTTCCTTCCATTAGTCACAGACCAATATTCAAGCTGCGTTAATTAAAAAACTTCGCGTCGAGTTCATCGATACCTTGCTACCTAGTTCATCTGGCTAATTAGCAAGAACTTCCGCAATTTATTGCAACTTGCATCAAATCAAAAAACGTATCAAATCAAAACAGACTTTTAATTTTTTCCAAGCAGTTATTTATTTTATTGTTTTATTATTTTGCTCAACACTGATACTAAAATTGTTTATTCGTCACGCCTTTCCCCCGGGGGTGCTGACAGAGGTGTATAACAACACCCACACTTTGCCGGACGATATTAAATCCCAAATGTGACAGGGGTCCGCCGAGAGTCTGCCGCCTGTCGTGTCTGCCGCCATACACCGGGCTCTAGTCATGTAGCAGATGACATACAATAAACGATTCTTATACCAGATTATTTTTGTAACAATTATGACTAGTAGCTCTATCTGCTGAAGACTTCGCGAGTCCGTAACCCCATATTTCCGCTATTTTGAAAAAATCCAAAATCTGAAAAGCCAAAAAATAACTATTTAATTATCAAACCAGCATGTCTCTTTTTATCGAGACAGGCTTATATTTACACATCGCCTTGTCACGTTCTCACGCGACAAAAAAGTGACGAGAAGAATTTTGTCGCGCGAGAATTGTAAGATCGGAGAATCGGTTGAGAAATGCGATCTGCAAAAGAAGACGCTCGCTGGAAATATTAAATCATTTTTGCCGAACCTGAAGCAAAGACGCTTCGCTTGCTAACGCTCGCTTGGTAAATAGCCTGTTGCGATTCATACCGTTTTCGTTTTGAAATTAATATTTTTGTAAGATACTGCAAATAGTAAAAAAAATCTTGCTTAAGTCAACTTCCACAAGTTTTATATTTTCATTCAAGTCAGGTGCTTATAGCTAGTGTAGAAAAACCCGAATCTAAACGTCATAACCTCGTTACAATCTTTTCATCAGGAACTCATTCGTCAACTTTTTCAATTTAACGCGTGGTTGCGCGAAGAAATAATTCCCGGGATTTAAATACATTTATTGAGTAATCTACCCATATTTATGGATGGAAAATCTAATAAAAATGTGACGTGTAAAAAATTAGTATTTGATTTTTCATTTTCGATTCGGTCCGAAGCCTTAACAACGTTTAACTTTGATGTGTATTTTTATTTTTATCGTAACAGTAAACAGGTTGTGTGAAGTCGCCCTTTTCATGAATGTAATTCTAACGTGGTTTTTTAAATCAATAGATGACGTCATGATGTTTTTTTTGCTCCTTCATGTTGTAGGTGTTACCATGGTATAATAATATACTCCGCCAGGTAGAGCTTTCAGCAACACGTAGTGACGTCAATTGATGCTTAAGCAAGACCGAAACAAGTCATTTACAACAAGTTCGAAAGAGACGGATGACGATGACGTCATTATGTGTTTGCTGAATGCTAGACCTTGTTTTTTGGATCATGGGTGTTACTTTCTCTATCATTTAACATAGAAGTCACAGACCTAAGATTTTTTTTGCTTCGCAAAAGACCAACGAAGCGTGGGACAGAGAAGTCTCCATCGAAATGTAAACTCCACAAGAGAGAAAGAGGTCGCCTACAAATAAAATGTTAGTCAATTTTTCTTTTGTCATTAATGACAGCGCGCCACCTGGGAACACGCGAAAATTCCTATGATTTATATTTTTACTAAAATAATTATAAATAGACTCAAAAGAGAGCAATTGTAACTAAATGCAGTTATGTCATCTTGTGAGTTTAGCAATTGTGATGTGAATCCAAGATGTAACCCACAAAATTTGTCGTTTCATGGGTAAATATGAAAATTCCATTGTGATGTTTTTGTCTAAATTTTGTCTAAAACATAACATAAATTGGTTCCAAAAACCGATTTACCAGCGGTATGTTGTTGTCGTTTCTTCGTAACATCTATATTTCCTAGATGAAAGCAGAATTGGTGATGAAATTCAGCATTAAAATATTAGTTAGTTTACGCTCGATTTTCACTAGAGATGGATAAAAAGATGACGTCATTATTATCGATAGTTTTTATCAAAGTTCATTAGGTAGGCGATGGGTGCAATACATAAACAAAGCATACATTTTTGAATCAATGCCATCAAAAGTAAATTGACATTCTTCCGAGTTTGTACTGAATGATGAGGCGTAAAACATTTTTGTATTAAATATAAGTATGTACCTTCAATTTCTGATCATCATTTTTAATTCAATTTACACATTTTGGGTGTCTTACATCCAACTCTAATTTAATTATATTTAATTAAATTAAATAATATATATGTAAATTATAAATAAATGTACAAAACCAATGAGATAAGTATTATTACTTATCCTAATCCATATACGAGTAAATTTGGTCAAGGGTCACAATTCGAAGCGAATTACTAGGATAGTATTATGTTGATCTTATTATTTATTTTTCTTATGTTAATTTAGATACATGGTGACACTGATATCTAACTCTTCCGCCTAGCTTTAGTGATTAATATTCATTTTAGCTCAGCAGCGGTGTTATACTTGGAACAAAAAACAACTCAATTGGTATGCGAAAGATTATATTTATCGACAAGCACCCGGAGGACCATTTTTGGTCAATCGATAAATTAATAAGTACTTTTCACAACACTAATTTACTCACGCATGCGCAAATGTTTTTTTGTATCACTATCGAATTGTCACTGTCGATCTTTTACATCCTAGATCTGTGATAGAAGTACATTCAATTGGTCCGTCCCTATACCTACCAACACGCATGGTACTGATGACAATGTGTTCATTAAGTATAGTGGATACTTTATGAACGTATTGGCATCAGTTCTAGTTCGATTAACTAATATCCTTTTTTTACATAAAACCTAAGTGGGATATTTTGGCAGTGAAAAATACATGACAGTTAGTTTACATGCCGCCTTTGTTTTTTTGCCGCAATTTAAGAAAGATCTCGATTCGGTCGACTCCATAGACTCTCTAACTTGTAAAAAGTAACGGACATAGGAATGGAGAGAGCTAATTACTATTTATTGTTACATAATCATTGCAACATAACTTTATTACGAAATGAAAATAACTATTAAATATCTGACAGTTTAATGACCGATTCTGTCGTCTAAAGCGATTTATCCCAGACAATTTTACTTGCTCAATGGGCTCATAAAAACATGTTAATACCTACCTAAAAGTATTTTAATGCATTTTACATTTGGATAAAGACAAAACAATACATAGCTGTCGCAGCCAACTTGCTTAATCAGCCGTTCATTTAACAGCCTAGCCATTTTACTAAACGACGCCGTTCTACTAGCTTCCTGAATGATATCGAGGCGTAGAGTCTAATACAACATTGAATAAACTGGGTGGCTGATGCTCAGGCCATTCATTCTGATTATTTGACAAAAATAGTATTTTTGACCGAAAAAATGTGGTTTGAATTACCTAAGCATGATAAAAATAATGTCCGAAAATCCGTGAAACGAACCGCAATTCTGATGGATATGATGATAAAGTAACCTAAAACCTCTTTTGCCGACTCCTTTATCAGAGCAAATCCGACTTGGATTGGTTCGTTTCGCTCCCGCCTTAGCCTTCGTGATTATTTTTTATAACAACCCGAAACTTCCCCTACATAAATGACTACTTGCTACCTAGCCATTTGATGGAATGGCTGAATATCATCAAGAAGCTAGTAGAACGGCGTCGTTTAGTAAAAAGGCTAGGCTGTTATTTAAACCACTAATTAAGCTAGTTGGCGGTGACATAGCTACTAATTAATATTATAAACAACATTAATTAGTAAAGGGGGCTGCTTATGTAACCAGCGCCCTCCAAGCGACCATTCACATCCACTCGCAACCATTCAAAAATCAAAATCAATTCAAGTTGGAATTTGAATGAACGCCAATTTCATTCAAAATGTAGCTTCAATTCGGCTCATTCAACAATTTTGGTATTGAGCTGTAACGTTTTCTTTTAACAGATATTTAATGAAAGCCGTCAAGATTTATTCAGTAGTTTCTATGAAATAATCACACCAGTGCGGTGTTGTTTTAGGACATTCCAGAAATTTTGATGGCTTTAGTTGTGTCTTTGCTTATTTTGTATTCCAGCTTTGCCAGATCAAAGGGGACTGGTCCTTGAGAAGCTTTGAAATTACACATGATAATTGATCGTGATGATAATTGACATAAAAATCGTGTCTCAGCAATTTCGAAAAAAAACCAAGAACTGACTCGGAAAAAAAACTGTATAACTATTGGACCTGCTTACAAAATTTCACGAGAATCTGATGAGGAACCGAATGCATTTTTAAGTGTGTATTTTTTATGGGGTATATGTTGCGAATACTTTGGAGAACAATATTAATGTAAAGAGTGGCAAACAAGCAGGCGGCCCGCCTGATGGTAAACAGTTACCGCCGCCTGTGGACAACTGAACACTAGCTGCTTTGCTATTGGTACGTTGCCAACCCGGAAAGAAATATGTCAAAACTTTCGAGTTTGTCGAGTTGTTTAATTTCTCATACAATATTAGAAAATATATCGTACAAGCGAATTTGCTTACCTATTACATACAGACTAAGGAATAGGTAAGCAAATTCGCTTGCCCAGGATACAAGCCGAAAAGCCGTTAATTTGCTCGACCCGACTAAATTGACAACCCATCTGGCCGCTTGTCACTCGGAAACAATCCCGGAATCTTCAAAAGGCCGATGTAGCAGAACTATTTAACTGTACCTCCCAAGTTTATCAGCAGGTCCTTTCTAATTGGGTTCGACGATATACGAGGCGAAAGCGAAACTGCCACGTATTTTGGGTAGTAATAAGTATCAGTTTAAATTAATTTGGGTGAGGGTTGTTTTTATGAGGAAACGTTTTATAAATTTTACCATTTCTTGTTAATTTATTATATTTGGAATTATATAGATATTGATGGATTTGATTGGTAGTGTCTTCGATCAAATACATGGGGAAATGGTACGAAAACCTAAAACATTACCGCATAAATTAGGTGCTGCACACAATTCACGACAGTTACAAACAAACGCATCCAGTCGCAACAAAATTATTGTGGTCTCGTTCTCGCTATAGTCTCGTACGTCGCTCTATCTTTATTACGTTACACAATACTGTCAACGGTCCTGTGTAGTGTCCGCTTGCTTGTAGTTGTATTGGGTCTACTCGCTGTTAACTAGAAATTAGACTCGTACCGCATATTCCCTGTTTTATTTCGATGGGTAGTGTAGGTTTTTTTTTGTAACTTTTTATTTTGTCTAATTAAATTTAAAATAATGCAAGATAAGCGATGATTTTATCCAGCATTAGCAAACCAACATCTTCATCCCTAAGCTGTCAAAATCTTAACTTTTTTAAAGCGAAATTAATGAAAGTAAAGATAACAGCTTTCTGTAGAAATATCACGAAAAAAAAGCTATGCTTTTTCTATATTCTTAGGTCTGCATAATGAAACGAAGCTCAGTCATGAATCTCGAATTAAAACTGTTTTTATGTATGGTAACACCAGTTTTAAATCGAGATTCAAGACTGAGCGTTGTCTTAGCATACATGCCTTAGGCTATAATATAAAACCTTGGTTTCACTACATCGATGTCAATGTTCATATTTGTATGTGCCACTAAATGGTCACAACAGCAATGTTCTTGGGACCTTATTTCCTAAGCGCAATGAAATGACAACGGTCATCACGAATCGTTCCGCTCGAGCCAGAGAGCATGAGAGCACACGCTTGGAAGCAAAGAAGAAAGAAAAGAAAAATGAAGAAATTGGCTAACAACAACAACAACAACAACTCTTTAATAAAAACATAAAATAATTACAGTAGTACTTAAATAAGGCTTAGCTAAGTTTTTAATGGTTTTTCAGTTTTTAATGGCTTATCTTTGTTAATTAATTATTTTTAAATATCCCATAGCATAGCTTTAATGAGATAATTTTTCCTAATCATAATTTCCTCTCCAGCGGCAGTGGTGATCGCCTTCTTCGTCTGCTGGGCGCCGTTCCACTTCCAGCGCCTGTTCTTCATCTACGGAACAGCCTCCAGCCACTACCACACAATCAACGAGTACCTGTTCTACGTCGCTGGTGGACTGTACTACATATCGGCTACTGTCAACCCAATATTGTACAACGTCATGAGTCACAGGTGAGTCAAGGATGATCTTATGTGAGTCGAGTTTGGATAGTTGTACTTGTGTTAAAGCTTTTGTTGTATAAATATTGTTTGTTGTTTGTAGTTATTGTTTCGACTATGGAATAGCTTTCAGCTTCTACTTGCAACTTTCAAAGTGCAACAAAATTAACAAAAACACCTCGTCATCCAAACAGAATGGTTTTATTAGATAGAACACATATTCCTAATTTTTATGGAATACATTTTCATTCATGTGGCTGTCTCGGCTAGTTTGGCAGGAGCGCAACTTGTTAAACATATTTCACAGGATTTTGTTGGCTGTAAGCGCTCTATCTAACGAATGGTTCGGTCAATGTTTATTTATTCGTTTATTTATTTATACACAGTGGTAACAAGTCTTCAATATTCCTCTATATTTTGACCGGGAAAGAGTTGTCAGTGTAAAAATAACTTTTGGTTTAAAAATAAACCACATGGCCCACCCTATACAACGTTATAAGCCACCTAAGCCTCAAGAATAAGTCTGTCTTGTCTGTGAATAAGTGAGTCAAGTTTAAGCTCAGCTAGATCATAGCCATAACGTATTCCATCAACATGAAAAACAGAGTTGTAGTGAGAGCACATATTTTATGTTAGAGTTACAGTTAAAAATTATGGATTTTACTAATAAACACTTTTAGAAGCTTTAACTGGTTAAAATAAAACTAAGGCATACTTTCATGTCCTAATGTCTCATATTATGGCCACCAATAAATTCGTACCCGGAAACTGGTAGTCCATTAGGACTCGATCCCTTGTAATAAACCGGTCTCGAATCAACGCTGGCCCGTGGGAGGGCATAAAGTGGGCTTACACCAAATGGACATAAATCGGGCCCTGAGCTCGCCGTCCGTCTTGTATTTCTGCCCACTATTCTCCACTCATAACATAACAAAACGTCACACCTACTAAACCGCCTACAACACCTACGTTTCGACGATAATCAATCGTAAATTAATGTGACAGAGAGCGAGCCTGTCGCCACACACCAGGCTCTAGTTATACCAATTCAATTCTAGTATTTATTAAAATAGGTAACTAAATCGGATCACAGTTTTGTAATGCCAGAGAGCTAAATTTGCCAAAATTATAATTATAATTAGTATTAGGTAAATAGAATATGTGGCAGATGACATTAAATACGCACTTATTATGTTCACACAATGAACAAAGTGATGTGTGTTTTCGGGATCAAACCAACTCCCTCTGGCTTCAGAGGTGAGCCTTCTCCAACTACGCTATCATCATGAGGCGATAATGTAGGGTTTTAGATAGCAGCAAAAAGTCCTAGGGTGAACCATTATTGCCTAAGTGTTCGTATCTATCTACAAACTTGGAATATTTTGATGAGATTTGTTTGGGAAATCATTCTACTTTGAAATTACAAAAAGCGATTGTTCGGGCTATTTATAAGAGTTTGGTAATCTAACTATGATGATTTAAGATGCGTAGACTCATTACTATTTCATACTAGGTATTGATAAATATTTTTACTTCTTTTTAGTATTTTTAAGTATCTACTAACTTAACTTTTCTTGAAATGAAAATAATCAAGCCAGAGTATTAATCCCAAAAATAGTCGTTCAAATTAGTTCAACCGCTTAATTTTAGGTACCTACTCATGTTATAAACACGCTGACACTACACCCTTACAGACAAACATTCCCATTAGTGATATTTTGCACTAGTAACCTACATTTTGAAATTAGATCCGAAAGTCATTTCCGTATGCTTGTTCATTACACAAAGCTGTAAGCCGCAGCCTATGTAAGAACACAGGCAAAGCTAACAAAGTGTTGATTCGCACAAGTCATGATGCGGAAATTCATTCAGGGAACTGCTACAAGTAGGTTTCTATAAGGCTGAACATACACGCGGCTCAATTCAAATGAGGGATGTTGGCATTATGTTGTTCTATATATTTGCTTGCTTACGATCAAAAGGACTAATAAGCGAAAGAGATACTGCTTTTACATTTCCACATGCAGATAACTGCTTATTTAGCTCTCACCCATGTACTAGCTGCTTAATTAATTTCTAGGATTCCTCAATACAGAATTTGATTAAGTTCGATCGTAACGCAAAGCCGTATGGCTTAGCGTACGCTGTACTGCTCTGGTAAAAATCGAAACTTAATCAAGAATCTGTATTAAGGAATCCTAGAAATTATTTAAAACTTGAATATACACTAAGGTTTCGAAGATCCGGCGAAAATGTAAGCGAAACGAACAATTATTTTTCTTGTCAAAACAACGCACAAAATTGAAAATTATAAACATACTACACTAATTACGTTAGCTGCAGACGGAGGACTTAAAAAAAACCGAAATTGCTTTAACTAATTTATTAATAAATAATATTAAAATTACAATTAATATTCTAAAACTAAGTAATGACTACTCCAGCTGATGCCTAGCTTAAAGTGTGTCGTCTAAAGGTGAGGCTCCCACCGGGTCGGCTTCGGTGCGTTGCTGCATCAGCAACCTTGCGGTCGATGCACTGGTCGCTGTTGATTTGGGGCGCGGCCAATGCAGCGGTTTCTGTAGTTTCGCAATATATAATTCACTCGTAAATAAATTAAACTAGATTGTTTAATATTTATCAAAAATAAACCTAACCTAATCAAAGTGCAAAGTGGAAGGAGCTAGCTGAGCTCTAGAGAATATTGAGCGCGTGTAAGCTTGTGTATTGGAATGTGATGCATTGAAGATTGAACAATGTGCATAGATCGATCTGTCGGTCGCACACCTGCGTCGTAATAAGCTCGTCTACCTCCACTAGACAATGTGTACGGCTTGACCGACAATTAAATTTGACCAACATTGTGGAATTAATTACATTGTCAAGGCATAGTGGAAGATTTCTGTGAAATTAGCCCTGGCGGTCATTGCGGTCGGCATATTAGTTCGACTTGGAAAATCACGTCAAGTAAAAGTTACTTGTGTAGTTATTTGAGACAACATGTAACTTTATTTAAAACGAAACTTAAAATGTTTTATTCTATGTCACTTCAAGTATCAAGGCGATTCAAATATTTAAAAAAATCTTATTTATTTTTTGGGACTTTTGTGACAAATCAAATGACACCTCACTTGTCGAAATCCATCAAGCTGTTTAGTCTGTAGGGCGTGCCAAAGAAACCTTATATGTACATACATATATACCCACGCACATACACTCGAAAAACATAACCCTCCTTCTTGCGCAGTCGGATAAAAATATCGATTCAGACTCTCTTTTTGTCGTTTTAGCTATTTCGTCGCTGTCACAGATAGGACACATTCAATAGTACACGTCTAACTTAGAATAATTATGTAAGTACTCTGTACATATTCTACGGTACATTTTTTTTTTCTTTTTTTTTCACCTTGGGAAAATCCTTTAGGGATACCACCAACAGCCCCGGGTGCGGGCACAGAGTGGTTATGTGGGAATCCCGCCGATGACGGCCTACCCACTAAAAACCCAAGGGTGTTCCACCTCGGCGCAAAATTTCGGGGCAACGGGTACGCTTCCGGACTCCTCCGCAGCCCCGACAGCGCCAGCCCCTTCGGGCACCACCTCGAGCTTGCGCTCTCTCCCTCTCGATGACGATGTGTCAAACACCAGACACATCGTCATCATCCACCTCCTCGGGGACCAATTTTGCCCGTGGGCACCAACCAGCACCCGTGCCTAGGCGCCCATGGTCCCCATGCGACGGGTCAGATGAGTGGCCCCGCCGCCTGCCACTTCGGCCGCAGAGGATAGGGAGAGTGGCAACGACACACCGACACGCCTCTTCCTCTGCGGCCCCACCGCGTCTGCCATCAAAACGGTGGCAACCCCGTTTGGGCCGCGGAAGGTAGGGAAAGTGGCAACGACACACCAACAGTCCTCTCCCGCCGCGGCCCCCAGCCTTCGGTTGCAGTGTCGCACACGCGACACTGCACCCCGCCTCAGTTGTGGGTCTGCTCATACAGACCCACACCCTACTTAGGCCGCTTCCATGTGGGCTTTGGGCTAAAAGCCCCAGGAAGCGGCCCCACCTCGGATTCCTCTTGGCTTCACCGTGGTTGCCGAAGCCACGGCTACACGAAGACAAGGCGGGAACCCGCGGGGGAGATATTCTACGGTACATGATCTAACCTTGTCAATGTGACATGAATGAAAAGTCTATTAGGCTAAAAATATTCTCTCTACGAATTCTACTACGAATTCTATTAGGGCCCTTTTCCTGTCATGAGGATTTTGCCCGCGCGCGGATCTGGTCCGCATCCGGCCTGCCCGCATCCTATCATCTTATACATATTTTTCCTATCATGAGGGGAGCACGCGCATTCCTAGCACACGGAAATGTGGATTATCTGCAGGCGCGTAGCCCGCGTGCGTGTTAACCGGATGCGGGCGGCGTGCTTTTGCCTTTAGTGTTGTTTTTACTGTGATGCGGGTCACATGCATGGTCATAGTACACACACATTGACACACTAGTCACTGGCGACACGCATGACACTGCAGCAGCAAACGAAATGTTTGTCTCGCATGCGGAGCAGATCCGCGCGCGGGCTGAAATCCGTATGACAGGAAAAGGGCCCTTACATTGTTTTCTTAAAGACGTAACAGCGATTTGTTGACATCGAAGGCTGTCAGCGCAATTAGGTGATTTGTCAATTATTGGGATACTTTTTTGCCATTATTATTTCTGCCCAATTTAGGAATTTTTCTTCCATGTCTCAATAAAAAACAAATTAAAAAGCAATAACATTAGAACATATATAGAGAATAATTTCTACATCACACCCCTATTTTGCAAATTTTTGCCTCCAGCCATTACTAAATTCAACATCTAAATCATTAACATCAGCGCAGTTTATTAAAACCACTGCACAGCATAAACCTTTTCTCTCCTTAGTCAATCTTCCCCGCTTTGTGCCAATCATGATCCATCCTAATCCATCGCAGGTACCGCCTCGCCTTCCGCGAGACCCTCTGCTGCGGCCGCGTCCGCCGCAAGAAGAGCCGGCGCGAGCACTCCAGCGTGAGGGAGACCACCGTCAACCACACCTCGGACGGCACTCACCTGGTGAAGGTGCACAGCCGCCGGCGACGGTCGGAGAGGAACCGGAGGGGCAGGTATAGAGACAATTTTATGTAATATTCGTTTCCGGTAAAAGACCGAAAGTTGTGATTTGCGCAGTCATTTCATTGGGACCTTTTTTTTCTAACCATTTCCAGTAAAAGCATGTCTGAGGCATTCAAGTGGAAACTCTGACAACAGAACTGGCCACGTAGCCCATAAATCTAGGTGTCAACTTTTAATCCGACTGTCAGAAAGGGTTATGTTTTTCGCGCGTACCTATCTTTTATGTATTTTATGTTTGTTTGTTTATGTATTTGTTTGTAAATTTCTTGTTACTAAGCAGCTAGATGGCTTTCGACAGTTAAGATATTCAAGGGTCCATAGGTGTGCAGTCGGGTTTTTGCATTTTAGGGTTCCGTACCAAAACAAGACCCTATTACTAAGACTCCGCTGCCCGTCCGTCTGTCTGTCTGTCTGTCCGTCTGTCACCAGGCTGTATCTCATGAACCATGATAGTTAGACAGTTGATTTTTTTACAGATGATGTATTTCTATTGTCGCTATAACAATAAATACTAAAAACAGAATAAAATAAAAAATTAAGGGGGTCCCCATACCACAGACATGTCATTTTTTGCCAATTTTATAGATAATGGTACCCTTTGTGCGCGAGTCCGACTCGCACTTGGCCGGTTTGTATTTTATCAGACCTACTTGTTTGCAATACTACCTATTAGAGTTAGGCAACATTTTCTTTCCTTGTCCAGCTTCACAACCGAAGCCACGAGCCTGTGCAGCGATCGCTGCGCACAGTACCAGAAGAACATGTTCAGGAAGGCGCAGAGCAACAACAACGACGCCAACCAACTTATCATCAACGGGTACAAAATGGAGCGCGAAGATGTGTCGTGTTAGAATTGGAAGACTGGAAGACGAAATCAAAGAGAAATAAATAATGACAAAAGCGACACTAATTGCACTAATTACAAAATATTACTGACAAGTGCACTAATTGTAATGATGTGAGACGTCAAATATAGATAGCCAGTTGAGGAAAAGAGAAAAGACGAGTCAATAGATAGAGATTATTCTGGCGCGTGCGACAATCTCCGTTTAAGTCGCTCTCGTTAAAAAAACATGGGAGTAAAAGTAACGAAAATTATAAAATGGCACGCGTCAGAATTAAGCTCCAGTCACGTATGTCTGCTGTATAGCACGGTATAGCACAATCTTATACTACAAGAATCATTTTTAGGGTTCCTTGGCAAAACAAACAACCCTAAAAAAATCATGTTTCGACATTTAAAAACATGGAATTTCGTTATCACCATAGTTATTACTTCACCATGTCAAAAAAGACCCTTTTGAGGGATTGGATTGAAAAAAGATTGGCAACAAGACCCTTTTAGGGTTCCCAAGTAAACAAGTTAAAGTAACCACTTAACAAGCTTATGTAAACTTATGCAACGATATTTTGTACAAAACTGTATTCTAGTTAACTTTTTCTTGAAAAATTTTATTCTTAAACTCGTGTTATGAATATTGATGGAATAAGTCTAAGTTAAATGAATGAGAGGTTTTAAGCCAAGTTTAATTAACTTGCGGGTAGAGGCTTAGCTTTATTTTTTCCAACTGAAACTGAAATGGAGAAGGTTTCTTTGAGTTGTATTTAGCTTTTTACATGTTTAATACAATAAATGTTCGTGTAAGTAGGGCCATGACAAATGTTGTTTAAAAGTGACTAAGTACGAAGTTTTTATAAAATGTTTTTTTTTAAATATTTCAATGTACTTAGACTAAAAATAATGCAAGCTGTAAACTGAGCATTCGTATACCTATTGTATAATCGTAAAATTTTACTACTTGACGGTGTTGTCGATGAAAGGCAGGTTTCCAAGATAAGTTGCGTTACAAATTCATTTTTGTTTATTTTGTGGCATTCTGTTTTAGAATGTGTCAATCTGTGTCAATTTAGTTGTCTGTGGCGTTTGATATCTTCGATAGACGGTCTATAAAAGATGCCAAATCGCCACAGATAATAAAATTAGGTGGTATGTGGCGGTTTGATCTTTATTCGATATTTGATAGTTGGTTATGATGCTGACAATTGTTTTTAACAGAGCTACAGAACCCTACCTTAGCGAGTCAACACGCCTTTGTCTGTTTTTTACTGCTATTTACAGTACGAGTAGTTGGTTGATTTTAAGAAACACAAACGAATGAGACAGATTCACACTTCGATGAACATATGAAATACTCTGTGAAAAATATCAGAGAACGTGCGACAATCCCTAGAGGCTTTTGGATTAAAGTACGGAGTACAGTCCGCGGCAAAAGTACATTTATCTTCCTATTTTCTAAGCTTTTTACAGTACTAAAGTGCAGTAGCATCTTAAAGCCCATTGTCGCCTACGCGGTAATGTTGCGCGTATTTTTGCATGTCTCTGTGCACTTATGTGTGTCTGTCTGGACTTTTGACCGCCTATTAGAATCTCTACCTCTAGATGGTGATGATATTTTGCGTTTTCATCACTAAAAAATAAAATGAATATTACTCACTGAGCATTCAGAAGACTTGCAACTTTGCAAGCCTAACCTAACTGTATCGACGTGGTAAATGTTTAAGATAGTTTCCATTTTTTTTTGTAAAACTACTTGTTGTGAATTTAGTGAAGAAATGTACAGTTTTGTAAAACTGTACATATCAATTCTCTAAGCTTGTAAATGTTTATATGCTGGGGAACTTATCCTAACTGCTGACTTTGCGTTTGTGAAAAAAAACGGACGGGGAACAGGTCAGTATCTGTAATGTATCCCAAACGTGCCAGTTGGACTACCGGTGAAACGTTTGTGAGACATTAGTAGTACTGAGCTGTACCTCGTCCATTTTTTAAGGCTAAAGCAACGTCAAGCGTTTACTTAGGTATTAGGCTATGATATCAGCTGTTTTGTCCCCCTGAACGTTTTGTGTGCGACTGTCCGCACGAGTGCCTATAATCTTCTTAGCTCGAGCGAGCGGATTGTAAAGGCGAACGTACACGAGTCCCTCGAATAATGCGATTGGGCTAGATTGAGTGTCATCTAACGAAATATGGACGCACATGTAGAGATATTGAACGATGCGTAATCTTGTGTAAATAAATTGCTTTCTGCATTATTTAGAAAGCCTTGACATGACATCTCACATGACTAATGTTTATAGGTGCAAGTATAATTTTTGGGCAGAATAAATATACATACTTAGGTAATTATGTGTGTATTTGAAAACCAAACACCGAACTCTGCAATCCTTACATTTTATAAGATTTATTTATAAGAAGATCTTTATATATTTACTCTGCTATAATTTTTCAGAGTTCAACTTAAACCGGTTGCTAATAAAAGTATGTTTTGATCTATACATAGATTATATGTATTTGTAAGATTATTATGTTGAGTAAAATATATTAAAAACTCAAAGCTTCGATTTTGGTATGACTGTATTTTAATTATTTTAAAGGCTTTTGAAATATTTTATACTTTTTACTATTAAGGGTTGTCTTGTTGAATTCGCTACAAGCAATAAGACTGCCCAGATAATTAGTAATTCTTTCTCGTAGCACTTTGTTGTTAATATTTCATAGTAACGTATTTTATGAATAAAGTATACTTATGTAAGTATTACCTTTTATATGGATGTTGAATGAATTATGTATTTTGTATGAAAGTGATATTATTAAAAGGATAGTTAATCAATGTCTATATTGTATGTTTAACGCATGAAGTTGTAAATAATTAAACATTATTAATGTCATAAAATGATTGTGATTTACTTTTAATAAAACTTGATTATGCTAACTTTGTTTTTCATTTTATTTTAGTAGTGGTAGGTACGTATATGACTCTTGCAGAGTCCGCCTGGGAAGTACCACACTTTTGGCAGTTATTACACCGTCGAGCTGTAGTGTGCAAGCATTACTGTGTTCCGATAGGCAATGTTTCCAGATTATATCCGTGGCACGCAGGAATAACTGAACATCGCAAAAACGTCAATTTTTCAGGGCAGCCATTTTAAAGTTTGACATTTTCTGTTTAGTCGGTAAGTTAGTTAAACGATGATGTCAAAGTTATTTTGAGGGTTACTTGAGGCCCTCTTTCGTATGGTTTCAAGAATTTAACGCAACAACTTATAGTTTACATAATAATAGACTTGTCAAATAGCTGAAATGCCTTGAATAAGTTGATAACTCGACTTGTAGACCAAGTTTTGGCTTTTAAGGACATTTATCCAGTTATTCACCATCTGAGTACGGATCATTTTTATCGGTTACCCTATTTATTTCAATGGAAAAAGCATTATTTCTCATTAGTAAACCAATGACAACTTCAAACAGATATAGTTTGTCAAGTAATTATTACTACTTTACAAGATATATCTTACTTTTCAGCATATAATGCAAAATGTAAAAAAAGTCTTAGTATTTAAAATATATTTTTTTTAGAATTATACGCTCATTTACATAATCTAAAAACTGTTTTCACTAACTTATTAAAATTATTTTTTAAACATATGGGAAAAACACAATGGAAACGCATTTGTTTCTATTTAAAATGAATTATTTAGAGTATACACTAAATTAACACATAGGCTAGACTTATTATCCCGAGAAATCAACAGTTGGCAATCGTTGAGTTCTACAAATAAGAAAATATTAATCAAACACACTACAATACATAAATACCTACTTATAAAAGGTCTTATTTAAAAAGCTTTTCTAATTATTATTTTAAACGACTTCAAAAAACCGTTAAAAAAAAATCTTTGAAAATTTTCGTTAAGTTAAGTGGCTGTAAAAATCTGTAAAAATGTCTGATGACACACATGCTTAATACATGTTTTGTTAGATTGCTTACACATTACTTCGATCAATAATAATACTAATGAATAATAATAAAACCCTTTATTCAGACCAACTTAGTATCTATTTACAAAGTATTAAGAACTAAAAACTATGAGTGTGGATTTACAAGTATATTTTGGTAGTAAATCTTAATCTATTCTAATACTTAATTATTTTTTGTAGGTCTGTTTGCCAATCGGCAAAGATCTCCTCCAACCTTTTTCATTCCTGTCTATCTTGGGCCACTCTATTCCAAGTTACTCCTGCTACCTGTCTAATGTCATCATCCCACCATTTCTGTGGTCTGCCCCTTTTCCTTCTCCTAGGGCACCATCGTGTCACAATTTTGCTCCATTTCTCTTGGCCTCTTATCATATGCCCTACCCATTGCCATTTGAGTCTTCTGATTTTACATTAAAACAGGTAGTACGCAGCTGTTGAAAAGTTTTTTCTTTACATTAATTGATTGATTGATTAAGTGAAGAGTTTTATCTTCCATGGCTTCTCTCAGACTCCAGTATCTCTTTCAGCCATTTGTTATTCTTCTGTCAACTTCTTTGCGTTTAAGGACCTCTTGTGTTATTAGCTGTCTCAGGTAGATATATTCATCAGTGTAATCAATTTGGTTATTTCCTATATGTATGGTGGTTTTCTTCCCATTTGTCCTTACCTTTGTTTTCTCTGGGTTCAACTTTAAACCTTTCTTCTCACTTTCATCCGCTAGTTCAAGTATCATTTGCTACATGTTTTTAGGTGTTTCAGCAAATAACATTTTATATATATATCGTCTGCGAACCTCGATTGTGTTAGGGAGACTCGGTCGACAGTGATTCCGATGTTTTCCCAGTTAAGTCTCCTAAAGATTGTTTCGACAACCGCTGAGAATAGTTTTGGAGGTAGAGGGTCTCCATGTCTGACACCCTTTCCTACTCTAAATGGTTTACCTTTCTTTTCTAGTTGGATTCTCGCGGTGCTATGACTATTATTTTAATTAAATAAAGTGAAAAAAAGGAACTTCTTATTCTGATTGGCCATCATTGGTGTTTTTCCCCAAAAACCTTAAAACACAGATTTAAAAAATTGTCAGACTTCGTCTTAGACAACCATGGCTCTAAAGTGTCTAAATAATCTATGCTAGCGTCTCTTTACGGCTTTGCACCCCGCTATCAATCAACCCTGTATTGATTTGAATCTTTTGTGTAAGTATGAATGTGGGTAGGTACATAGTACACCAATGATAGTAATAGTCACCAATAATGTACAGCATTATAATATATTTTTTATATTTACTTCACGTTGTTGCATGGCATGTTTGTTGGCGTTTAGGCTCCAGTAGGTACATAAAAAATATCCAGCTCGGGTAGATAACAACTTGATATCTTGCTATTGCAGATGAAAACTAAATCACCACGGCAAAGGTAAAAGTGAACATGTGATAATGTCACTTTTTAAACAAAAATATTTGGCTTGCCATAACTTGACATCTCGATTTGTCAATGGAGGCAGAAACAGGCTATGTGTATAAGTCGAGATATCCAGTATTTTGGATGTGAGTGTAAGTTGATAAATCAAGATGACAATTATTCATACACAAACTTATGCTTGACATCTCAATTTGTCAAGTTAAAATTATTTTTTGCAGAAAAGGCTTAGGTGTATAAGTCGAGATCTTCAATATTTTGAACATGTGTTGATGTTGATAATTCAAGATGTCAATATTAGTAAGCAAACACACACTTGATAAGTCGTTTTATCAAGTAAAACACCATAAAATGCAAGAGTGTCGAGATGTACAAAACGCGATTGCTCTAAAACTATTATATATTTCGGGCTGATTTTTTTATACATAGTAAAGCGCATACGAAGGAAGCGTTTAAGCCAATAAAAAAAAAATCATGCAAGTCGAGTTGTTCAGTTATTCCTACGTGCCACGGATATATTGGGCACAAAGGGACATGACATTTATCTCAGGGTGACGAGCGCAGTGTATCGCTGCGCAAGATTTTACTTTCTGGGCGGCACTATTAAAAAAAAACCGTAAAAAAATATAAGTTCGCAAATATAAGTATTGATAAACTAATTAGTTTGTGCCAATACTTTCATCAATACACGCACTGACACTCGTTTACGTAAGCTTATAAAATTATTTAGTTATTTTACTTCCAAATTAAAATACTTCCTAAAATATTTACAAGTTAGTACTTACATATATGCACTGAACTGGTATGGATAAGCGTGATGCTTACTATTAAGGCGCTGGCCTACCGCGGTGGCGCGTTTGGCACGGCGACCCGGCGCATTTTACTGCGTGTCTTCGTTTGTTAGACAACGTGGATCTACGTTTCCACCGCAGCACGTGCTATACATATGAATTTAAACCCAAGACTATGTACAACTGTAGCGCAGCACAGTTTTAAATGATATGCCAGGCGTCGCTTCTCCGCCCGTCCCACTTCCTGCAGTGAAGCTATGCCGCTCTCTTGTAGCGTGGACAGCGTTGAGCTGCGTGGGCGCCATATTCGAACAAGCCACGCAGGTAGCGTGTCCGTGGGTTGCGGTGGATACTATGACATACATTTTCTTGCAAAGCGAAGCTAGACACACGTGCGTAGCCTCTCCGGGCGCCGCGGTGGGTCAACGCCATGTGGCGAGCGACTTGTTCGTCCTGTCACTCAAATAAAAAAATATGTCAGTAATCGAATCTAGACCCGATTAGCATGTGGTTGAGAGATGGCATAGCAAAAGAGAGGGCTATACCCAAAACCGTGAGAGAGGGAGGGAAGGATGTAGACGATGATGATGCATCATGCTACATTCTTCTCTCGCATCTCAGTAACTTTCCAGTGATTTAAGATTAAGCTTCCTAAATTAACAGAATTAACTTAACTTCGTGTCACCAACTTTAGGTAATCAGAACTTAAAGTGACAACTCAATCTAGAAGCTAGACTAATTATATAATTAATAACGTGAACTTAGGTGATTAATAAGGCTTAATTAAACACGCGTAGTCGCGCGGGAAAACGTGACGAGAAAGGACAAACACTTTCGTATTTATGATCTTGCTTTGTTAACCCTTTGGCAGCCTGACACGATTTAATTGGACAAACATTAGATTTTAGGCTAACATGTTTTTTTATAAGAAGAGTGGCAAACAAGCAGACAGCCCGCTTGATGGAAAACGGTAACCACCGCCTATGAACACCTGAACGCTTTATTTTGTACCTTGGCGGTAAAACCTTCGGGGAAAGGTCATTCCACATTCAGCAAGTACACTGTAGGAAGGAACAGTAAAACCTGACAGTATGGGAGGTCCAAGCTTGCAGGATGTGGAACAGAGCGATTTCGTCGTCCCAGGAGAAAAAAGGAGGAAATCTTGAACACCTTTGTGGGATAAGTCCGATTTAGGCGATAAAAGGGTTAACAATAAAGCCTGGTAACCCGTTAAGTGTGTGGTATGTGCTATTCATAAAGTGTACACTGAGAGAAATTAATTGTTGGGTCAACAAAACTCTAACAAATATTACATGTCGAAATAGGGATAACTGAGAATTTTGTTATAGCGACAGACTTCAATTTGTTAATGCATCATTTAAAAGTTGTTACAGCAACAAATAAATTGATGAAATAAACAGTTTTATCGTTGTAATCACAATTTTTTTTGCGGAGAACAACAAATTCAGATTAGTTCCGATGACCTATTCTTATTTTGTAGAAATGGCTTTGGTTACTGTAACAAAATCGTATCTTGTTATATTAAATGTTTCCTATTTGTTTAATTTTACAATGAATAATCGGTTAAATTACTGGTTAGAAATACTAGGAAAGCTGTTTGTTATAACCATTATTGTGTGTTGAAGTAGTAACGCTAAAGTTAAGGTGTACTAATGATATATGTCGGATTTATTACGGATTTCTGTTAAAACCACTCATAAATCGGTTAAACTACTCGTTAGAAATACTAGGAAAGTTGTTAGTAATTACTATTTTTGTATGTTGAAGTAGCAACGCTCAAGGTGATGTGTACTAGTAATATTTGTTAGATTTATGACGGGGTTTCTGTTAAAACAACTTATTAATCGGTTAAATTACTGGTTAGAAGTACCAGGAAAGCTGTTTGTTATTACTATTATTGTATGTTGAAGTATCAACGCTAAAGCTTAGGTCTACTAATAATATTTGTTGGATTTATTACGGGGTTTCTGTTAAAACCACTCATTAATCGGTTAAATTACTGGTTAGAAGTACCAGAAAAGCTGTTTGTTATTACTATTATTGTATGTTGAAGTATCAACGCTAAAGGTTAGGTCTACTAATAATATTTGTTGGATTTATTATGTCGTTTCTGTTGAAATAACTCATAAATCGGTTATATTACTGGTTAGAAATACTAGGAAAGCTATTTATTATAACCACTATTGTATGTTGAAGTAACAACGCTAAAAGTAAGTTGTACTTGTAATATTTGTTGTATTTATGACGGGGTTTCTGTTAATACCACTCATAAATCAGTTAAATTTCTGGTTAGAAATACTAGGAAAGCTGTTTGTTGTTACTATTATTGTATGTAGAAGTAGCAACGCTAAACGTTAGGTCTACTTATAATATTTGTTGGATTTATTACGGGGTTTCTGTTAAAACCACTCATAAATCGGTTAAATTACTGGTTAAAAATACTAGGAAAGCTGTTTGTTGTTACTATTATTGTATGTAGAAGTAGCAACGCTAAAGGTAAGGTGTACTAACAATATTTGTTGGATTTATTATGTGGTTTCTGTTGAAATAACTCATAAATCGGTTATATTACTGGTTAGAAATACTAGGAAAGCTATTTATTATAACCACTATTGTATGTTGAAGTAACAACGCTAAAAGTAAGGTGTACTTGTAATATTTGTTGGATTTATGACGAGATTTCTGTTAAAACCACTTGTGAAACGGTTAAATTACTAGTTTAAAAATACTAGGGAAACTGTTTATTATAATCAGTATTTTCTGTTGTTACTTCAACAGAAAATACTGATACTGAACAGTTTCCCTAGTATTTTTAAGCAGTAATTTAACCGTTTTACAAGTGGTTTTAACAGAAACCCCGTCATAAACCGAACGCGTATCTCCAGCACAACACGTCTAAAGCGTTGTCACTTCAATAGACAATATTAGTTAGACAAAATAGTTTCTACAAAAACTAGGTAGGTACGAAAACATAACAAAAAAGAACTTATTGTTAAATATTTCCATTTAACTATTTATGTTGATAATACAATGATCTCTGTTTTAAAAGTGACAATAGTAACGTTAATAAATAATAATAGTTAATAAATCCAACAAATATCGTTATATGACTACCCAGTAAGCTGATTTTACCAATAAACGAACAAATAAAAACCAATTTATTATTATTAATCATGTATAGTTGTGGTATCAGGAGACAAGGTATACTAACTAGGTAGTCTTTTGACTATTTTAAAATTAATGAGTATAAAATGATAGAATGAATTCACAATTAAGTAATTTTATTTTCTAAAAAAAACTAAATAGGTATTATGAAAATCACATAATTATACAAATCATATTTAGTGAACCCCATTTATTTATATCTAGTCTAAATCATAATGTATGGAATTCTAAGAAAGACGTCACTTTCGTGCACCTTTTGCAGAACTTCATACATTTCAACTGCATAGAGTGTATTTTTGAACGGTGGACGTATTCTAGGATACCATCATTCTTTCGGGTACGCAATATTCAAAACCGTAAAACATTTAAAGCAAATGTCAATTACTTTTGTTGATGAAGTACTTCATGTCGACCACCATAATATGGATTGCTTCAAGCTCTGTAAGTGTACCAACACTTAAACTCATAGGCTGGCAAGTCAATCTTTTTTTGTTGTACGACTTATGTCTATTCTTCAATTATTATTCTTCTTCTATGTCAGCATAATTCTAAAACAAAATAAAACTTTAATAAATAATAATGCCAATAAATAAATATTTGAGACATTATAACACACACGGTCGCGGTCGTCCGACCCCAAATTAAGCAAAGCTTGTATTATGGCTGCTAGAGACTAATGAACATACATTACATACATTATTCTTCATATATTTTCGGAAACATGTTTAAACAGATACCTAACAACCAGATATAAAACAAACGAAAATGTTTATCACATGAATGTTTGTCCTAGGGGGAATCGGTTCCACACTCCTAAGCGCAAAAGACAGGTTTACCACCAACTGAGCTATCGAGACCGTCGTAGTTCAATATCAATATTACACTTTTAAACAATATTACAAGAGTTTCAGACCAATAAACTACGTAATTGATATTCAAATATCAACTTACTTCGACATGTGTTATAAAAGCTTGTCTAGACGGCAATAGGCACCTTATTGTATTTTTTCTAGTCAGCAGTCAATATTTGTGATGTTCATTTTGCATGCTAAAGTACTGCAAACATCAAAGTCTCGAATATCTGAAAACAAATTACAAACAATATTTTAATGATTGGTACAGGACCAGGATGAGTGGCATACGAGATAAGAGGTCTATGCTCAGCAGTAGGCGATTACGGGCTGATGATGATGATGATTATAAAACGATATTGCGCTTTTGGTTATATTTCTCTTGCTGTTGTAACGCCTTCAAATAGTCTGCAAGGGCTCACTAAAAATAGTACAATAGAAATACATCCAACTTCTTTTCTACCTATTTAAGTTTAATAAAATAATAAATGGAAATTAGCAGAGGTATTGGTTGAAGTTAGGTTGTCAACCTTCAATATATAAATTGCCCACTAGCTAACAATAGAATTTTATATTTTCATTTCATGGTTAGTTAAGTAGGTACAGACATTCGGACCATATCACATTATCAATTGGCCTTATGGGAAAAATGTTCTTAGTTCAAATGAGTACTTACTCTCACTATGTTATTTGAACTGCAACTTAAAATTGTCTTCATTTGTAGTCCCATCATCCAGCATCTCACTTTTCAAACAACTTCAAATTTTTGTCTTCATTTATATTACAAAAGTCAATTTCAATCTGGAAGTAAAAAAAAACATTAAAAGAGGCTATTACTTGCATCACAGTTTTGTATTATTTAAAGTTACAACACAATTTTAGTAAACTAAACCTAAAGTATTTGTTACGATAACAAAATGTTATAATTTCAAACAATCATTTTGGTTTTGGTTACCAATCATCATCATTATAGTCTTTTACGCCCACTGCAGGGACATTGCAGGGCTATACACCACGCTTGCTCAAGTAGTTCATGCGAATACAATTTTAAGTGCGAATATGTGCCATGGAAAAATATCGAATTTTAATTTTTATAATTTTTTTATAAACTTCTCAACCGATTTTGATAAAATTTTATTGGGACCACTTGGAAACTTTGAAATAAAAAAAGAATTTTCTAAATCGGTTCAAGCGTCTTCGAGGAATCGGAACATACCTACAAAAAAAGATAACGACGAATTGAGAACTTCCTCCTCTTATGAAGTCTGTTAAAAAAGGTTATTACTAATTAGGTACTTACTGAATGCATCGTCTGTATTTCTTCGATGCTATTTTTTATGTCCTAATTTTAATTTTATTCGGCCCCTCAGATTTTAAGTACTACATCACTCAGGCCGTCCAGCCACGATGTTTTTGTAGTGTTTTCTGAAAAATTTGAAGATTAATTAATTTAAAATCATACAAGAAACCATCTGACGCTCAGCCAAAACGGACAACGAAGTCTCACTTTACGTCACAATTTCAGCTTACCACTATCAACTTTGGAAAAACTTTCTGCTATTGATAAATGGTATATAGGTGCAATTATCTAAGTTTTGAATTATTTTAAAGTAACCTATTAATAAACTGCTACTAAAAAAACTCAATTCAAAACTACTTACCGCAGAATATTTTTAATGCGTCTTTCTACGCCCAGGTTTGTAGATCTTCAATTTTTTGACTTTATTAACGGCTGTTATAGTACTTCACTTAAAACATATTAAATCATATGAAATCGAAGTGTGGACGCGATCGTTGCCTCTAATAGCACTTTTTTACTTCACTTCACGTACAAAATAGTTCAATTTAACACAAACTTTAATATTCGAAATATAAGTGCGGACACGTTGTTGCCTCAGTGCGGTTTTTCACGAAATGAGGAAGCGGGCGGATGTGGATGGCAATCGGTAAACCAAACCACCGTAGCGCACCCGATGATACTCGTAGTTGCTGAACCAGTGTTACCAGCAGTAGTCAAAGAAGATAAAGTCCGAAACTAAATCAGAAATTACAAGAAATTACCTGAGCAAATAAAACCATTTTTGAGTTAATTAATGTAAATTATAAATTAATATAAAAAATGAAAACTTGATATCAAAGTTATTTTTATTTACCTTTTAGACAAAAAAAATATGCTAAAACGCTTAACTGCTAGTTTTGATTAGTAAATTAGATCTTGTAACAAGTGTATCTGATATTGCAATAATTTTACTAGTTAACCTTGTATTTTCATATTTTTTAGCCAATATGCAGTATTCTGATGTTAGTATTCTAATTAATTTTAATACATTACTTATGTATTAGTTATATATTATTAAACCAGTTAGAGCCCACACCCAACAACACCGATTATTGAACGAGCGAAGCAACGGTCCACGAGCCCACTGGGACAAATGGGCGTTGTGTGTGTGTTTGTATGTTTGTTCGAATACCGTTGACCAGATCGGCATGAAATTTTGTAGGCAATTAGTTCACGCCAGTCGGTCAATTAAGTTACCAACCTACTTACTTATTTAACTAATCGAAAGCTCAACGGTTCAACCTGAAATTTAAATTTAAAAAAGGAAAGACGATGTCGAGGTCGTTTAAAAACTTTGCCCTTCCGCGTAACGTGCACAATTTAGCACACACACAATTATAACGATACCATGGCTCGACATTTTTCTTTCTTTTCCACTTGCGCCACTACTTTTCATCGACAGATCGATACCGTACGTTATAAATTTATTTAAATTGGTAACGTTATATTTGTTATTTTGGTTTAATTTGAATTATTATGGTTTCACCGGCCCACGCACCCATGCTTAACGGCCTCACTCCACTGTTCGCAGAGCTCTGTGTTTACTCTTTATTTGGTTTGAGGGTGCAACATACAAAATCACTATTTTATCGTGATTTATCAACAATTTTACAATCGAGAAATTAAGTTTTCAAGCCTTAGTAAATTTACCCGACGTTTTAAGCAACACTATGAAATTGGCAACACCGGCACATAAGCGAGCAACTGACTAAACAAAACTCTCGGCGCGTGACGGCCGCGGCGTAAACAGGTTTCAACCTGTCCATAGCGTACAAAATTATTTTGTTATTTTAACAAAATTTCCTTAGTAGTTAACCAACATAATTGTATTATGCGTACCTATTTATTTAGGATCTGAATGTAATTTGTAATGTTATTATTATTTTGTAGTACCATAGCATAGCATAGCAATACCATAATAATATACCTACATATTATTATGGTATTTCTTAGTAGGGTAAAACACTATGATCAGACCTGCACCAGTACTAAGCCTTCAAACATTTTATTTCCTTCTAAATACTAAGTGATAAAATGCACTAACGTCAACGGATACTTTTAATAAATTCTGTAAACGTAGGTATAGGTATACCTATTTTTTTTTACGCGCGGTTGCCTGACCCTGAACTATGCAAAGCTTGTACTATGGCTTCTAGAGACTGATATACATACATTTATATATTTAAATAAATATTAACACCCAGACATGGAACAAACACAAATGTTTGTCACATTAATGTTTGCCCTAGGTGCGAATCGAACCCATGCCCCTAAGCTCAGAAGGCAAGTTGAGCCAACTGAGCCACCGAGGTAGTCGAAAGCCGAAACATAATAAAAATTACAAGTCAACGCGTATTAACTTATATAAATATTTTTGATATACTTCTTACCTACATACCTGAGTAATGAACATAATTTAATGATATTTTTTTACTTGTAGGCAATTCAATATAGCTTTAAATTGTTTACCTCATTTAAAAGATTTTTGTATGTAGGGAAGAAGTTATTGTTCCTTACTATGTTTGAATTAAAAGTAATTCGTGAAAAGTAAATTATTATTTTTATTTAAATATTTCAAATTTGTGATATACGTTTACCTATACGTATAACTATAGTGATCGACTGAAAAACTTTGTATCCACTAGCTACGCCCCGCGGTGCTACCTGCGGTCAAAAAAGTAGCCAAAAAGTATTCCAGACTAAAATCTACCTTTGTGACAAATTTCATTCAGATCCGTTCAGCCGTTTTGGCTTGAGTAATAAACATCTATGCATCTTAACTTTTGCACCTATAATATTAGGTTCGACTGAGACAGAACAGAAAACTCCTCGCGCATTTCTGACGTCATTGACAAATGAACCATACTGAAGACGGGTCTGAGCAGTAGCGCACTTGTAGCGCGTCACTCAATTGCCGTCTTTGTACTTCTTCACTCTAGTAAACTTCAAGGCTAGAGTGAATAAGTACCTTATAGGTCGTCGTGCTCCATCTTAGACCACAACGTCGCTTAACATCAGGCGAGTTGGTGGTCAAACGCCGACCTATTCTACATAAAAAAAAAAAAAAAAAATACTACCACCACCACCATAAGAGTTAGATGTGATAATTATGTAACCAATAAACTTAGCTATCCATCACGTTAAAAGTTGGCCTGTTTATTACCCGAATATGGCAAAGTAATATATGTGGTTATATTTTTGATCGATATGTATGTTTTCTTAGACCCCTAACCAAAAGTCTAAGTATGTAAAGTACGTTCATCTATTACCTCGTAACTTTTAAACTACTCATCATAATTTGACAAATGAGACATCGTTGCAAGCGTCTTAATTGTCCACTGGTTATATTTTAACTAAGTATGTAACGTCATATTAACTTATATGACTACTTTGACTATACTCTATAGTTGATCTTAACGACGTGTTTGGTTTCTTTTAATTTATTTTAGTTTGTATGTTTAATTGAACTAAAGTGTCTTTATTATTTTAAAACTAGAAATAACTGTTGAATTTAGTCTGTACCTGGCAAATTTAACAAGGATATTAGAAACCAAGATTAGTGTTGTTTCAAACTGTAACGTTTTGTTACTTCTAAGATATATGTTTGCTTCAATTTATTAAAGTTGCATTGTTGATTTTATCCAGTTGATTTCTTAACTTCGACTATATTCTATAGTTGATCAAAACGATATGTTTGGTTTCTTTTACTAAGCTTGTATGTTTATGTGAACTAAAGTGTCTTTGTTATTTTAAAGAAGAAATTACTGTTGAATTTAATCTGCATCTGGCAAATTTAACCAAGATATTGGCAACCAAAATAAGTGTTGTTTTAAACTGTAATGTTTCGATCCTTCTAACAAATATGTTAGGTTCAGTTTAATAAAGTTGTATTGTTGTTTTCATCAAAGTGATTTCTTAACTTTGACCATACTCTATAGTTGATCTAAACGATTTGTTTGGTTTTTCTTACCAAGTTTGAATGATTATTTGAACTAAAGTGTCTTTGTGATTTTAAAGAAGTTTAAAGAAGTTTTATACTGTTGAATTTAGTCTGAATACGGCAAATTTAACCGAGATTTTGGCAACCAAAATAAGTGTTGTTTCAAACTGTAACGTTTCGTTCCTTCTAACAAATGTGTTCGCTTCGGTTTATTACATGTGTATTGTTGATTTCATCAAAGTGATTTCTTAACTTCGACTATACTCTATAGTTGATCTAAATAATTTGTTTAGTTTCTTATACTTAGTTTGTATGTTTAATTGAACCAAAGTTTCTTTGTTATTTTAATAAGAAATAACTGTTGAATTTAGTCTCTACTTGGCAAATTTAACAAGGATATTGGCAAACAAAATTAGTGTTGTTTCAAACTGTGACGTTTTGTTCCTGCTAACAAATGTGTTAGGTTCAGTTTAATAAAGTTGTATAGTTGATTTCACCACAAATATTTCTTAATTTTGAGGATATTCTATGGTTGATCTAAACGGTGTTTTTGGTTTCTTTTACTAAGGTTACATGTTTAATGGAACTAAAAAGTTTTTGTTACTTTAATGAAGGAAAAAAAGTTGAATTCAGCTTACATCCGGTAAATTTAACCTAGATATTAGTACCAAAAACATTGTTGTTTCAAACTGTAACGTTTTGTTACTACTGACAAATATGTTCGCTTCGGTTTATGAAAGTTGTATAGTTGATTTTATCAAAATTATTTCTTAATTTTGACTATACTCTATAGTTACTCTAACTATGTTTTTAGTTATTTTAACTAAATCTATTTGTTTGGTTAAACTAAAAATAATTTTGATAATTTTTACTAAGAAAAATAGTTTTATTAACAAAAGAAAAATTAAACAATTTAGTTTTGTTACTTCAACATGTATTTTTTTTTTATTGTAACCACTACGGAATAGTAAGAATAACAAAATGAGATTTGTTAGTTTGAACACGTATGTTTTAGTAAGCTTTTGTAAAATGAACAATTTCCTTGTAAATTTAAACGAAAAAAATTCAACCGAAATAATTTTGGCAAAATTAACCGATCTGTTTTTTCAGTGTATAATACACCTTGAATCCTTATCCTATAATAACAGCCATCAAGCCATATCTTAGGCCTTTATAGGTGGCCTAAAAGCTCTCACCTACAGGTAAGGTGTGTAACCCCTTTACTAAATAAAAGTTTCATAGCCCCGGGATAGTTTGACAGCGTTTTGTCTTCTTTAACTCGATCGAAAAAGTCAAAACACTGTATAAGTATTCCGAGGCTATTTAACGCTTTTATTAGTAAGGGGTTAGATTTGAGCCTCGATTTTACAGTTAATTACAGGCAGACGGTCCTGGCAAAGCTATAATAGCTCTGTAGTACCTAACCTTTAAAATGAACCATTATGGACATAAACAAACCTCAAGTAGAAAAGCTGCCATGTAAAACGTTCTTAAGCAGGCAGAGTCAGCTGCAAATACTTTCAGATATCCTAATAACACATTATGATACAAGTGTGATAATGTGTTATTGTCATGAGTTCGTCATAGTTGGTCATTATCGATAGTCGTTGATAGTTATGTGTTATAGTTGATCGTCATACTCCAGGTGGTATTATAGCGCGAGACGTAAGCGAGCGTGAGCCGAGAGTGTAAATGATCAAAGCATTCGCGTTTCATGTGATGTTTTTCATCCACTTGCGAGGAAAAATCACTAGACTTACATTCGTTAATATTTTTTCTGAAAAAAAAATGTATGAGCTTTTTTTTTGCTATTTTTCCTTTCAACAGAAGTCTCGTAGGCGGCTTAGTATTTTTCCTGAGCTTTGGGTGGCAGCAAACTATCACTACCATTTCGTGCTCGATAAGTTTTTCTGATGGAAAAAAATATTACATACAATACAATATAAACATACCAAAAACTCTTTTGGAAAATGGCGCCTAGATTCCTTTTTTTTTTCGCGTTCCGGCCGCGGCACATCAATGCGCGCACACTCAGCCTATAATAAAAAAAAAATTCAGCGAATTGAGCTTAAAATAACATACCTAATTTATTGTAAATAATTTGATAAAATTAAATGTTTTTTTTTTATTTTATTTTTTTTACCGTAATTAGAGTAGCTACGATTCTATAGATCAAGAATTTAAGAAAAAGAATACTTAGGTGCTAAGTACAGTATTTTCAGTCGGTTATAAACTCTCCATATTTATTTTCAAAATTATATAACCACACTAGTGCGATAATGCTAAAGTGAAAGCACGCGCGCGTAATAGCTCGGATTATGAGCCTACAACCGATGTGATAAAGTCCCTTTTACGGACGAGTGTGATGAAAGATAAATAAAGCCACATTGCAAGTAACTAATAAATGAAATAAACGACATCTAACTTCGTACTGATGAGTTCGGCAATCTAATAGCAATTTATTTTCGATTAAGTGACGGCGCACACCGTGCGACATTCGCCTGCGACAGCTCGACGACTTTCACTCTCGCAACTCGGACGTCAAGTCCGAAGTCCGAAGTCAAGCTTTGCGACTGCCAGTCAGCCGCACCCGAACGTTAAAATAATGTGCAGAGTTTGACGTTTTATCCAATTGGGTATCGAAGATACACTTACGAGTATGAACGTCAAAGTCATAAAAATGACTCTACCACTTTGATTTCTGCCTGTTCTTCTGAGTAGTGGCTCTTTTTCCGAACAAGGCGGTCGAGTCTATAATAAAACCTTGACGTTCATAGGTGTATCTTTGACATCCAATTGAATAAAAACATTTTGACTTTGACTTTGATTTTGTTGGACAAAAAGAGCCACTACCTTATAGATATATGTTATAAAAGAACAGGCCAGAAACTCAGGGGCGTAATATTGGGTTGTGATTGCTAGAATAGCATTTATGAGAATTATCGGACGCATTCTGTCGTTGCGTCTAGTCGCCGAGCTGTCGCAGACGCGTGTAGTACAATGCGCGGAGGCAGTTAGTGCACAAAGCAGCAGCCGGTGATGATACTGGTGGAGTTTGTCAATTGTTATTCGAATTTATTCAGTGATATTGTGAACTAAAGATAAATTGATCCGAGAGGTTTCTTTCTTTACCAACCTTCTATCACCCGTCATTATATGTTGCAATTTTTTTTAATGCAATAGAATAAATAAGGTAAAAATAAAAATTGGTTAAAAAATAAATAAATTCGGGACACTTCCACACACGGTCGCCTGACCCCAAACTAAGCAAAGCTTGTACTATGGCTGCCAGAGACTGATATACATACTTAGATATTTTTAAATATATACTTAAATAGATATTAACACCCAGACATAGAAATGTTCATCACAATACAATACAATACAATACAATACAAAAACTCTTTATTGACACCAAATACAAAATAAATCTAAACTAAACATTCAAAAATATAGGCGCAATGGGCGGTCTTATCGCTTAAGAGCGATCTCTTCCAGACAACCTTTGGATGGAATAAAAACATTATGATTAAGCATGGACGGTGGTGTGTGCTAAAGAAAATAAATAAATAATAATAATTAAGCAATGTACTTACAAATTTAAGAATTATAATAAACATACATACTAATACCTACACAAATAATTACTAAATATACAAATAAACTACCCTAAATATAGTCATAAACATACACAAGTACCTACATCAATAAATATACTAATATACATATATACAGAGTGACTGGTTGAACACTTTAGATATTCTAGGTTATCATAGTACTCATCATTATGAACAACTTTTATTATGGGACTAACCCAGAATTCGCGAAAAAAAAAACTGCTGTTCCATAGAAAAATGTCAGTGGCACTCGACAAAATGTATGGAACAGCTGATTTTTTTTTGCGAATTCTGGGTTAGTCCCATAATAAAAGTTGTTCATAATGATGAGTACTATGATAACCTAGAATATCTAAAGTGTTCAACCAGTCACTCTGTATATATATAATAATATATATGACAGATAGTAAAAAGGAATCGAGTCTACCTTTAATGAGCCAGTTTGGAAAAGTAGAATACTTTGACCTGCGTTTTAAAACTATGAAGTGATTGAGCACATCTAATGGTAACTGGGAGTGAATTCCATAGTCGCACGGCTTCAGTAGTGAAAGATGATGCGTAAAAACCAGTACTATGGACCGGATTCATAAGTAGTCTGTTTTCTGATGACCTAAGAGAAAGGGAATGGGAGGAGTGCAAGTATTGGAAACGTTCTTTTAGATAATTGGGAGTGGCAGGGTTAAACAAAATAGTAAAGAGAAACGAAAGGATGCGACTTGACAGCTTGCAGCTGCGGACCCCAGGATAAGCTATTGTCGATGATAACGCCAAGGTTTTTCACCTGTTTACTAAAAGGTACAACGACTCCATCAAGAACTACAGCAGGGAGAGTAGTAAAATCCAATTTAGAAATTAGTCGAGAGCTTCCGACAATGATGGTTTGCGTCTTAATGGGGTTAACTGTGAGACCATAAGATTTACTCCAATTGGAAATGCGACACAAGTCATCATTAGTTGTCTTGATAGCTCTAGACAGCTGATCTACCGGAGCTTGAGTGTATATTTGGAGATCTTCTGCATAGAGATGGTACGAGGAAGAGAGAAAGTAAGATATAGAATTAATAAAAATTGCAAACAGAAGAGGGGAAAGCACACCGCCTTGCGGTACACCAGTAACTATATCACACCATGAGGAAAAAGTATCCTCGATGCGAATACGCTGCCGGCGACCGTACAGATAGCTGCGAAACCAGTCTGTCACGGATGGAGATACGTTTAAAGAGCGGAGAAGAGCAATAAGTATTTCAAAATCAACAGTATTAAACGCATTGCTAAAATCAAGCAAGGTGAGGACAGTCAGCAGTCTGTTATCCATGCCCAGTCTTATATCATCAGTGACCTTGATAAGAACTGAAACTGTGCTAAAACTAGGTGCTAGGGCAAACATTTGTGTAATCACATAAATGTTTGCCCTAGGTGGGAATCGAACCCACGCCCCCAAGCTCAGAAGGCAGGTTCACTACCAACTGAGCCACCAAGGCAGTCAAGTCTGTAAGAAGATTTTATCAATGTTTTCTTATGACATTGTCACGTAAAACTATCATCCGTAAACCGACTTTACAGACTTGACTGCCTTGGTGGCTCAGTTGGTAGTGAACCTGCCTTCTGAGCTTGGGGGCGTGGGTTCGATTCTCACCTAGGGCAAACACTTATGTGATGAACATTTGTGTTTGTTCTATGTCTGGGTGTTTATATCTATTTAAGTATGTATTTCAAAATATATGTATGTATATCAGTCTCTGGCAGCCATAGTACAAGTTTTACTTAGTTTGGGGTCGGGCGACCGTGTGTAGAAATGTCCCGAATTTATGTATTATTATTTAAGTTAACAAAATTAGTAGGTAATAGGTGCGTGTCGGTAAAAATCAACACTGAAAAAACGTTATCACATTATTTTTATTGTTTTTTGTTATCATCATAGCAATAATTATTATCCTAAACCTAATAGTTCAGCCAACAACATTTACCTACGTTATAATATATTACAAAATGTATTACCTATTTCCACTTGAACTACTTATTAACGAGTAAGTTGAAGTAGGTTCAGTACATCTCGATGTAGTCTTGAGTTCGTAGCCGTTTCGTAGCGATTAAACGGATTAGACCGAGAACAGCTCCGCGGGGAGGAGTTAGCCTCCTCGTCGGCGATATTAACGAGCTCGCTCTAATCTAATATTCAATACACATTGACAACCGATAAAGTACAGCTATAGAAGCTAGATAGCTAGCTAGGTAAATAATGGCATGCAGATATGTAAAGAGCCATTCTTAATGTGCTGGTAGATCGTCAGCGTTGATTCGCCTTCGACTAGAAAATCTAGATCGTTATAAAGTTATGATCTGATATCGGTTTTTTTAGAACGCGAATTAAGAAAAGATTTGTTTTGGTTCGATTTTTCCTTCTCCTGATCTGAATTGTGACAGCGATCGCCTGCTATGTCGTTCATACCAACCTACTTTCAACACACCCGCCCCGCGATTCTATTATCTAAACAAATTATTTTTAAATAATAATTGTGAATGAATTGACATTTTTTGTACGTCACAAGTGTCAAAAGTCGATAATTCATTGTCAATTTTAAAACCATTGCTTAGCAGAATCGAAACTTGATCACTATCCCAATCAGAATCAGAATTTAAAATAAGTACAGAAAGCACTGCGAGCTCGCGGTAAAAACCTACTTTGAACACAGAACTCTCGCAGTGGAACCGCCACGTCACTTAATCTGCTCTGTGATAACTGATAACACTGCCAGATATATAATTAATAGCTAATCGCAGCTCGTAGCGTGTAATTATTAATCAACAAGCAATTAACGACACAGCGCTATGATGGGTAAGTAGCAGCTAGCGAGAGAGACGATGCGGTTGTCGGCTAATCGGTTGTTTATCTTGGCTTTGTGCTTACAGGTAAATTATGTATCGTTTAACTACCAGTTAATGAGTTTGTTAATTGTACATCAATAGTTAATTACACTGGCTTAGCTTTGACTTCCTTTTCTGAATACGAGTAGCCAGCGGTCAACAAATCTTGAATTTCTCCGTCTTTCTAGCTCAGTAACTGTACAAAACATGTGATTATTGTAATATTCTTACTCTGTGTGTACTTTTCTTGCAAAAAAGCCGGGTGTAGCAAATAACTTAAAAAATAGACATAGAATCCTGTATACATTTATGGACCGCCAATATACCTTTCCAAGAAATTCGGTTAAAAAAGTAAGTATTCGATTAATAGAAAATTAATTATAGAAGTATTCGAAGATACATTCTTATCTGTCCCCAAAGTGAAATATCACCACCGATATCGTCTGCCTTATTTGAGGCTTTACAAAACCGTTTTCTATTTTTTACAAGCAATAGAAGAAACACACGTTTTTCGATTCCTAGCAAAAGCCGTGGAAGTTTTTTCACATCAAATAGATACCGAAATAGAACCGAAGTCGTTTATTAAATGTATCTTGAACGCTCGTCTGTCGTTGTTTTTATGTGTCGGCTTATCGAGCAGACAGGCAACAAACCGTTTTTGTATTTTTTTGCTCTAAAACATCGAGGTATACATACTCGTTATGTGTATGTCAGTCTACAGATGATTAGGAGCTAACCATGTACCCTCTAGCGACCTTCCGATGTGGTAAGGTTTTTATTCTGTGTCTTTTCCATTGAATATACAAATTGCTTCAAAGTGGCTTCTTACAAATGCAGATGTTTATTAACGCTCTCTATTTCTTCATGAGGGAGTTTTTGAAAAAAGGAACTATTTGGCATATGTGCCAAATTTCATCAAAAACTGACAATCATTTTCGAGAACAGTCTAGTATGTATTAAAATATGATACCTCACTGTGGCAGGCAGGACTCATTAATTACTGTAGGCAGGATTTATTCCAATGTACGAGGGAGTGTCCGTCCAGACACCTGCAAACTCTGCGCCTGACTTCTATTATTGTAACTTAAAGCCTTTTTTAGTTCGACTCGCTGAGCTGCCGGCCGTAAACTCAGGCGGCCCGTGCACGGACCGCTCTAAAAAAAGACTATCCAAAAACTCTCTTTGTCGCAGAGTATTAAGGTTAATTTCTCATGAATACTATTTCGAGGCGATCGAGTAACCTTGCAGGTGGACGATCACCTTAATGTGCCACGTGCAGCAATTTTCAAAAGGGCTTTTGATTTCCCTGCCCGGGTGTGCAAAATGTAGAGCAAACTTTAATTCGCAGTTTCAACAGCGATGCAAAGTTTCAGTTTGTAATTAACCAACTCCCACACCGGCTCATCTCATTGAAACCCACCTCACGTACCTTATCGGCTTCCCTAGACCTAGCATTCGAATGAAGCACTGAGCAACTATAGGTACAACCTTAGGAACTTGTCCGACCGCTGACGAGTGATGAGTATCAAGCAGAGATAGAAACTAGGAGCGAGTTGGCGAGCTGCGAGTAGCAAGTTTTTTTTTAATTTTTTTTTTATTGACAATAAGTCGGCGTTTGACCACCAACTCGCCTGATGTTAAGCGACGCTGTGGTCTAAGATGGAGCACGACGACCTATAAGGTACTTATTCACTCTAGCCTTGAAGTTTTAGAGTGAAGAAGTACAAAGACGGTAGTTGAGTGAGGCGCTACAACTGCACCACTGCTCAGACCCGTGTTCGTTTCTATGGTTCCGATAGTTTTGTCGCTGGGCTATAGCGAGTGTACGCTGAGCGAGCATTATCTACTCGTCGCGCTGTACTCGCTCGGCGAGTTTCGCCAAAAAATTAGTGAAGCGATTTCGCCTTCAGTGTGAACAGTCAGCGAACAACTTTTAATAAATATGCCTCTTTCATTTACACGATCTACATATTATATCTATTGTATGTTTTTGAGCAATAAAGTCGACAGTTTATCGCTTACTCGCTGGCGGTAGGACAAGTGCCTGACCAAACTAAGGCTACGTATCCACCGGATATGTCCGAGGAAGATGAACAATTTGTAAGGAAAAAATCTACTAATAAGATCACTTAATTTACACATCCAAGTGATCCTATTGGTTTTTTTCTTTGCACACTTTCCATTTTCCTCGTAACCTGTCCGGTGGATACTCAGCCTTTAATACCTACCGACGAAATTCGATCTCGATTTCATTTGGTTCCGATGCTATTGGTTTGCTACAAATCACAGTAATATTGTTCGTGACCTCGTGGCCCAACATAGCCATGCTCTAGACCAATTTTGCTCGAATTTGAACTTATGATGTTATTAAAATGATCTAGCTAGTTGCGTACAAAATTTCGTGTCGCTCCAATCATAAAGTAATACATTATAATTACATACAAGTGCAAGTTTGTCTCCAGATACTTGTTCCAGCATAGCCTCGGAATAGTTAAACAGTGTTTTATCTTTTTCGATCGAGTTCAAAAAAGTAAAAGAAAGAAGAAACAAATGACTGTATTGTATATTCCAAGGCTATACAACGTCTATTACTAAGGGGGATAGTTTTTGCTAATCCTATCTTATAAATTGTTCAGCTCAATTGAAAAGATAAAAGCGTGTGAAACTATTCCTAGGTTATAGCCTAGGAATAGTTTCACGTTTATTGCTAAGAGGGGTTGACTTTGGCTTTAGCTAGGTATTTGTATGTGTGTGTGCGTGTGTACTGAACATATTATGTAAGTTAGTATTAATAATATAATTATGTCCTGTATCTTGTTACAGATTTTCCTCAGTTGTAAATGGGCCAAAGCATGCAAATCAAGCGTAAGTAGTTTAACCGTTCCGAAGACGGGTCTGAGCAGTAGCGCACTTGTAGCGCCTCACTCAACTGCCTTCTTTGTACTTCTTCATTCTCAACTTCAAGGCTAGAGTGAATAAGTACCTTATAGGTCGTCGTGCTGCATCTTAGACCACATCGTCGCTTAACATCAGGCGAGTTGGTGGTCAAACGCCAACCTATTCTACATTAAAAAAAATCAACTTCAACTTGTCAATTTGTCAACTTACTTACATTATGATAAAGTATGTCAGAATTAAATTGATATTATTTTGTAACAGTGCTCTGGACAAGGATGCGTAACTGGAGTAAGTCAATTTGAGTCTTTAAATTTCCTTGGTAAATATTAGGACTCATTGTAGCGCCTCGGGATCGCCTCGGCTGGTGGTCAACTGGTGGTCAACGGGTGGTCCGCGGGTGGACGCCGCGTGGTCAACCAGTGAGTCTCTCGCGGTCAATGAATTTCCAAGTTGTCTGTCAGCGATTGCCACTTGCCACTTGTTCTAGCTTACGCCGAGGCGATCCGGAGATGACATAGTAAGCGCATTTCCATAGAAGTTCAATAACGAATACCGCACGAGGCGAGGCGGTGCGGGTCGGGTCCCGGGTAGCTCTAATGAGTGGATAGCCTTAAGCGTGATTTATGATAATTTCTACTCTTGAACGCATCGTAGCGGATGTGGGCAAAGCATGCCTAAAAAAAGTCATATACCTTTTATTTTTATTTATTTATTTCTTAAAAAAATTACATTTTAAAACACAAAGTATTGAAAAACTTAATAGTTTGTATCAATATCCTTATCGTTACACGCTACAATTCTTTATGCAAACTAAAGTACCTAAAAAAAACTTCCTAACCTCACAACTACTGCCATCTATAAATTATTGACCTTATATAAAATAATTATTAGGTAGTCATTTATTTTTTTCTAAATCTGCACGAAAAAGCATTTATCTACCTCATTTTACAAGAACAAGTGACGTGAAGTTAGGTCCACAACGCTAGGAATCGGCCTGAAGCTTACAAAGCCTTTAAAGTAGCTTTCTACGTCTTTTTGTATATCCGTTAGCTCCTTCCCAACCACGCCACGGATTTTGATGCGGCTTTCACCATCAGTTAGATAATGTTTCATAGAAGGTCTAAAGGTACCGTGCGAAGCCGGGGCGGGTCACTAGTCCTACTTATATTACAAATGCGAAAGTTGTTGTGTGTTTGTGTCTTAGTTTGCTACTTCTTCATGCGCAAAGGGATGGGTGGATTGGAATGAAAGTCAGAACAGAGATAGTTTATATTCTCATAGATAGATCATCGATAGAATACTTTTTACACGAGTAGCACCGCGGAGTGCAGCTAATATATTGGAAATTTTAATGTTTTCCTAATTATTTCAGATGAAATCCAAAAATGACACATATCTCAATATTTGTATTTCAGATGTAAGTTGAATATTTTTTTAAATTATAATTAAATTCCTTGCTTACACAAATATATTTACCCAATACTTTTGTGATCATGGTACGTTTTTGAATTTGGTATATTTATCTGAGAGATATGGTGAGTCATACATTGCGTCCCATATAATATACCTAGATATTTGTAGATTGGTGTTATTCATTTCATATTTTATGATTTATTATTTTATTGAAATTTCGGCAACTAACTGCGTTGCATCGCATTGTAGCGTACCTGTGTACGTATGAGATGTTGCGTTAAGAGTCTACATACGAGTACCGAAAGTTTCTTATACTGGTTGGCCACATTTCAAAGGAAATCAAGTCGGGCAAGTCAGGTCGGTGGATCGGCGACTTGGATGTGTAAGTGACTCTCGGGAGTGAGTGCAGTAAAGCAGTCATAACATTATCCAACGTGAACTCGATATAAAGGCTTGTAGTACCTACAGAGCTCAGTAAAAGGCAAGCGAAACCCTGGTCGGGCACCAACTCGCTGCACCGACTGCATTAAGAAGACCACCCAGACCACCATGGTGCAGTGTACTCGCAATGCAGCCCACCGCCGGAAATGGAGAGGCATTGCGAGAAGAGCAGCAGCCCAGAGAGGGACGAAGAAAGCGAGGAGCCTAGTAAGGCTGGTACTATCCACGCAACCACGACCACTCCGCCAAGAGGGCACAACTAAGACAAGAAGAAGACATCATACAAATTGCCGTACGCTACGTGAGCTATAGCGTGCTAAATATGGATGGTGTAACGGCAGTTAGACAGTTCGCAATCTTATTTATTGCTATCACATGGGCACTGCCACGCTAAGTTAGTATACTGCAAATTGGATAGTGTAATGAGCGTTCAAGCTAGAGAGCACCATACTGCTCGTAATATTTGAAATGAAGTCGCCGGGTCCTCGCCAAGTAACTTCCGATCTAAATCAAATGTGAGAGCTAATTTCTATGTTACATTTCACAGTGTGCGACAGATTTATGCTATTCTGTGGTAAGTTCTCATCTTATAACTGCTATAATTTTACTATACATTTACTTATCGAACGAGAGAGCGTTAGCGAGTGAAGCGTCTTTGCTTAGCTTAGGTAATACGCTTAGACGCTAACCTTCTGGGAGCACCTGGGTTAGTTGGAGTGAGGGGAAAAGGAAGAAAAGAAAGAGTACACGCACTATAGCCCAATCAAGTGGCTAAGTGCGGAAAATGCCGCCAAACAAATAAACAAACGCTTAGACGCGGCATAGACGCTTCGCTCGCTAACGATAAGCAACGTTATTTACTTATGTGCACAAAATGACACTCGTGCTGTTGAATTTGCAGAAATTTAAAAAAGTTAAAAAAAATCGCTGCGAGACGCAAAAATCTGTTGTATTATTATTTGCGAAAATAAATTACAAATATCTGAACTTACCATCAATCTTTTACCCAATATGTTTGCGGTGCCATTTTTTATTTTGCGGAAATGATGCAAATATTAGAAAGTCATTTGGCACCTAATGACGCGGCCGTCTTTGGGCCTGTTAGTCCACAGTGGGCCGGATAACACCGGCGCGTTATCTGGCCCACTATGGACTCTGGGTTTAACAAATGATGGTATTTTTTCATCAATACAGCTCTGTTGTATGGATGAAAAAATACCATCATTTGTAACCGGGTTTAGTGTTGATTTACCGTCCATGAAATACAGTTTTACCCAAAACAATTTTTTTAGAAAAGTTTTTTATTCAAGACAAGTATAGAGTATGTACAAATACAGCAACAACAATAAAATATCTATTAAAAATAATACAGTATGTTTTTTTTTGATGTATGTTTGTACCCAGATGACTTTTTATTTTATGTAAGACGTCGAGACCGACATACGGGTCTTGATAAAGTTTGATAATTAGTTGCAGTAAATCACGAAGAAGGTTTTCGAAAACTATTTTCTGAATAAACGCGAACGAAGTCGCGGGTAACAGCTAGTCTACAAAGAATAAAGATTAGTATTTTTGTATTTATTTATCTTTGTTACGAATTAACTCAGAAATAACTGGTATGATTTACAAAATAATTTCACCAATAACACTCTACAATATCACTGAGTGACGTAGTCTATGAAACGCGAGCGAAGGCGCGGGTAAAAGAGCTAGTGTTTCAATAAGAATTAGACCTTTGTAAGTAGGCCGTATTAGGCAAGTTTCGTAGATATCAATTATCTACAGATTCTAGGTAAGTAATCTTATTTGTACTCCCCTGCCCTAATAGCAAGCGCACGCTACAAAATTCTTTACGTCACTTTTTCTCGTGTAAGAACGTGACAACGCTATGTGTGTACATACGTATTTTTCGATAAACAGAGTAGACATACCGTTGTGGTTGATTGACCTGCACACGTCAAGTAGCCATTCACCTGTGTGTTAATGACAAAATGGCCAAGTCTGTTTACGAAGAAGGCCCAAGTTTTGGGCCGAGCCCGTACTCCGACGTTCCATTGTGCTCAAAGTCTTAACACAAAAAGTTTTTCTTTGAACTAACTTCGTCTGCCCAAAAAGCCCTTCAAAAATAGTTCACAAGACCATTTTGTTTTAGGACGTACCTACTCTAAAATAGTATTCACTAGCTGTGCCCTGCAATGTTACTCGCGTTTAGCCTATGTGCTATTCAGATTATCATCCATCTCGGGGCCAAATTTCATACAGATTCGTTCAGCCATACTGGCGTGATTGAGTAACAAACATCCATCAATCCAAACTTTCTCATTTATAATATTAAATGTGATTATACTTAGGGCGGGTTATTTCGTATCCACTTAACCCGCGCTCAAACGGTAAAAATGGCGCTAACTATCGTCAAACCAGGAAAACCGTTGTTTCACCCTTAACGTACCTACTTAAAAAATAACGATTAAGGTAACCGCTGCTTTACCCTCAGGTTAGTCATTTTATTGTCAGACAAACGTTAAACAGTACTAAAACTTGAAACTTAAACTACCTCAAAAAGACAACCGATTTTTTTATGTAACAAACAAAGCTTTAACTTTACTTGGCTTTAACGGTCGTTAAACATCCCACGTAATCTTTAGTGTGACGTATGTATATGATACGTTCACCAACCTTTTGAAACAAAACGGCCTATAAACTGAAATACGAAATATAAAAAATCACATTAATTTTGTAAAGGCGAAAGTTTGTGAGTGTGTATGTTTGTTACTTCTTCACGCCCAAACGGATGGATGGATTATGATGAAATGGAGTAGCTCATAGCCTGGATTAACACATAGGCTATTCTTTAACCGCGAGGCGCAGTTAGTGTATCTATTTTGTAATTGTAAAAGGCGCATTTACCTAGTACATCTTAAGTTTTTATAATATTTGTTGTTTATTTATTAATTTTATTTATTAAAGTAACTTAACTTGGCGGGTATCGATTTAACACTTTATGGGCAATTAACAGCCTATTTAGTAGTTATCTATCAATTGTTTTTTTTAATAAGCTACAGGTAAACGGAACTAAATAGTTACATAAAATGTAAACAAAAACAGACTGATTCGTAAACAAAAAGGATCTCCGCTTGAAATTTAATTTAGATTTAGCAGAGTTAAGTTTTATAGCAGTTTTGGAATAAAACTAAGAGCAATATTTCTAGGCTCCAGCAATAATCAGGTGATCAGAGATCTAACGACAATTGCGCCTGATTTTAAAATACGGCTCTTGGCTTACTGAGATTAAAATCTTTAATTTAATGAAAGTTTTGTTTGCAAGCCGCTCGTCCCTCGGCCGCCACGCTGGTCGGGTCGTGTGATAAACTGGGTTTTATTCTCCGCCATTATCACACTCCATCAAATTTGGTCGTGTGTGACCGGCCTTTATTGAGAAGATGCAAGAACAGATTCCTTTTTGATGTATTTGGGCCGTATTAGAGCTTTCTTTATCGTTTGTTTGTAAGGATAGCAAAAGTAATTTTGGTTCTATATTTACTTAGAAAACAGGTCAACTGAAGTTGGCGAAACTTTAATTTGTTAGCCAACTGTTTTTGACAACTCTTCAGTAAGTTAAGGTTTAATAGAATAAATAATCGAGATTTTAAGTTTTCATTAACGTAATCATGGGCTGTTAGCTGTAATCTGTTTAGTAAAGGTAGGGAAATGTTGCCAATAGCAAGAATTCTTGTCAACTTTACCACCTCGTAAAAGAAAACCTCCCTTAACCACTAAACGTTTTAATTATAGCCTCGGAAATGTGATACCTATTTTATATTGTATTTTGTCTTTTTCTATCAAGTTCATAAATGTAATACAATGAAAAGACAAACCACTGTATAACTATTCCAAAGCTTTACAACGTTTATTAAATCGATGATAGCCTAGCCCGAGAAGGCCCGCCTCTTAGGCCAGAGGGAGCGGGTTCGGACTCAGCCGAAGCACGCACCAATTTGTTAATTGTGTGAACATTTGTATGTGCGTACGATGACATATATGTCATCTGCTACATGACTGGAGCCAGGTGTATGGCGACAGGCTCGTCCTCTGTCACATTTGGGACTGAATATTGTCCGGCGAAATGTGGGTGTAGTAAACCTCTGCCAGCCCCCTCGGGGGAAAGACGTGACGAAATGTAATACTAATGACGTAAGTATGTAGTTAAAAAAAAAGAGTAAGTAATTCCCTGGTCATTCCCTGAGACACTCAAGTTCTAAATCTTTGTAAAAAAAAAAGTTTCACTTGTAGGCTCACTACGGCCTGAATTGGCGAATACACCAACAGCGAACAGAATAAAATGTCAGACACACAGAAAAATGTTTCGTATTTGTTCCAATTGATGGCGTCATTTCAAACGCCTTATTTCTGTATAATCATCTCTGCACGCGTGCTCTCTGTCCCGTTTGTGTTCCGTATCCTTGTCTCGTAACTTGAGCTAACATAGTTAGATGCTACCCTAAAGCGGTAAGAGATCTGTTATTTATTGGAGCACATTTCATAAAGCTAATGAGGTTTGAAACTGGGAGCCGGGTGCGATAGCGCCTCACTGGCGCCGGTCGGGACCTCGCAAATGTCACGACTATACCACCCTAGGCTACGGACAGCTCTGACCCTGGACACTCACACATATTAGTAGTTCAGGAGCTAACGGCTAAATAGGTAGTGTCACTTAAATTAAAGAGACAAAATGGTTTAAAAGATGTTGACGTCAATTAGCTTTTACAATTGCCCTACGCTAAAGACAGCTGTTAAATGGTGCTATTGTTCTCTAATGAAGTGAAAAATACTCGTATGTAGAGATGTAGATACATGTAGCCTTTACAGACTAGTATAGTTAAGAGATTGGAAAAAAAACCGACCTATTAAAAATTAACTGCTAATCTACCGAAGAGAAGAAATGGACGATAAGATGTAGGCAAGTAAATTAATATTATGTGCCTTGACTTGACTTTTCGATTTGACTTAACGGCTTCGTTACGTTATGTCAATTACACTTCTAAGGGGTTTTCAAAGTTTAATAAATATTATGTTAGTGTTAGTCTAGAATCTAAGACAAGTAAATAAATTATAACACCAGTGAGGTCTCATACATATTTCCTTTTACACTAGAACCTAGGGCAAATGAAAATTCTAGAGTCACTTTTATCACAAAAGTCCTAAACAAACCACAATTTCGAAACTTATGACGTAAATTGGTTACCAATAATGCGGAGTCACCAACTCCTAGCCTATTTCCAAAAAATCAACCAATTTTGCAAAGTTGGCAGCAGACATAGAGCCGATCGAAGGGTTCTGCCTTATATCAGATTTGTTTACGTTCTCGGTTTGATTTGGGCAAGACCCAGTTTGATGAGAACGCCTCGGGCAGAGCGGGGTTTGAATAGTTTTAGAAATGAGGCTACGTATGGTAAACCTAAAACACTATCACCGCACTCACCACACACCACAATACACCTAAGTAATACTGATTATGTCCCTCAGTTTCTTGCCTATTCGTCTGAGTAGCGGCTCTTTTTCCGAACAAGGCGATCGACTTTATTAAACAACTTTGACGTTCATAAGTGTTTCTTTGATACCCAATTGAATAAATTTTGACTGACTATTCTATAAAAAGCGAAAGTTTTTTGATTTGTTGCAAAAAAAAAAATTAGGTGTGTTGAAATGGGAAACAGACGGAGAGTCACCCGACAGCCCACTACTTTGACCCCCTGGTAGGTCCATGGGTGTTGAACCCGTAGACGGACAACCTATTCCTCGTATAAACAAATAAAATTTGTACCTACGTATTATTTTTAAGTAGATATAAATTTAAAAATTTACTGATATGTGAGTACGCGTTATACTCATAGATAGCTAAAAGATATTGTATAAGCTTATTTTCTCTACCAAAACTGACGTACGTAAATCCCCCCGACTAGGACTGTGGTGAATTGGAAGCTTTTAGGTGAGAGCCTAAAGGAAACCAATTCACCCGACCTAGACCGAATCCCCGACGACATCGTCACCCCAGACGATGTCTCCCTCTCCCTCGATGCGCTCAATAGTCACCTTCACACCGCCATTGGCGGCTCCTCGAGACAGGTCCCAGTCGACGGCGACCAACGCTGGGCCCTTCCCGAGGACGTGAGGGAGCTATTGAGAGCAAAACACTCTGCCATTAGGGCAGAGTGTAATCAGAGGTGGGAGAAACTTCTTTCAGAGATCGAACCATCTCATCTGGCTTACTGGAAGTTGGTGCGATCTATGAAATCCGACAAGACGTCATCCATGCCCCCCCTGACACGACCCAATCTCCCACCCGCCTTCGAGGATGTGGAAAAGGCCGAGTGCCTGGCCGACAGCCTCGAGGCGCAGTGCAGCCCCAGTCTAGACCAAGTCGACCCCGCTCACCGCGAGTCGGTGGACGCGGTAGTCGACGAAGTCTCCTCCCTCCCTCCCCTCTCTTCCCTCGAGCCGGTCACGGCTTCGGAAGTTGAGTCGATCATCAAGGACCTCCACGCCAAGAAGTCCCCAGGTGCAGGTGGTATCACCAACAGAGTGCTCAAACTCTTCCCCATTGCCCTTATCCATCTCCTAGTAAGCATCTTCAATGCCGCCATGACCAACTGCATCTTCCCCGACCCCTGGAAGACTGCCGATGTTATCGGCATTCGAAAACCAGGCAAGAAGGCTACCGAGCCTTCTAGTTACCGTTCCATCAGTCTTCTCAGTTCCATTGGGAAGATTTACGAGCGCATCCTTCTGAAGCGCATCTGGTCCCATGTCAGGGAGAATCACATTCTCCCAGACGAGCAGTTTGGATTTAGGTCCAGACACTCTTGCGTCCAACAAGTACACCGCATCACGGAGTACGTCCTAGAAGGTTTCAATCAGAGACCTTGTGGCTTCACCACTCCCAAGCCTCAGGGGACCCTAGCGGTCTTCCTCGACGTCGCGAAAGCCTTCGATAAGGTGTGGCACAACGGGTTGATATACAAGCTATATCAACTCGCGTTCCCAGACAGTCTTGTGCTCATCATCCAAGACTATCTCACCCATCGAAGCTTCCGCTACCGCGTCGATGGAACTCGCTCCTCCCCTCATCCCATCAGCGCCGGCGTCCCTCAGGGCTCAGCGCTAGCCCCTATCCTCTTCTCTCTCTACACTCACGACATCCCTCGGATTTCAAAAGTAGAGTTCGCGCTTTTCGCGGACGACACTGCCCTCTACACCAGAGGTTGGAATCCCCTCCACCTGCGTGGCCGACTTCAGCGAGCCCTTCGCCAGCTTGGCGATTGGTTCAAGAAGTGGGCCATAACGGTCAATCCCGACAAAAGTGCAGCCATGTACTTTCACCCCACCAAGCCCTTCAACCGGGAGCAACTCGTGCTTCACGGTCAGCCCGTCCCTTGGGCTACCTCCACCAAGTACCTTGGCGTGACCCTCGATAGACGACTCACCTTCTCGAAACACATTCAGATAGTCCGGAACCGAGCGGCCTTCATTCTAGGCCGACTCCACCACCTCGTAGGCACACGGAGTAAATTGTCCCTTAGGAATAAGGTGACTATTTACAAAATGTGCATCCGCCCCGTCATGACGTACGCTTCAGTAGTGTTCGCTCATGCCTCCTCCCTAGACCTGGACAAGCTCCAGGTCCTTCAGAATAGGTTCATTCGCAAGGCAGTCGGAGCTAGCTGGTACCAGCGTAACGCCGACCTGCATTGCGATCTCGAACTTCCCTCCATCCGTCAGTACATCAAGTTTCTCTCCCGGCGCTACTTTGATAGAGCCCCTCACCACCCCAACCCTCTTGTCACTCGCACCGTGGACTACTCCGTAGATCCCACAGACCCTCCCCCTCTCTGTAGGCGCCCTAGGAACATCCTAGGCGACCCGGACGACCCCATCGCCGTCGTCACGTCGGCGGCGCTGGGGTCGTCCGACCCGGCAGCTCCTTGCAACAGGAAGTATTCAGTTTTTGGTATAGGCGTCGGTTACCAAAGGTACACTGTCATACACCGACCTCGCCGGCGAGGTCGAAGACTGCCTACAAGGTCTGTTAGAAGATCGGTTAGTTAGCTCGTAGTGTTCGCTTATTTTACGCCCCTCAGTTTCTTGCCTGTTCTTCTGAGGTGAGGTTCCCTTTCCGAACAAGGCGGTCGAGTCATTGTTAATAATAATTTATTTTGTTTTTAACCTTAACTTCAACCGTCCCCGTTAGGGCCCTAGAGCAAGCCCCTTCTGGGCTGCCAGGGCAATTCGACGCCCCTCTCTCGGCGACAGCCCAAGCCGAGGCCGTACCTCAGAGGTGCCCTTGCGCTCGTCGCCCATAGTTTGTAAGCATTTTTGAGGCCCTGCGCCATCTGCGCTTGCCTAATGCCCGGTACGCTGTCGAGGCCTCAGTGGCCAACAGCAGTCATCCAAAAAAAAAAAAAAAAAAGACGTACGTAAATGTCGACGTCGGTCCACGCCCATTCAAGCGTGGCCCGTCTTACCTAACTCTTATTTTTATACTTATCTACTTTATGTCAACAGGCACACGTAGAACGTAACTCAAGTAGAATATTGTAACATGACTTTTCAATCATTTTACAAACCATTCCGAAGTTTTTTTACAACACTACCCTACATACGCGTTTCTTCAAAAACTGCGATACCAAATTGTTGGTTTGTACCAAATAATAACTTACAATTACAACATACTATCGACCCGCCCCGGCTTCGCACGGTACCTTTAAACGTTCCGTGAATAATTATCTAATTGATGGTGGAAACCGCACCAAAATCCGTTGCATGGTTTAGGAGCGGATATACTCGTACATATAGCGATACAGAAAAACGTGGATAGCCACTTTGTAAACTATGAAGAAAAGAGACATAAACACAGATAGTCATTGGAAATAAAAGAGATAGAGGTTTTATAGACAATAGAAGACAATTTTTATTTAGTGAATAAAAACAAGTAAGTGATGGATACAAAAAAAAAAAACAATTATATCAAAGAAATAAACCACACAAACAAAATGTTTTGCCACAAACCGGTTCCAACCGGTTGGAAATAAACAACGGTTTTGAATAGGTATTGATAATGAGCATTAACTAATTTATTCTATTAATATTTTTTTTTGTAAGGGCGGCATTAAATTAACAGCCTTTTGGCTTTACTTGGCTAATGTATTAAATTTAAAATGCACAACAAAAAGGTTGAGTTACCTTACAACGTAGAATTAGTTACCTATATGTTATGCAAGGTTGCAAAGTTGTTTTTTTGGCGTGAGTACTTGTATTGAAACCCGAGCAAGCGAAGGATCCTAGAATTGAACGCAAAGCGAGTGGTTCAAATATAAATTCTTGAGCGTTTCAAAGTATTTAGACAAGGGTTTTAAAGTATATATTTCAGTGGCTTGGCATTTCGAAACGTTCAAAGAAAGATTCCAATTTTAAGAAGAAAAAAAGTTCCAACTTCAAAAACTCTTTACTCGCTAGCGGATAAAGTGCACTTTTGCACGCAGATTTCGAATATTAAACAGTTTTATTTTCCGAGTAGTAAGATGAAATAAATATTTGTAGTATTAGAATTATTTTTAATTTGTGTTGTGTTTTAGTCAATAAAATAAAATAGGGTCAACTGGGGCAAATGCGTCTGTGGGGCAATTGCGTATTTCGATAATTACTGACAAACCCTTCACAAATTAGACAACTAACACCATCTTGTACAGATTATTGCAACGAAAGATAAAAAACGATGTAGGTGGCGCCTAATTTGTGAAAGGTTTCTCAGTAATTCTCGAAAGACGCAATTGCCCTACAGACGCATTTGCCCCAGTTGACCTTACAATGTGTAGACCCGCTTCTGAAAGCAGCCTACGGCTGTAGCGATTCATATGTCCAGCTCAGATGTCTATCCCCCATATTATGTCCCTTCGAATGACTCGAGCTTTCGTTTCGTACGTGCTTCTATTTGGAGGCTTTGTGAAACGACTCGCGAAAAAGAATCGGCTAAGTAACATCGAAAATGTCCATTTGGGTTATTACATCTCGTATACCTTGGTATGTAGTGTAATAAGTGAGTTTTCTCTCGTGCTTAAATGTCTCGCTTATTTGTGAAGTCTGCTATATTAGTAAATTTCAATTTTACCGACTGACAAAGTTAAAATTATTGATGTGCTCAAAACTCTATCAAATCATACATACATAAGGAAACTGTAGCACTTATTTTTAGTCAATTTAAAGCTCAACGTTCCGCTCATTTGCTTATTTAAATTTCAAACAGTTTTTTTGATTTTGGATCTAGACCGGGTACAGACTAAATCACACTTAATAGCGACTGTGCGCGTGCGCCGCAAGCGAGACTTTGCAGCGCGTGGCTCTCTGACGTCCGCGTATACCTTCGTCCTCGCTACTGCGCAGCGTTTCGCGCCTAACTTCACACCCGCGTAAGTACGTGATAATGGAATTTGCAACCATCGTATATCATTGATTATAATTATTTACCTTATGATATTTTGTAAATATTTTGAACAGTAGTGCACCAAATAGTCAAATAAACAAATTATACCTAGTTTACATGAGTAATCAGGTGCATATTTATTTTGTAACATATATTTGTAAAATGACAAGATAAATTGTCTATGTTAACCGCAAATTCCATTATCACGTACAACAGTTACCCACCGGTCTGGATCCTTTTGGATTTCCAAACAAACTGTTTGTTCAAAATGTATATTCGGCGTCATTACAACAACAACAACAACTCTTTATTGAAACATAAAATAATTACAATAGTACTTAAATAAGACTTAACTAAGTTTTTAATGGGCGGCCTTATCGCTCAAAGCGATCTATTACTATAGTTATTATTATTACTAGTCATTAGCAAGACGTATCACCTTATGTAGAGAGATGATATACTCGTAGCACTGTAAATATACTGTTGACTTACTTTGCCAGTCTGCTGATATCAAAATAATAGCACAAATGTTCATAGCTTGGCCTGTTGGTTGGATTTTTGGTTCGAGTAGCGCATCATTAGGCCGCTGGCCCACCGCGGCGTACGTGCGCACGGCTTGGCGCCACATTTTAGCTGCGAGGCATCGTTTGTTTGACAACGTGGGTCTACGTTTCCACTGCAGCACACGCTATAAATTAATATTAACCCCAAACTATGTACAACTGTAGCACAGTTTTGAATTACATGCCAGCCGTCGCTTCCCAGCCCATCCCACATTACTCGACGTAATGACGTCGTTCGTGGGTTGCAGTGGACGCTGCTATCACGAACATTTTCTTGCAAAGAGAAGCTAGAGACAGGTAGGTAGCCTTTCCGTGTGCGGGGGGCCCGTGGCTTTACAGTTTTACTTTGATACTACTTTACTTTGTTTTAACTTAAATTGGTTAAAGCGATGGCAGTCTAGTTGGAAGAAGGCCCGCCTCTCAAGCCAGAGGGAGCGGGTTCGAACCCAGCCAACGGCACGCACCAAATTGTTAATTGTGTGAGCATTTGTGCGTGTTGTATGTCATCTGCTACATGACTGGAGCCCGGTGTATGGCGACAGGCTCGCCTCCTATCACATTTGGGACTGAAAATCGTCCGGCGAAGTGTGGGTGTTGTATTACACCTCTGCCAGCCCCCTCAGGAGAAAGGCGTGACGATATGTTAAGTTGAAATTTAATAAATGTCGCGACCTGACTAAGAATCACGATTCTTTAAAATTAACATACAGATTGTTCAAAAAAGAAATGAATAAATTATCGGCCACTTCACTTTTTCATTAAAATACCTTTTGAATATGAGATTATTAAAAGCGTAGGATAATGGACCCATTAAAGCTTATTGCATTGCTATTAACGTGGGCCTTTAATATTATGGCCAAGTCATTTAAGTGCAATTACTGACAATACTCCGTTCCAGCCTAATCTCCCATTTCTATTGACTTGACTACTATGCTGTACAGTTCACTAATGTTTAACTAACATTTTATTAACAAAATTTTACTTTACAAACCAAGTTTCATTAATAACATTGCTCATTTTAAAAACACCTTTTTTTTATTTAAAAATTACACTCCACGGACTCCGGGGACCGTGACTTTTGTTAAAATAAATCTTAAATTATTATTTAAGGGGAATACAGGTAGAGGGAGGTTAGTTATTAAGTCTTAATCTAAGGTTAGGTTAAAGGTTTTCAGATTTACTTATTGCATTGTGAGTACACCACGAGCAGACCAGCGACCCGCAAGCAGCACCCGATCACGAGTATGACGCATGTGCCAGCCATCGCTCTCTTCAACCATATTTGAGGGAAGAGAACGACCCGACACACGACGCCGCCTTCGATAGTGAGCATGAATGCTCGAGATGGACCCACAATTTATATAAAACGAAATAAAAACACCTTTGTGTCTGTACTATTTACGCTTTTGAAAACAACATTTTGTTTTTTATCTAATGGGGACAGTTTTTCTATTTGCTGTGGGTAGCCTCAGGGTCACCAAAGGTTGGCAAAGATACCGTCTCCGTCTGTCTGTTAGAATTACAATGCAACCGAAGCTATATTATTATACCAAGGCCCTATGTATCTCGGCGAGTCTGAACATAATAACCTCTTCGAACCTTAGCAAACTTCGAAGTTCGAAACTTTAACAAACTTTCAAACTTCGAACTTTACCTGGCAATAACAGTTTTATTCACGAGTGTATAAGTACTGAAAACTAAAAACTGTTTATTCCAGATAAACATCTGCTTTATAATGCGTTAGGAACACTGATATTTACTGAATTTTAAACCTAAAAAAGATAGCGCAACCTTGTACGCGAAGTTCGGACTCGCCAAGATACAACGGCCATATGAACTTGCTGCAGATACAAATTGCAAATTTAAAATACCCTGACAATTATAGTTAAGAACCATCTCGATCAAATCAGCTTTCATACTGAGAAAACCACATCAAACTCGGTCCATCCGTTTGGGAATTATGATACTAACTATACACACAGACACACACACACACACACACACGTCACTTATAACACCCCTGTTTTTGCGTCGGGAATTAATATACTTAGGTACATACCAACAAACAAACTATCACGCCTTTTCCCCGAAGGGGCTGGAAGAGGTGTTTTACAACACCCATACTTCGCCGGCCTATTTTCAGTCCCAAATGTGGTAGGGGGCGAGCCTGTCACCATACACTGGGGTCCAGTTATGTAACAGACACATTATATTCAATATGAAAAAAATTGTGCGTGCCGTCGGCTGCGATTGAATCCGCTCCTTGGGGCTTGAGAGGCAAGCCTTATCCAACTAGGCTATCAGCGCTCTAAAAAAATTGAAAACAAAAAGCAAATAATGCAGAATCTCCGTCGATTCCGTATCGCTCATTAACAAAACAAGTTTACTTGTAGCCCGAGTAGCGACGGCAATATTAAAGCTTTGACTAGAGACGAAATATTACGCGACTGTTATTATGTACTCAGCAGCTAACCGTAGCTTAAGCCGCGTTTCCATCCGACCGAGCGTAACGTTAGTTCGTGGAACTTTCCTTGAACTGAACCATTAACTCTATCTAACACAAAAACTGTTTTCACGTCGATGACTTGAAATAGGAGGAGAATTTTAAATTCGATTCCAGTTTTTTTAATTATTATAATAACATGACAAGTAAAACGTTAAACGGCCAATCATTCATTTTGAACATTTAGTATGATTTATTGTCCAATGATTCAAATAAAGCAGTAAAATCAAAACGCAATTTCCTAATAACATCGAACCATTACCCAACAAGAATGCTTTGATCCTCTCTTTAGAGAAACTGTCCCTTCAATATTAAGGAAAAGCTTATTTCAGACAATTTTTTAGCCAACTTTTATTTCTTAGGGCGATGGGGAAAATATGTAGTTTATGCAATAAATTTTGTTAACGATTAAAGTAAAGATAATATTCTTTCTCTTCATTTAGTAGTCTTTGTCGGCCGAGGCCGGTCATCAACCGAACAGCTGTTTGTGAGTTTACAGGGTTGCACCGAGTCAAATTAACGTTAAAGTTTAACTTTTGAAAATTAAAAATCTATCGTGTTGAGAATAAAGAGACCTTGCAGGGTTAATTCTAAATCAGTCTCGGCATATATGCTGTTTCAGTATTACTACACCCAAAACCAGCATGTTGTATACATACATATTTTTATTCACTATTTTTACCGAATTTACACACGATAGGTTCGGTTTCTAAGGTTAAAGGGTCAAATGGATGAAAGAAAATTACCATTTTTGAAACGACAGCTATTATTGCAACATAAATAAAAGTTGTCTGATAAATGTTTTAAACCCTGATCAGAGGTCGACGAGTCAATAAACGTTTATGCCAATCCATACGGCTTGCTGCGCGCTCCTACCTTGATCGCCTTTGACGCCTTACCTCCATGCCTCTGTGCCTCTAGACGAGCACTCATTTAAGCGGTGCCTACCACTATTTAAATGTTTATATATCTACATATACACATATATACACACCAGTATACACATACACACATATTTACATGTGATAAAAACACACCTTAACCAGCATTAACAAAGTCAAAAAGCCATTCGCCGTATTATTCGTACTTACTTTTTTTTTTTTTTTTTTTTTTTTTTACCAAGAATAGGTCGGCGTTTGACCACCAACTCGCCTGATGTTAAGCGACGTTGTGGTCTAAGATGGAGCACGACGACCTATAAGGTACTTATTCACTCTAGCCTTGAAGTTTTGTAGGGTGAAGAAGTACAAAGACGGCAGTTGAGTGAGGCGCTACAAGTGCGCCACTGCTCAGGCCCGTCTTCAGAACGGTTACACCGGATTTCATCCCGAAACACGACTAGGTCATTTCACGGCATGGCTTGGTCCGGCGGGTGGTAACTAGCCACGGCCGAAGCCTCCCACCAGAGTTTGCTACCCGGTTAGCACTACCCGGGGACCACGTGTAGGGAATCAGAATAGAGTACACTCCTACGGACGTGGGTAGCTCAGCCCCCAAAACCCTTAGCATTAAAGGGTTGGGCAAAAAGATCCTAATTAGGACCTTGGATCCCAACGACGTAAGAAATTAAGGATCCGGGATTACTTCTTGAGATTAGAGATTGGAGCTTGGGCTTAGCCTAATGGTCTTGGCTAGATTGTTTAGTAAGATCTTTAAAATTCTCTAAATTATTAAAAAAAATCCTATAGCCTTCTCTGTGATATGAGTTACCTATGTGTACCTACACATGATACTTGCTTTGTCAGCAAATTTCATCAAAAACATGTCAGCCGATTTCGATTTGACATAGGTATTTAACAAGCAGACAGAGAAGAAAATCAGAGTTAACTTTTTAAATGTTGTATGCTATTTGTATTGTATTGTATTTTGTAAGTCTGGGTGTTAATTATCTATTTAGATATGTATTTAAAAAATATGAATGTATGTTTATCAGACTCTGGCCGCCATAGTACAAAGCTTTGCTTAGTTTGGGGTCAGACGACCGCGTGTGCAAGTGTCCCGAATATTATTTATTATTTATTTTATCCAACTCGCGCACTGAGCCAGCGTGGTAGAGTCACCCTCGACGTGGGGTGGGTCGGTGTCCCTGCAGGGGATGTAAAAGACTGTAATGATGATGATGAGTGTTATATTTTCAGTGTGATGGAGATTCATGTGAAGCAACTGTAACTATCTATTCCTCTAATATTTATTTTGTTATAACACTATTTTGCACCAAAAGCGACGATAGCCTAGTCGGAGAAGGCTCTCCTCTCAAGCCAGAAGAAGCGGATTCGGACCCAGCCGAAGGCACGCATCAATTTGTTCATTGTATGAACATATTATCTAGAGCTCGGTGCGTGGCGACAGGCTCGCCCCCTGTCACATTTGGGACTGAATATCGTCCAGTGAAGTGTGGATATAGTACACCTCTGCCAGCCCCTTAATAGGGGAAAAGGCGTGACGCTAATGTTAATGTTACACTATTTTGGTTTAATCAATATTTCAGGTATTTTCAACATTTTTATAAAGTAATATTTGTGGGAGTGGGATTGAAAACTGGTATATATTTTTTTAATTTCAGTGTAATGGCTTAAAGTGTGCAGCTACGGTACGTGTTCATGTTTTCATTTCAATCCGACTGCTTATGAGGGAAAGTTATGTTTTTGCACTGCATTTATCGCAGCCTACTAGCTGAATTAGCCGTTCAATTAACTAGCCTAGCCTAGCCTTTTTACTAAACGGCGCCGTTCAACTTGCTATCCTAAACCCAAGGCCCATATGTTCACCAAGCTTTAATTGGGTGATTGTTTATTTAACTATCCATTTTTAACATTAAAGTTATTAAAGGGCTATCAAAAACAGTAAGTTAAAAATTTTACAGTTTTAAAAACTGTAAATTTTTTAACCTTATTTTTTATTTTAAATCTTATTATAATTTTCTAACAAATGCTTTGTATGCCAAAGTAAGTATGTTTGCTTGTTTATTCTCTCAACCGATCATCATGCAGTTTTGCATACACATTATCAAGGGGGCTACCAGGACATCTTATTGCCATAAAACAAAACGTAACTATCGTGGCAATAACGAGTCATGGCGGGCCCCCGGGGGTAGTACAGAAGAGACACACGATACCTTTTATCTCGAAAAAACACGGTTCCTAAAGGACCGCGGCCGCGAGTGAAATCGCAAGGCGCAGCTAGTCAACTATAAAATAAATAAACGCAGCCTTAAACAAAGTCTAGGTACAATGTTTCTTAAAATGTTTCTACGAAAAAGTTAACAGGCTTTCTTCCCAGAACCAGCCAAGTCTGTGTTTTATGAATATCGTAAAGTACTCGACCTTACTTCAGTCTGTTTCATGGCTTTTAAACACGGGGGAAGCTGGTGCCACCTATAAATAGGGGCCGGACTCGGCTGGCTCGGCAATTTAGATACTTTGGCACTTTTGTATTAGTTAAAAGTTAAAGTTTACTTTTTTAAAGTTACATTAAAATACAGAAGGTACTAGTTCTATGGGGAAGATGATAGTGGACTGGTGTTTGGTTTATTAAATAAGTAATTGGGAAGTATTATTTTTTTTTTTGTGGCAGGTTATATTATAAATGCGAAAGTTTGGATGGGTGTATGGATGTTTGTTACTCAATTAGGCCAGAACGGCTGAACGGATCTGGATGGTATTTGGCACAAAAATTTTGGTCTGGGATAGAACTTCAATAAATATCTTACTTTTTAAGGCGCAGTTAAGAATACCTATACGGCGCTGGCGCGGCGCTTCCACAGCATCATCAATTTTACATGCATGTTCATCATGCATACCTACTCCAAAACAAGCTATGAAGCTACTCTTTAGTTCTACAACTTTTTAAAATTCGTGAGAAAAAATCAACTGTTAGCTCTGTGACTAGTACGGAACAGCTGATTTTTTTCTCCGCAAACTTTTAAAAGAGTGAAACATTGTTGGTTTTGAATTCTTGATGAAAGTACAGGATATGCATACTAAATTAATGTCAATGTGGAAGTGTCACGCCGAACACTAAAAAAAAAATTGGTTGTCTGTAAAGTCGGTTTACTGACGATAGATGAACGTGACAACGTGCTCACTCAAGTAGGAGAGAGACGGATGTCGAACGCTGCCGAACGCAAAGGCCGATTGTGCTTCTTTGTCGCTCGTTCCGCGCTCTCGCTTGCACTTCAAGCCTTACATGGAATGCCTCAGAGCGAGGTAACGCCGCATTTTTTCGTGCGTGCAGCCGGCTCTATCGAATTATAGGACGTTGTGACGTCAAAACAATAACTTAGGCCCGTATACTAAAACGCGCTCAGTCATGAATCTCGATTTAAACCTGGTTTTACCATACATAAAAGCAGTTTTAAATCAGCATTCATGCGTCCCTTTGGACTATTAAAAAATTGTGACAATCTTACTTTGCATTAATTTACGATACGATGATTGTAGTATCGTAAAAATTATTGGTTAAAAATTAATAATGTACATAACTTTTTCTAGTGCAACGGGAAAAACTGTCATGCAAAGGTATGCGGTGATTTAATTTACTTTGTGAGGCCGTTCATTAGACAAAGAAAATGTTTTGAAAACTGTTCTCTAAGTTCTGTCATCAATAGACGAATAAAAACAAGACTTGTTATTTTTTATTAAGCATGGACCTTAGTATGATTTAATGTTATAATGATTTCAGTGTACCGGTGTATCTTGTGTGGCATCAGTAAGTCATTAATACTACGACTTAGGCCGCACCTCAGGGAGACGGGGCGTAGCGTGGTGCAAGCAGCGTGGCGTCGCGCGACTCGAAAAACAAAATAGAACGCGCGTAAACACGCTTTTACTGAATGCTCTCACACAATTGCATTCTAGTGGCTCTGTGAGCTGAAGATCTCGACCGAAAATAAAAAAAAAACAAAAATATCGAGCCTACTAAGAAAATTTTACAAAGAGTGAAAAATGCGAACTATAGAAGAAGAAGAAGACAGAAGATAGACAGAGATACGAAAGCATTTTTGGCAAAGCTGAACCTAGATGCTTCGCTTGCTAATGCTAGCTTGATCGATTATGTTAAATTTGCCCGCGCAACGAGACGCTGCACGCGCCGCGCAACGCCCCGCCTCTCCCTGATCGAGCCCTAAATACTGTTTGACTTTTTCAATTTTATCCACTGGAGCATCTTTAAATATCATTTAGTTTAGCTAGTAGCTACAAACGACTCTCTATCGATGGGGCAATCTTGGTAGGGTCCATAATTTGCTTTAACTTTTAACAATTAATTAAATGACATTTTCTGATTAATGTAAAAAAAAGGACGGAAAACACGTCGTTTCGTCGTTTCGTTAAAGGACATTTCAACGAAAGTGTTAGATGGGTTTAAGATGATTCATGAATGTTGTCCAAAGCTAGACCTTAGAGTTGTTTAGTATAATAATTACTTATTTATCATATTATTTCCAGTGCGTCGGACATGGATGTAAAAAGAAAGTTACTTTGTGGTAGTGGTTTCATATTTATCATCATAGTTATTAAAATTGTCAAAATAACCAATAGTTATCACTGTGTTTTGTATTTTAATGTTATTTAACAGGCCCTGTTTAACATAAAAACGGCTAGTTAGTTTACCCGCCGTTTGTCACCGTGTAAATAACGATTGTCATATTTTTTTTAAGTAATTACTTTATTTTGATTTTTATGCACGCGGAAAACAAATATAATGAATAAATATTCGGTACACTTGCACACACGATTGTCTGACAAACTAAGCTAAGTTTGTACTACGGCGGTAGAGACATACGTATGATATACATACTTTTAAATACATACTTAGATACATATTAACACCCAGACATAAAACAAACACAAATGTTCATCACATAAATGTTAACTCTAGATGGGAATCGAACCCACGCCCCCAAGCTCAGAAAGCAGGTTCACTACTAACTGAGCCACCGAGGCAGTAAGTGGCTGTTAAATAATAGGATCAATACATACGAGTATGTATAAGAACAAGTACTGGTAAATAGATGCGAACCTTGCAGAAAGCAGTAAAAAAATAGAGTTATCCTGAGATTGTCACGGTCTGACACATGGGCTTACCCACGTTGGGGCAATCTGGGGCATCTGCCCCACCCTGGTTCCTAACTCGAAGCTCAAAATTTTGGTTTCTCAAGAAAAAGTAGGTAAGTGCATTTACTTCTACCTCTTTCTCTAAAACAAGTCTGGGTACGTCTATGGTCTGTCAGCTATCTCAGCTTACGATGAAGATAGTCTGATAAACTAAACTCTTTATTAACCATCCAGAATTCCAACAACCAAAACACAACTTTAGTGCAACAGCCTGGCCAAGGTGCCAAGGCATTACAACTTTACACAAAGAACCCAGAACCCGCGCTGTCAAACCCAGTGGTTAAATCAATTAATCGTCTCGTTAAGTTTCGATGAACATGCCCTTAAGAGTGAAAATAAACTTTGCAAATAAATAAACAGTGACTCTTGAAAGCGTTTCGTGAAAGCCTTTACAAATATTAGCGGAGAAAATGAAAAGGGAATGAGTTTCAGCGCTTGTTTGCAACAGGGAATCGAAATTGTTGGTTTAGTTAATTCAATGGTTTAGTTAATCTTTTTCGATTAGCTGGATAATATAACCGATATAAAACAAAAAAAAATACTACCTACTTAACTAAAAATTAAACCGACTTCCAGAAGTATACTATGAAGCAAAAAATAAATTAATACGTAGGTAAGTACCTAAATTAGTGGTAACAGCGCTGAATCAATTTCAATCAAATTTAAATGGAACTACTTCTAAAGTATGACGTACCAAACAAAAAAGAATCACCAAAATTAATTTAAAATTGGCTGAGTTATCGTAAAACAAACATACAAAGAAAAACAGTGAAATTGATAACCTCCTCCTGTTAAAAAGCCGGTTAAAGTGTGCACGGACAGCTTGAAATCGAATTAAAACTACTATAAGTATAGTTACTGCCTCGGTGGTTCAGTTGGTAGTGAACCCGCCTTCTGAGCTTGGGGGAGTGGGTTCGATTCTCACCTAGGGCAAACATTGATGTGATGAACATTTGTGTTTGTTCTTTGTCTAGGTGTTAATATGTATTTTAAAATATCTAAGCATGTATATCAGTCTCTGGCAGCCATAGTAGAAGCTTTGCTTAGTTCGGGGTCAGGCAACCGTGTGTGGAAGTGTCCCGAAATAATTATATTATTATTATAAGCAGTTAAAATATGTAGATTATAATACTGAGTCGATGCCGCGACGTAAACACGATACCTAGAGTTCGAGTATTTTAAATGAAGCAGTGCGCCGCGCCCGCGCCGGCACGAGCGGCAATGGTGCGACGTGTACAGTGGCATCATGGACCCCGTACGTGTCATTTCACATATCGTCAACTCCTGCGTTTTTACGAAGTACTTAATAGTCTATGATAAATTTAATCACTGCTAGTCTTCTACCAAAAGCCGGCGTGGCTCTTCAATCCTCCCAGAACTCAACAACTCTCAGCTCCGTTCGTTCGGAGCTTCTAATTAAAACTTCGAAACTTCAGCCTTTATAACTGCACATCGGTACAATGCGCGCTGTACAATTTGCGCCTCATACTCGCGAGGAATTCTAAATTAACAACTACTAGAAAATCGCAGACTAATATCATAAATGCGAAAGTTTGGGTAAGTATGTTTGTTACTTCTTCATGTATTGTCATTTTAGTTAGTACAACTTAAACTTAGACAATTTTATTCTAGTTCTATGGGGTTATTCCCAGGTACCCTGGATTAATACTTATTAAATAGACTACTCTTATCCCGAAGAACGTAATAACCCTGTAGGATAACGACTTAAACCCGAAAAACGCAGTTAGTTTAAAAAAACGCAGCTAGTCTAAAAATTGTAAATCAGAGAAAATATAAATCCATGCAAACTAAAACAAAACTATCTAAACTACTTAGGCCTATGTTCGCCAAATTTTATATGGCAATTATTTGTTTAGCCAAGGTGAACAAGTAATATTTTGAATAGCTGTTAAAAACAGAGGGTTTATCGACAACTAACCCCTCTCTTCCTGTATTCCCCTTAAATAATAATAATTAAGATAATAGTTAATAAGTCCGTGGAGTGCAATTATTTGAATAAAAAACAGATGGTTAAAAATGTAATTAATTACCTACCCTGCCAAGTTTCGGTGTCACTTTGTTCTAACGCTTTTTCCACACCGACTCGGCGGTACGTGCGATACCAAAATTCGCGTAGGTATGTAGCATGCATCTCTTTATATTTGGATCTCTGTATCGTATTGCTTCGCTACCACCACGGTGCGGCATGTAAGTGTGGAAATAGCGTTAGGTTACACCTTCTATCAGATATACGGTATACATACTATAGAATGTCAAGTGACAATACGAAAAATGGCACCTTGAAAGCTAGGCTAAGATAAAGACGTGTAAGCCTTGTTTCGCTGTCAGTCCTGTGATCGCTTCGGTGATCGACGCTAGCTAGCTAGCAAGTGTTTTAGCACTAAATGTGATAAAACACTTTAGCAAATGTCATCAACTCTATTGCCGAGAGATAAGGCTATTCAAATTAAGTTTTAAGTATTTGATTATTTTGAATAGAGCGCTATGTGTTTAGAGGCTTAATTTTTGTTAATTAATGACACACGTCGTCTACGAGTATGTATATCTGATCGAAGGCCTACTCACAAAATAGATAACAGTGATAGCCACAGAGTAATAAAAATACAAAAAAGATATTCATTGTAAATAGTGCTCCAATTTAGAAAAAAAGTACTTTAAGGCCCGGTATTACACAAAATCAACGAAAACAAGTTTTTTTTTGCGCCTAGTTTGATATGAAGAGTTGTGATGATCAGATGCAATAAAATACAGCTGGTAAAAAAAAAAACAAATCAGTTTAACTGAAGTAGAATTTTGAAAACCAATCTCGTGAAAAAGAATCACAAAAAGTATCGTCTTAAAATAACTGTTTGAGCATTAAACACAATTATTTACGATCTCATTTTACCATCAAACATGATTTACGATCAACTCTAACTTGGTCCATTACTTTTTCTAATTTACATAAATGACTTCACACAAGCAACTAAACACCCCTGTATTATGTTCGCTGATGATGCTATAATTTATATACCACAAAAAAAATTAAATCTAGTAGATTATGAAAAAGAAATAACAAATACACTAGAAAAAGTTACTAACACATTAGAATCCATTAACCTAACAGTTAATATTAATAAAACAAAGATTATACAATTTCGAAACTATCAAACCCGACCTCTAACTCTAAATATTGTACACAATAACTTAAAAGTAACTGAAGTAGCGGAATCAAGATTCTTAGGTGTCACCATAGATAGTCATTTAAATTGGAAACAACATGTGGCACAAACGAACGCAAAAATATCTAAATATCGTTTTGCACTATCAATATTAAGTAACATCTCATCTAAAGAAATTGCAAAAAATGCATATTACGGTCACGTATATCCTCATTTAACGTACGGAATTATCTTTTGGGGAAATTCAGTTAATGTCGAAAGTACGTTCAGATTGCAACAAGCATGTTTAAGAGCCATATACAAGCTTCGAAGTACTGAATCTGTTAGAAATGTTTTTAAAGAAAATGACTTGTTAACATTAACTGGCATATTTATTTTAGAATATTATGTTTGTTTGTAAAAAATAATAAAAACTATTTTTTTGAACAGAAATCTGTTCGATCAGAGAGTTTACGTTCTAAACACAAATTCAACATAACTGTTCCACAAGCAAATAACGAAATGTTTCTCAAAAGTACGTTCATGATAGCTATAAATACATATAACGATTTACCTATTTGTATAAAATCATTAGAAGGACACCAATTTAAAAAAAGTCTTAAGCAATGGCTTGTAGAAAAAACTTTTTATGACTTGAAAGAATTTTATGCTTCTACACATGGAACAGGTCCATATTTATATTATAGAAGGTAAATTTCTTTACTTACCTAATCTAATTAGCCTCTACTCTAAAATCTGATCTCATATAATTTATAACTAACTTTTAATTTAATTTATAACTTTTTTACATAATAATTAAAAATAAGCCATTTTATTATATAATGTGTAAGTAGTTTTTGTTCGTTAAATTGTTTTGTTTGATATTAATTTTATTCAAGTGTAAATTAGATGTAAATATCTACTTTAGTAAATATTACATAATTTTCTAAACTGTTAAATATTGCATGTCCGCTAGGACAAACTGTTGAGACTTACTTTAACATACTTCACCTTTATATGTACACAGTTTTGAGCAATAAAATTTTACTTTACTTTACTTTACTTTTACTTTAAATGAATTATCTTAAGTTAACGTGTTTGTGGGTAGAAAATCGTGGTGTGACCAAGCCTTAAAATCCTTAAGCAATAAAAAAATTAACCAATAAAATACTTGGCTCCTTTCATAACTAAATCACGTACCCAGAGCAAACTATAAAACTAGTAAATACACTGAATCCCTAAAAAAGCGGTCAAGTGGAACAAGTCCATAAACTACACACCAAAGTACATAAAATCGCTGTAAAAACGCGCGCCAAATCGCCCGTTCAACAGTATCGTAAACCACAGGAGCTTTGCTGTAAAACTATATTCGAACAAGCTGCGCCCCGCGGTTTCACCCGCGGTCCCACAGGAACCGTTCATTGCATCGGGATGAAAAATACCCTATGTCCTTTTCTGTATCCCTGACCACGTGTATGCAAATTTTCAAAAAGATCGGTCAAGTAGTTGAGCGTGAAAACGTAACAAGCAAATAAACAAACGAACAAACTCACTTTCGTATTTGTAATAGTAAGTTCGGATTATAATTATTCGATTATTTACGACAACGATACATCGACATTCGAAATTCAAGGCGTAACTATATTTCTTTTACTTTTCGATTTTGTTTGTGATTAATGGATGCTAGAAATAAAAACGTAGAGCTTGAAATATACGAATTCAAGTTATGCGCGACGCTGCTTTTTCAATTTTTGTATAAAATAACATCGTATGATCGTCCTTAGGGGCGTGAGACGTGCATTTTTCCTACGACACACAAGAAAAATAATACATTCCACATTTTACTATGGAAACTGACGTGGTTTTCACACATTATGGTTGTCGAGTGCTATGCGAGACGGAGCCGCGTGCGCGCACTCGCCTTGATAAAGACCGCCGAATGCGGTTGAAACTAATAGTCGGAATAATCGACTAAATCATATGTGACTAATTTTCGTATCATAAATCACAACATTCCACATTGATGTGTTGAAGCAATGTAGGGTAATGACTGTCGGAGAAAAGAAAAAAACCTGTCAAATACTATACTTTAGGCGTAATTTTAGATAAATTTTGCTTGGTACGCAATTTTTAAAATAAATCATATTCCAACTATTATTATACGAGCGAAAATGCGTAAATGCGAAAGTGAGTTTGTTAGTTTTTTTGTGACGATTTTACGCTCTATAACTTATAAACTCATCACCATGAAATTTTGCATACCTACATGCTGTCAGGAGTACAGAAATGGACATAGGGTACTTATTATCCCTAAAAAATTAGCGGTTCCCTTAGGACCGCGGGGCGCATCTAGTTTCTTATATAGCGAGCAAATACTTGTTTGTAAGCTATGCAGATTGTAGGAAGAAACAAACATAACACCACGTAACTATTCTAACTACGTTACAGAATTAAACAATAGATCCTGCACGGGTTTCAATAAGTTCCCAGAACTATAATGAATATATGTCCACGAGCTCGCTCGTGTGTCTTTTCCTAAGGCTACGACCGTACTGTATAGGCGACTAGCGACGCGACTCATAAGAACTACTTCGGTGGTCGCTTCTGCAATGTGGCTACCGACGTACGTTTGTTTTATGAGTTTGTTTACACGTCACCGTCGCGCGTCAAGTCGTAGTCGCCTTAGCAGTGTGGCAGCAGCCTAACCTAGCTCAATTGTCCACCTATGCTTTGTTGAAACAATAACTAGCTCCCGGAAACTCATCGTACAAGTCGAGCTTCACTGTTACCTACCTTTAAGACCTAGACCTAAACAAATCAGTAGATAGGTGTAGTGTAGTTTTAGTCACTGCGTGTTGCCTATCTAAGTAGAGGTGGTCGTTGCAAACCGTAAATAGTTTCAATAACTAGTTATCGGTACAATACCGAATAACGGTTTTCAATGTTCCAATAACTATGTATTGCCGGTATTGGCGAAAACGCGAACCGTCTCTGAATCAAAACGATGTTGGTATTGCCGGTATTGGTAATAACGCGAAACGATACCACACCATAACCAGCGGAACCAATAGCAGCGCGAGAACCAAAACACTTTATCGGTCTTCCGGTACAACTCGTTATTAGGTACTCGTAGGGCTCGCTCGTTATTGCCCGGCTGAATAATTAAAAAGAAATGGCCATGCAAATAAGTACATTTAATGAAATTAACCTTTAAATACGCCTTTTTTTGAGTTTTTCAAAATGTAGGCTATCATAAGACTGGTTAAGTATGAATGTAAGTTCTTTAATAAGTAAGAGGTACTAATTAATGAAAAAAAAAAAGTTCTTAATGATAACAAATAAATGTAATCAGTAATTTACGAAAAGCATTTATATTTTGCCATGAAAGTTTTAACTATCGGTATCTGTACTCGTGCAATGAACACGCAGTAACTATTTTTTAAAGCTTTATTGAAATAACGATACTCAGAATACCGGCACAGAACGTCGAAACCTAAAACGATTAAAAAACGACGAAAAACGAATCGATAAAAATACATAGTTATTAAAATAAACAGTTTCAGAAAACGTTATTGCCATGAATACCAATAAATAGTTACGGTATTGCAATATGTCATACCGACCCACCTCTATATCTAAGTGACCATTTTTGACTCGGAACGCTAAACCTGGCGGAGTTACTTTACCATGGTCGTAGTGAAAATCAAAAAAGTTTTTCCCATCGCATCTGTCGTCGTGAATTGCATTTACTTTGAATCAAACATTAAGAATTAAAATCTATTGTTCTTCATAAAAAGTTGATTGATAAAAATGGATGTTATTATCAAATTCAAACGTATTTATCCAAAAAACGTAAAATGTATTTTTTTTTTTTGTATTTAGACTCAATTTACTTTTAGACTTTGGAATTATGTAGTTTTTAGTAACAATTAATACAATTTTCCCATACAAGTTTATAATTAATATGAGAATTACACTGTATGGATCCGATTAATGCAGTAATAGTATTTAATTGATTGTTAATTGTCAAAGGGACACCACGTGTAGGTATTTCGAGTATTTAGATCGTAGATAGAATTAAATTACTACAATGTTATAATTTAGAATATTTCATTGGATACTTTATAAACTAAACAACCTGCGCCCCACGGTGCTACCCGCGGTTCAAAGTGCAGATTACAATATAATTATATAATATTTAAAGTCAAAATGTTTTTATTCAATTTGGGTATCAAAGATACACTTATGAACGTCAAAGTTTTTTTAAATAGACTCGACCGCCGTGTTCGGATAAAGAGCCTTTACTCAGAAGAACAGGCAAGAAACTGTATTTTTTCAAAGAATAAAAACAATCTCACAAATTTTTGCTTCCAACTAGGTAATATCAATGAGTACTAGTGGCTACTTGGCGGGAGTGGAAGTCTCCAGACATCTTTGTCTTCTAAATAATTCCTTATTTTATAATACACTCTTTTCATTAATGTAGTTTTTACATGTGATTTGAATTTTCCCTCAGTGAGCCCTGTTATATATTTCAGGGTTTTATTGTAAAATCGAATCTCGGTACAGCCGCATCCTATCTTTATTTCTAGTGTTATTATTATGATAGTCACAGTTTAATTTAAATTTATGTAGATTTTTGCGAACGTACATAATATTTTCAAAGATATACTAAGAAGGTAAAGTTAATATATTTATTTATTTAAATAAATCCCTCAATGATTCGCGGGGACCCATCCCGTAGATAGCGCGGACCGCTCGCTTTTGCAAAATAAAAATGGCCTCCACTTCAGCAGCTGATCCCCACTGCAAAATGCCATTTGACATTATGCTGTGGAAGTAAGCAAAGTAAACCATCCGAGCTGTAGCTATGTCCGTCAGATGCCTAATCTTATATCTACAATCAGTTGTCTAATCTAAAAAACTGTATAATTGGCCAACCACAAAATTTCACGAGAATCAGTTGAGGAATGCGACCTGTAGTGGAGCACAAACGCCGGTCGCGAGGTCTCCAGCTCACAGAGCTACTAGTCTAATATAAGTAGGTATTCGTTTTGATTCTTGTTGCAGAGTCTCAGAGTCTAGCTAGACGAAGCGTCAAGACGCCCTGTGTGCACATACAGAACATTTTTCAATCCAATGCGACACACCTTTTCAGCGTACTAGTTTTGTGACTGTAAAATCTGAAGTAAGTATACAGGTATAGGTAAAAATATTTGAATGAGAAACTGGGAAAATTATAGACGAAACTGAGAGATAGATCATTAAAAATAGAAGCAGAAGCCATTGTAGGATTACAAGGAGCCAAGTTCGACGTCACTGACACCCAAAACTTAGTACCTATTTTCACTATTTCTTTGTTGAAACTTAACAGAGTACAATTCCTAACTTAATTGGTTCCTAAATTTAGAGCTCAGAGAACGGAGGAGGCAACTTCACTTGTTACTGAGACAGGGCAATAAACTTCGACGATTTGTTTCAAATTCACCCTTTTAGGGTTTCTGTTCGAAACTTGTGTTACGACATTTTTTCTCAAAGACAAATTAATTAACATCGGCTAGGCGTAACTTAATGTCTTTGAAGTCAGTTTGTTATTTTGAAAGTTTGTGAGTAGTTTATGAAGTTATTGAATAAGCTTTTTAACGAGTTTAATTTTAATGATAAAATATAAGTAACAGGTATGATTACTTAAAAGGCGGTGTTTGACTTGAGCGTTTTGTCGTAGCGTAATGAGTTTGCGTATTGTGTGACGCCGCGACCGCGTGAGCCTGTTTGTTGGCATTTTACCCGACTGCAAAAGAAGGAGGGTTTTGTTTTTCAAGTTTACGTGTGTATCTGAATGTATGTATATATGTATGATGTATGTATGTATGTATGTATGTATGTATGTATGTATGTATGAGGTTTCTTTAGCACGCCCTACAGCCTAAACATCTTGTAATTTCGACATGTGAGGTGTCATTTGAATCGTATTGATAGTGGAAGTGACATAGGGTCTAATATTTTGCGGCCGAGGTTTTGTTCTTCTATAGATAATGTTACTTGTTTGTTGGATCACGCTCGCTGCGACCTTCGGTGTGTTTAGCCGCAACTAGCGGATTCTCGCTTCGAAATAATACTCGCAGCAGTCCATTGCAAACAAAAATAAAGTAACTTTGCAATGGATTAAAGGGCACAGTAACTCAACAGGTAACGACGCAGCAGATGAGCTGGCCAGAAGGGGATCGGAAATAATAGTGTACGGACCGGAACCAGTAATGCCTATACTCCTGGCCCGCAGGCAAAAACATGGCTGCGTCACAAATCTGAAGAAAACCACCTTATAGAATGGACTAACACTGAAGGTTGCAGGCAAACTAAAGATGCCATTCCGGTGACATCAAAAAGATTTGCACGCAACCTCATCCGACTAAATAGGGACCAAACCCGCAAAGTAATAGGCACTATCACTGGTCACTGCTCCCTAAACAAACACCTATTTAACATTGGTGTGACCGACAGCCCTCTGTGCAGAGGATGCATGGAGGCAGAGGAAACGCCACGGCTCGTGCTCATAGAGTACAGGAGCGTGGCGGAACACCGGGCTCAGTTTCTTCAATCCCCATCGTCGCCCCGGAGGCCTGCAGCAGCCTGAAAAGGCTGCTGGACTTCTGGGAGCACCTGGGCTGGTTGGAATGAAGAGAAGGGAAGGGAAGAGTAATAAACCCCACGCACAAGAGGCTATGTGCGGAAAATGCCCTGTCAAAACAAACAAACAAACAATACTCGCAGCAACTTGCAAACTGTTACACATACACGATACATACGTAAACACAATAGGTATGTTACAATTAAACGTTGCAAGTCAGTCGCTACCATTCGTAAAAAAATTGAATAGGCACCACTTTTTGCTTGGACTCTATTTTTTCACAAATAGGTATAACCTAAAGGATAAATCCGTTAATAGACTCCCTATAGACTATTTTGTGTAAAACCTTTATCATTTTCGAAAAGTAGGCAAAAGGATGATAAATGACCCAGAGCTAGGCAACTAGGTACACGCCGGGTACCAAAACCCTGCCAGAAAACCTAGATAAAAATGTTACAAAGAACGTAGTGTAAGAACCTAAAATATTATGGAGTCCCCAGACACTGAAATCCATGTAAGCTTTTTCCTAGATTCTTCTAAGATGACAAGCAAATATAGACCTTTTGTACTAGCTAAGTATATTTTCGCACCCCTATTTTTAATATATTTACTAGCAAACTTTCAAAGGCTGACGTAGATTTAATTTTAAAATTTGTCACTGGCTTAATAAAGTCAAGATTTTTTAAATAAAACCTAGGTTTTAAGCATGTTAAAAAAGCCGTATAAACACAAAGCAATGGGGGACTACCCTCGAATTTCCGGTTGACGACGGAAATGAGAAGAATAACTTGAATTTTGCGGCATTTTACCAAAATGACGGCGTAAACGACCGCGATATTCCATGATTAAAAACATAAAAATGATAATAATATTTCAAAATACAGTAAATGTGTTATTGTGCTTGAATGTTTTAATGTTATTTAAGATTAAAACGCATTTTACTATTTCATTAGGCCCAATTCAGAACGCTAAATGGCTAACAAGCTAAAAATAAAGCTGTCTTTAATGTTGCTGCGTCAAAGATACCAATATTTTTAGCTAGTTGAGATTTTGCAATTTAGCGTTTTAAATAATGCCCATTCACATAATCATGTGGTTGTTAAATTATCTTCAAGTATAGCATAGTGAATAGTGAGAAAGAGACTGAAAACTTTCGAAAATCTATTTATCTTAAATTTATCTTAATTTATCTTATTTAAATGTATATATTAATATTTGTTTATCAATTACTCGTATATTCATAATTATATATCTGTGTGTTACTTATGATGAATAAACACACGATACTTGCAAAATATATTGTTCTACGAAACATAAAATTTCATTTCTATAAACTAGCTTACGACGGAGAAGAGTGACGTTGCTTAGAATCGGAGGCGTGGTTCACCGAGCAACTAGCCTAAAGAGGCGCGATGTCACTTTGGTTTGTTCGAAATCGATTACATTACACCAATTTCCGTTATGAGATATCGCGCCTGAGCCACCGCTACGAGTTCTGAGAGGTCATAGTGATTGGGTACCTACATCATGCTAAAAAATATTGATATCGAATTTGTATCGTGACCCAACTACATTCCATACTTACTAATATTATAAATCGAAAGTGACTCTGTCTGTCTGTCTGTTTATAGGCTTTTCACGGCTAAACGACTGAACGGATCTTGATGAAAGTTAATTAGTTACTGTATATCACAAAGATGGTTTCTGAAGACTATTTTCTGAAAAAACGCGAACGAAATCACACGTAACAGCTAATAATTAAGTAATTACAGTTTGGCAAAAAATGTTTTTGAATCCGAATTATAATGACGTGCAAAATCACTGATCTATTGTGGTATCGAACGGACCAGGAACTCCTCTCTCGGGGTAAGTTGCTCGTTGGCCCGGTTTGTTTCGCTGCATCTTGTATAAGCAGTTAAAATGAACTATCAGACTCCGTACCACTCCGATGGATAAAAGTATACTTGACGGGTAAATTTAATATTGTATTGCGTCTCATGGGAATTATTTAATACCCATTTATTCCAATTTAGCTGCAAGTAACTGACACCTCCTCACGCCTCACCGTCTGCCATTAAGCTTAGTCCACACTCAACACTTTGTATAAACCGAGTGGCTGGCCTTGGTGTAAAAGTTTTGACTTCTGCGTTGGCTTCGCGCATATTATTATAGGAAAAACAACCGCGAGGCCTACAATTTAACGTGTCATCCGACTCAAGGCAGCGCTCCATCAAAGCCACCCATGGTCACCCATTCCTAGACTGACCATGACGTCTGTTGCATAGCATCGGTGATCAGTAGGAGCACGTAGACGAGCTACGGAGCTTCGCTACGAGCACTACACTTGATTAAAACTACATCTTAATATTATGTAACCTGAATGTGGCCTTGCGAAGTGCATATTTAGTGTTTACATAACACCTACACAATTTACGTTACATGCTGTACAAAAGCACTTTGGCTCTTCAAATTAACCGAGAACGACGCTAAAACAGCTAGCTCTTGCATCTTTCTTTAAGAGCATTCGAAATAACAAAAGTACGCACCACAATACCGATAGTACCATTAATTGACCGATCAATTGTTAGCGAACGAAGCGTCTCTGCTTCAGCATCGACAAAATGCATTGATATGTACGAAGCTGTCTGGATTTCTGCCCGAATCTCTGTCCGGATCTTTGTATTCTTGGCTTATTTGTATTCACAGAGCCACTTGTATAGGCTCTAGCGCAAACAAACTCTATTAACCACTCACCCCGATACGAGATAGGTACGCGGCGCGAGGTGAGTGTATGATGCACGTCCAATGAAGCCATGACAAAAATAATTGCTTACTTACTACGAGTATATCGATGGAAGAAGCGAACCTGTGGCCCTATTCGGAGATTTGAGATTTGCATCTCACCTTTTTTCGTCCTTGTTGCTCTCGTTTGAAACGTCATAGGTGTGAGAGTGACCAAGACAAAATATCATCTCATCTCACGCGCAGGAATAGCCCCCCTGAGCGGTACGGAGCTCAGCGCTGCATATACAGAACGCGCGTACAGAAATGGCAGTTCGTAGTTTCTAGTGTATTTTCCTGTCTAGCATCCTGCACGTTGGCGGATGCGATGCAGGCTGCGACAACATGACGTGCAGGATGTACTTACAGGACTCTAGGCAAGATGGTGAATGGTTACCTGAAGCAGGACCGGAATGAGTAAAAAACGATAAAAAAGTTCGAGAGAGACGATGGTATCGTCATCGTCTACACAGAGTGACGTAGTTGGGTGTCAACTCCCGTTACGCTGAAGCTTGTTTTTTATCTTGTTCGTTGTTCTCGGATTTTTGTGTACAAATTACGTCATGGGCAAAGACAAAGGAACTTTTCGGTATTCGATTTTCTGTCAAACGTCGCGTTCACCAGAAAATAACACACGAAACTGGTATATTGATGTGGACGCGGCTTCGGACTTCGCACTCGGTTTAGTTCTCAAAGACAAGGGCTTTATATTTTATTCACTTAGGGCTCGACCTTTGTCACTAAATGCTCAATAACTAGGCTTATTACACTTTCAATTCGATCTCACTATTATGACTTATTTTAGGCACTTAAATTCTGTTTGTTTTATTAACATTCTATTGTTTTTTACTTATACCTACTTCAGTGTTTCTTAATTTTTTTTAATCCATTGTAAGGCTTGCGCTTGGCTGATTCACTCAAGTTATGAAGACACCCAGATTATAACTAACAGGGAACGCCTACTCAGGCAGACTCAAACAGTTCGCACAATAAAAGTGGATCCAAAGCGTTTTGTGGAGGTTTTTGGTATGTCAACCATAAAACGATGTCGCTTTTTAGTAACCTTGGTAGTGTAATAGTAGAACGGGCTAGGAGGAAATAGGTCATGCAAACAAACATGACATGACACGACACGGCATGTGGTCCGCAGACCCCTGCGGGGACCCCCAGGGTCTGCGGACCACTTCTGTCTCATCTATGGATCACTAAACAATAATAAATTAATGCCACCCAAGTTTCGTAATCGCTACGCTTAGCAAATAGCAATTTCAGATTACAACTTAGTAATAACATCAACCCTTATAATATTACTAACTTAGTTGCAAAAAAGCAGCATCAACCTTTAGAGTAAGTAGATAGTTGCCGTTTTTTATGTTTTTTTATTTATTAATGGGGTGAAATTGTGCTTTATTACCTTGGGGTCCGAGGACTCAAAAAGGTTAAGAAATGCTGACCTATTTCAATTAGTTCTATGTTTGTCTTTCTGCTATATTTTTTAACAACTTTATTTAGTTTGAATCCGTATTTTTGTCTAAACCTTGTCACGTGTATCTTTGTTTCAATTCTTGCAGCGGTTTTTTTTAAAATAATTACTAGTGTGTATTATCTTAGTTACACTCACTCTCACGATTTTTCTAACAGGACAGACCGAGATAAGCATATTGCACGCGCCAAAGTAAAACTCTGCCCCGGTTCCGTGATAAACATCGGATATCTTAAGATGTAATTATTAATGAAATGTTAAAAGGAGCTTGTTCTAATTATGGCGAGCGAAAAGTCTCATTCATTACCGTCTGACGGCTCGCAGCTCGCAGCACGGCTATTTGACCCTATTTATCAACGCCAAGCCTTAAAATTACAATATTGAGCGCTCTTTATTGTGAAACAGATGTTATGTACCTAGTTCATCATTTTTATTGCAATGCGCAATGCTTTTAGTAGATCTTGTGTTGATCATCGTTGTAAATAAAATATTGAGACAGAAATGACAGGGAACGTAGTAGGTATTATCTAAATTACATGAAATCACATCACACTCATATTATAAGGGCGAAAATTTGTAAGTGTGTATGTTTGTTACTTCTTCACACTCAAACGGGTGGACTGATTTTGATAAAATTTGTAATGGAGGTAGACGACACCCTGGTTTAATACATAGGCTAACTTTAATTCCGAAAAGGAAATGTAGGTACACCGCAGATTACCCGCTGGGTGCAGCTCTCACTTAAAAACAAGTAAAAGTAGGAAAGTTGGTACAAAAGTAAAATAATTGAAATTTACTTAAATTTCCCACACTGATCGTTGTTCTACCTCGTAAACTGGCGTTTCCTCAAATTGACACTTTTGTCCGCCAAAACGTGTCAAAAAAAGACAATTGATTAACAGTTAAAAAAAAGCTTTGTACAATCCAGGCCCTGCAGGCCTAGCATACACAACCCGAAATTGTATGTTAACTCTTTTTGTTGAGACAGACATACTCGTATGTCTACACATACCCTCGCACGACAAAAACTGACGAGAAGAATTTTGTCGCGCCCACATGCTGCTGTTACTTACTTAATTGTTTTTATATAACCTTAACTTTTTTGTTTTTTGAATTTAAGTAAAAAACTCGAATAAAATAGACTGTTAGCTTTTTACCCAAAAGAACATCAAACAATATGTGACTTGTTTCTAAAGTTATCATTTCGAACTCACTGAAACTTAGCTCATTTCGTCCACTCCAATGGACAAAGAGAAACAAATTGAATATAATTTTTAACGAAGGAGTACTTACAAAGAATTCTTATACAAACTTGTTACTTTTCAGCTCAATTGATAGAATCACAACGGTCTTTATTCAAACATAGGTAAATACATTTTGAAAAAATAAAAAAATAAGGTAACCATTGACCATCCTGACTTGCAGTATGCCGGCGCCGTGCAAGACTGTCCTTTCATGCTGGATGGCGAATGTTGTCGCAGCTTGCATGGCTTCATGCGACGGGTGCTGGCTGGCGCCCACGGGCAAAATTGGTCCCCGAGGAGGTGGATGATGACGATGTGTCTGGTGTTCGACACATGGTCATCGAGAGGAAGAGAGATCCACAACTGAGGCAGAACCGAAGACCACCGAAGACAACCGAAGACTGGGGGTCGCGGCGGGAGAGGACTGTTGGTGTGTCCTTGCCACTTTCCCTACCTTCCGCGGCCCAAACGGGGTCACCACCGTTTTGATAGCGGACGCGGTTGGGCTGCAGAGGAAGAGGCGTGTCGGTGTATCGTGGCCGCTCTCCCTATCCTCTGCGGCCGAAGTGGCAGGCGGCGGAGCCACTTATCTGACCCGTCGCATGGGGACCATAGGTGCCTAGATACGGGTGCTGGCTGGCGTCCACGGGCAAAATTGGTCCCCCAGGAGGTGGATGATGACGACGTGTCTGGTGTTCGAAACATCTTCATCGAGAGGGAGAGAGCGGTAGTCCGAAGGGGCTGGCGCTGTCGGGGCCGCGGAAGAGTGCGAAAGCGTCCCCGTAGCCCCGACATTTTGCGTCGAGATGGAACACCCTTGGGTTTTTAGTGTGTAAGCCGTCAGTGGCGGGATTCCCACATAACCACTCTTTGCCCGCACCCGGGGCTGTCGCTGGTATCCAAAAAGGATTTTCCCAAAGTGAAAAAAAAAGCTTGCATGGCTTCTAGTAACGACGTGCAGGATGCTAAGCAGGATGGTGTGTGAGCTACATCCTGCTTTCTGCAGTCCTGCAGTCCTGAACGACGGACTGCAAGGCAGGATGGTGAATGGTTACCTTTATGTCGAACTAGACTGATGTAAATTGATCTAGACTGATGGTAATGACGATGTTCATAACAAGACACTGTTTCCATTTGTGAAATCATAAACGCGCGGCGGGTAGCAGACGGAGCAACGCCATCGGCAAATTGTAAGCGGCTAACTGTTTGCCTCCAATTCGCCACCCTCTTTATATAAAATGGTGCAGCCGAATACTGGTGCTGGTACTCAGCACTCGCATTTTGTTCGCCGCTTGCTCAACATCGAGTCGCCTAATACGCGACAAGTCAGTTGCTCAATCAGGAGGAAACCTAGAGTTAGTTAATCGACCGAGCGAGCATTAGCGAGCGAAGCGTCTATGCTTCGACTTCGACAAAAATTATTTCATGTGTCTGGATTCTGTCCGGATTTTTGTCTTCTTTTAGGTACAGGTCGCATTTCCTAACCGATTTTCTTATCCGTGTATCTCCGCCATTTTGAAGATCTTCTAAAAACTGTCTGGACAAAAAATCTATTTAGTTATCGAAGCTGCCAACAAAATTTCACGAGGATCGGTTGAGGAATGCACCCTGTAGAGGAGGACATACATCGGCCGCGAGGTTTCCAGCTCACAAAGCCTCTAGTTAAAATATAATGGAAATTTAAATTAATAATGCAGTGTTTCTTGACATAATCTACGTCAGCTAAGCAATAGCGCTCAGCGCCTCGCTCTGGTACTTCCGGTATTTTAATTCGTAATTTATGTATTGTAACACATAATTAATTATTGTTAAATGTATTTGGTGTTTGTACCGTTTAAATTTATTAGTTAAATAAGGAGCCGGGTTGGCTCGGGTAGATACTGGCCAGGAATGAACAATAAATTGCACGTTACACTAGGTACATGCGGGAAGAAAAGTTTGTAAGTTTTATGGACCGATAGAAGCGAAAGATGTAGTTGATGCCAGGATCGTACCAAGTGAAGAGAAGTGCTTTCTGTTTTTTAGCTCATGTTGTTTTAACTAATTTAATAATTACACACACGTTACCAACACAAAACCTTACTTAGGTATAATTGTCTCTTACTTAGTTGTAAGCCCTCCTAGCTATTAACCTAATAGATCGTCAGAGAGTAAACAGTGCGAGAAAAGCTCGGCTCAGACAGAACAGAAAAATTCTCGCGCACTTTTTGACGTCATTGACAAATGAACCATTTAACCATATTCTAAAATACAAACTCGTATTATCAACAAAGAAGTCAGCTTCGCCTCGATATTATGCGGTTTTGTTTGGTGTTTGGTGTATGGTGAGGTGGTTCATTTTCAATGACGTCATAAAATGCGCGAGGATTGTTCAGTTCTGTCTGAGCAGAGCCCAAGTGTCTAGAACTGCCGCCGGCGCACTTCTTGCGCTCTCTTGTCGCGCGTGTACTCTGCCAAAGTTTAAATTAAGTTTAGGAACACGCGACGACGTTTCACAAGTTTACAGGCTGAGTTTTAGTACGCGAGACGTTTCAACTTTATTGAATGATTGAAGTATTTCCTAATTTATTCAAGTTCATGTTGCTGGACGGAGTTGATTTTAGGGTTCCGGTTAAAAATGTTTAATTTTTAGATCGTTTCTTACTAATTTGTCGAAACTGCGTTACGTAGACATGAATGCTATGTCAAACGTATAGGAGTATAATCTGGTTTTGTTCTTAAAGCCAATTAAGTTGACAATCTTTACACCCATTTTTGACTTTTTAGCTGTTGGTTGTTTTTTTTTCATGCTTGTTACAAGAATCGCTGAGCCGTTTCAGTTTAAAATAGCTATAAACATAAAAGTACTCTTTTGTAATAAACTTTGTATAGCCTCAGAACAGTTGTGCAGTGTTGTTTTTTTTTTTGATCGAGTTTAAAAATTTAAAACAAAAAGAAGTCAAAACACTGTATAACTACTCCGAGGCTATACAACGTTTATTAGTAAGAGGGATACAATACACACCGAACACACCGTCTCACTCACTCAAAAAACTACTACATTTACCTACAATATTGATGTCAAGTGTGATGATATTATGACAAGAAAAAAGATCCTGCCTAAACATTTTTAAAGACGTATCCAACCTTTTTTAAAGTTACGGCCCGCGATGATTCGGGTCAGACTATTGTGCCGTTTTTAGTATAAAAATCTTGAATGGGGGTTTAACTCGACGGCGCTAGCAGTAAAACATGATGGAGCATTCCGGCCACGTCAAATAAAGAGATCGCCGCGGTGCGGTTCAATTTAGTGTCACGAGTTTCACGGAGGAGTGGTTCTACTTGAGAATACATATTTTAGTGAACTGATAGTGCATAGAATAGTTTCGGGGGCAAAATGTCGTCGTCCGAAATCAAGTAAATCTTCTATAGAGCATAAAAGAGCTTCGCGAACAACATGTGGTGTTTCCTTCGAAATATTGTACGGAACACCAATTTTTATTGCCGGTTCATCTTTGGTGTCGTTTGTAGAAGTTGTTTATACTGGTAAGTGCAATGTTGGACTCAGAGGCAGTGGCCGAGTAAAAAATGTGTAATGTTGTTTTCAAATAAAACGTGCCTTGAATCGTCAGCTTAAAGGCCTTTTTACATGTTACCATTTTCTTGTACATACAAGAGCAATAATTGAATGCAATACTTTACGCGCAATATAATTGATCTTTAAGAATTGTAAGCAACTGTTTACACGTTTTCAACATTTTATTACTTAAACCCGATAAGTTAAAAAATGGAAAGCAATTATTGTATGAAAATCATGCCAAGAAATAATTGCAAATGTCATTTGTTTACACCAATACAATTATGTTTGGGCGATTTTTGCTTACAAGTTTTGACTTGTCTAAACACAGCTAGGTACTATAACATAGCTCAACTAGCGGGTCGCTTCAAGTTTTGCACGTATTTGCGTGGGCAAATTTTTCATTCAAGTATTGAACGTGTAGAAGCTACGTTTTGTAGATCTACTCAAAGATTGTTAGATACTCCGAGAACCTCTCTTCTTCCTTTACATTTTTTGATCGAAAACCTTTTCTAACGACGTTTTCTCAACTGTTTTTCCTTCGGAGAGCAGCAACGATTGACATAACCTCACTAAACTCATGTTTGCAAATGAAGAGAGAATCCAGTTGAGTATTCAACTGGATTCTTCAGAATTAAGAAATTATAGCATGTGCTATTTACACCAAGAAAAGTTTTGAAGCAAAACTTGTAAAACAGATCAACAATGTCACGTGTTATTTAGACCATGCAAGTAATTTATTGTTACAATTTGATTGTATGCAATAGGCAAGAAACTTGCATCGTGTAAGATTTAGTGACACGGACGGTCCGTACGCGGGGCGTGCGCTTCTATAATGTAACAGTCGATTTCTAAACGATAGTTCCGGATGACAGACGTCTATAGAGACCTTCTGAATGGCCCTAAATATAGGCACAGGCCACTCTTCACAGTCGGCGATGATTGTGTGGTCGTCTGTTATAGGCACGATCATCGTGCTCCACATGTTCGTCCCCTTCCCTTCGTTGCATTTGATCGGCAACGAGTGCAACTACAGACGAATAAGCTCTCCACCAAATCTGGCTCGCGAGTAATCGTTTACGATCGGCGATTGCGAAGAACAGCTATAAGATTTAGTTCACAATTGACATTTGGATTCAGTATCACATTTCTTCATTTAAAACCCTGTACGTAAACCTTGTTGTACCTTTGTGTATTATACCTCAGATAAATATATCGTGGCCACACGTATTACGATGTAGACGACTTTATCAAGGTGTAGGTACTTGGGTTTGTTTATTATCTGTCTTTGGATCTAGAACACCACGTCAATCACCTTAATGAAGGCAAATATTTTTTTTTCACAATTAATATTTCTTTCACGAAAAAAACCAAAAAAAACTCGAACGAAATAATACAGATCCAAACAGAGATAAATGTCAGGTTAGTTCAAGTCACTAACCGCGATCAAACCTAACCTCGAACTTAAGTTTGTCAAATAAGTACTAACATTTCATGAGACATAAGACACAAAAAGCATCCAGATTATCATTTAATCTGATTAAAGCTCGATGAGCGTTGTCCAATTAGGATTACTGAAATTAATCGCTACACATTTTAACTGGGTTGGTGGGGCCACGAATTTGGTAGAATAGTCAGAACATAACCGTGCAGTAAGGGCGTGTTCAAATGACCCGAGCCGACCACGCGCAGGGCCTGCACACGTTCGCTACGCGTGTGCACGCCACGTAAAGTCAGTGCACGCATCGCGCCGCGCCCGCTTGTACAACTAGTGCGCTGCAGTGCGCAGGGTCAGCGTGGGGCTGGTCAACCCAATTTTTTTTCTTGTCGATGTCTGGCGCCATGCGGGCACATGGCAGGTGCGTGGCGTGTCCGAGGCGTACGTATGCGGTTGGACTTCGATAAATGCAATTTGAGACTTTATATGTATTACACAACTCTAATTATATGCAGATTTCAGAACGAGTTAGACGCGGAGGCTGACGCGCGTGGCGTGCGTGTAGCGAGCTCGTGTCGTCTGAACGAGGCCTTAGATTTTTTTGATGCTCTCTTATGATTTTGCACTAGTTTGCACTGAAGATAGTTCAGTATTATGAAACACTTCATAGATTGAGGTATCGAGAGCTCGAGCGGTATCTGATTTGTGTCATTTTATTTTAATCACCACAAATACATGTTGTAGGTACAAACAAAATATTGAGTAGGTGAGTAAGTACCATTATAAAAGGATATTGGGAAATATTCACCAATTTAATGTATCAATATACGACCAAAGGGATGGTGCTTACCTCGGTCAGAGAATTAGCATTGCTTTTCAACGAGGTATATAGCGTTGCTACCCTTTTGGGTACTTTACCCGCGGATACTGACTTGAGCTCTGTTTGTTATTTGTTATAAGTATGTTATTTATGTTTATGTTTTTAATGTTATTAAATATTTTATGGTTTATTTAATTTACATATCATATCAAAGATTTCCAAAGCTCGCTGTTGTTCAAGCTCTAAGCCGTTCTATAATCGACGTGTCACATTTAGAACAGATTAGATATTCTGTCTTAAATCTAGTTCAATCTTCTCTATGCCTACATTAACATTTCTCATTTAACCATTTCGGTCGCCATGTCGACGTATTATTGATGATGATGTCTTCGATCCAGTCGCTTTCGGCACAAAGACTGTTGCCTCCATAAGATGGACAGATATCCTTTCAATAATTTATACCAGTAATAGCAAAACAGGCAGATAATAACGTTAAACTAAAGTAACAACTGTTGGCTCCATAGATACGATAGATACATGAGCATTCACTACTAGGTCACCAGGCGGAGCTATTCAAGTAGATAGATAGATAAAATCGTGAAGTGTTAAGTGTTACTAAGGACTGCGGAAGTACTCTATAAGGGGGGGAATTTCTTTGGTCACCCCTTTCCTTTAACCTATAGTACTTACTAGGTATACTTGGTATAGTACTACGATACTTGGAGAGTGGCCCACTCCCCTAGTTGATTTTAGGGGGTGCATTTAGCCCTCTCTACCTGGCACTTCCGCGGCCCCGGATGTGACATGTGCTGTAGTCAGTGAAGGATTAATTATTTCAAATCAAACGTGTCATATCCAAACACGGGCTCTGTCAACTGTCTGTTTTTTATCTCCCGGATCCCCGGGTCTGTCGTAACCTCGTACAGGCGTACACACATGCCATACATATTACAATGCTTCACATTCTGTGTACTTATTGTACCTTCATTTAGCTTAGCATTGCTGCGGCTTGCGGCGGGCTCGGGTCGGCTATAAAACTCAGGTATGCTTGCTTATGAAAGGAGCTATTAAAATTTGCATAGCATTAGGTACAAGTATTGTTATCTGACCACCATGTTTCTTTAAACGAGCCGCGTTATCCATACTTTGTAGTTATTAATTAGTAGCGCGTCTGCTGGCAATTTTACTGGCGGTTCAGAGATTCGCTCGGGGATTGTTTAGCTTTCTATGGGGATGATTTTTAAAATCAGAACAGTGACTTGCGGATATTACATACAAATCTACAGATTTTGTTTTTTTTTTAATATTAGCAACGATATAGACTAGTCCCCTAAACGTTGTATGGCCTTGACAGAGTTTTGTCTTTTTTCTTTTCTTTTAAAACTAAATCGAAAAAGATAAAACACTGTATAACTATTCCGAGGCGCAACAAACGTTTATCGAGCGAACGTTAGTAAACGAAGCGTTGTTGCTTCAGCTTCGACAAAAATGCTTTCGCATGTCCGATTTCTGTTCGGATCTCTGTTCGGATCTTTGTCTTCCTCTACAGGTAGCATTCATTAAGAGGGCCGCGACGTTCTGAAATTTCCATACAAACGCACTACTCAAATTTCTTGAAAACCGTTTGTCAGATTGTGATGAAATTTAGTATGTACAATTAAATTAACAATATCTGCGCCCCTATGTTCTTGGTTTTTTTTTAAAACATTCTCAAGCTAAAATAGAGCTATGACAAATATCCGCATTTTAAGGGGTCACTTTTGACTGATTTATTCAATAGGTAGACATGGCAAATCAAAAATTCCATTACATAAGGGAGGTAGTCTACATCATTAGCTGTTAAATGAATCTATAATACAAGGGAAATTCTTAGTTACTTAAGAATGATTACAGTAGTGTAAAAGTCATAAAAAAAATTGAAATTGCACTTTGTCACTCTGTAGGTAACTTTAGAGGCTCGTCAGGTATCATTACTCGCTCTCTTCACTCGTCTTCTTCTTCTAGACGAAATGGCGATAGAATACCTTAAGCCAATGCGAAGTTAGCCTAGGTCGCCTAGGTTGAAATTAGTTAGGTCGCCGGACTCTTAACTGATTCTCTAGAAATTTTGTGAGGAAGTTCGACCTGTAGCGGAGGACAAACGTCGGCCGCGAGGTCTACAGCTTGCGGAGCCACTAAAATTCAAAGACTACTGGGTAGACCTAAAATTCAAAGATCGTATAGATCTAAGGTTGCCTGGAAGAGATCGCTTTTAGTGATAAGGCCGCCAGTTGTTACACTATTTAATAAGTTTCATCATTATTTTTCTCTTGTTGTTTTGTTATCTGTGGTGTGAACAATAAAGAGTTTATCTATCTATCTATCTAGAATCGGTCACATACTTATTTTGTTAACGTTCGATCTGTGATTTTTTATCGATTTACTTTACTATTGCTATATTCCTCGCCTTATTTCAACAGTTGAAATTAATAATAATATTGCTTTACTGTGTCTGCAGTTTTAATCCCGTTGCTTTAAAAATGAAAAATGGCTGTTTTCAAACAGCAGACGTGGAGTATCTGAATAAATCACTTTCTTTCTGGGAAAGCAAGATTTATGGCTTCCGGAGACGTGCTCATGATGCAGTACACATAAGCAACACCTTGTGTATTAGATAACGAAAAAACGTGGATGTCTCGTTGAGAAAACAAGCTTCCAACCTGGTCTAAATAATATACACGGAGTTACGAAAACCCTGTTGGATAATTGATGGGCAGGTACACACACTTTTAAGTATTCATGAAAAAATATCAAACAAAATGCACGTTAAAAATATGAGAGTTATGACCGGGTTAAGAAAGCAAGAAAAAAAGAAATTTCACAGAAATGTTAATAAATCTGTATCAAATGTTAGCAGCTTTCATTCTAAGAAAGTAGCGCCACGACGAAAAGAGTTTACAAATAAAACCGACGTGATTAGTGTCTGCGTTGGCGCTTGTAGGAGAGCAGAGCGCCATGTGTGTTGGAATGTTTTATAGTCAATCTTTAATTTAAAGTAGCATACTGGCATCCTCTAGTCGATCCTGGATGCGCACCACGCGGATGTAACAGAGTTTTTGTAACAGCCCTTGATCAAGAGAACTGTATGCCAACATACAGTTCTCTTGATCTTGAAATTGACTCTTGATTAAAATTAGTTCCACCCAAAAAACCCAAATATACAAATTATATCCCAAAAAACAATATTACACCGAATCAACGGCTTCATCAACGAAAAACATAAAAAAACGAAAAGTAATGCTATAAGCGATAATCGCTTTAGGCGATATGTATTGCCGAATGATATTGTATTGTTTAATATTCTCTTTATGTTTGTTTATGTACTTTGTATTTTTGGTGTGCAATAAAGATGTATTGTATTGTATTGTAAAGTAAAGCAGCGAAAACAGCTTCGAATAAACAAATGAAACAGCTTCGAAAACAATAATTTAAATTCGCTTGGATGAACGACAACAACAGCTTTTCAGGAAATGAGACAACAGCAGCTAGCCGGCCCAGTTTAAACAGGCTGTGCAAAGTTGGTGCAATAATGAGAACCGCGGATAGTGCCCACCTTCCACTACAGAAAGACAAAGAACAAGTAGGTATACATTACAATTTAAGAAAACTCCCGACACCGTTTTTCTTTAACACCGATTTCATCAAACATGACATAGCTAAACACACTCCCGACTAATTCACCTTTCAAACAACTAAATGACAACCGGTTCATCCGTTTGGGAGCTACGATGTCACACAAACAAAGAAAAAAAAGGGAAAAAAAGAAGGACAAAGGAAAGGAAAGGTGCTGGATTTGGGTGTAGTAATACAAGAGTAATACATAAGGCTAAGTTCTACCCGTGGAAGTGGAACTTTTATAACACAAGTTTGTATAATTAAGAAAAAAACCGAGTCTCCACACAAAATTGATCACGTGACTTTTTACGTGACCTGTTTTATTTTTCATGATTAGGAGATTCGATTATTTTTCGTTTGAATTTTACGAACTTATGGTCAAAAAGTTGATCATTGACGTCACGAGTAGAACAGACCCAAAACCAGCACATCTGTGAGCAGTTCGCTTCGCTCCTAGCTAGTGAAGGCAAGCGTAAAGGCTAACGACCAGGGTAAATATGTACGAGTAAGTAGGTATAGGTAGACAAGCGTTGACCTGACGCCGCCGAAACCCGACACGAATAGGGTGGTACCACATACATTCATATCGACGCCTTTCCCCCCAAGGGGCTGGCAGAGGTGTAATACCACACCCACCCTACTCCGGACGATATTCAGTCCCAAATGTGGCAGGGGCAAGCCTGTCGCCATGTATCGGGTTGCAGTTATGTAGCAGATGAAATACAAAACATACGCACTTAGTATATGTTCACACAAGACCAGAGTGAATAGGCACCTCACGCGCAAGCGTGCTTCATCTTAGACCGCATCGTCACTTTCCATCAGGTGTGTTGCGGTCAAACGTGGGCCCATTCAATCATAAAAAAAAACCTGAATTAACAAATTGGTGCGTGCCGTCGGCTGGGTTTGAACCCGCTCCCTCTGGCTTGAGAGGCGGGCCTTCTCCTAACTAGGCTTACATCGCTCCACAAGATCACTTAGGTTATAGTACCATGTTCTAAAAAAACATGATCCAGCATTCCGGGAGAAAACGCGTAATGACGTCACTTGTCACCGTTGTCTCTTTCAAACTATTGTAAATTACATATTTCGGGCATCGATTGACGTCACTACTACTACTACCTTCGTAACCATTTTAAACTCGGAATGCCACACCTACAGCCCTATTCGGAGATTTGTGATTTTCATCTCACCTTTTTTCGTCCTTGTTGCTCTCGTTTGAAACATCATGGGTGTGAGAGTGACCAAGATAAAATCTCATCTCATCTCACGTATAGGAATAGCCCCCCTGGCCGAGTATATTATTATGTACCATGGGTGGTACTACCACTGACTGACAACTCCAAAATACAGTAACACAGTACAAGTGTCACGTTTGAGGGCAAGTGCCACTTTTGAAAAATTTTAAAAAAAATGCAGTAACTATACTAATTACAATACAACTACAAATTACAATTTAGAAAAACAGGGCCTTCACGTCTTCCATATCTACATTCCATAGCATTTATGGTTACTTTTAAAAGCTATTAGCTATAGCTAGTATAACCACTAATATATTTAAACTACTAGCTGCGCCCCGCGGTTTCACCCGCGGTTAAAAAGTACCCTATGTGCTATTCTAGACTATAATCTATCTCTGTGCCAAATTTCATCCAGATCTGTTCAGCCGTTCTGGCGTGAAAGAGTAACAAACATCCATCCATACATACAAACTTTCACGTTTATAATATTAGTAAGATTAGTAAGATATTTAGCGGGAAAATTGACATAACATTTAATAAAGCCTGTGAACCCCAAATTCGGCTCAGCCGGTATCTTGAGGTTCGGAGCTAGTATTTACCGCACCTAATACAATAGTTGTATTGCGCGCTCATATCTTAAATCTTTAAATGAGCAATTCTTGTATATATATATATAATTGGAATCTCGGAATCGGCTTCAACGATTTTAATACAAATTAGTATATAGGGGGTTTCGGGGGCGATAAATCGATCTAGCTAGGAATCATTTTTAGAAAATGTAATTTTATTCGTGTTTTATCGATAATCAATATCAACTGAAAAATATGACTCTTCCTGACATTTATTGGCGAACAATAATACAATTTTTTGTGAGCAACTACGAGTAATTGCTTTAACGACACAACAGCAGATGGCGTTGTTAAGTAACACGAAGTCAATGAGTGTTTGCTTTGAGGTTAGACTAAAATCAATTGTTTATTATCCAAAAAACACAACTAAAAAATAAAAAAAATACCGAGCAAAGCTCGGCCATCCAGGTACTACTAATTAATACAACGAACTTAACTCATATTGAAGTGGTAGGTAAGTATACATTATTAAATAATAAAATTGAATAAATAGAGGAAAATAATTAAAATAGATTTAAGCTGCATTCAATTACCAATAAAACTAAGTAAACACGGGCCGGGGACAAGTTGTTCCCACCGTTTACCACCACTTTGATGAGACAAAGCTAGAATACGCACATGTGTGTCTCTTTCTAGCAGGATATAAACGGTGGAAATTTATATCTTAGGATATAAAGAAGAATGAAACGAGATCAAAAATAAATCGGACAAGTACTACTTGCGTATTACTGAAACACGAATCTCATCGGCCCAATCAGAAGCAAAATTGCAATTTGACCTCCTTCATTCATGCTTACTTAAAAATAAAAGAATATCTTTTTTTATCAGCTTATAAATTACTCACCAGCTTCTCACCAGTGGCCAAAAACAACGGAACTCTCTTCCCATTCGTAATCGAGTTTGTAAACTGTTACACCGCAAGTCCGGAAGTCAGTTAGGTAACATGCCTCTCAAATGCACAATACACAAATTTTTAGCGTTCAAATGGAAAGTTGAATTAAAAAACTTTAGGAAAATCGAAACACGTTTTTGACTTTACTATTGGGAACATTTTTCGTAAAACTTTACGGTATTGTGAACAGGAAATGAAAATGGTTTCTGTAAAGGAAATTGTGGTCAGAATGGCTTGCTTAACTTGGCGTGGGATACTTGGGAATGAATTTAAAAGTTTTGGGCAAAGGACATAGCAGGCCAAAAAATGATTGATAAAAACGCAGATAAGTTTCTTATTCTTCTTTCTGGTCTGCGAGCTGTATTCCTCATGTATGATGACGTGGCCACATAAATTAATAATTTTTTGCACCAATTAGACCAAGACGCTTAAACGCAAAAATGAAAGTTCGTGTAGGACTAGCTCTGATATTATCATAATTAGGTAGTATTAAACATTCAGATGTAATATTGAACCAAGTAAAAGTATATTTAAACTTTTTGCAATATGTTTTTTCATTGAAACCATGTAACAATAGACATGGGTAATCAAAAAAAGCAAGCTGTGTGAGTTCTAAATTGACTGCAACGATTAAATTTTTACTTGAAAAACCTAAGTATGGGGTGGGGCAGATGCCCCATCTGCTCCATCCTGGTTCATAAGACGATGATTAATACTTTCTAATACTTCATAGCACATGATTAATACTTAAGTTTTTCAAGTAAAAAATTAAGCACTGCGGTCAATTTAGAACCCACACAGCTTGAAGCGTGCATGAGGCTTCAGGAGATTGGGAAACCTCCCAAACATTACTTTCAGAGCAAAACAAGTCTCGCTCATCTTTTTCTTCTGTGTAGGCTTTCCGGGACATCCCGGCACTCGTACCTAGCATTCGTATAGGTCTCTAAACAGAACTGCTCTAGGTTGCATATCACACCAAAAACTTTTATCGGATCGCGGAGCACTTGGAGTTGCTGAAGTTCAAAATTTGAATGGCGGCGGTTGAGAAATGTGACCTGCAGAGGAAGACAGCCGGACAGACGGACATACGAAAACATTTATGCCTAAGCTGAAGCATGGACGCTTCGCTTGCTAACGCTCACTCGGCCGACAAACTTTACGATTTTAACTGATTATTCAATTGAATTGAATTGAACTGATGATTTAAGCGACAGCTAAAAATTTCAAAAAACCCGTTTGCGGCGGCTCTTTAATTCCAAACAAAGCACGCGTTCGTGATTCGTGCTATTGAATATTTCACTGCATTCGGTAACAAATCGGCTCCACGTACGGAATCCGACCACCACCGTTTTCCGCATTTTACCCACTAGTAGAACCCTAAATAATTTATATGCTTGCGTGGGATGGGAATCTGGGCTTAGGTGAATTATAAAACGTAGATGCGTTAAAAGTTACATTAAAAGTTTAATCAGTAATCAGAGTTTATTGAAAACTCCGACAGTTACACAACACCGTCCAATAAATGTCAACATGTCAAGACTAAAAAAAATGTCCTGGGGGCTTACCGCGAGTTTAGATAGTTTACGAAAACTTTTTTCGTTTTCATTTGGCTTCATACATTTAGCCTAGTTCCTTAACGTTTCCGCCAGGGGCGCTTTACTGAAATGTATAGAGCCAAACGAAAACGAAAAAAGTAAACGATTAAATCTCGTGGTAAGTTCTATTGAGAGAGCGATTCCAAGAGCGATGGCAGCCTAGTTGGGAGAAGGTCCGCCCCTCAAGCCAGAGGGAGCGGGTTCGAACCCAGCCGACGGCACGCACCAATTTGTTCATTGTGTGAACATATGTGCGTATTGTATGTCATCTGCAACATGACTGGAGCTCGGTGTATGGCGACAGGCTCGCTCATGTGACATTTGGGACTGAATATCGTCCGGCGAAATGTTGGTGATGCATTACACCTCTGCCAGCCCCCTCGGGGGAAAGGCGTGACGATATGTACATATATGTATGTAAGATATTTATTTTTAAATATCAAAACAATAATTACGTAACTATGTCAAATAAAATAACACACATTCATGTACAGATCAGTATTGCCCGAGCCAAGCGAGATCAGGGTCTACCGGGACATCTCGGCATTTGTTTGTTCGACGATAACTTGACTACTTTAATTCATCATCATGAAATGCAGGCAAGTCGTTTACGTTTAGTTTATGAAGCAAGCAACAATCATTTTTAGGAGTCCCGCGACGCTCTGAAATTTCCATACAAACGTGCTTGTCAAATTTCTTGGAAACCTTTTGGCAGATTATGATGAAATTTAGTATGTACGATTAAGTAAACTTGAATGATAAGGTTTTACACTATTCAAGTAGGTAGTATATCTATACTTCACATTCTCCTGTTAGAATCATTTGGAGTTTTGTGACTGTCAAATAATAACAGACAAATAATTAGCAATAAATTAAAATTGCGACTATAATTTGAGATTTAAACTATCCTATCTCTCAAGTTGGATCGAACTGCACATGGTGTGCGAATTTTATTATAATCGGTTATGTGGTTTAGGAGTTCATTGAGGACAAACATTGTGATTCGAGATTTATATATATTAAGATTAGATAAATAATAAACGCGAACGAAGTCGCGGGGTGACAGCTAGTGACATAATATAATTCAGCAAAATCGGGTCATCCGCTTATGTACAATCAAACCCATAACCCTTTCGATGCGTAACCTTTCTTTTTTGGCTTTGCCGTTTCTTGAAAGTGAGTTTTATAAAAGTACTTACTTACCTATGTACTTGTGCTGTTTTCAAGACGACTCATCCCTTCAACTATTCCTGATGAAAATTCCGAGGATTTTTTTTATAGCCCCGTTGTAGTTTTGATCCATTTTCGATTCTTTGTAAAACGGATAGAGCAGACGATATGCTGCTGCTACAGCAATATATTCGAGCCGAGTTTGTTCCGGGGATATTTTGCAGAAAATAATATTAAAAGCAAATTGTGAAGTCGATTTTTAAAATCGACTTCACAAGTTAGGCAACTAACGCCATTTTGCATAGATTTATTATTGCAACTAAAGATAGAGAAAAGATGTAGGTGGTGCTTATTTTGTGAACTGTTTGTTAGAAATTCTTGAAAGACGCAATTGCTCCACAGATGCATTTTCCCCAGTTGACCCTACCTACTTTTTGCCTAATTCATGGGAATTTGATGTTGCACGTTTTGTATAATTCAAAGAATTACGAGTTTTAGAAAATAATAAGTACCTTTACAAAAGATGACGCCACCTTTTCTGATTCCCGCCAAAATTCCCTTAGTACTTTTTATACTTACTATAGGTATGTATATCGTAGTATTTCTAAATGCCCAGCAGGTCCAAGTGAAAGAAACAAAGCGGCCTTTGAGGTGGTTTTCGTCGAGTGGATAATAAACCTCGTTACCTCTTAACCTTCAAGGCTGCATTAGCGTATCTCCCCATTTACCTCAAATCAAAGGCACTCAGAAGGGTCAAGCAAAAAGGTCTAATTCTGTCCCTCGTCGCGTGTTGGTGGCTGCGGCCGACAATGAGAAGCCTTTTAATGGCGGGTAAATTGATTTTCGAATATTTAGGAGTATTGGAATTAGGATCGGGTTGATCAGCTGTCAGATAGGTCCATTGTGGATATGAATAGCCTGATTATAGCGCCTGATTTTCGGGGTTTTACGCCTTTTCCACACCGACGCGGCGGCGGCGGTACGCGGTAGCGACATTCGGGTGATTTCGGTATGTTCCATCTCGCTCCATTTGTAGCTATCATTACCCTATAATTGCATCTCTATCTGTATAGTATCGCTTTGTTATCGCGGTTCGCCGCGTGGGTGTGAAATAAGCGTTAGATGTTATTTGACTTATTTATAGCATTTTGAGATTGGTGAAAAGACTACGCAGATCTGACGGACTATTTTTTAAGGTTTTGTAGAGACTATTGGAAAGGTCAATTTGTAAATCAGTCTGTTAAATGTAGGTAGGTAAGTTTACGCTGTAAGTATAATATTATGGCGTTGATGACAGGTAGAGAGGTACGATTAATAAACTTACTAAATTGCCCGACAGATATTCGACGCACGATCTTAAAATCGCGCTTTTTAAAACGAAGGTTTTTGTGATGAACCGAGTAAAAATTAAAACAATATTCACGAAGGGAGTCGTACTGGCCCCCTATTCTTGACGCACGAGATGTTTTTGCTCACTCTCACTCCTATGACGCTTGAAACAAGAGAGACAATGACAAAAAACTATTTCGACTTGTAAGAATAGCCTTCGCGGTATTGCATAGTGCACTGACACGCGGGCGATCTTTACCGACGTGCTACAAACGCCTTGCAGCTTTGCTTGTGTATCGGTCTCACCATAATATAAATTCAAGGCCACCAGAGTTGTTATAATTTCTAAAATAAACGACGAGTTAAATATGTCTAGAGATATGGTCTAGAATTAGATTCTCTTAAGTAATTTGTTCATTAAATTAATGTAACGTTGTGTTTACTTTTATGATGATAATAATTATAATACTTACCCACTTATCCCAGTTATGTAGGTAATTTTATTCTTATCTTACTAAGATTAGAAACCTAGAACGTAATGATAAAGTAAACAATTTCTCTCAACTTTTTAATATGTTAATCAGACAAAAAGCCAGTCTCGTCCCACATTTCAATGATTGGATACATTTCGGGGAGTGTGCATCTAGTTTGTATGACCTTATTCTCCCTAGCGCGTTCTTCTATAAAACAACCAAGGGTACAAAAAAGCGGCATCGTTTTATGGTCGGCATACAACAACACGCACAAAACGCTTTGGTTTCTCATATCTTATACGGACCGCTAGAGTGTGGAATACTCTGCCAGAGTGTGTGTTCCCTGACACTTTTAATCTGGGTGTCTTCAAGTCTCGAGTGAGTCGGTTTCTTCTAGGCAAGCGTGCTCCATCGTAGGCCGCATCACTGCTTATAAATCATCAGGCGGCCAAACGCAAGCCTGTTACGCAATAATAAAAAAAAACATTGACTTTACGATTCTCGTAAAATTTTGTAAACAGGTTCGTTAATTAAGTGGCTGAGTATAAGTATAGACATTGTTAGTCCATTTCGTTTTTCAAAATTAATAAAATGGCAGAGGTAAGATTTTTTTTCCTTTCCAAGAGGTCTTCAGCTCACTAAGCCTCTAGTAACTGAAGGTTCCTTAATTATTTGGTTAAATCTATCGTTAAATTACGCGAAGAAGTCATTAAGTCAAGTTCAACGATCCGACGAGACTACGAGAGTCGGCCGTGATCTAAACTATGTCGTAACTTACTGTCTGACAACGAAATAGTTTCACTTTAGTTTTAGTTTGGAGACCAAAATGGTTTCGGATTAGAAACTAGTTTTAGTAAAAAGTAATAAACTGTACTAAGACGATTCGTTGTGATCGAGCGGCCCACAGTTCAGATCTATGATCTTTTAAGCGATTTTTTGGCGCACACCTGCTATCTGTGGAAAGAGCTATCTGATGTGATTTCGATTAACTACAACATTGGGTTCTTGAACAGAACTGTCAATAGAGTCCCTAAGGGTCGGCAACGTATCTGCGATGCCGGTGGTATTACACACTCCCGACAAATTCACCTTTCAATAAAAAAAAAAAAAATCAAAATAGGTTCATCCGTTTGGGAGCTACGATGCCACAGACACACACAAACACATGCACACACACAGAGATCCACTGACACGTCAACCTTAAAACGACCCGTCGTTTTGGCGTCGGGGTTAAAAAGTAATTTTTTTACTTTTTTAAATTGTTTAGAACTATTACAGCTAAAAGCTAGACAAGCAAGTTTTTAAAATACAGAAAATCGCGTACAGTATTCATATTGCCAATTAAAATTTACGAACATAGTTTTCGCTAACCAAACGAGTAGTTTCTGAATTTAACTAGTTCGTTTGCATTTCATTAGAAACTTTATGGAAGTTCGTTTATATGAAAATTACTGGATATCCGGTGGCGTTATGAATTTGTAGTAGCTACTTGACCTTTCTTTTCTTCGACCCTTTCCCAGCCATTAATGTACGAAGTCACGTTGATTTCAATACTTTTAGGCTAAGAACTGATTCGTTCAAACGTGACGTTGCGGAAATTGGACTGAAAAGTCTGAAATGTTAAAAAAAATGTAATTTAATGTCGAATATAATATTGAGCGGAAACGCAAAACTTTACAAAATGTAGTTATTGATCCTAACTAATATTTTAAATGCGAAAGTGAGTTTGTTTGTTTGTCTAATTGTTTGTTTGTAACGCTTTCACGTCTCAACTACTCAACCGATTGTCTTGAAATTTTGCACACACGTTGTGTGGGGTACAGAAAAGGACATAGGGTACTTTTTATCCCAAAAAATTAACGGTTCCTGTGAGACCGCGCGTGAAACCGCGGGGCGCAGCTAGTACCTAATAAATGCGAGCTTGATCGTTTATTGTTTGGTACGTTTTCACGCCATCATCATGAATGAAATTTTGCATATCCGTTGTCAGGGGTACAGAAATGGATATAAAGAGATATGAAACCTTTTAAACAGAAAAAATCGTTCCTGCGCCTTTCTGGGGTCCCGCAGGTGAAACCGCGGGGCGCTAATAGTAAACCATATTATAATATTTAATACTTTAACGAAAAAACTTTAACGAAAACTTAACTTAAAATTCTGATCGGCACCGCATTCGTAAACTAAGGGCCGTATCATGAAAAAACAAATAAAATAAAAATTGTTTTAAATCGAGATTCATGACTGAGCGTCGTTTTAGCATGCGGGCCATGCAAAGCCTGCTTTTCTTTATTTTCTGCTCCGCTAAACCGCCCTTGAATCTAAAATACAGTAAAGCTCGCACAAAACTCTGTAATTCAGGAAGAACCGAGTAAAATGTTGGTCCTGTCAAATCAATTCATAAATTTATGAAAATAAGATGAGCACAGTCTCTACAGACCTCATATTTCAAGCCAACCAGCACAAATATGCTATCGAGGTTACCAACGTGCGTCAGGAGATTTGTAGCAGTTTGTAATACGGAATATTTCAACATATTTTACACAACATTAAGTCTTCCAGGTTATAAAGACCTCCCAAATCTTGAGATTAGGTTACAAGTTGAGTAAAGATGTAAATCCTACTTTATATTGGAAAGGCGAAAGTTTGTGCGTGTGGGTGTGTGTGCGTGTGTAATTGTGTGAATGTGTGTTGTTGTTTATTTGTTGCTTTTTCGCGCTCAACTTTCTTCGCTTGTTAGACGGATTTTGATGTAGATATTTGGTACGGAGGTAGTTTATGCTCTGGATTAAGGCTCGGTCATCCCACGATTATGTACCCACACATACGTTTACGTAACCCGCTTTATATAGAGTTGAAAATCGTAAATCATAATTGATGGTAAAATGAGATCGGAGCCTAGAAATACATTATTTTGCCGTTTTTAAAGAACGCAAATAAGAATAAATTGCTCGGTTAAACTTTAGAGAACTAATCTGGTTATTTAACAATCGAAAAAAAATGTGGTGTAATCGCTGAAAATTTACTACAATCCGATAGTTTTTTTAAGAAGAAACTTTTTGTGATTATTTTTTACCAAAATGTGAATGTATTTCAAAATTGTTCTTCGGTTAAACTTTAGTTGGTTGTTTCGTCTACCAGCTGTGTATTTTTGCACCTGATCATCATAATTCTTCATATCAAACTAGGCGCAAACAAAATACCTATTTTTTGGTGATTTCGTGTAATACGGAGTCTCAACACTTAGACTACTGTTTATAGCCGCGGCCGCGACTTATATCTAAACTTACCAAATCCTTGTTCAGGTGCCTTGAACGATATATGATCAAAAGTATAAATGAAATCAAATCAAAATCATTTTATTTGCATGTCAGTGCGTTAAATAAGGTTAAAAGAATTAAAATTAATGTTCAGCCATTAACGACACTAGTCGTGCTAAATTTTTACATAATTATGATTCTAGTATTTACAAACAATATTAAATCATTCCCATATTAATGGCCTTGAATATTCGCCAAATGCGTCTATTCAACTCGTCGTTGTGAAGAAGCTACGGACCCTACCGATATGAAAAAAATATCACCAATAAGATCATTCTGTTACCTATTAATTAGTCTGATTAAAATATTTTATTACTTACTAGATTGCGAGAAAAAAAATATTAAATGAACGTTGTTTTCGTTCTCATGGCGTGCAATACCGTGCTTACGGAGATTACGTTACTATATATTTTTACACCTTCGGATAGGAAATTTAAAAATATGATTGATCGTTCTTTTACCATATTTTTAGAGCTAAAATTGAGTTAGTTTAGTAATATTTTGTGTTATTTTGAAGTATTTCGTCAGATCACGTGACCACTGACACCCGCGAGCTCCTTTGCGGGGGACGGGCCAGTCGGCGCTAGCGCCTCACGAAGGAGGGACGTACTCGCCTTGCCGAAAAATATTTTCGCATTTTTTTTCTATTTGTACGTAAATCATCAATTAAACAGTGCTTAATTATCCAGAGACAATCAAAAAAAGTAGTTTTTCAAGACATTTGATAAGTTTTTAGTGACTTTACTACTAGTGAAATTATTTGGACAATAATTGATCGCGTTGTGAGTAGAGGGTACAGAAGGTTGATCCGATGAAAATGGGAGATGTCACCAAGGCACGACGTAAAGCTAGACGTAAGAAAAAAATTGGACTCCAACTAGCTAAGTGGTAAGTACCTACCTACCTATTAATATTTAATTACCACATAAATATTTTTACCCGTTTGTTCTTATTGTGTAGACTGAAGTGACTAACCCTAGTGTCTGAGTTTTTAGTGGCATATGATTCGGTCTGACGTTTGTTTTCCTGATAAAAATAATAGAAAACGACAGACGTGTCCTCCGACCTATGTTAACTCTCAGGGCTTCACCGTCCATTACACCTTATTGCGATGATTTTTGGATTTACCCGCCGACGCTGTGCGACCATGAACCTTATTTTGCTGTGATACGAGCCGCGGTCGCGCAGCGTCGTGCTGTACTACAATCATCACGCCACGGCACGGGCCCCATTGTACATGTTGCTCATGATAATTATCCAAGTGCAAGACTTGTCAGAACTGTGTTTTTGTTTTGTTATGTACAAATGTACCTTTATGTTTCATATTTGTACATTGCACAGGGTTATCGGTATAGGGTGTACTAAGCCAAACGGGGGTCATTGTACTCTTCATTATAAACTACGATAACTTTTTAAACTTTTTTATTTGTAAATTAAATCGGGGAAAAAAGCATCTGCTTACATTTTGTCTACGATCGACGAGCTTTTTGTATGAAACAGCTGTTTTTTTTCTCGTGATTTCATTTGATTCAATTATTCACAAAAATTATACTAAGGTCAATATACCTAAGCCATTTCAAATTGAAGCTTTGGCATTTTTGCTGATGCCCCAACACCTAGTTAATAACATAGAAATGGGGAGTATTCTATAGTTAATAATAATAAATAATCCTTCTTGAACAATCGGGTAAATATAAAATAATGATAATTATTATGTGTACTTACGATGTCAATATCGGAAAGCGGTCGTTGCGTGCGAACGGTGTAAATGACTAATACTAATTTTTGTTTTTGGTATAGCACATTTCCTAAACTAACCTACCTAAACTAGAAACAATCATATTTTTATGTTATAGCTGACCAACCACGGTCCGCAATACATTATTATTTTTAGCAGTGTATTGAGCATATTTTTCTAACTTATCCTGGTTTGTTAACCGACTTCAAAAATTAGGACGCACTCAATTACATTGTATAAATTTTACTAAATGTTTGTTGCAGCATAACTTCGTTATTTACTCATTTATTTTTTATTTGAAAGAATATGCTTACTAACACTCTGATCAGTCACTTTGATCAAAATAAAGTATTTTTTAGTAAAAAATAGTAATTAATACAAAAAGTCAAGCATTTGCATTCAGAAAGTAGTGTTCCGAGTCATGGCCATTGAATTCGATAGAAAAGTTATTACATTTTCTTACAACAATAACCGAGCGAGAGATCGTTAGCGAGCGAAGCGTCTATGCTTCAGATTCGACGAAAATGCTTTCGTATGTCCGAATTCCGTCTGGATGTCTGTCCGGATCTCTGTCCAGACCTGTCTTAATCTACAGGTCGCATTTCTTAACCTATTCTCTTGAAACTTTGTGAGTAAGTCCGATATTTAAAAAGAATTTTCATGTCTAGGCGGTTATTGGAAATTTTTCAATATGGCAGAGATGTGATTTAAAAAAAGATATATCTCCGCATAATTGGAAAATTTTCAAAAAACCTTTTTGATGAGATCACCAGCTCACAGAGTCACTATTGTATGTATTGTTATTTATTTATATTTATTATATACAACAATTTCTTTGGTAACTGATACCAACCTGCATCTAGTCTTAATAGTTATCTTAAGTTAGTCTCTATTGCATGAAGACTAGATTTATAATATATTTTAAACTGGGATTATAGATTGGTAATTGTTTTATATTTTATGGTATCATGGAAAGAGACAAACGAGACGCTTTGAGTAATATGAATATTGTGTAATTAATATCTTTAAATTGCTCTATTTCATTTTTTCAGAAACAGAGATCAACGAAATTATCAAATTTTAAACACAAGCGTTCAGCCAACAAGAAATGCGAGTACTGAACTAAGGTGAGTTAAAAGACATTTAACATCTTATATTATTAGGGTGACAAGCATAGTGCATAGTCAGAGCTATGCCAAATTAAAATGCTATTGCTGAAGTTGTCGTATGTCCGGCGTCCAGCGTCTGATTGCACGGATGTCCGATTGTTTTCCTCTACAGATCGAATTTCTCAACCGATATTTATGAAATTTTGTAAATTTAGGTTTTATTTAAAATAGCGGAGAAATGTAATTTGTGAGACGTTGCTCATAGAGCCACTACTTGTAATCAGAGTGGCGCTGAACTGCTATGGGCATGCGTGACGCCAGTACAACCATTCACTCAGCGAGCGCGAAGCGCGAGTGAAGAACTTCCGTTTCAGTTAATAAAAATACTAAAAACTTATCCTATATTTTTATCTACAGATGCCTAGTTCAAAATCAGCCGAAGGGTATCAGAGCATCCGAGGAACAGGGACTTTTTCACCTTCGAATAAACTGGTAATCTTTTTTTATTTTTTTGTGTACACAATGTACATAAATAAATTATTGATACGAGCGTTGGGACTTAGTATGGTTGCAAATTAATTATCATTTAATATTGTTTTTAGGAACAACAATATCAGTCTTCATTGCCGAATCTCATCGTCGAACAAGAAGCAGAACAAGAACAGAAAGACAAAAGTTATTGGCGTATTATAACATTAGCTTCTTCTTCGTAAAATTGAAGGAAATATCAAGACACAATGGATTTGGTTGCGACAAACAATCGATAGACTTGATTGGAAAAAAGCAAACAGGTCTTGCTTCTAAATTCACCTTTTTGTGAATAAAGAGTAACAATAGTAGATTATGTACCGAGGGCACAAAGCAGTGCCTTACGTCGCGGGCGGCTTATTGTACCCTGAGCGTAACGAGGGAATCTAGAGTTAACTCCCGAATGCAGCAAGGGAAGATGAGTCCTGAGGGCAGCGAGGGGTTCAAGCCGCCCAAGACAAAAACACTGCTTTAGCGAATCCTCTTCTAAAAATACTGTCTAATATTATACTCTCTCATAACTAATAAAAAGGTACTAGTAAGGTACAGTCTTTTATTTTAAATTTCGTGCAGCTCGTGGAGCACGTGCTCGTATTTTTTTCTTGGTAGCTAGTTCAATTTTCAAATAAACTCTTCTTACAGTGCTTATTCTGAGTTTTCATTCAATGTTAACCTCTTTGCTCGGAAACTCCCAACTACAAGCTTCGCTCGAATTTATGTTTCATCTATAAAACCAGCATTTGAGTTTCATGTGTTAGATTAAGGATGTGCTAATCTGAGCGATTACTGCCTTCAAAGCATTTGATTTATTGATATTTTTTGAATCTCTGTTTATTTTGATTATTTTTTTGGTGTTTGCTAAAATCTAAGCACTATACATGTATTTCAGCTACAAAAGGTTTTTCAATATCCAATCTAAGACCCCTTTAGTCCAGCTATGAGGATTTTTTTTCTATATTAACTACCAACTGTTGCTCACGATTTCGTACGCGTAGATAAAAAAAAGCTCGTTCCGTTAGTTTCTTGTATTTCTCATTCATTCGAGGAGGTATTATAGCGCGGGCCGTATGCGAGCCCACTAATGGAGACAATAGTGTAATTATTAACGCACACGCGTTTCATGTGACGTTTTTCATCACACATGCGAGGGGAAAAAACACAGACTTATTATTAAATTAGTCATTAGCATTAGTCAATACATTTTTCTGAAAATGTATGCGCATTTTGCTGCTTTTCCTTTTTCTTATCACTTATCAAAATTTTCCTAGGCAAAATAATAGCGAATACTTTGTTTAAATTATCATACCTAATTAATTGTCAATATTTTGATAAAAAATAATGTTTATTTACTGTTATTACGTAGTTATGATACTTGAAGTCAAGAATTTAAGAAAAGTAAAAAAAAACTTCTGTTGATTTATTTTTAAAAAAGTCTAGTTTAGTTACTAGTGCGATAATGGTAAAGTAACAGCACACGTGCTTAATAGCTCGGATTATGAGCAAAAATGATGTAATAAAGTCCTTTTTACGAGCGAGAGTGATGAAAAAGATATTAAACACAAACGCGTTTTTAACTTCAAGTAGGAACATTTCAGCAAAATCAGGCAAGAAACTATCGAGATAATAATGAGGTTGTAAGTTCTAGGTCCACTATATTTTCAACAATTTTAGTCATTTTTATACTACCTACTGATTATCTAAAACAGATTAGTACTACCAACTCGTAGAATACATTTTTAAAGCGGGCCGTCGATTGAACAGCTCTGCTAGTCCTAGTAAATATGTTTTAAGTTATGAGATTTTTGAAATGTTGTAAGCATTGGTTTAGGATAGGTTGAGTGATTTATCCCTGGTACCGGAGTTCTTAGGATGCCCATCAGGAGCCCTATTCTTACGAAAGATATTTTCTGATCAATGTCTCTCTCGTTTTAAAAGTCATAGTGAGAGTGACCAAGAAACGTCTCACGCGTCAAGAATAGCCCTCCAGGGCTATTCTTACGATATTATATTATTCCCCGTATTCCTACGCACGAGATATTCTTTGGTCAATGTCTCTCTCGTTTGAAAAATCATGAAAGTGAGAAGGACCAAGATAATATCTCACACTTCAGAGAGTCCGTGGTCTACGATTGTTTTTTTAGATTTTACACGCACGACCAAAAGGAATCAAAACCTTTAGATGCAGGATATTTGTGAGTACATACTTAATCTACCTATACTTATAAACAAACTACCGCACTCATGCTGCTTAAAAGGCTCAAGTCTTTAAAACGCCGTTGGCTTCAAATAATTTAGTAACAAAACATTACAATAAAGCATAACATCACAGAGGGCATTCATTTTTAGGCAAAAATATTTTTTTCACGGTGTTTCGTCTGAATTTGTTTAGTCTTTGAGAAATGCTAGCTCAATGTTCAAAAGCTTCGAGCGTTGATCACTAGAGGCGCTAAAACCAACTGAGCGTCGAATGCCAAATGTCATTGGCGCATCTTAACCTCTTAAAGTCATTTGCAAGCCCAATTATAAAAATGTCAGCGACAAGTCATTTTATTTAAAAATTCATCTGTTTCGTAGAAACACTCCTTCACTAACCACTTCTGCAGCTGTGAACGGAATCGTCTATATGGGATGTTCATTAGCTCTTCCGGGAGAGAATTAAAAATCAAGGCAGCCATGTGAACACAGTTTATATAGAGTAATAGTTTGTATAGAAAATTAGTCAAAGACTATTTTATTGTTTGAGGCTCGTTGGTGGGCTTGGGTTTGGCCGCCATCACGCCTGATGGTAATATTGCGGCCTGCTATGGAGCACGCTTGAATGGGAGGAAACGATTCACTCGATACTTGAAGACACCTAGTTTTAATCTATAGGAGAACACATACTCAGGCAAAGCACCTTGTGGATTATATATAATCACCATTTAAATTCAGCACCAAATCCTATCATTGGCCTGTCGGTTGCCTCAAAATTCTAAAAGTAGCCACTCGGCCTATTCGAAATTGCTGACTTTTAGATCATAGAAATAGAAGCTGCCACGGAGTCACTAATTTCTACAGCGCAAACCACATTGTACCTCCTCTCCTTTAATAATAGTTGGGGAAGTTTAAGCGAGTTAGCCTATTTCCATTATAATAAATATTATAAATGCCTAGTTATAACATGAGAGTTAGGCTCTCCCCGGACCGTTTAATACTTAGGTATAGCCACAGAATAAATGACAGTATGTGCAGGATATTATAAAGGCTATATCACACTAATAGTAATATCGCTTTTTTACGATGGCGAAAGTTTGTAAGAATATTTGTTATCTGTAAGCTCTGTATGACTGAATAGATTTTAATCTAATTAAGAGTGAGAATAGATTGTGCTTAAGAATGTGTAAGTTTTTTTTTCCACTATTAGAAAAAGTTGTTTTTTGGGTATTTTCGCTTTTCCATAGCCAATAGTGCACTGTTAAGAATTTTGAGGGTGACTGCCCCATTCATTCATTTTGAGGGCAAATTCCTCTTTTTTTTTATAACTACTCTTCTCTCTCTCTTTTTTTATAAATACTCTTTCGGGCGAACTCATGAGGAGCAGATAGTATAGTAACCACTTTCACGCGGATATAGAAGATTTGCTCGACGCATGGACACTGTACAGTAATACCGTAAAACCATGATATTATTACATACTCCGCCAGGTATAGCATTCAGCAACACGTAGTGATGCATCAATCGATGCTTAAGCAAGACCGAAATAAGTCATTTACAAGTTCGTAAGAGGCGGATGACGATTACGTCATTACGTATTTGCTGAAAGGCTAGACCTTGTTTTTTGGATAATGTGTAAAACTAAGTTTATCCATACTCTGTGGTTTAAAGTTGTATAAAAACACTCAGCGCGGAATGTAGACCTAAGGATTAGTTAATTGCTAAAAGCAGGTTAGGGTGAGTTCGCACGATGCAGGATATCACGCGCGAGCGAGCGGTGTTGCTGCGCGGTAGTTCCCATTGTAGCAAGTTGACGACCTTCTGTGTTTGAAGTTTGCTTTGCTTCCTTGTCGCTTTTAAGACTTGTTTATTCATAGTCCTGTTTGGAATACAATACCATTTAAACCCTTTTTTCTTGTGAAATTTATTAGGAACGTTTAAAGCATACCCAAAAAAGATTTAAAGTTTAAACAACTGTAGTATATTTTGATAAAAAAAAATTAGATTTACAATTATTCCTGTATCATAGTAAAATATAGACAGTATTTATTTTAAGCAATTTACCGGTCTGTTATTCAATACTCGTTTAAATTTTACTTCGGTTGGTCGTCTCGTACGCCCACTACTAACAAAATATCGCATCGCATCGTGGGACGATACCCTTATCCCACTTATCGTGGAGGTATCGGGGCACTGTCGGCAAAAAGGGACTAGCTAAACACAAGTTTGGGCAAGATTGTGTAATATTCCTTGGTTTTACACTGGCATTATGTAATATGAAAAGTTGCCATAGTTGGTGTCAAAATTTGCTAAGTTTTTTTTCCCAAGAAGCGGTTCTGAGTTTTTAAATGATAAATTGTAACGTAACTAACCTCTTTTTTTTTCTTTCAAATAAATAATACTCTTCTACTTTTAGTTCAGCAAAGTTGTGAAAAAAAAAATCTTTTATCTTTTTTTTAATAAAATAATAATAGGCTTAAGTTGATGTAGGTAAGGTATATTTTATTTTTCTTGTCTACCTATCTTTGCTTTTTTACTGAAGGTAAGTAAGGTTGATGTTAGCTCCTCGTCTATATGTTAGCAAAGAATTCTCGTTGAACGGACATTAATGAAAAAAGTTACAATATTTTTTTAGAACATTTCTACTACGTCAACAATTTTTAATTTCAAACAGTAATTCATAATGAAAAATGGCATAGGTGAGTATTTAATTCATTGTTACCTACTATTTTTAACCTCCGACGCAAAAACGACGGGGTGTTATAAGTTTGACGTGTCTGTGTGTGTGTGTGTCTGTGGCATCGTAGCTCCCGAAAGGATGAACGGATTTTGTCCATCCGTCTTTCTGTCTGTCTCTCTTTCTGTCACCAGGCTGTATCTCATGAACCATGATAGTTAGACAGTTGACATTTTCAAATATGATGAATTTGTGTTGCCGCTATAACAACAAATACTAAAAAGCAGAATAAAGTTAATATTTAAGGGGGCTCCCATACAACAAACGTGTTTTTTTTTGTCGTATTTATAGTATTTTTTTTATTCATGTAAAAATAATTTAGGGATTTTTGCCAATACTGGCATGCTAATCCCATCATACCCTAAACTACACAAATTATCTTAAAACCTTGTTGGGCGTACTATCCATTGTTCATGCTAAAAAATCTATTATGTAAATTTCCTTCAGTAAAAAAAATTAAAAACAAAAGACTTCTTTTCCGAAAACAACAATTTCGCTATCATTGCAATTTTTTCATCAGACTGTACACCCGAAAATATAATTTCTTAAATTTTTTGCCAAATCTTTTTCCCCTCTGTTTTCTTACAACCTTTTTCTTCCGTATTATTTTTCGGGTTTCGGCAGATACCATATAGGCTGCGTTATCCATATCTTTGCCTGTTTCCGGCTCTGTTTGTTAGACTTCTCTATAAGATTTTCTCCGACTGACATTGTTTTTTGTTGCTGTTCTTTCGAGTTGTAGGTAAAATGATAGAAGTGGATCCTTCCTCCTGTATTTCTTCTATGTTGGCCTTGACTTGGCCATATAAATGGCGATGGCGAGGCTGCAACTAAATGGTCAGCTGTGCTATTGTAAGAATACATTTTTGAAACGGCATTACTTGTACGTAACGACGTATAGTCTACAGAATAATCACGTAAATCGGCATATCCAATAGCTTTCTTCATCTCTAGATTTCTCATCAAGTAATTTTTTTTTACTTACCTAGTACTTACCTACCTACCTACCTGGTAACTTTTTTCTTTTATGAAGAATGGACATTTTTTGTCTAGTGCCATATGAGGCCCCCTATAGTTAAGACACTGGAACTTACTTGTCTCACAATTTTCGTGTCCATTCCCACATTTTGGATAGAAAACTTTATTGCGGGGACAAAACTTCCTAGAATGTCCAAAACGCCAACAACTTAAACATTGCGTCACAGGAAAGACATAACGTTCTACCTTAAATCTGCAACCAAAAGCATATACTCGTACATGTCCGGGGCAGACGGGATCCATGAAACATAACGGAATAGTTTCGTCATTTTGCGTCAAAACTCATGCGTTTCAATCTTCTTATTGAAAATATATAGGTACACTGAGCAACTAAAAGCGGCTAAAATTTCTTTGTCACTTCATTTCAATATCGACATCCTTAATAAGACCATAAGATAAATTGCCTTCATCAGTGAACTGGGTTCTGATGTCAGATTGCACCATTTCTGACAATTTATTATAGATAAATAAATAGCCGTTTTCATACATAATGGTACGAAACCCTTCGTGCGCGAGTCCGACTCGCACTTAACCGGTTTTTTTTAACTAATATCTTTCGAGAATACTTATTTCCCTACCCTACCTCGAAAAAACTCCACTTTTAAATACAGCAAAAATCAACATCGGTACAGCCATTTTGGGACAAAATTATATCAAATACACAAACAACGTCTCCCCTCAAACAAATCTCCGTTCTGTCGCGGTTATAAGTAAATAGCGTAGACATTTTGCGTAGCACTTTGTGTAGCAGCATCGTAGCGAATGCCGTAGCACATACGTAACGTACATTAATTAATAATGTACAGTCGGTTAAATAGACACAAACTTTGAATAAAATAGCCAAATTATGATTACTAATAAGCGTTGAATAGTCTCGGAATAGATGTATATTACAAACTTACAGTTTTTTATTCTTTTTCAATCGAGTTAAAATCTTAAGAGTCCGGCGATCACTTTTGACTAGCTTTGCATTGGTTAAAGATTTTCTATTGCTATTTCGTCTAAAAGACGACTTGCGCAGAGAACAAGTAAAGATACTGACGAGCCTCTAAAATTATCTACAGAGTGACAAAGTGCAATTTCAATCATTTTTATGACTTTCGCACTTCTCTAATAATTCATAAATAACTAAAATTTTCTCTTGTACTATGGATTAATTTAAAAGCTAATGATGTAGACAACCTCCTTATGTAAAGGGATTTTTGATTTACTTTGTCTATCTTTACACTTGCGGATATTTTTCATAGCACTATTTTCTCTTCAGGATGTTTTTTTTTTTAAGACAAAAACATAGGGGCGGAGATATGTTCATTTAATTATACATGCTGAATTTAATCGTAATCTGACCGATCGTTTCCAAGAATTCGACAAGCGCGTTTGTGTAGAAAATTCAGAGCGTCGCAGAACCCTTAAAATAAAGAAAAAGGCAAACTGGCTATTTCGAGGGTATTCACCGTTTATTAATAAGCGTAAGAGACAGATTGGGTGGTGACCGCAGACTTTTACGTAATGATACCCTCGGCGCTAATATTAGTTAGCTAGTTCGGCTAAGTTAGTCTGTGTCAGGATCTACAAGCAAAGTTCCGGGAGTGTGTTGTGTATCTCTCAAGGCCGTTATTTCTCGTTGCCGGAGCTTGACAATTCCAACATAATAGTTGTCATCATCATTATCATCAACAACCATTGACTAACACATCCACTGCTGACGTTTGGTTTTCTTTTTGGGATGCCATCTTGTCCGCTGCCTACCTGCCGTCTTAACTCATCTTTACTCTCGAACTTTCGAACATTTGGTCTTAACTTTCGAACTAGCGACATTCGAAATTTCATATTTCGAAGTTTCATTAGTAACTATTGACTCTGTGAGTTGAAGACCTCGCGAAAACGTAAAATAAAGCTAATTATTCGCCATTGTGAAAAAAAAACAACCATGTGAGTGTTAATTATCGAGCCTCACCTATTTTTACGAGAATCAGTTAAACCTGTAGAGGCGAACATCTGGTCATCCGGACAACCAGATATCGGACAATGAAAGCTTTTTTGCCCAAGCTGAAATAGAGAGGCTTCGTTCACGCGTACTTATACCTCTTAATGAAAGTCAATAGATTTTAAGATTTAATTTAATAATAAAATTAATTAATTAATGTAAGGGCTTTGATTTGAAAGTTGGTACTATTCTGTATGTTCTCATAGTCCACCATTATAATTATGTTAACTAAAAAAACGCCTCTTTTAGCTGGGTGATAAAATCCCAAGGTGCACTAACGCCACTATTTCGGTAATTTGACAATAAAATATGTTGAATTTTAAAAGTACAATAATAATATTAAAATGAATAAATAAATATTCGGGACAATTGCACCACTGTCCTCTGACCGCATACTAAGTAAACCTTGTACTCTTTTTTGTTTTGACTGCCTCGGTGGCTCAGTCGGTAGTTAACCTGCCTTCTGAGCTAGGGGGCGTGGGTTCGATTCCCACCTAGGGCAAACATTCATGTGATGAACATTTGTGTTTGTTCTATGTCTGGGTGTTAACATCTATTTAAGTATGTATTTAAAAATATATAAGTATGTATATCAGTCTCTGGCCGCCATAGTACAAGCTTTGCTTAGTTTGGGGTCAGACGATCGTGTGTTCAAGTGACCCGAATATTTATTTATTATTTTATTTATATTTACTATGGCGGCCAGATGCGTGATATACGTGATGAAATGATGCCATTATTAATTCTATACTTTGTGCACCTGGGTGATATCACACCGAGCCTTTGCTCGGAAGCTCGCCTCTTAAACCAAAGGAAGCTTGCTCGATCCCAGCCAAAGGCATGCACCAATTTGTTTATTATGTGAACGTATTATGTGCGTATTTATTTAATGTCATCTGCTACATAACTGGAGCCCGGTATCTGACATAATTGGGTCTGAATATCGTCTGGCGAAGTGTGAGTGTTGTAAAACACCTTTGCCAGCCCCTTCAAGGAAAAGGTGTGATGGTATGCTATGTTATTTACGTGGAAGCGAGTTTTGGAATTTCATCCCCTTTGCGAGTGAAATGCAATTTTCACGTTTGCAATTTTTATTTTACTCGGATCAAAGGAGTTCGTGGTGCAGGTACCTCTCGGTCAAAGATACGGTCAGTTATTTTTGACCGAATTGTACGTCAAAAACGGTATTTTGACCAATATCTGTAGAGTTGGATACAGAAGGCATCGACACAATAACATTTTGACTAAAAACTGATTGCCAGTACGGAAACTTTATTTTCATATGCAGAAACTCGACGGGATTTCACCTACTTTAAATACGATCTGTTTCAGAAAGGTAAGTATAGTTAATACTTAGGGGATATTATTCTACCCGTCAAAATAAACAATTTTTAGATCACAATATTGGTTTCGAAAAAAAGAAAAACAACCTGAGGACAAATAGGGGGGGCGTTAGTTATATTAGAAATAAATAAGTTTTTATTGCATTAAAAAGAATAAAATAATACAAAAATATAATAAATTTAAATGTGTCGCAGCCAACTTGCTTAATTAGCTGTTCAATTAACAGCCTAGCCATTTTACTAAATTCCGCCGTTCAACTAGCTTACTGTATGATATTCAGCCGTAGAGTCGAATACAACATATTTTGAGAAACCGGCTGACTGATGCTAAGACCATTCATACAATTGGGTGATTATTTGCCAAAATAACTATTTTTGACTGAAGTAATGTGCATTAAGTAGATCAATTATGACACAAATAAATCCGATATTACGTAAAAACGAACCACAACTCTGATAAACATGACATTACATTTAATAATCTAAAACTCTCCTGTCCGACTCCTTTATTAGGGAAAATTCGACTTGGATTTGCCCGCCGAGCTCCGCTTCGCTTCGCTCCCGCCTTAGCCTACAAACCTAACCATATCGAATCGACTCTACAGCTGAATATCATCAGGAAGCTAGTTGAACGTCACCGTTTAGTGAAAAGACTAGGCTATTAAATGAACGGCGAATTAAGCTAGTTGGCTGCGACATAATAATTATACATAAAACTTTCTAGTATAAAACCCATTATCGATATCAGCAATTTTAAAATGCTATAAAACAAAACGGTCGTAAAGAGTCTGCTGTACTGCGGAGTTTGAACAGCAATTTTATTTATTGGTTTATTCAAATTTTATTTGGAAAACAGAATTTTATTGAATGAGTATTTATTGAATGACTTTTGTTGTATTGGCACTGCGAGAGAGAGATATTTATTTTTGGATTTGCGTGAAAACGCTGCACAATACGGGTGTTCTTCCACTGACGATGGACCAATCAAAATGCTTTCACTGAAACGGAGCTGAGATTTAAGTTTTGTGATTGGTCAGTTCACGCCCCGCTAAGCTCCGCTCCGCTCAGGTCCGTTTTAGTGGAAACGCACTAGGCCTTTATACCAGATGTTCGAAGTAAGGAAGTGGCAAAAAAAAAACACCAATAGGATAACTTCGCTGTTTATTAAAAGAAGAGATATTACTTATTACTTATTGGTGAAGATATATTTGTATACACCTATTTACCGCATCCCGCTATGCAGGACCGGCACGTCACATGACAAATTCGTAAGGCGCTTCTCCTCACGGAGACGCGGTTTCAGTATATAGTACTCGGCGATTTACATGGTTATTTGTAACTTACCAGAAACCTCTTAAGGGTCCATTGTACTCATCAATATGAACAACATTTACTATGAGGCGAACTCCGAAATAGTAAAAGTTGTTCGTACTGATGAGTACAATGAACCCTTATGAGGTTTTTGATTAGGTACAAATAACCCTGTATATTGCACATCGACCTTTAGAAAGAGATTTCACCTTCGTAGAGCGTTATCTCTGTCGCACACTAAACGAAATTGTCGTACGAAAGAGATAACGCTCTACGAAGCCGAGTCTCTTTCCAAAAGTCGTTGTGCAATATTTATCGTAGGGTACTGTACTATGCTATTTTTAACCCCAACGCAAACACTACGGGGTGTTCTAAGTATGACGTGTCTGTGTGTATGTGTGTGTGTGTGTGTGTGTGTGGCATCGTAGCACCCGAACGGATGAACCGATTTTGATTTGATGAGCCAAGCATACTACTCTGGAGAAATGTTTATTAAATTAAGAATTATTTGATGAGCCAAGCATACTACTCTGGAGAAATGTTTATTATATTAAGAATTATTTGATGAGCCAAGCATACTACTCTGGAGAAATGTTTATTAAATTAAGAATTATTTGATGAGCCAAGCATACTACTCTGGAGAAATGTTTATTATATTAAGAATTATTTGATGAGCCAAGCATACTACTCTGGAGAAATGTTTATTAAATTAAGAATTATTTGATGAGCCAAGCATACTACTCTGGAGAAATGTTTATTAAATTAAGAATTATTTGATGAGCCAAGCATACTACTCTGGAGAAATGTTTATTAAATTAAGAATTATTTGATGAGCCAAGCATACTACTCTGGAGAAATGTTTATTATATTAAGAATTATTTGATGAGCCAAGCATACTACTCTGGAGAAATGTTTATTAAATTAAGAATTATTTGATGAGCCAAGCATACTACTCTGGAGAAATGTTTATTATATTAAGAATTATTTGATGAGCCAAGCATACTACTCTGGAGAAATGTTTATTAAATTAAGAATTATTTGATGAGCCAAGCATACTACTCTGGAGAAATGTTTATTAAATTAAGAATTATTTGATGAGCCAAGCATACTACTCTGGAGAAATGTTTATTAAATTATGAATTATTTGATGAGCCAAGCATACTACTCTGGAGAAATGTTTATTAAAGACAGAGTGCAATGGAAAAAGTCGGTATTAAAATCATTACAGACTTCGTTTTGAATGTAATTAATATTATGATAATTTATTAATTAGACCTAAGGTTTTTATTTTTTATTATTATTATTAATCTGACAAAGCCTCTTTACAGCAGCAAATTTGACAAGGCATTTTTACAGCCGATATCCTATATTGTACTGTTTCATAAAATTTTAAATTAATATTATGTAATCTGTAAATGACGTTGTCAAGTGTATAGTAGTTATACCTATGACCCGAATAAATGAATTGAATTGAATTGAATTGATGAAAATCGGTGTCGGGAGTTTAACATCCGCAGCATCCAGAATAGTGTCCGGTGTAGTGTGTTTTACGCGTGCTATGTATTTTGATTAGTACATAGGTACCTCATTCAGGTAGATAAACTACCTAATAACAAAAAAGCTTCCAAATAATTGATTAATTCGACAATGATAATTCCGTTGGTAACAAACGTGATTACGCGCTTCCTGCCCGTGAATATTGGAACCATTAATCACATAAATGATTGATTTTGTTGTCAACGTCATTATCTTCACAAATATTGGATTTTTTATAGGTTTTTAACGAAATGAAAAATTACGAGGTAGCAGGTAGACAAGGAAGTACATGTACATGCACCTTAAGTGTATGTATGTACATGTATACTACATGGAGTTGGAACCCACGCCAAAGTTATTCGTTGTTTTTTGATTTTCGAAAGTCTTTATTCTAAAAAAAAAAACAATTTTTGATTCATCAACCTCGATTACAACAATTAAAGGTCGCTGCATACATGACTTGATTTTACTCAGCCCGGACGGAACGGAGCAATTTTTAAACATCGTTACATACAAAAGTACAGCAGTAAAATATACGCGACGGGATCTCGGACGAGACGAGGCCCGCGCTGGACGGAGCGTGAAAAAATATCGTAGTGGACGATGTTTACCACGTCCCGGCCGGCGCCGGCGCAGGCCCCCGTTCGCTCCGGAGAGTAGTGTAGTAAAGTGTGCTCCGTGTTTACGTTGGCTTTGCGGAATTCTCACGATGCGTATACGTTACAATCCCGTCCTAACATTTACACTGTCACGTTCCGTCCCTGTCCCGTCCGAGATATTATCCCGTCACGTATGTAGCGACCGTTATAGTAATTGTAATGTAATATAGGTACGAGTAAGTAATAGAAAAATTTACCACCTCATTTTTTTACCTCATATGTGGCCCGGACAGTCTAGTGGTACCTAGTTAAAAATATATCTTACAGGAGGGCTATTCCTACGCGTGAGCTCTATGGGGTTATTCCTACGCGTGCGATGAGATGATATTTTATCTTGGTCACTTTCACACCTATGACGTTTCAAACGACAGCAACAAAGACGAAAAAAGGTGATATGAAAATCTCAAATCTTCGAATAGGGCCCCAGATCAACCTAGAGGAATTCTCTAGAAGATCCATCTAAAATAAAATCTCATCTCATCTTACGCGTACACGGAAAAAAATGGTTTAGTTGTGGCAACTAAATCTGTTTTGCTGCCTATGTCTTAACTGCTGCACCAAATATCTTCGAAACACTAGCAAAGTTTTGTTGACTACGACGAAGACTGCTTAGCTACTATTCAAAATAAAATTTTGCTAAGAGAATCACACTCAAGTTGCAGTTACTGCAAATTACTTAACTGAGTTTACTAAATTTGGTACATAAATAAACAAAACAAATTCGAATGTTTCAATTAGCTATCAGAGCAAAATATTTTAACTACTTTAGGATACAATATTTACCTGCTATTGCTAATTGTTAAGATTGTTAGCAACTACTGCTAAGTATTGTTAAGATTGTTAGCTGCAACAGCTAAATTCGTTCAGCAAAAAACAATTTGCTACGCTAACAAAAAACTTAGCTGTCCCTATAGTTTGAAAGGATTTTTGCTACTACAACTAAAATTTAGTAACAGCAGCTAATTTTTTTTTTCCGTGTAGGAATAGCCCCACTGATCATGGTAAAAACCGCATTTAATTAGGTTGCGTGGTTTAGGAGGAGTTAGCGGATATACTTACAAAAAAGACGAGGAAAACATCTTTGTTTTATTTCAAACTATGCAGAGAGAGAAAATAGAAGAAGAAAAATAACGAAGTCAAAGGCAGCAATCAATAATCTCGAATTAATAACTTTAATTACTCAAACACGCTCATATAAATACTCAAACACAACTACGCTTTCTCAAAGATCTTCTTGATTTTCTGAAGGTAGACGCTAGCACTCTTTCCGAGTGCGGAGAATGTTTCCGTCGGTTTGTCTGTTTGTTCCTCGGACGAGTGTTGCCTGTCATTCCTGTCGCTCCTGTCACGGCTGTCGTGGGAGTTATCTTTCCGACGACGGTAGGCAGTGTTGCTCTCTTCATCGGATCGGTAAGCTGCAACATATGATACCTATACAATACAATACAAAAACTCTTTATTGACACCAAATACAAAATAAATCTAAACATTCAAAAAATATCTTATCGCTTAAGAGCCTACCTACTCATTCTCTTAATTCTTAATCAGTCAGGGGCGTAGCTAGGGAACTACTGTATTGGATGTCTGTGCTAGAGAAGGACATTAGGAGGACTGTGCTCTTCCTTAAATATCAATGACCTACCTTTAAAAAAAACAGCAAAGTACCAACTGTAAAACTGTAAGTCTTGACTTAGAAGACGAAACTAAATTAGGTACTAGGGTATCGTGACATAGGTAGGTAAATTGCATTGGAAGTATGTGTGAGAGAGTTATCTGATTTGCAGTTATTGCAATCTAGGTACCTATGGGACGGAGAATCAGAAACAGTCCGAGAAAGAAATCTTTTTTTAACGTTACGCTCAGTCACATAAGATAATTTCCAAATCCATGGCATCATATTGTTCTTTAATAGTTGGTAGTATAATAAAAAATGTAGCGAAATAAAAAACGTCACGGGCTAAAACCGTGCTCGCGAACCGTTTCCAAAGCTCGCAGGTGACAGTCGCCGAGCACGCGGTTGATCGAGTGACGCTTGGTAGCTGAGGCGGGTGCTGAGGAAGTAGGTACTACTTCAATATTATACAAACATGTCAACATTCTTGGAAAGTCGTGGGCCTGCATTCAATGCGGGAGCGACTAAACTACATAGCTCTGTAAGCTAAGAGCTCGAGACGCGATTTCACACATCACATGTTCTGCCTTTCCTGGAACGACTGATGCCCTACCTTAAATTCAAGTCTAGCTACGGCCCTGTAATCACTACTTTTACTTTGACTTTAAAAAGGTCTTATAGAGCCGCTGCAGCCGGATAACGCTGGCTGACGTGCCCGTGCCCTCCATCATCGACTGAAGAAGCGTTTCCACCTTCGTAAATTCCATAGAGAGTTGCTCAATTAAAAACCTGTAAAAAGCTGTGTTTGTCCGCGTAGCTATAGGCACAGAAGTATTTTACTATATGGTTTTGGATTGTATTGTTAATTATTCCAAGCAACAAAACAACTTCTCCAACTCTCTCATTGCTTTCTGTAATTCAGTGCTTGGAGATAAGTAGGTAGGTTAACGGTACCGTGTATAAGGACAGTATAATTAAACTGTAGGTCCGTATCTTTGAGTATACTTTAATTTTAGTTAATTTATTTGATGTTGGTAGGTACCGATTCCAATCTTGGTTATATCGCACCTTTTCGAAAGTCAGTACTTCAGTACCTACGAGTACCTATAGGTACATGTATACCTACTTACTTAATTTACAATGGAGGTTTTTACTCAAGACACAGACATAAAGACATATGAGAATATTCTGTGCTAAGGTTTACCCAAAACGATGTCGTTGTCGGCGTCGTCAGCTCTCATGTTGACCTGCTCCTGGCCCATTTTATTGCTGAAGACATCGTATGCGCGACGGACGATGTGGCCCACTTGCCCCACGATGGGCGACTTTACCACTTGCTCTCCGATGTTCCGCAGATCATCGATATTTGCGGTCAGAAGTATGTACGAGTGGCCTGCTTGGATCGCCACCAGGAATACTTTGGAAAAAAAGTATGAACACTTGTAACTGATCTACTCAAAGTATGTACCTCGGTAGGTGGTACCTTACTTAGCCAAATGATTAAAAAATTACTTAAAAATCTTTCCACTTATTTAAACCGACGCCGACGTTCTAAATTATTATTTTTTACTTACGCGCTGTCCATAAAAATTTTGTCATTTCGTCTTGAACCGGTGGACTTAGCTGATCGAAAACAATAAAAGCCAAATAAAATTTACCTTGGCTGTAAAGTGTTTACAACATTTTAAATTAGAATATTTTATTTCATTTGGCAGCTACCTACCCAGTACTGATGTATGTACTGATGCCCACCTACCGACCCTATCGTAATAGCAATTATTAAATGTTATGTGGCAATCATGTGGATCATGGGTAGTATGAGCCGTACCTCGTACTATTAATTATAATCTGTGGTAAATGAGTTCGATTAGAATCCACGTTCTATGGTACCTGACTAAAGTGTAAGGTCATACGTTTGCTAATTCTGTTATTCTTTCTGTTGGTTGTGCAACTTGTGCAGTGTCAGTGTGCAATCAAAAATGCACCTTATTTGTACAAATTCATAAAAAAGAGTTACAACTAGTTGGATTGAAGCAAAAATTATGTTAGGAATAAATGTCTTGAATAATTCAAAACACATGTGACATCCACTAAACGGCACTGAGGCAGCGTGGTGGATTGCTTTAGTTATTATTCTATGGTGGTGGATAACAGCCCGACCACCCTCGACGTAGGTTGGTATGCAATGGGACGATAAAGGCTGAACTATAACGATGATGATAATGAAAGAAAAAAGGTTTTTCACGCATTGGCTAAATAAATAAAATATGCGATGTCTGAAATCAAATAAAAACTGAAGAATTGTCTGTGGTTACTTCAGTGTTGGCAGTCGAGAATATTTTCGAAAGTATAAGCGTCATATGTCAAAGTCAATGTCAATTTGACATTGTCAAAGTCATGTAAACTTTTGTATTAATTTTGGCACGTAGACGGAGAAACCAATGGACGTAGTCACATTTCCGTCTCTTTTACTCCGCAGCGAAACAGCCATACGAAAAAATAGCATGCTTGAAAGAGAAAGATTAATACTTTTTTTCTCTCTGTCGCTGTAACCGGTTGACTCCAAGCAATATTTGACAGCTTGGTGTCAAACATTACCGAGACCGAGAGATTATTGTGTTTTTTCGAAAATATATCATCTAAAATCAAATATAATTGTTATCATCGCATGGTGAAGTGTTTTGGACATCGTCAGGATGGTGCAGTGCTGTATTTTGGGTTGTCAGAATAGAACAAAACAAGGTTTAAGTGATGTTACATTTCACAGGTTGGTACTGGCCATTGCTCTAAACAATATGTCTTCTAAAATCAATACAAATATTAATTAAAGTGGATCGATGCAGGAACCACTTATTTGGATGTAAAGGTTTACTGCAAAATGCCAAATCATGCAAAAGCAAAGAAAAACCTAACCTCCAAGACATTGAATTAGGGTTGCCATAATCTAGCTTTCAATTTTACCCTAGTTTTCTAACACCCGTTTGCACTGAACATAAGAATTGCTTAAACAGTCCTTGTTTAACTAGTTTAATCTACTCCTAGCGAAATATTCCCTTATCGGGCACATAAAGTTAAAAGTCCTAAGAAATGGCTCAAGATTCATTCAAGATTTTTTTTTTGCTAGGAGTAGTTTAATGAAGCTAGTTAAGCAAGGAAGTAGGCAGACAGGCCTAAATGTTTTTGGGTGACGTATTGGATTTGACAAATTTATTTTATCCGCCCAGATTGGACGCCACGTATTATCGGTTTTGTACAATAGCGTTTTTTTAAAAATGTAAAATGGTTCAATATTAAAATTTTTTGGTTGTTACTAATACAGAATACAGAATTTACCCTACATATCTTAATATTTCCTTACAGATTTCCATCGAGTGCTGAACTTGTAGAGATTTGGATACAAGCATGTGGTAGATTTGATTGGAGACCAACGCAAAATTCTTAAGAGAAACGTAACCAACTTAATTACACGAAAGAATGCGAGACAATATTTTTTACACGAAAGTTTTAAAATATGTAGCCATAAACATTTCTTTCAATGCCATGGCGATATATTCGATTGTTCACCTTTAGATAACCACGAACTTCTGCTCACAAAAGCCATTATATGGGAGTATTTAAAGGTGAGACTACATTACTTAGCTAAGCGTGCATCTGAACCAAACGAAAGAGTAAGAAATGTATACAGTAAGCTGATTTTGTTTAAAAATGAATAAAATATAGAAAAATAATCTGAAGTCTTTACTATTTTATTTACTGTTAAAAATCTACCCTAACTTCCCTAACTTCTATGGAACCATCCTTAAGTGGCAACACTGTTAGAAAATATCGCTATCTCATGTCCGGTTACACAGTACTTGAGTCCATTGGTTTCTCCGTCTACGTTTTGGCATTTTGGTTTGTTTTGTTTTCTTCCGCGTCATGCTTCTTCACTGACTAGGTTCAATTCTGCAATTTCATTGTAGTCTTTCGCCATGGATACGAATCTTCAACACGAAGATTTGCTAATAAAACTGCGCGCGAAGCTGAATGTGGAGAAAATAAAGCTATGGGAACCACCGTATTTATTACCGGACAACGCCATATCGCAGAGTTTGCAGGCAAGTTTCTTTGTTTACATAAATACCTACGTTATTTATATCTCTCCTGGGTTTTTTGTTATTCGGAATAACAGGAAAATATTAAAAAAAAATCTCAGTACTGAATTAAATCTTAGCGATTTGACCTTGTAGGGTCATGGGCCGAAAATTCTTTATAGCGACTCATTGTTTTGATTGCATACGAAGGCTGGATAGTTCGTTTAAAGAAATAAAAAGATGATGATACCTTCACAGCTAAAAGATGATGATACCTTCACAGCCATCTTCTCACAGCTGGGCAGACACGACTTTAGAAAACACTAGGTACTTTTTAGAGGCACTACATTATTACGAAAATTGTTTTCCTCTAGCAAAAACATAAAGATAAAAGCTAAATAATTCAACAGGATCTTGCTACAAAATACGCTTCAGAGCTTTCATCAGAACATCAAATCATCTTAAATGCCCTCCATGAACTGCAACTCCACTCCCTGGAGCGTTCCAAAGCCAATGCCGACTTCCAAGAGACAGGGTATGCAACATTCAGGGTGCGTGCCACAATACCGGGAGAAAAGGCGCAGGTGCTGACTGTGAGAAAAAAGTTGGATGTGATGGGCAGTGAGCTGATCGCTGATGTTGCTGGTCTCATTGATGTTGAGGCATCTCGGTATGTTACCATTAATATTGTATTAAGTATAGCTTATACACTTAATATAATAGCTTTGACACTGCGGTCAAATTTGGTGATGATATTGATAGTGACTATGTTCTACTAGTTCTGTAGTAGTCACAAAAGTACTAACTGAATCACACTTACAACATTTATGGTAAAGTTTTGTAAGTTTACTACTTTTTCAAACATTTTTGTACCTTGTAACTTGGGTTAGAGCAAAAATAAGATTATCTTTATTTAACCAAAGCCTAATATTGATTCTGGTAAGTAAAATGAACAGTTCTTGAAGGATACCAGCAGGCCAAGCATGCACACCACAGCAAAATGTTGACTCTTTTTATTGAGACAGACATATATTTACACATAGACTTGCCACATTTGCACATGAAAATGTAAGTATGAGATGCAGCTAGTATAAAATGCTTGTAATTATTATTAATATACCTTGAGGTATTTATAAAAACATATTTTTTTAGGGTGAAACTAATATTTAATGGCAAAGTAATAAAAGCAACATCCAGCTTAGATGAACAAGGACTAAAAAATGGTGCTCAGATGATGGCACTCATCATGGCCGAGACACCCGAGGAGGTGAAGCAAGAAGACACCATGTACATGGAGATGAGGCAGACCAGGGATGATGCGACGCTGCTGTCTGAGTGTGTGGACGAACTTGCTGGTGATGATGAGTACATGAAGGTAAACCAACATCAATTTTCCTCTCTAAGTCAAATTTTTTTTTGTTATATTTTCATTTCAATACCGCTCACTGCTACTAAGAGACATTTGACACACCGATCCATGTTAAAAAAAATTGAAAAAAGCTTTGTTTCAAACATTTATATGTTATTCCAATGTTTGATATAATCTTCAGCTAAAATAACATCAGGTTATATACCATTATTTTGCCATACCGCTCATACAATTGTTTGATATAATAATCATTAAAAATACAATACTTTGCTTTAATTTAGATTACAATATAACTTGTTTGATTGATAACTTGTTCAATAGTTTTGATGAAAATGTCAAAGAGAGTGACTAACATAAAAAACTGTGGCTGGGGCGAAGCGAGCGTGCCGCGGCAGTGGCCGGCGTGCGTTAAGGAGTCACTGTCATAATAAAAACTATGGCTAGCTTAGGTTAAGTTAAAACTGTGGCAACACACACTAAAGAGTGTAGGGGTTTTGATAGGTATCGTTTTTGTAAATTGATAAGATCATTAGTATGTCTGGTGTATTTCATGTTTATATATTGGTATGTCATTTGCGGAGTATACATTTTGACTTTTATATTTAGTGAATAGTATTCTTAAAGTTGTTATGTATTTTAAAATTCCATCAAATGAGTTTTATTTGTTATGATGATTGTTATACCTCTGATAATTATGTCGGGTTCGTATCGAAAGGACATTTAAGCAGAACACCCTATTAGCAGATCGACCTAAAAGCAAAACGGCATATTAGCAAACATTGGTATTTGTATTGTATTGGTGTTTTTAATTTCGATGATATATTACTTACCCGTTTTGGAGTCCTTAGGGAACACACACACATACTCACATTGATTTTTGTGTATATTCACAGATACTTAAACTACCACTTACCTTACTGATTATATAAGAATACTTTTTATCTCAAAACATAGTTGAATATTCAATTATAAATTAATTTATAAAAGGCTCACTGAGGGAAAATTCAAATCACATGTAAAAACTACATTAATGAAAAGAGGGTATTATAAGGTTAAGAATTATTTAGAAGACAAAGATGTCTGGAGCCTTCCACTTCCGCCAAGTAGCTACTAGTATTTATAGATATTACCTAGTTGTAAGCCAAAATTTGTGAGACTGTAATTTATTTATTCTTTAAAAAAATAATGCCCCTCAGTTTCTTGCCTGATCTTTTGAATAGAGGCTCTTTATCCGAACAAGGTGGTCGAGTCTATTTAATAAAAACTTTGACGTTCAAAAGTGTATCTTTGCTAAATTGAATAAAAACATTTTGACTTTGACTTTGAATTCAACATTCAACAATTTGTCTACCTTAATTTTGTTACCACTTTAGCTGGAGGATCAATCCGGCAATGCAATCCAGCTTCCCATAGCAGAGAAGCGCTCATTACTAGTAGGCCTTGCATTGCATGAACGAGGCAGAGGCCACATCAAGAATCAGGAGTATGCACAGGCCTTAGTACTGTTACTGGAGGCTGATCACCAGTTCAGGTATTATGCAACTCTAAAGCTTTAAGGTTTATCAATAAATAACAAAATATTTGTGACAGCGAAAGTATTTAGAATGATGCGAATTAACCTTTGCCAACACCAGCTTACGCCTAACTTTCAAATAAGCTTCGAGCTTAACTTGATATTAAAAGTGCACCTTGCCTTCAGTGATAATCGTCTTGACAACTTAAGGATCGTGCAGGCCTAGCATGTATGCTGACAAAACCTTCTCATCCATTTGTGTCGTGTGGGAATGTGGCAAGGCTACGTGTAAATATACGTGTATCTCGATAAAAAGAGCCGATGAAAGTACGTCGTGGCGTGCATGCTAGGCTTGCTGTTAGAACCCGGAATATGTAAAACTGTCCCTAGCGAATGCTACCCCTGACATGTACAGCGCTAGCGTCCTCGTAGCACCGCTCATGCGTACTGTCGTCCGCAGCGAATGCCGGTCGTCGATCCTGCAGTCGGTGGACAACTACGCGGTGCTGCAGGTGGACATATCGTGGTGCTACCTGTGCCTGGCGGCGCTGCGCGGCGCGGGGGACGCGGCGCGCCGGCTCGCGCGCGCCGAGCGGGCGCTGCACGCCACCTACGGGGAGCGCGGGGAGCGCGCGCGCGCCGTGCAGGGCACCGACGGTGAGGGGGAGGGAGGTAGTCGTGTCGTGGTGCTACGTAGGGGACCGACGGTGAGGGGGAGGGAGGTAGACATTTCGTGGTGCTACCTGTGTCTATTATTAGTAGGATAAGGAACCTAACGTCAGCTAACGCGCGAAATTGGGAAAAATGTTGGAAATATTATATTTTGCAGCGAACGAGCGCGTCTTGTTCATGCGGCTTTATCTACTGCAAGGCATCGTGGCGTATCATCAGAACAGACGTGATGAGGCTAAACACTTGCTGGAAAAGGCTGAGGTGGAAATCAACGCGCTTAGGGTAAGGCAAAAGAAATACAATAAAACAAGTAATATATATAGGGAACTGTAAAAAGTGCCATCTACTTTTATTCTCTTCGAATTAAAAAACATGAAATTCTAGTCAAGGAACACTCTTTACCCAGCTCAGAAGTAACACATAACATGTACAATTTACATATACTCGTATGTATCCAGGTAGATGGAGACGCAGTGACAGCACTAATGGAGCTGGGCTGGTCGTGCGCGGCGGCGCGCGCGGGGCTGCGGGCGGCGGGGGGGGAGGTGCAGCGCGCGCACCACTACCTGGCCGAGAGGAGGGAGGGGCGGCGCCGCGCGCGGGGGCTGCACCGCGACCAGAGGTAACTAGTGTCGCTAGTGCAGCTACTGCGGCCGGCGGGGGGGAGGTGCAGCGCGCGCACCACTACCTGGCCGAGAGGAGGGAGGGGCGGCGCCTTTATACTTAAGGCGAGCCTGGCCAGAAAACGTCTAGCAAGAATCAACTTTTCTCTAAGATAAACCATGGTTTTTTCTGTGTAAAAAAAAATATGTTATTCTTAAGCATATTTTTAAGTGGAATCATAAATCTGATACATGTAATGAATAACTTCACTCGATAGAAAAAAAATCCAAAGTCACCTCTATTTGGTATTTTAAACACGATTTGCGACTTAATTTTTACAAATCATATTGTTTTTTTATTTTTTTTACGAATTATAACGCAATAAAAAAATGGAATCATAAATAAAAATGTTAAAAAGTTAACATGGTAATTTTATATGATTTTTTATCACGAATTCATGGTAAAAAGGCACGTTTGCGTGACCGCCAGTCCGCCCGCAGACCCCGTCGACGCCGGACGTGTGCCAAATTTTTGTGATCTCCGCAGTGCCGCACACACCAACACCAACCAAGCATTTAGTTTTGCCATAATGAGTAACAAACATAATAAACGAAAAAAATGCTCAAGTCTGGCTTTTAGAAAATCGTACGAGTCAAGGAGCAAACGTCGGTAAGTAGATAAACTTCTACTAGATTAAATTGGTAATCATTGTTTTTATTTACTAGAATCGACATTTCTTGCATTGCTTTTTGTAGTCAGATGATGTATCAACAAATCTATTAGTACCTACTTATATTCGTTTTAGTGTTTTCAAATATCATACTCATCATCATAGATACTTTTTTGTCTCGTTACGTGTATTCACGATGTAAATACCCGGCCTAGTGGTATACCTACTAGTGATATTTATGTAGTTATACCTACCTACAGTTACAGTTTTTTTTGCAGAAGACTACTACGTAACAAAGTCCAATGACTTTGGAATTGACGAAACGTAAGTACCTATCTACCTTTTGTACCACGCAGGGAGGCGGGTGTTCTGGTGTGTTTGACTATGTCGGTCACCATTTATTATTTCACCCAGACAACTTGTGAGATACGGATACGGAGCGACGTTCATACTTTCATTATTCCTGAGCATTCTAAACTGCACAACGAGTAAATACCCGCCCTAGTGGCATACCAGTGATATTTATATAGTTATACCTACTTACACGAATACCTATCTTACAGTTTTGTTTTTTTTTTCAGAAGAGTACTACAACCAAATGTAATAAACTCCGATGACATTGGAATTGACGAAACGTAAGTACCTACCTACCTTTTGTAACATGCAGGGCGGCGGATCTTCGCTAAGTTTTAACTATACAGGATGTTAGGTAAGATACGGGACGACGTTCATACTTTCATTTTTACTGAGCAATCTGAACTGCACAACGAGTAAATACCCGGCCTAGTGGTATATCTAGTAGTGATATTTACGTAGTTATACTTACCTACATGAATACTTATCTTCGTTTTTTTTTTTTGCAGAAGAGTACTTCAAGAGAATGTAATAAACTCTGATGACATTGCAATTGACGAAACGTAAGTACCTACCTTCTTTTTGTAACATGCAAGGTGGCGGAACTTCGCTAAGTTTTGACTATATATTATGTAGGATGTTAGGTGAGATACGGGACGACGTTCATACTTTCATTTTTACTGAGCAATCTGAACTGCACAACGAGTAAATACCCGACCTAGTGGCATACCAGTGATATTTATATTTATATAGTTATACCTACTTACACGAATACCTATCTTACAGTTTTGTTTTTTTTTTCAGAAGAGTACTACAACCAAATGTAATAAACTCCGATGACATTGGAATTGACGAAACGTAAGTACCTACCTACCTTTTGTACCATGCAGGGCGGCGGATCTTCGCTAAGTTTTAACTATACAGGATGTTAGGTAAGATACGGGACGACGTTCATACTTTCATTTTTACTGAGCAATCTGAACTGCACAACGAGTAAATACCCGGCCTAGTGGTATATCTAGTAGTGATATTTACGTAGTTATACTTACCTACATGAATACTTATCTTCGTTTTTTTTTTTTGCAGAAGAGTACTTCAAGAGAATGTAATAAACTCTGATGACATTGCAATTGACGAAACGTAAGTACCTACCTTCTTTTTGTAACATGCAAGGTAGCGGATCTTCGCTAAGTTTTGACTGTACTGTATGTATGTAATTTATATAGGGTTTTAGGTGAGATAGGGGACGTCGTTCATACTTTCATTTTTGACTGAGCAATCTGTACTACACGAGTGTTTGGTAGCGTTTGAGTTATAGCCGTATGATTTGAACACATCTAGGCCTGATTAGTACTGCAACGTGATTCTGGCTGTTTTGAAGAAAACTCGTAAAGTTGTATATTCGTTTTTAACGATTAGCGAAAATTGAGCATTTCGGTAAATCTTGTAAGTACGGCTTTTATAAACCTACGACTGGTATGGATGTGTTCGTCGTTGCCTTTGAAATTCGAAACTGCCGGTTGTAAGAAGCGATAGCGGGGACAGGCGAAGCTATGTATATACGTCACAAAGATGGCCGCCGACCGTTGTAGATTATTGCTTATATCTCGAGTTCTATCTCATCAAATCAGTTGTTTGAGGTGTCATTTGAAAGCTCATTTATTTATAATGTAGTTGTTATATAATTATGTACATACATACCAACAAGCTTAAACGACAGCTTCCGTGCGCGAGTCCGACTCGAACTTGGTCGGTTTTTTAGAATTTTTATATTTTGAACTTTTGGACATCATACTTATAAATATTTATTTTTATTTTGTTTTAGGCACGTGGATGACATTGACCCTGTTTCACTCAGCGTGGTCATCATCCTGCGTCAGTCATGGTTTGGTGGGCGGTATCCTATCACGGCGTCACAAAGCTTAGTTTTTGTGAAAAGGGGGTTAAAACTTCTGCCAAAGTGTATCAAGAGACCGTCTTATATGGTGTTGTACAACCCCTTAGCAATACACTTTTTAAAAATCTACCGTGGAGTTTCCAACTAGACTCTGCACATGGTCACAAGGCGCGAACTACCCAAGCCTGGCTGGAAGCCAATGTTCCGGACTTTATAAGGGCTGAAGACTGGCCCTCCTCTAGCCAGATTAAAACCCCCTGGACTACAAATTATGGTCAGGTTTAGAGGGCATGGCCTGCTCTAAACGACACGCCGACATAGAGTCACTTAAGAAATCTTTGAAGCAAGCAGTGGCTAAATTTCCCATGGAAACAGTCCGTAAATCCATAGATTCTTGGCCAGACCGACTAAAGGCCTCTATCAAGGCCAAATGTGGTAATTTTGAATAAAATAATAGTTATATTTTTGTTAAGACTTCAATACATATGTAAATATAACTTTTATTAACATTACATTACTGTATAAAAAAATAAATGCATTTTCATTTGTAACAGAACTTATGGCTAGACATGCATACATATCGTCACGCTTTTCCCCGAGGGGGCTGGCAGAGGTGTAATACAACACCCACATTTCGCCGGCCGATATTCAGTCCCAAATGTTACAGGGGGCGAGCCTGTCGCCATACACCGGGCTCCAGTTATGTAGCAGATGACACACAATACGCACATATGTTCACACAATGAACAAATTGGTGCGTGCCGTCGGCTGGGTTCGAACCCACCAGAGCAAAATTGCCACTCCCAACTAGGCTGCCATCGATTCTACAACTATATCACAGAACAAATAATAATACTACGTACCTATAGCTCAATTGTATATATAAATGTAAATATTGTGAATGTATATTTTTGTATTGGATGTTTTGTTAGTACTAGCAGAATGTCCGCCACTTCGTACCCAGGGTATGTATATATCCGGTATAAGTTTACTCGATTCTTTCATAATTATTGTTTCAAAATTATATCTGAATCGTGTAGTTTTTTAACTTTAACAAACCATACAATATTATTAGTACGCACCTAATGGTAAATTAAGGTAATTAAAATTGTTATTACCATTGTTATACGATATACCCAAAAATAATGAAATTTACTATGTTGTATTATTTAAAGAATACCGGTAGTTACACAATCATTCCAACACCCTGTATAAATATTTGTCCTAATAAGGATAACAAGTAGCCTATGTGTCAATCCAGGGCAATAAGCTAACTCCGTTCCAAATATGATCCTCATCCGTCTAGCCGTTTAGGTGTGAATAGGTGAAATACGAGTAAGTACCTAACGTCCACACACAATCGCAATCTTTTGTATTTATGAGTGTGAAGTGTGATAAAATGGAAATATGACACTACCGGTAAAATGAAACTAATGCCACGACTGCTCGCACATAAAAAATACAACAACTCGTGGACATGAGATTGGTTGTACCTACCTACCTATATTGGCTTGAACGGCATTTTTTAGATTTTTTTTTGGTTGGCATCAAATAAAAAATGTTCATAAAATGGATGAGTACAATGACGGACGGATTATTTTATCGATTTCCTAAAAATGGGTGTTTAGGTACTCGATACCATAACGGGACTGACGGGTGAAAGACGTGCGCGCGGCGCATCGCACACAACTTTTGTGTCGCGTGAATGAATACGTCGCGCTCCCAAAAAGTGCGGCCTGAGGTAGAGTAAAATACCTAAAGTTCTGGGAAAGCCTCGCCTTAATACAAATGTGCGTAAAATGATTCTGAAATATAACAAAAATTATCAATGACTATTATAACCCTCTTCAACTGTTACTACATCAGTTTTAATAAATCTATTTTCTAATCTATTTTCCCATTACCTGTTTTAGAGACGCTCGTCTCCAAGGTCTTTGCTCCGACGGCACTCCAGTGAACCAGCAGCTGGTGGATGCTCTCGTGGGGATGGGGTACACAAGGAAGCTGGCTTCAGCCGCGCTGAGGAGGTCGAACAACCATGTGGCGCTGGCGGTCAGGATCATACAGGACCAACCTGAGCTGGTGAGGAGTTTCCGAGGGCTTTGTGTTGATTGTGGTGTTTTTGACACCTTGTAAAGAACTAACTTTAAAATGTCGAATGTAACTTTAGTGATGTGTCTTCCGTTCCAGCTGGCGGTGGAGCTGAGCGCGTCCTCAGCCGAGGACTCGGAGAGCACGGGCTCCGAGGACTCCGCTGTGGAGCCCGACACGAGCCTCGTCGCCGAGGTACACTACACTACACGATACAGTACACTATACTACGCTATAACGATACCATTTTAATGAGTGCTCGGCTGCTGGGTAAAAGGGACAAGGAAGTAAGGCGTCGAAAAAAGGCGTGGTTGCAGCTCGCCTTGCTTTTAACGCCATACTCTTTGGTACTGCGTGGGCGAGGGCGACAGATACAAAGACATAATAACAAATACAAAAATAACAAAAACATATCTAAGTATGTATATCAGTCTCTGGCAGCCATAGTACAAGCTTTGCTTAGTTTGGGGTCAGGCGACCGTGTGTGGAAGCGTCCTGAATTTATTATTATTATATAAACAAATACAAATCTAACTTATCTCGCGATACAAATCAGCAAAACCCTAGCTCCATACACCTATATTTACATCCTGATATAACATTAGAAAAATCTTAGCGAATCAGCTAACGAGTATAAAATTAAATAACTAAAAAAAACCCCGACACTGATTTTCATCAACACCAATTTTCATCAAACATAGCTAAGAACGCTCCCTACTAATTCACCTTTCAACCAAAAAAAAAACAAACAAAATCGAAATCGGTACATCCGTCCGGGAGCTACGATGCCACAGATAGACACACACACACACACACACAGAGAGAGAGAGACACGTCAAACTTATAACACCCCGTCGTTTTAGCGTCAGGTGTTAAAAACGTCGGGGTTATAAGTTTGACGACGCTATAAGTTAATGAAAATCGGTGTCAGGGGATTTTAACTGTGTCGGGGTTAAAAACAACCAAAATCTCCGACTCACTGGTTTCTTGCGAAGTGTAAAGTGCGTGTTATTTGTGTGTACAGCTGGAGGGCATGGGCTACAGTGTGGACGACTGCCGCACGGCGCTGCGGCGCTCGCGCAACCACGTCGCCGGGGCCGTCGACTTGCTTCTCGCCTGCGGCCCGGGACTCGCCAAAGGTCGGACTATACTAGCTAGTCGAGCTAACTCCGCATCAAAAGTAGCCTATATGCTAATCCACAGCATAAGCTACCTAAAAAATTTAATCGAAATCCGACAACCCGTTTGAGCGTGAAGGAGTAACAAACGAACACACAATTTCGCATGTATAATGTACCAGCTGCGCTCCTCGGTTTACCAGTAGTTAAAAACTAGCCTGGAGGTAGCTCATATCATGGATTAACATGTGTTAATCCATGTTATAAGCTACTTATAACGTACTTATAACATGGATTAACATGTTTTAATCCATGTTATAAGCTACATATAACATACCAAAGCTAAGCTACATACATAAGCTACCTCCATACCAAATATTACCAAAATCCGCCCATCAGTTTGAGCGTAAAGAAGTAACAAACATACACACTGACACATCAAATTTTCGCCTTTATAATATCAGTGTGGCTAGCTGTTACCCGCGCCTTCAATCGCGTTTGGTCAGAAAATAAAAAGTAGGTACTTGAACAAAAACCTACCTTGTCACTGTAACTAGCTATCAAATTTCATAAAAATCCGTTCAGCCGTTTAGCCGTGAAAAGCTTACAAACAGACAGAGTTACTTTCCAATTTATAATATTAGTATGTATTTCCAGGTCCCGAGCAAGACAACCCGTCGACGAGTGCGGGCGCGGCGCAACAGAAGACCAAGAAACATATCAAGGACAAAAAGTAAATAGTATTCATAAAACATATTGACTGCTTCGGTGGCTCAGTTGGTAGTGAACCTGCCTTCTGAGCTTGGGGGCGTGGGTTCGAATCCCACCTAGGGCAAATATTTATGTGATGAACTTTTGTGTTTGTTCTATGTCTGGGTGTTGATATCTATTTAAATATGTATTAAAAAGTATGGATAAATAGCAGTTTCTGGCAGCCATAGTACAAGTTTTGCTTAGCATAGGGCAGGCAACCGTGTGTAAAAAATGTCCCGAATCTATTTATTATTTATTTATATCGTCGTGCCTTTCCCCCGGAGGTAGAGGTGTATAATAACACCCACACTTCGACGGAAGCTATTAGGTCTCAAGTGTGGGGGCGGACCTGTCGGCATACGCCGACAAAAACGAGGTGTTGCGTTTGGTTGTATTAATAAGGGTGTTATTCTACCCGTCGAAGTGAACCACTTTTAGCTCATAAGTTTGTAAAATTAGAGAAGAAAAAACGAAATTTTCGTACAAAATTGATCACGTTATTTTGTATGGAGACTCGATTATTTCTCTGCCGAATTTTGCAAATGTATGTTCTAAAAGTAGTTCACTTTGACGTGCAGAACAACGCAGCACGTTGTAGATGATGTTAAAATCCATTTAATATTATGAAAGCAATAGGCCAACAATTCACATAGGGCGCGAAATTTGAATTTTAAATAGGTTTTTTTGCTTTTGCAGCTACATCGGAAAACTATTGGACATGATAATAGAAGGATATGATATTTCTCTTGTTATTTTACAGAAAAAATTACAAATACGCACCTGATAACTCAAAAAGGTCAATAAACACTTCAATCGTTAGTTTATCGGTAAAATGATCTATTAGAGCCATTTGGTGAATTACTGTCTATATGTGTAAAATATCGTAAGGAATCATTTACGATTGGCGCTATTTCCATAATTACTTAATTTAGTTTCTTATCTCGTCTAGTGCCAAAAACATAAAAAAAAAACAGTTTGAAATTCCAATTTCCCGCCATTTTGAAACCTTAAATAATATTAGTTAAAAAAGAATTAAACTAGATGGCGCATTTTCCAAGCCTAGCTTACCATGAAAATCATCTTCCACCAGGGAACACGCGCGTCAAGAGGCGCTGGCTCGACTGAAAGCGGTGATTCGCAACGAAGAGGACGAGTACCTCGACTCATCACTTCAGGAAGAGGAGGATTTCCTCGTGCAGTACAAATCGCTGCTGTGAAGATTCTGCGGATATTGTCGAGGATTGTCTAAGGCTAAGATTTTTTTTACTACATACATAACACGGTTGAGTGTCCCTTTTACAGTATTTGCGCTGTACCATGGTGTGGGTAAAACCGGCATTTATTTCATTTATTGTTAACTACAGTTATTTATGATTACTTTATATTGATGAGATTTTAGTGAGTGAGTTTTTAATTTTACGAGAAGAGAGGTCTATGCTCAGTTGTGGGGGATTATGGGCTAATGGATGTCGAGTATTTAGGATGCTGCTTTTAAGTCGGCTAAGGATGACTTAAAAGTCATGATAGGTAATCGCAACAAGTTTCAACAGTAAAAAACAACGATTCTTCCAAGGTCACCCGCACCACGGTACAGCGCAAATAGTTTGTAGTAGACCAACTTTGACTAAGTAGCTCTTATCATAGATAATACAACGTAGATAGCGCAGCTGTCGCACAAACACATATAAATACATTTAAACCGAATATTAACATATTTATACCGAGAAAATTGAAATGTTTATACCGAAAAAAAAATTGGAAGGCGAGGGTTGCGGAGATTGCGACAAAGCGTTCCTATTGGCTGGAAAACACTTGAGCAATTAACCAATAAGAGTTAATATTTATAAGTGTATTTTGAGTACGGTATGTGTTTCAATCGTCTCGAGTGCGAAATCAATATAATTCTACTAGCACCCCGCCCCGGCTTCGCACGGTACCTATAAAACCTTCCGTGAAAAATTATCTATCTGACGGTAAAAAACGCATCAAAATCCGTAGGAGCTAGCGAATATACAGACAGATAAGACAAACGCGGAATTGACTCTGTTTACTATGTATGTTTTGATAAATCTAAAGAATTGAATTTCTAAAAATAGAGCCTTTGGTCAATCGTTTTTAACAATACGTAATATTTACAATATCAATATAATAAAACGTAATAAATAAACATACTACGAATATATAATCGTAGTTTCCGGTCTAATTGTTGTATATTGAAAAGGATTTCCAAAACGGCAAGAAATATCCGTCGTAGACTTTAAAGGAAAGAGACGAGTATATTTTGAAAAGAAAAACAAAACGTAACTGCAAAATGTATAAATGTAATAAACAGGGTTACTGGTAATCAATTGACGTCCTTTTGAGGGCACATTATGTTCATCAAAACAATCAACTTTTGTTCTACAGCTTTTCCCGATACCAAACCTAATTTTTTTTAAAATGTTTTTGTGGTTCTGTCTAATACTTTATAACTCTTTCAATGGCATCCGCTTGTCGGGACGCGCCTCATAGTGCTCGCGCACTTTTGACATAGAGTTAATTATGATTAAACCAGTAATTTTTTTTTTTTAATTTTGTATAGAAGAAAATATATACGATTTTTTAAAAGTCAGAACAAAAGATGTTTGTTTTAATGTACAGAATATGCCCTTAAAAGGATACTTATTGATTACCAGAATATCGCCCCTGAATATCAGCGTCACTTCTCAGCCTAACATCAGGACAACGAATAGACTGACTTGCACACATACCCCATTAGCAATAAACGTTAAATAGCCTCGAAATAGTAATACAATGTTTTGTCAAATTTAAAAGAGAGAAATTGACAAAACGCTGTCTAACTATTCGAAGGCTGTACGACATTTATTGCTAATGACGATAATGAACTTAGAGTCGAAAAAAGTATCCTCCTTTGAGAAATCGGTTCAAAACTACCTAAACAATCGTGCCATTATAGTAGCTAGGTATACGAAATTGGTGTCTATCTACTCGGATTTATTTTTTTCGACTACTTTATACAATATAATATTAAACAACCAGATATTATTTATTTACAACACTATTGTTGTTCTAAGTAAGGGCTTGATAGACTCATATAATGAGTGATTTAGATCGAAAATAAAAAAATATGTATACAAATGTAGTTTTATTTTTATATACTTACCTATTACCTATACTCATAATTATTGTATAATATAAATTAATGTCTTCTATTTTTATAGTACATATAATTGTATGGTCATGATTATCAATTCGTTATATAACTTATAAATAAGAATAAAATTATAGTATGTATTTATAGACCTTTGCCCAGCTGTGGGACAATGAAGGTTAATTTAAAAAATGTATTGTAAAGTAAGTATACTACTACCATAATTAATAAGCTGATTAAGGCATCGGGCTGTCTGCTTACTTCAAAGCTAAATAACCTAGTATTGCAAAATAGAACTTACTTACTATATGCTAGGGAGCACTTTCCTCTTTTCTTTAAATCATTTGACACTGCATACAATAATGTACAATGTGGATCAAGGTTCGTAACGACTTTATGATTTTCATGGTATAATAATATACTCGGCCAGCAGGCCTACCACGCACGCCGCGACTATATTTTCGAGACAGACGTATATTTACATGTGGCCTTGTCCCGTTCTCACACAAGAATTAATCAGAAGATTTTGTGGCGGCGCGCATGCTAGGCCTACAGGTATAGCGTTGCGAGACAAAAATATCACGTGGGTGACACGCACTTACGTCAATCGATGCATAAGCAAGACCAGAATAAGTAATCTACAACAAGTTCGAGAGAGACGATGACGATACACAAGAGTTACGTAGTTGGGTGTCAAGTCCCGGAAAGCAGACCTTGTTTTTTTGGAGCTTTATGATTTCCACTAGATATCAGGCAACATTTTACCTACTGATTTACAATAAACTCTAAAAACATAACGTCATTTTTGACATAATCAAATTTATCTAAGCTAGTGTGCGGTATAAATATGTATTGTCGTTTTAACTGGAGCACTGTCTTGTCTAGAGCTTCGTTGGATTTGGTCTTCTCGTTGTCGGCTTCGTCGTAGTCGTGACGTTTGGACGACGACTTGCGGCGCAG